>JAVKLA010000028.1:17746423-17778923 GCA_034782735.1 Sagittarius serpentarius | reverse complement strand
ACCCCAGACCATCAAAACTTACTATGCATCTTCATTAGATATGGGGGAGGAGAAATGCTTTTTTTATTTTTTTCTTCTTGCTGTGAAAGGAGCTTAGGCGTTTTACAGACTATAACAATTTAAAGTTGACTATGGCCAGTATAGCCTGCAACTGATTTTGCTAGGGAAATCTGACATGCCGAAGAAATACATGGAATGTAATGCAGATCATCTTAATTCCATCAAAGTTACAGATGTATACTGATTTACACCAGTTGAAAATTTGTCCCAGAATTTTTGTCTGGATGTTGTTTTCTTTAGCTGTTAACATGAAGTTTAAGGTTTTGTGCGGTGATTATACGCGGCATAATAAGAATAATTATCACACAGCAGTGTTACAAATACTGCTGGAATCTTTAAAACTGACTCAATTAAAATTTTATGGTATTCAGGAATGCTGCAATGATTTAATATTGCAAAAGAGAGATAATTCTAAAGACACTAACTGAGCGAATATGTATTTTTGAAAGATTTTTTCAGCTGGGAAAAAATCAGAAGCAGTAGGGTGAATTTCTGAACCTATTGAACTCCTGTCAAAATTATCATTAACTTCAGTTGTACTGCATGTGGCTTGTATGAATTATTTCTGTTATAGTATTTATTTATTGTAGCTTTCAGAATGTGTCTTGTCATTTTTACACATACTCGCTTTTTAGTAGGATAATAGTCTTAATTTAGAGGAAGTCCACTGTTTTCAGAATAACATATATGCGTGTGTGCATATATACATGTGTATATATGAGGATATTAATACCTATATTAATCTGTCAGTGGTATGGTTCAGTTACTTTTGACAGATTTATTGATTGTGTCTGCTGCAAGCGCTGTTTTTTTACTGGAAATTGACACCCACAATCAAATGGGAAAGATGGATGCTGTAAAAATTGCAATTTTTCAATGATTCTTGTAATTAATCCTTTTGTATTGACAGTTTCCAGGAGCTATGTTGCCAGGAGTGGTCTTTATCACTGGGCAATTAAGCAACTGGCTTGAAAAAATAACGCCGTGTTCGGAAACTGCCATGTGACATTCGAAAATAAATGAGTCTGAACTGTTTTCTTACTTTGGTTTTGGCTTTGATTAATACTCCCAGATGTGCTTTGTTTTAGGTAATCTTTGCCTGCTTTGACTGTCAGCGTCTGTTACGGGGGTCTGTAGCCACGCATGAGCCTACGTGTGACTCTCTTGCTAGTGCTGCTCGGGGTATTATACGATGATGGTGTTTAGCAGCACTTGGGCCTTCCTGATGGTAACATGACCGTATATTTTTGAGCCTGGCTTCTCCACGGGAATTAACGTGGAACTCATCAGAGTTTAGGTCCTCCAAAATATCCTGCTATTTGTTTTCACTGTAAATGTTGTTGGCATCTCTCTAATATTAAATGAACTTTTCATTGTTGTAATGAGTCCTGCTTCCCCCTCTGCCCTTAGACCATTCTCTCTCTTTTGTGACATCTTGTTGTAAATTGTTTTGGGGTTACTTTTATTGCCTCGTGCGAAAGGGTACAGCTCATTCATTTTTAGCTGCTCCGAGATGAACAAATACACTGGTTATGTAAGTGGACCTAGAAAATAAGAGAATGGGGGATGTTGTGGAAGTCTGACTATAAATATGCTGCATAACCAAACTTTTCTAAATGAAGTGCTGCAGTTCTGCAAGTGAAATAAAGCAGTTGCTGCTGAGTGTATACTGTAAAGACAAGCCTTGTAATGGTCTTCATTTGTTGAGGTTTCTTTGCATTAATTAAAATTGGGAAAAAACAAAGTATTTTAATGTGACCTTCATTTGGCATTTGTTTTAACTTTTCTTCTCCTATTTTATTTAATTCTTCCACTTCTGTTGTTCAATTAGTGTTTGACCCCTTTAGCAGAGATGTAAATTAAATGACATTTCAATGCCATCCCATATTTAAAATACTGTGTTAGTTGTGGATCATAAAGGATGATCTTCGTTCTTTAGCTAATTTATTCATTTAACAATTTCCCTCCAGAAGTTCCAGCAGAAGGCTCTGAAGCAAACTAAGCAGAAGAAATCCAAGTCGGCTGAATTTCTGATGGGTGAGCCTTGCTTGATGAGTTATTGCTCATAATTTGTGTAAGGATTAATTAACTAATTACAGACAAATGGCTGTGGGCGAAATTTTGCTCTTGCTTGTCAGGGTGCAATTTGTAATTATTTTAATCATTTATTCTTCTTTTTTTTTTTTTAGAGTTAATTTTAACCTAATTCTGTTTTGGCGACATTTGAGGACGATACACTTGAGTCTTTCAGCAAAGGAATTACTAGAAGGAATTTTCTGCTTGTCATTGAAATACACTTTGCTATAATGTGCTCTTCTGACCTCCTTGTTTTCTGTAGTGAAAGAAGAGAGAGCAGCAACAGAAGGCATTGAAAATCCAGCTTTTAACATCAGCAGCACAGATCTTTCAGCATATCAGCCTTCAGAAGAGAAAGTTATTAGACATGACAAGCCAGATAGCACCCTTGCAGCTCACCAACAAAAACTCGGGCTGCAAGCCCATGCTGAACCAAGAGGTGAGACATCAAACCTGATTAGCCTCAAACGCAGCGACAGTGGTTGTGTTCCCCATCCAACCTGCACGCTCCGTGGCCTGCGCCGGGCGTTCCCGTCCCGACGTGTCCGAACAGGCTCCCCGGCAAACCCTGGATGGGAAACCTAAAATACCGCCGAAAACATCGGCTGTCTAAATATTGAGAGACGTGGGTTATTTCCACGCTCAAGTGACTCCCTGCAACGGGGCGCAGGTTGCGCCGGGGCTCCCCGCCAGCGAGGGGGAGGGCAGGGAGCAGGCGCTCGTGGCAGCGCGTCCCCGTACCCTGTGCTGGGTTGGGTTTCGGAGGCACCGCAGCCGGTCCGAGCACACAGATGCTGCTCCCTCGCTGGCTCCCGAGCGTTGAGTAGTTTTAAACAGCTTACAGACCCGTGATTGATTGTTGTCCTTAGGTCTCCCATATGCCCTCAGTCAATCAGCATCTTGCCTCTGCTTCGTCTTTCGTTGTTTTTTTCAGCCAGTGTTGTTCAGATGCTTGGAGCGGAGAGTCCTGTTCGCTCGGCTTGTCCAGGGGAGCGATCCTGGCTTTTAAGCTCGGCTTTGATGCAGCACCCAAAAGAGTCACTGCCTCAGGAAGCAATTTCTGTTTTATTATCTAGGTTTATTCAAACAAACTAGAAGGATCTTCACTGATGTCAGTTTTGCTTTTGCAGATGTTTGATATCTTTTAACTATTATTTAATTAGTCCATTTTGAATTATTATTACTACTGAACGTTATGATGAATGGTTATTTTTACTTAGTAACTCAGTGAGGAATAAGGTGAGGAAAAGAATTTAAAGGCATCTTGTGAGCTACGTGAGGAAAATCCTGGGCCAAGATTTAATGTAAAAGCAAAAATGCCTGAAGTCAGACTGAAAATCTTCCCTAAATACCCATAAAAAATTTTTTCCTTACTGGACTGTGTGGTCTCACTAACTTCAAGCGGACCGTGCCCACCCGTCAATATGCAAACGTGCATCCAAGGCCCGAGACCTTCCAAAGTGCCAAAGTAACTGGTATGGCTTTGAAAAGTCCTGATCACCCAGCATTTCCCATCAAACTCACTAGCAGCGACACTGCTCGCTAAGCACCCTGGCGTGCCAGCCCAGGTATTTAAATGGGTGAGTGCAGGCTGGTGAGCAGGACTTCAGGCATTTGCTTTTAAAACGCTGGACTTGTGTTAAGATTTTTATCCTTGTGGGACTGGAGAGCCCACGGCTCTTAATGGCCCCTTGCAAAATTAGGTTTGGCTTTCCATTTAGCCTTCATGTGACTCTGTGCAGCGCCGCATGGAGCAGGAATTCTTCCTCTTTCCTTTGCAGCCTGTCAGAACAGTGATTAAGCAGACAAAGGGATTGATTGTTTTTTAATGAAATAGTCTATCTGGCAAAAAATGAAGTCGGGCTCGCTGGAGACTATCCATGCTTTCAGTCGCCTCTTCAGAAATTCATGAATAGTTCCCTCAAGAAAACAACACATTTTTTTAAAAGCCTGAAATGTGTTTTTAAACATTTTGATTTTTCATCCTAAGTAGCATTTTGTTCAAAAAACCCTAACTGAATATAATCTTTGTGAAAGGAGTAGAAATTGTTACATTTTGCCTGGAATGCAATGCCTTGATACACTGCTAAGTGTTTCTGTAATGGGAGAGGAAAGCTTGCTGAGAGTTGAAAAATTTTGTTTCTCAACACTGTGTCTCCCTCCTCAACCTTCTCTTCATCCAGTTAACCAAAAGATCAGTTATTCACGTAGCTCTGCCTCCAAGTCACACAGCTATTAAAAAAAAAAATAATCATTTATACCATCATAAAAATGTCTAGATTGGAAGAGACCTCTAGAGATCATCTAGTCCAACCCTGCATTAAATTATTCTTAGTCTAACTTATGTCAGGACTTGTTTGACAGTCACAGGGGCCAGTTCAAATTTATCAAGGGCTGCTAATAAAACAACAGCTTCAAGCCTGTCCCAAAACTTGGGAAAAAAATTAAACTAAGCCTTCTGGTACCTCACGAGACAAATTTTCCCGTTCTCAAGTGTAACAATACTTCATTAAAGAGGGAAAGGGAAAAGCCAACTGCATAGGTAAATGCAGTATCATGTGAACGTAGGAATGTATAAATGGTTGTATTTCGCAGTCTTCAGTGAAGACTGGGTCTACAGGTAGCTTAGCCTTTCATGTGCAATGTGTTGTGGTTTGGGACGGCCAGAGCCCAAGGGACCGGTTCCTCCAGCCAGCCTGCCTGCCTTCCTTTGCTTTGCTCCGTGTTCCTAGCCGCTTTGCATACCTGCTGTCATCTGAGCTCGCTGCAAAAACACAGGTGGTGTTGAAAACTTGTTGAAAACTACCACCATCCTCTAGCACAGGGGAAACTCTTCCACAGCTTCCTCAGCTTCCTCTCCTGCCCCTCAGCTCTCGGAGCCACTGTGCAGTTCACAAGAGAGATTTTTAGCACAGAAGTTTCCTCTCCCCATGCCCCCCCCTCCTCACCCAGGAGGCAAGACTTGCACCCCACGCTAGAAGCTGTTTCTCAAGGACTAGGTGCCCACACACACCAGCATGGCTCGTTGCCCCAAACTTTGCTGTGCAAGTAAAACGACAGTCCTTCTGCCACTCCATGCCAGGCTCCCTCACCTTAAGGGAAATGCCTGCCAAGCACAAGAGCACAGCCTGTGTAAAACAAACATGTTTTAAGCCCCTCCACTGCTCCCTTTTACTTTTCTCCCCTTTTCTTCCCCAGACGCCAATAAAATACTCCTCCTTCTGGGGTTTCCTTCACTCCACAACTGCTGGGTGCTCTTCCAGCTCTCAGCCCTCCAGGCTTAGGTTCAGTTACTCAATGGGGAATGGCATTTGTCAATTCTAATGCTCAATGTTAAGCTATACACTTTAAAACCAGTTACAACCTTAAGCGCAATTATTTAATCACAGCATTTAGCAGATTACAGGTTGAAAACACTATATAAAAATCAGGCTGGATTTTCAGGCTATGCACTTTGAAGGCAGGTCGTGGAGGTGGCATTGCCTTTGCGTTATCTTTCCACCCATTGCCCATGTCGTTAATGGCGGCAAACAATAGCTACAGGGATTGCTATCGTTTCTTCCATCTTGCAACAGTGTCACAGCCTGTTCTTCTGTCAGCAATTGCTGGAGGGAAGTGTTCTCTAGAAAAACCTCCACCTACTTTTGAGATGCCTTCTCACACACCTTTGTGCTAAGCATACTGGGAAGGAGTGCAAATAGTCAGCTGCGTGTTTAAGACAGCCTTAAAACCTGTGTCTGGAATTTGGCTACATCTGCACAGGAGGCTGCTCTGCAGAACACGCATCATTTGGAGATTAAATAGCCAGTGCGGAGGCCCATGATATTGCAACTTGGCTGCATCTGCCCCCAAACAGCTTAATTCGCAGGTATGTTTGTGCTATATTGACTTTTCCATTCCCAGATAAGAGAACATTTCCTGAAAAGGCAAGTTTGTGAATTGATTCTTGCTTTCAGGAAACTGATTTGAATCTTTCCAGTATCTTTTTTCAGAGACTTTTTCACTTTTCAAACTGGATTGGTGGGGACTATTCTCGTGACTCAAAGTGCAAGGCTTTTTTGCTTGTGGGGAAACTGAGGCAGAGCAGGAGGCCTTATCTGCAGTCACCCTGCAGGCCTGTAATGGAAATAGAAATGGAAATAAAACCTCTGATCGCTAGTACGTTACTCTGTTAGGCTGTTCTGTCTCGTGCTGTTGTATTTCCCAAGACGGACAAAATTCCAGATTTTGTCATCATCGGTAGACCGCTGTTCAGGAACAGGCTTGTTGAGTAACTCTTTCGGCTGCATGCTTTCCATTATTGCTCTTATGTGGTGAAGACCTGGTACTGCTGTTAAATGATAGAGTGACTGAGGGGAACCGGCTGACTATTTACTCAGATTAATCTCCCAATTTTCAGCTACCTGATTGGTTGCAGTGGCTTCCACCCTGTTTTCTCTTTGTGGTTCAATGCTGACTCTTTGTTGATTGCTCCTATCGCCTTCATTTCTTTCACATATTGCTTGTGAAATTAAGGTCGTCTAGCAGCAGCCTTGTCTTTGCCAAACTGTGCAATTTATTTCTGAAAGTACTCAGAGTTTCCTCATGACTAAATCCCACCAACCCTTCTGCCTTTCTTCTCCTCAGCAAATATTGAATTTGCCAGAAGTTTTCGTGTTGGCCATCCCAGTGGGAGGTCTAATAGAAAAATTTCCTTGGGAAAAATATTTGGGGTTAGATCACCCAAACCTGGAGTGACGGGGAACCTATGTCCACCTGTCTCTCAGTTGCCAGGTGCCTGATCTCAAGGTGAGCCAGTATTGTTTTTTCTCTTTTTTTTCTCCAGAGGGGTTTAAACCCAAACCACTTTGTGGAGTGGCCCAGTGTTCAAGCTGAACTGGTAAAGTCTCTCTGCTCAGCAAAGGGCTTCCAGCAAACTGTCGTGATGGAAGCACCACACCTCCAGGAATATGCCATCTTTGGCTGATGGCAGAATATGGGGGCAGTTGCTCAACCTCAGATGGATGATGTGTATCACAAGCAATCCCTTAACACAAACTACTGTACTTAGTATTTTGTCATAGGCCTGTAAAGCAAATGTTAATCTATTTTAGCATTTGATATTGTAGACACCTTTGGAGACTGTGATGCTCTGTGGTTTTTGCATGGAAGATGAAAGAAAGGCTAATCGTGTTCTCCTGTATCCTGCGCACTTGTACAAAGGCTAGAGGCAGTCTGACCCTAAATGTTGATGATTCAAGTTAAAATTGTCTCCAGATGACAAGAAGCATTCATTTTTTCCCCTATCATCCCCAATACGCAAATCTTTTTTCAAAACTAGATTATCTTCTAAAATCAAAAGCTCTAATTAATTCTACCATTTTATCTGCAACAGGCGCTGTTAACATCTCATATCATGCTCCAATAAATTTGCCCACAGAGATTAACAACATTTGAGGGGGGAAAAAAAAAAAGAAAAAAAAAAAGAGGGAAAGAAAGCAAGCTCTTTCAATTGAAGACCAGAAACTATTCTTCTAATTAGCCCAGGTACAGTGTGGCATTAACATGGCTATACTGCTTCTGGGAGCAAATTAACGTCTCTACGTGGCGCTCTGCTGCACCATCTCCTAGCTGCAGAGCTAGGCTGGATGTATCGAACACGGTGCTGTGCGTGTCCTACGGGGAAAATCCAACTGTAAAATAGAGCAGTTCTGCTCCTTATCAAAAGCTGAAGTAGAGAGAAGCCTTTGCAAAGAACAGTTACTGCCGAAGGTCGTTCGACTGCAGCAGGGCAATGTAAGCCCTTTCTTGCTCAAGAGTGTAACTGGGCCAGGACCTTGACTCAGGAATACACAGACAAAAACACGGCTCTGTGAAGGAGCCATGTGGGATATCAACTTGATAAAAATATCAGAAAATGTATTGAATTCGGTCTGTTTACAGAGAACTGGAGTCTGAAGCTTTTTGAACAGGGTCAAATTTCATTCCAAAGAGGTGGTAGGTACCCACTGGAGAGACAGTAAAGGCAGATGGAAAAACAGGCATCTGCTGGAAACTCACATTTGCTGCACATGAAGGAAATGGGAGCTTGTCACACTGGCTATTTGTGTTGGACAAAATGATTTGCATAAAGGATGCGGCCAGAAATATGAATCAAAACCATACCCTTTTTTCTTAAACAATGGCAAAGTTTATATCTAATAATTCAAGTTCTGTGTATGTGGTTCCATGCTTTCTGATTCCAACAGGGACTTGAAATGGAAATGCCAAACCCAGTATGCAGGGCATGATGGATCACCATGTATGCATAGGAATAAAAGGGTTGTCATTGGAAGTAATTTTGCGTTGAATTACACAATGTGTAATCCAATTGAAATCAGCAGAACGGCACAAGGTGTAATGTAGTGTGCAAAACGTTATCCATTGCATGCAATTTCAACAACAGGGATACTGTACCACTCATCTAAGTAATGTGCTACAATTGAATTTGTGAAAGGTAGGGGGAGAAGAATTGTGAAGAATGGATGCATTTTATAATTGGGAAATAGTTTTTCAGAAGGTGACTAAATATATATTTTAAAGGCTAACTTATTACACTTGGAAATGGTTTGCTTCGTAATAGTGCTGTTGGACCCTGGGAATTCTGCAAGTTCCCTTGCTTGGAATAGTGTGGGACCAGCCGAGCCTGCCAGCCTGGGAGCACTTGGTACCCATTTTCCCTATTGACGTGTGTCACATTACTTAATAGTGTTCTTAAACGAGCTCCGTCGTCGTCAGTAAATCTTTCTCACGCCTTCAACCAACAGCATTTCCCCAGGAAAAGCAGCAGGTCTCACACTGGCGTCCCTTGGCACAGTGCCCTCTGTTGCTTGCAGGAGAAAAAAAAAAAAAAAAAAAATCCCTTGCTGTACCTTTGCTTGAACAGCAGCAAATGTGGTTAAGTCTTCCAGGAGTGGAGTGGGGGGAATAAAGAAGTGGGTGCCGTGAGTGCGGTGCGGCGTTTTTCAAGTGTCAGGGAAGGCGCAGCACGGTCTGCGCTGCTCAGGCTCACGAACGGCCCCCTTGCCAGCGTCCTGTCAAAGCTGACAAGTGAGTTTATTCAAGGCTTGCAATATAAACACAAGGCGCAGTTATGTGGTTTACTCATTACCTATGGTCTCTGCTGAGGATAAGGAAAATGACATATGATAGCTTTAAAACTCTTTAAAAACTGAGAAGTCACCCAGTGATGATAGTATTTAACAGGCTGTGTTTTCAAGATACAGTCTACTGTCCAGTGACTTTCTTAATGCTCTCTAGTTTGAGGATGCCTTTAACGCGTAGTTTTTCATTGAATTCTGCCTGGTACTCTTGAAAATTTGAAGCTCTATGTAAAATGTTATCCATGTATTTGATGGTAATCTGGAATAACTTTGTGCTTCCCAGGAATCTTATTTTAGATCTATGTCTAAAATAATATCTGTAGTTATAATATAGACCATAATGTTAGATGTAAATCTAAACCGGTAATAATATATCTTAAGGTATTCAGCTTCTATATGTAACCTAGGTCAGCCTATATAAATTTAATTAAAGGCATTTGTAATGGCCATGAGCTGAGGTAAACATAACAGCTATCATGGTTTAGTAATGGCAATTAAAAATCCAAATTAAAAGTATAACTTCTGGTTAACTCATAATAATTCTTTTTCTTGCCAAAATAAGGATGGAGAGTTAACATTGTTTTGTGGATTACATACCAATTCACTATGTTCTCCAAAACTAAAGTTTTATTTTTAGCATCTTCATAACATTTAGATGTGAGTAAATCTAGCAACACGAAATTTTGGAATAAAACCTCATTTTTTTCTTGTGAAAGTTTCAAACTTTCCTAAATTATTTTCCAGTTTTAAATCATTGTTTAAATCAACTAACAACCTATAAATTCCCTGGAACTCCAGACAGCTTTTCGCTGTCCAGGAACTCTAACTGCTTATGCAGTTCGGGTTGAAGATTTTTATTTTTCTTCACTTCTGCATTCTGCGAGATTTTTTTTTAAGCATTCTTTCTCTTCTCTTATGCTGTAATAGTTTTGATTTTTTTAAAAATAATTCTTTATAGATTTTTTTTTTTTCCCCAAAGTGCAGATTAGAAGCAAAGGCCTGTATCTACAAAGATACCAGGCTTTGTCAACGTAGGTACTCAATCATGAAAACAGGTGAGTGGGAGTGCTAGTCACAAGGGCCCACCATGTCCTGAGGAAGGGCGAATAAGTGAAGTCGTTGGGAATGCAGGAGGTAGGACTTTCTCTCCCCTTCCTCCTGATCCCAAGTCTTAGTTCTTGCTGGACAAGTTAAGGTGGGCACCTCTCTTAGAGGGGATTCAGGTCTGACCCCAGGATGCTGCTTTGGCTCATGCGGTCACATAATCTTCTCGTAAAGAAACTGGGAAATATGCTAGCACAGAGCCTTATGTCTGGGCTGCCCACAGGGCCGTATCTGCAAAGTGAAATAAAAAGTATCCCTAAGGAAGTAAATTCAACTCTGTTGAATGGAGACAGTGAGTATTTACCATGATGTTCACTAACAGGAATTGCTGCTGAAATCGATGCTTTAAGGACAGCTGTGTGGAAAGGAGGACAACTCTTTTCCATTCCTGGCTGCATCACTATGTTTCAAAAGCACTTTGGGTCAAAATTCTGTCTCAGACTGGAATTTTATCTTTCCAAGATGCCTCTGTCTTATTCTATCTTATGCAGAAGGCTTTTATGAGTTACCATAGTAATGCCCAATAATGCTCTACCAAGCCATTTGTAGACACACGTGTTGACCACGCTGCTGCCTGAAAAGGGAGAGCTGTTACTTAATAAGGCAAGTTTGCTCAGAACATAATCTGCATTCTGTCTTCTAATGAGAACTGGCTCATGCCAAAATTTTTGCTTTTATTCCTAAGACCCAACATCACTCTAAAAACAAGCACGAGTAAATGCTTATTCAAGCTTTTAGTAATCAGTCACCTGGCTGTTAATAATTCCTTAATTTTTACATTGGTCAGGAGGCACTTAACAAATCCAACAGTTTTGTCTATTCTTTCATTAAACTAAAAACCTAGATCAATAGTACAATATGAACGGAATAATTTCCTGTCATCTAAATTCCATGCTGTACCCTTGATGTGATATTGATACAGGCTACCTGATCTCTTTGTGGAGTAGAAGGTGTTGTAGGAATGCAGCTTAGTCGTGCCATTTCTGTGGTATTCTCAGGACATAGACTGTATAATTGACTACAGACATCTTAGCTTAAAAGCCATCTTAGAGTTTCTTCCAGTCCTAGTAATATGTGTGCAGTCCCATGGGCTGCATCCAAGGATTATGCTAATTTTATTAGCAACTCCTCTTGCTTTAATTAAACTGTATAAATTCCCACCTGGTCACTGTTGTGCCAACACCCTTCTTTCCATTTTTATTTGAATTTATAGATAATCTGTGGTTTTGCACTTCAGTTCTGATTTTTTGAATTATCCATTGCGTTTTCCACATGAAATAACACAATTTTGAGGGGTGAATGGGTTTCAAATTGAGTTAATGGGTTTAAGCGAACCTCTGGATCAAAGCAAAGACCGAAGTTTCTAAAGTTGGCCAAGTCTTTGTAAGAGAAGGTATTCAAAGTAACTGGCTGTCGGAAAGCACCAAGCTATACACTGCTGTTCAAAATACCTGCAAGCAAGCTCTGTATTAACGTTTACTGTGTTTGTATCACAAAGCAGAGCAATGTGAATTCCTTAGTGGACTGTTAATTTACATGTTACACGCTTTCAAATATTTCCAAAAGCAAATGAGAAATGATTAGTAATTTGTTCACGTGCTCACAAAATGTTATTAGGAAAATGCCTTGGGCAGTATGTTACGTTGACTAAAACTGATAATTTTGTATTTTAAAACTAAAGCAACTCCCCCTGCCCCCAGCAAATCTTGGGACCTGCCCAGAGCCCAGACCTCCTGGTCACACCAGTTGTCAAGGTGTATGTTGAGCTGAGGGGGCAGGAAAAGACCTAAAAACTCATGAAAAAACCCCAGGACCAGTGATCTAAGGTTTGCAGTGGTTTTGACTCTTCAGAAGGCCTCACTTGGAAGTCTTCTGTGGAGTCATGCAGTTTAAAATGGCTTGTTATCTATAAAATCACCATAAGGAAGCGATTCTGGCATTTAGCACTCATTCTACCAATGTAGGTTTTAAAGTGTGTACGTTGCTCTGGAGAAACCAAACCTGGTTCTTCTTTTTACTTCTGCGTAACTTTGTCTCCAGCTGTGTGCGGTTCTGACAGAGCCAAAGCCTTGGGCGAAATATCTCATGCTCTTCAAGGAAGGGTTGAGGCTGTTCTTTTTTTTTTAAGAGGACCAAAGAGCAAGCTGTTTAACGGTATTTGTCAATGTATCTCTTTTTTGAATAATGGTTTCCGTGCCTCGCAGACTCAAATATAACATGACACTTCCTCCTAAATGCCGATTATTCTGTCCGGAAGAGTTGCCCAAAAGTCTGCTCCTCAGTTTCACACCAGACCCACAGGATAAAAACATGGGGCATTAAAATACAATGAAAGCTGTCACGTTACTAAGCCTGTGCAAAAAGCCTGTGCACTAGCTGAGTATTGTTTGTATGGTTGCAACATACTTTCTGGCAATTTACATTTGCAGCTATGAAGTAACTGAATAAAGAAATGCATCATCATTTTCTCTTTTAGCACAAGGGTGAATTATTTTACCAACATGTGAAGGGGTGTTCATATAACATCACAGTGCTTTGTGCTAGAGAAAACAATTACAGTGAATAAGGTAGAATGGCTCTGTTATTGCAGTACATAAGACTTTGATTACATACTGCCAAGATTCATACCAGCCTAGTAGTTGTTGACAGATAAAGTAACAAAAATGAAACTCATTTATTTTTTCTTTATTGAGACCTCAAGGTAAAGCAAATTTTCAGTTCTTGTACTTACTACATTGAAGGAACAGAGACTGACAGTCAAAATGTGCCAGTCTAGAAATATAAATTAAACCTAGTTTCATATCAAAGTTTCATTTAGTCTCTGAAAAGGAGCTGCTGCTTGGATTATTTTTGATCCTAAAACAAATACACTGTAGACTACTATAGTGTATCTTGGATGAATTAACCCCCTCGTACATTTAGCTCTTATGTATTTTCCAGGATGTAGATCTATGTCTATTCAAGCAATTTTAAAATCTGTTATGGACGTAATTATTTTACTTTTTCTCTGTTTAGCAATAATTTACTGTGTTTGCAAACCCAATGAACATGAGGATGGTTTTAATAGAGTGTAGCACTTTTGCTGAAGGAAGGACATATTTTGAGGAAAAAGCCCTCCCTTGTGTAACGAAATTCTTCTGGCTTTTGCTGGGAGTTCCTCTAGGCAGCTAGATGCTGCGTGATTTCTTGATAAGTCTAACAAATGACGGTTTGTTTTTTTTTTTAAACTTGATTAGTTTCTAAAGAGCAGCTAAAACTAGCTGTTGAAATGGAAAGTGCTAAAATGAGTGGTTTTATCCCATCAAAATCTTGAATTAGTTACCTAGCCCAACTGAATATAATTGCTGTTCAGATTAATGAGGCAGTATTCTAGTATCTCCTCTGTAATTAAACACTTCTCTGGTTGAATACAGTATTAAAGATGCACCAGACGTTGAAACCTCAGTGGTGAAATTTAAAACTGTTGAAATTGGAGGGGTCAGCTGTGAAACACATTCCTCTGCAGCATCGGTAATTCACTTGTACAGTGTGTTTCAAGAATAATTTGGCTTATGTTGGGGATGCTGGATTTTTTTAATTTTTCTTATCTTTCCATCATCTAAATTTGAGAATTTTTCTCATTAGTTCCTGAGCAAAAGTAACATAAAGTGCACTTGTTTCCAGAGTTACCTTTTCTGACCTTTCACAAGATGATAATTGCGGTACTAGTAGGCTTAGAGGACTTCTTAAAAAAATTAAGCTTGTAAAGTAGCAAAAAATGCCCCTTTGCTTGCTGGTGTCGATTTCAAAATTAACATTTTGGTTCATGTGCTTCTAATAATCGCTGACCCTTACTTCATGTGCTTTCCACAGGAAATGAATACAGCAGAAATTACTTTGACCCGTTGATGGATGAGGAAATAAACCCAAGGCAGTGTGGGATGGAGGTCAGTGAAGAAGGTGAGGCAGAATTAAGTATGTAATTTTGGTGTCAGAATATTCTTTTCCATTCATGAAAATGAGGTGACAAAGATCACATATGCAGTTCTATTTAAATATTGAGGTTTACAATTTAAATTATAAGCCTCAACCGCTCTGAACACGATAGGCAGTATACATGGTCTTTGATCAAGGACAGTGAATTAATGGATGGGTAAAAGTGAGGCTGTGCTGTATTCCCTCCACTACTGTAGCAAAATGAAGCATGCTCAGAGAACATTGTCTACACCATGTTCTCTTTAATTAACGAAGTTAGTCCAGAACTGAGTACTAAGCTGTAGCTTTTTTGCTTCTCCTTCTTGGAGAGCCGTTTTATTACTGAGCTGAACGTGTGTTTGCCTAACAGAGCAAAACCCCAGAGTCTGTAAAAGTTCCCAGCACATGAAGAGGCTTTTTTGGTTTTCTTTGTGCCAGTTTAGCAGAGATGTTTAGCTTTGCTGTCCGTGGACGATAGCGAGGAGTGGGAGGGCGTGACTCTGCAGAGCTGGGAGAACAGGAGTTATGCATAGGTATGAGAGAGATTAACCAGGAGGTATTGTCTAGTGGAGGAAATTCTCCTTCGCTGTCATGGCTTTTAGATAAAAAAGGGTGGGAACGGGCCTGCCCGAATTTGCATGGACTTAAGTAAGAACATCATCGTGGTAATGAAGTGCTTAGCTATGCGCTGAGTGCTTTGGCCCAGCTCCTGTTGTTGAGCACCAACGACCTGATAGCACGCAAGACCCAGTCCTCCTGCATTACCTTCCTGGCCCTTTGCTTTTTTTAAGCCTCGTGCTTATTTGTACTGCAGAGACTCTCCCTACAAGCAGTTGTGGTCAAATTTAAAAAAAATTGTCTACTGTAAAGGGTCTCAAAGTAGGTCACTTCTGAAATTCATGAGAAACTTTGAGTAGATATGGAGGTTTAAACTTGTGTGAATAAGAAAAACAGGCTCCAATACACGTCACTAACTTGAATTTCTGTGTGCTGGTGGAAAAAAATTAAAGGTTTATCAAGAGTGAATCACATCTAACCCCGTAATTTTCCCATTCGTTGTATGGGGCAGCAGTGTAATACCTTGGAAGTCAACTTCTGGCTCAGTTTTTAAATGAAAGATTTTTTCTTTTCTTTTGGTACTGCCTTGGTTCATCTTATGAATAGGCTTCGTGAGTCATGATCTGCTTTGTAACCAGAGAACGAAAAGTGGGTTGGATTTCTGTAACTGTACGTGTATGCCTAAAAACATGTACAGATAGAGTGGGGATGTAAGGTATACATGGAAGTACAGTTTTCATCGGGAGAAAATGTTTTTGCCTGTGTTGAAGAGGCTGAGTGATACATGTTTAACCTTAAATGTGTGGTGTGGTGGGTTTTTTTTTGTTTGGTGTGGGTTTTTTGTGTGTGTTTTTTTTTTTATTTATTTTTAATTTGGAAGGGATGAAAACTCTGAGAAAGTCCATCCAGTTCTGGGGGTGGGAGTGGAGAGGTGGTTTTAGGCACTTGCATATCAGGCTAAACACGAGATCCATGTGTGTCCTTTGGTGTTCCTCCCTTTTTCTCCCCAGCAAAAATGTCACTCAAAGGTTGGGGTAACACTTGTTTATTAAAGGTCTGTTAGCAACAGTACTGGCCTCAGGTTGATTGTGTTGACATCTGCAGAGCCGTTATAATGCTATATTTACCAACACCTCTGCCAAGAGCAAGTCTTCCACCTTGGAGATACTCAAAAGCCATCTGGACGTGGTCCCGGGCAACTTGGCCCTAGGTGGCCCTGTCTGAGCAGGAGGGCTGGACCACATGACCTCCAGAGGTCCCTTCCCACCTCAGCTGGTTCGGTGATACTCACAAACCAGGCTCATTGTCTAGTTTTCTTTTCCTTGTAGAAGAGTTAAGTAAGTGGAACTACATTAGTATGTAGTGGACGGAGTTAAAAGCACAGTCAGAACTGAAGTCTGGTCCTGCACGGTCATCCCCTGATGGGAAACCGTATCAGTTTACCTCCTCCTGCAGCTAGCAGCTTGTCACTAACAAGAGATAAAAGCAGAACAAGATCAAGAAATCAGGGCACGCTTTAAAGTTACACTCTTCTTTATGACTTAAGCAAGTCAGGCCCAATGCCCAAAGAGAATAGCTGGTGAAAAGCAAATCTTCAGCCACCAACTCTATTATACGGAGTTTAAATATCATTTAATGTGTTCATCATATGGGATTCTTTAATGGGTTATTCTGTGAAAATGAAGATATTGGCAATTATCTTTTCTATATTTGATAAATTAAATTTGTCCTGGAAATGTGTCTGAGTTGATAATGCCCCGAGAACAAACAACACTCCACTATGGATCTGCTTTCCCCCTCCTCGCCAAGGGAACGTTTCAATGTTACATGCTAAAAGAAATGTAAAGATTCTGTACTTGCGCAAGAGGTCTGCAGAAGCCTCCCTCTTTCAATGCTCAGTATAACTGAAAAACTTGGCTTTAAATTTCATGGTAAAGAAAACTTTATTCTTTGAGATTCTCTCGGGCACTTAAAAAGAGCCACCCAAGGTCGCTTGTAGTTGTACTTCAGTTCACCTACCTTGTATGCATTTCCTCAGCCTTCTACCTGCCTGTCTTCACTGACAACTTAGAGGAGCCAGGGCCTGGGAGACCTGGAGAGAAGACAGTCTCAACTGCTCATTTCTGCCTTGAATATAGACACTTGAAGTGATTTTTTTTTTTTTTTTTTTTTAAGGTCTCATGGAAAAAGGTACACGTGTGTGTCCCTTGCTCCATTTTAAAATCTGCAGAAGTTATTGGGAATTTGAATGACTGGCCACAAAATCAAAATTCATAGTGTGCTGTAATAACTACTCATACTAGATAACGTGTTAGTATTTTGGTCAGCAAGGTAAAATTTCTAATAATGATCCAAAATCACATTTGAAAAGAAATTAGGTACTTTGATTTTTATTAAGTGTCAAATAGAATTTATCTGGTGATTTGAATATAAATAATTATTTCAACTAGTCTATTAGCAGAATTAGTAAATCAGTTTCAGTCAAGATCAAGATATAATATTTCTCACCATTTAAAAGTATATGATTATATATTTTTTGTCTTAAACTGTCTTTCATAGCTCAGAGGAAAATGACAGTCACCTCTGCTATGAAACTAGCACTGTGAAAATTATTTTGAAGTGTCAAATGGTTTCTTAACTTTTGTATTTTTATATCTTTAGAGTTTAAAATAGTGTTTCATGAAATATTACTGGAAGAAACAATAAATGTTTCACTGTTGTTTTTTTAAGATCCTGTGAAATTTGATGAGCAAATCCTGTACGGTAAACTGATGAAGCTTCTAGATGAAGAAAGGAAGATGCTGGACTTCCAAGGTAAATAAAATCATTTGCATAAAGAAAAATAAAACTTTTTTGAGTCTGGATGTGAGGAAGAGAGTGGGTAATCCATCCCCTTGAACTCAGAAGCAAAAGGGACATTGCTTTTAATGCGACCCTGTAAGATCTTTTTCCCCGAATGTTTTTGGTTTGAGTCATGTTTATGCGGTTTTAGGTGTAACTTAAGTGGTGTGCTTTCCCTAGGCTGCTTCGTTGCATGTTGAATTCCACCCTTATGAAAGAAGACTGGAAATATCATTGCTTACGTGTTCAAAGCTAGAAATCTAAACCCTTATTTAAGCTCATAAATGGGTGGGCCTTTTGTCAGATGCACGGGTCACGTCACACAGTGTTTGAGGCTATCTATGTAAGCATTTACACTAACAGGTGAGTAAGAAAACATTTTCCATGGCTTTGTTAGAAAGTACAACTTGATGTTCCATATACAGTAAAAACAACGAAGTGTAGGAGAAGAGTTTTCTTCACCTCAAGCCAGCAGCCTTACTTTGGCTTCAGTTATTTTTACAAGCATTATTTAACACCCAGTTGATTCACAAGACCGTTACCACCACACCCTTTACACGAGGTGCATGTCTGCTGCTCTCTGGTTCATCATAGGAGAAGTGACATGTGAGCAAGTCCCAGCTCACTGCTGCCTTGTAATTTTGGATATCCCCGCCTCCTTTTTCAGCAGAGCTCTTTTGTGCAAAAGTATCTTCTGTTTATTATACCTGTATAAGGTTTCTTGTTATATTTCAGTTATACGCAGGATCTACTCTGTCAGAGAGACAGAGCAAGTGGTTGCTTATGGCACGGGAGCTCCAGGAGCTGCAACATGTTTTATGACTATTTAGTTTGTGAGCAACTTTGTTCTAGAGGAGGCAAATATTTTCATTTGCCTAGGGTTGCAAATTCCTTTGAACTTGCACTGGTCATATCAGTAACATCTTTGAAACCCACTTTGTCTCATTTTAAATGCAAGGAAGAGAAAGTACAACCATCGCAGCTAAATTAATACAGATAGTTGAAGCAAAAACCTTTAACGAATTATTAGCAAGCTCTCTATTATTGCATGTTAATGTAGAGCTCCACATTGCTGCAAAAGATTATAGCAGTGCTGCAGGTTGATTGTTGCTTTTATCCTGCAACAATATAGATCAAAATAAAAACATGCTTGGCTGTGAAGTCAACATTATTGCTATAGGAAAGATTGATATGGGGTGTCTATCCGTGGTACTTGTGTAGTCTCTGTCTACCAATATTTACAGCATTTCATATTCTTCAATAGCTTTATCATCAAAATAACCCTGTATGATTAAGGAAAACGTCCTGATGTCATTTTACAGGCTGCCCCAGAGTGGGGGTCTAGTACCCTTTCCGTTAGCTTTCTGAAAGTTAGCTTCTGGGGCTCCCCCAAAGTCGTGGGAGAGGGACTGAGACGCAGACACCTCTTAGCTGATTAGACACATTGCACCCTGGAAGCAGTTCTTCCATTTCTTTTGGCTCTAGAAGGGTCTTGGACAACTGCCTTAGACTTGAGCATTGCTTTCTGTGTGGCTAAAGGTAAGTGAAATGAATCGCAGCATGTATTTGTCTACTTTTAAGCAGGGGAACCAAGGAGTGAAGGGAGGCCTTCCCCTATGTATCAGTGGTTACTCTCTCCATTAGCTAGGTGCCCTAAAACTTTATTTTACATTACAGATAACATTAATGAATATTGTTAAGAACAACGGATGCCTTACAGAGCATAATAGCAAATAGCATGTTTAGAGAGAAATAAGGTTTCACTGATCTCAAATGTTTATAATTTAAACTCACCAGCTATGTTTGAATGGAAAATGTTTTTTTTTCCAACTAGTTTTGTCAAACCACCATGAGAGGCAACATGCTCTTATTACTGTTTGGCTACGTGGGGTGTGAGACAGGTTCAAATCTCTCATCCACCCAAAGCCGTTTGAACGTATGGGGTGTGCTCTGCGGACAGCGGTCTCGCGCTGAGGCTGCCGAGGCTGCCGAGCTGCCAGCTCACTGATTCAGTTCAAGGGCAAGCAAATGCATGAACACGCATGTCTTGTACTCCAGGTGCCCATCTGAACCCCCCGCGTAGGCATGCAGGCAGCGAGTGGGGGATGCACCGCAGCCCACTGCAGTCTGGTGTCCCGAGCTGTGCCTCAGTGCTTTTATTTCTTAAAAGTGCCATAATGAGTATCAGAGCTAGTCCTGTGGGTGAATGTTGCACCCAGTCCCCAGCTGAATTTTTTTACTTTTCTTGGCTTGGGTGAATAAAGTCCAGAAAAGAGCAAGATTTTCCTGAGGAAGCGAGGCTTGTGCAGTCTCCACCTCTGTGCATGGATCAGGATGTATTTGTTTCTGTCTGTTTCTCCCTCCCAATTTTTGAACCTGTTGTTTGCTTCCAACCCCTTTTTGAGCAAGTCTCGCAGGTCTGACTTCCCTACCAGTTTTATGGAAGCGGGCAGCTGAGCGAAGCAGACAAGCATTATTAATGTCTCCACTGAGGGAAAAGCTAATATGGGAGTTTGACCCTTATTAGACATCAGAAAATCCATAGAAAACTAGGATTCATTTGGTTCCAGCCTTACAGAACTGCTTCTTTTCTTCATTTGACCACTGAGCTGAAAAATCACGTAGTCATACAGTCCTAATTAATAAATGATCCCCAAAGGAAAGGAAGAACATGGCTCAGAATTTATATAATTGTATATTTAAAGCATTTTGTTGCTGAGTAACCTGTTGGTCACTCTTGTGGCACGTGTTAGTTCATATTATAAGGCAACTTAAAAGGCAATATTAGTTGGTTGTTTTTTAGAGAAAGATGTAGAATGTATATTTTTTTACCTAGGGATAAAATCTCTCAATGTAAGATCACAATCCACACGCATCAAAAATGATGATGGGTGAATACCATAAAATTTTTTTTTTCTATTGCATTATTCTTTAGCAACAACTGAAAAATTGAAGTGCAATGTTTTGCAGTATTTTAATTGTTTGAAACTGATGCATGAGCCTTTGGGTGAGGTACTTTTTTAGGCTACAATTTATACACCGAATCTTCTAGAACCGGGCAGCCAAAATGCATTTTCCATGTGGAGTTTATAGCTGCTTTATACATTCAAATCCATGCTGAGGTATAGTCTGCTGGTGAACCTACCCTTTAAATTCTCATGTCAGCATATAAACCACCGCTACCTGATGGACAAATGCAGGAGTAAATGAAGTTACAAGCAGCCAAGCTAATACCGGAGAGATTGTTTTAATTACAGCGTAGCATCTGCAAATACAGCCTGTGCTAAGGAGCAGCAGTGATGTAAACTACATGGAAAGTATGACTCGCAGCGTTAAGTACAGTCGAGGCAATGAAAAGTTTGATGCAGTTGCTAACAACTTGAAGCAGCCAGTTTTTAATTATTTTTATCAATCTATCAATGAATTCCCCTGTAAATTTTCAGCCGCTTTGTCTCATGTATACAAAGTTGCTACGGTGTTAAAAACATTACTCCTTTTGTACAGCAAGGAGGTGGAGGCTTTGTTTTGGTCGAGCATTGCTCCGGGGTGGCAGCTTAAACCTCTGACCTCTGGGTCAGTTCAGACAAGGAGCAACCTGATGGGGGCTGAGGTTCAGAGGTTTCTTTGCAAAGCCAGCAAAGGAAGGAGCAGACCGGCTGAACAACCCTGTTCTCTCCCTGTCTCCAGCTCAGGCAAACGAACAGTTTTTCCAAATGTACTTAAATGAGCATACGTGTCTTTTCATTAGTTTTCCAGTCTGAATGGTAATTTATCTCTATTTTTTAGCAGTTACTTCCCTCGAAAAGGCTTTTGAAAATGTTCTTTCTTCTTTTGCTCTTTTTCCACAAAACACGTGCCAATAAGCCCGGTGTCTTCCACCAAAACTGAGTTCACTTGGTACGCTTCCTCACAAAAATAATAAATACAAAAAAGAAGGGTATTTTGATGAATCACTGCATGGTTGTCTTTGTGAACCGAATGGTGGGGTTTTTTTCCCTTTTTTTGATATATAAGGACTGTCTCTGCACCTGGAGGATCCTGAGAGAGGAATGTACAGTCTTCCCAGGATGCAAACTTGCACTGCTCCTGTGAAAGCAGTAAAGCAGCTGATTTATACCAGCTGAGCATATGGCCTGTTGTGTACAACACAGCATCGGGGGAGCAAGCGATGCTGCATCTTCTGCTGTTGGCAACATTTCCTTTTGCAGCGCTTCCTGGATTTTTCTCTCTCCTAGCCAAACCCTTAATGTTACAGTAAATTTAAATGTAAATATTGTTTTGTTTTTGCAGCTAATAGTTGTAGGTCAAATCGCTTTTCATTAGGCTTGTAAGATGCTACGTGAAGAGATTGTGTACCCTAAGGTAATGGTTTGGGTTGTTTATATCTACTGTACGCTTCCCCCAACATGATTTTGAATTGTATCCTGTTGTGATTAAATAAAAAAACCCACCCTACTTCCTGTATGTTGGTGGCACCGAGGTGATTTAAGTACTTGGGAGGCTCAACAATTAAAGTCATTAAACAATGAGTAGTGAGCAAAACTGAAAATGTTAATAGCCTTAGTTTTATCTTTCCTTTTCTGGTCTTCATTAGAGAATGAGAGACTTCAAAGGGGAGTGAGGGGAAAAAAAAAACCCAACAACTTTTAACTGCTTTCATGTCTTAGGATGGACAAAGAGAAAAGCAAATAACTAGATATGGCAGTTTCTTGCACGAAAGGCACAGAGAACTATAAAAACTTACAGAAATACGAGCGAAGAAAGATAGTCAGATGTGGAGAACCCGATGTCTATCATTTCATAGTGATCCTAATGTGGACAAATGAACAAAAATAGTTGTCCTTGTGACCCAAACTAGTATTAGTACTGTAGCAGATCTCAGTAAGAAGATCTATTTTTTTGTGTAGCATGATGAATTAAACTGAAAAAAGGACCCAGCTTCTCTTGAAGGCTGGCTTTATGAATGGGATTTATTTTTATTTATGTACAGCACATACCCTTTGGTTCTGCTTACATCATCACAGTGAAATCAGGGGAATGATGTGGGTGAGAGGAGAACTGGACACAATTAATTAGGCAGGAGCTGAGCGCACACACCTAGGGGAGGAATCTGATCTTCTGGGGTGAGTGGGAGGAAGATGAAATGCTTGGTGTGGCTCCACCTAAAATTGAAGTTGTCCCTCCTTTTCCTCAGGAGCAAAAGCCAAAGTCATTCCAAATCCCAATTCCTTTAAGATTTGCAGGGTGCGAAGTGACCATGGAAATGCAAAGCATCTTTTAAAAAAATTATGTAAGGAACAAGCTGCATGTGCTAAATTTGTACCTGTATGCAGATGTTGCTCTTGAGGAGAGTTTTCCTGGTTTTGACACTTGGAACCCGCCGGTTGTTCTACTGCTGTTATTTATTACTGTTCGTTTTATGGCATGAACTGTTGTCTTAAAATATCGGTGGGTCAAACATGTTAACTGAGAAGGTACTAACCAGTGAATGAACTTCCATTTGCTAAAAGATAATCTGCCACTTTTGTTTCAAGCAGCCTGTGTCGCCAGTGAAGATTTTCCAGACTCTGTGATGCCTGTCAGCTCCAGTAAGGCACATGACCTTCACAGGGAGCTTGAAGATGAAGAGATTCCTTCATATATTGAACAGTTTGAGAGAGATGTTCAGGATGACATAATTCTGCTTGGCAGCTTTTCACTGGAACAGGTCAGAGTTAAGAACTATAAGACAATTTTATCGCTTGCTTCATAACATGATGCTGTCTTGTTAACCTTGTACACCCCAATTCTATTTCACTGCCCAGCGACACATATATTGAAAGGGGAAAAGATAACCCATTTCATTGGCTTGCTTTATGTGACTGGCAGTTTGCTAAGCTAACAGTAGGACCTTTATCTTTGTCTCTATTTCAATGTGAATAAAAATAGATTGCCTTCGTTGCTTCTTTCCTAAATAGTAGAGTGTCTCTGACTGCTCTCTAGTAAGTATTGCAATTGAGTTTCAATCAAGAGCCTAAGATCAGGACATCTCTCTCTGCCAAATTTAACAGAGGTTTATTCATCTATCGATGAGCAAGTTCAGATTGGAGCCCAGGAAGGATTTATGTAGCAATAGTCATTGGACAGAGGATAAGACTATCCCCAAATTATAAATCTGTTGTGTTTTTCAGGGTGACAAAGCTTCCTAGGGTTTTCTTTTTGTCATTTCACAGTGTAAAGAGACAAGGTTGGGTTCATGTTGACAAAGGCACAAGTTTTCAGGGCTGAAATGGTACTTCTGGGCACCTAACTACCGTTTGTCCCTTTGAAAAATCTCATACCAAGACTAGGGGACAGGAAGAGAGATTAATTGCTGAATCTATCATTTTTAATTAGCAACATGAGAACAGTGCACTGGCTCTGATGGGCTTAAAATAGGTTATCCAGTGACTGATGGTGATCTAAGCTTTCTTTTATTTTCAAGGGAAGTTTTTAGAATTTTTTCACTGCAGAACTAAACCCCATCGCTGCCTTCTGCATGTTGTGAGGGACACAATTCCCTTCCTTGGTGCTTTACTCTAGATTCTTGCGTAGCTATATTTCATTCCTTCTGACTTTTTTGTAGCTGTACCCATCATGCATAGAAGATGCTTCAAGGAATATTGTTGAGAGAACATGAAATGGGAGGGAAACACGAGGGGAAAAGGACTCGGATGATACTAAGAGCATCATCTGCCTCAAGGGACTGGGAACAGGTGAACAGAGTGCTGCACCTTTCCAGAAGACTTTATAATTTGCTGAGAGTTCACACTTTAACTAAGTTTGGGCTATTCGGATGCCCCCAAAGCTTCATGAGGCTCTGTGACACCTGAAGGACCACAATAGATTTGTCAATCCTTGTTTACCCTCCCTCTAAACTTGGTCATTGGGGAGGCTGATCATCTTGCTTGGACTCTTTTTGGAGGTGTTCAGCAAAGGTGTTCCTAGGCAAGAGCAAGCTATCTGGTTATCCCAAAACAGTGTTCTCCTTTTTAACTGAGAGCTGCATATGTGAATCCGCATGTCATACAATATAATACTGTTTTTCTTCCTTATTTTTGTCTGAAAAAAGAAATCCCTAATTTAATGTGGTTGATTGAGGTGGTCTACCGTGAGCTTACAGATAGGGACCCAATACTTTATACTGCACAGAAGAGGTCTTGAATGCCTGTGTTTTCTGTCCATTCCTCCCATGCATCTCTAACTTCAGTTGTCCGTGTCCTGTTTAGGAATTCAGTCATACTGACACGGTATCAGCTGTCACATCTGCATCCTGCAATGTGGAGGGTAACAAGAGGATAGCTGTAAAATCCATATTGTCTTCTAGATCAGTGATGCGTATGTCCATCCTTTCCTTGGAAGCACATAGAAATGGTACATTCAGTCCCTTTGAACGGAAAATGGGAGGTGACGCTGGAGGAAGAGGCTGCAAATGTGCAAATATGTCATATTGGTATTCAAAGACATGTAACAATAATGTGAGCATGCTTATTCTTCTTTAATTGACCTTCTTTATTCTTTAATGGACCATCCTTACTCTTTGATCTGTGGTTGTGCCCCTGCAGCATTGCAGTGTTGATGCCTTTCCACAGCAGCTTGCAGGTTCAGTGTTAGACTGCTGCCATGGTCTTCAGAACCTGTCGCTGCCATCTCTGGGATGCTTCCAGCTTTTGTGGCTTGAATATATGTTTATTGGTTTGAAAAAGTCTTTAATTTGCTGCATGGCGTTTACTACTTATTCAGAAAAAAAACCCTTCCCTTCCTTCTGCAGGTTTAGTGAGTAGCAGATGTACTTTAGCCAGTGTAATTTATGATTAGTTAATTTAATCTGCCATAATGACATAAAGTGAGCCTGAAACAAGCTTCTATCAATTTTGCCGTTAGAGGTAACATAATATTTTCAAATGTCTACCAAACTGAGTAATTGACCCTCGGGCTGAGTGAAGGAGTCTAACAGACATCTCTCTCACATTCCTTTGCTTTGACAAAGTGAAAACAAAAAACGGGAGCCCAAGGGTTAAAAATAGCAAGTGACGATTTACAGTACATGAGACTGGTTTTATAAGTGAGGTTCAGAAACACCCTTGAGTTGCTGCTCTTTCTTTTTAGGCTGCCAAAAATTCTTTTCAATGAGGCATCTGATTTGCACTAGAGCTTTGGTGGCAGCATTGGCACGAAGAGGACAGCTATGTATTAACTATCTATCCCTTAGTTCGTTGTTTTTCTTCTCTGCTTTCTAGCTTTACAGTAAACGGGTGGCTCTTTTTTTAAACAGCAACTCAGTGCATGAGATCACCATGATTAAAAGTTTTTGAAAGAGCAGATGTACTTTCCAAAATAATAAAAAAAAGTTTATGCAAGATTTTAGCTCTGGAACTTTTAAGCTGCGTTGTTACTTACTTCATGTTCTGTTTTGTAAATGCAGGAGCTGATAGCTGAGGTTGGCAAGAAATACATAAGGCGAGATCTGATAGATTCTTATAAAAAAAAGCATTAAGCAGATCTCAATGTTCTGTTAACAAACACATTAAAGAATATTCTACTTGGAAAGCAGGACTGTTTCCTGCAGCCTGCCATGTAGGCCTACAGATTTCAAAAGCCCCAATGATATTTCCTTTTAATAAAGAAAAATAAACTCTATTGAGAGGAAATCATAACTTTGGGACTGTGTTGTGGTAGAAGATGAGCAGGTACAGCCAAGGCTGGGTATGCAGAATGCTACAGAAAACCATCTGTCATGAGACAATGCAGGGACACATACTTATCGGCAGAACTTGATCTTACAGGGCAGAGAAATATGCAAGGAAAGACCTGACGTGATGCTGGCTTAATGTGTTTGATTAAAGGCAAGATGCTCTCAAAACATGAGAGACTGCCAAGGATGAAGCAAACACTGGTGATTGGGGTGAGATTGCACTTGATGGGCCTTTGGCAACATAACCTTGCCAGTCATTAATTCAAATGCCATGGAAAAACACCAACTGTAGGCTTTTCAGCTGTTTCTGAACTGAGACAATAGAAGCGCGTACTCAGTTTTGTGTAGGTTCTCTTGGAAAAAATGAATAATGGGGCAATTGGAAGGATCAATACTGCCCCAGAAATCGAGAACATCTTTTCTGCTCGGCCATCCTCTTCCTGCAACTTGGTCAGTATTCTTAACTAAAGGTAATTTGTTCACAACCTCCATCTTTCTCTACAGGGTTCAGTCGCTATATTTAGCCCTCTGTGCTGGGTATAACACCTTGCAGGACTTGATCATGATGACTATATAATCACTTTTGATCCATGACCTCAATGTGAATTACTCAAGAGCCTCTGAAAGTAAAGTGCAAGTTTTGCTCTTCAGTACCAGCAGTTGAGTTATGGTAGTAAGAAATGAGCTATTTGTTGTAGGTGGATAGTAATAAAATGTTGCCTTTCATCAAGAGATTTACCTTTTGGTTAAACAAAGGTTAATGTCACTGGGCATTAGACCTAATATCCTTACAGGGTCAATATTATCACTGCTCTGACTCCTTGCCAAGTCACAGTGAGGTCAGTTTATATGATGACGGAGTGATCAGTTTTTTCCTTTGGTTAATGGTGGATAATACGTGGGTAAAATTTGGTACTACGTAAGATGATGACAAATCTACCCCCCAATCAGGAATTTAATCAGTGGGATCAGTTGTATAAAACATCAATGCACATTTGGTTGCGTGTTCTACCCTGTTGGATAATACTGTCATTTATATCCTGATGGTACCTGCAGACCTTCCCTCATCAAAGCTGCAGTCTGCTAAGCATTGTACAATCCTTTGTGATCGTTCTTCATGAATATAATACTTGTGAGAATATGTGCACGTAAGAGCAATGCAGACCTGAAGGTGCCTTTTCCTCAGCCAAAACCTGGCTACTTCTTTTTGACATTTGCCAAGATTTTAAGTGACTGTCATGTTCGAATGGGTCACTTTTATTTTACTGAGAATTGCAGGTCAAGAATACAAAAGCTGGCAATGTTTCACTTACACCATGTCTTAAAAGTGGTTGACTTAGTTTTAGGTAAGCTACCTATACGCTACACTTGTTATTTGAGTGTCAAAGCATCTCTACACTCTGTTAATATAATGGTTTCAATTTCATTTATGTGATGTAGTAGGAATTATGAGTATCTCCATTTTACAGAGGAAGAACAAGAGCACAGATAAACTGAAATCTACACCTGTCAGAAGTGCTTAGCACCTAATTTTCTTTTGAAATCTGTCATTAGGCCAAGCTCATTGAATTCATTATAGTCCTGCCAGGTAGAGTTCTTTTGGTCTGGTGAAAAAGAACTTCACTGAAACCTGTGTTTCAGGGGGAAAAAACACAAGGTCAGCTTCCCAAAGCTTGGGATACCGGGCTTCCAACCCTTGGACATCTGATGTCCTGCCTAGTGAGTGTCCACGGCCCTCAGATGCGCATCAGCACCCACCCAGCAGACCCAAAGCCTGACCAAGCTTTGTGTAGCTAGGGGACTTCTCTACCACGTAGGCTGGCAACCTGAGATTTCTAAATATCTTTATTCTGTCAGGCTTGCTTCTGCTTCCTCACTGGGAAGCCTGGGAACCCTCTGATTTTCTAAGGTTCCTCTCCTATTGCTTCTGGACACTGATATACACACTTTTTTTTTTTTTTTTAAAGAAGTGAGGGGGATGGAAGAGGGAGCATGGAAATGAAAGTCAACATAAGCAGAACTGTGCAAAAGATATTTTATACGTTTGTAAAGGGCCTGTCGCTGTGCTGTCATAATACCCGTAATATTGCTATAGCTGCTCTTTTTAATTGTAATTATCTTCTGATTGCTTTGTTCAGGAGTTATGTGGATTTTTAGTTAAGTAAATATTTAGATAGAAGTAATGAAAATCTTCTATATTTCTTACATTTTTCACTAAAAGGGAGTTCACTTAGTTTTTACTGTGTTCTTTCACTATTTAAGATCAGAGGAACAATTAAACAACTAAAGTAATTCTTGATATTCTGTTGAGCTGGAACAATGAATCCTACAGCTACTGTAAATGATGATACTGCTTAAGGTAATCTGACTGGTCAGTTTTCTGACTCATTATCCTAATATAAACTCCAGTAAGGAAGTCTATTTCTATGGCTCAGTAAACAGAGGGCAATCGGAAAGATTCTTTAAAGAGAACCAGTGATTGCGAAGTCCTGTTGAAGCTTAGGTGACTTCATCAAGTACTGACCACATGTTAAAAGAAGCAGAACTCAGGTGAGGGTTGTAAGGAGAGAGGAAGCATTACTGATGTATAGAGGCGTGAACCTGCAAAAATAAAAACAATGAAAACAGCTTTCTAGTTGCTCATGTGTTCTCCAGAATTACTTTTTTTTTTTTTCCTCGGGGAGGTTTTGTTTGTGTTTTTAATACATTTGGAGCCAAACTGTAGTCACAGGTATAGCTAAGTCTACTGTTCGTTAGCTTTTATGACAGGAGACTGTAGCAGCATTAATAGACTACACAGATTTTTTTTTTTTTTTAATGAGCTACAGATAAATGAATTGCTCTGAATTTTGTAACTTTTTTGCTTCTGCGGTCTCACAGTAGAGCTGGGTATGTTGAGCAGAACCTGTGCTGGGTGGTACTTTTGACCTCTACTTCGCAGAACAGATTAATTCAGGTGGGGAAGGACCAGACCTCTGGAGACTATCTAGTCCAACCTCCTGCTCAAAGCAGGGCTAACTTTGAGGCTTTCTGTGTGTAATTTGAGTTTCTAAGGGCTTTGGAGTTGTTTGCACCAGTTTGTTGGTGTGAAACATAACCAGGTCATCTGTAAGTTGAGAGGTGTAGAAATACTGGGAAAGACAGTCCAGTTGTATTACATGTATGCTTGCTTACTTCGTACAAAGGTGGGAAATCACCACTGCTGCTCAACCTGCTGGCAATCTGTTAGCACAGTTTGCTTTCTCTCCCTGCTGTGCTAGACCCTTAGACAAGACACAGCTTTTAGGACTAGGTGGTTACAATGAGAACATGTACTAAAGTGTGTGTGTTCACTCAAAGACGTGTCAGCATAGTATGATGATATGATACGATTGCTCATGTCAACATTCAAATCAGAGAGGGAGGGCTTACATTTCAGCTGAAAATGTGAAATGATTTCCACCTATAACTTTCAGCAGAGATGCAGCAGGATGTGGGCTTGCAGGAGGAGATCTGTTCTCCACAGAGAAAAATCATTAGGCATGGCAACTTGTCATTTCCACTTCTGTTTAAGACAATCATACAGTAAACTTTACTTAAAGCATTGTTTCACTCTCTGTAATTTTCATATAGTAATCGTAAGTGAATGTCTCTTAATTATAAAGTGTTCAAGTGCATGCCTGGACACTTGAAACAGAAGATGATGTGAAAGCCAGTACAAATGGAAGTTATTGAATAAAGTTAAAGCCTGTGTTTTTAGATTGCGATTACAGAGACAAATTTGTGAAGCAACGCTTTATTGACAATCAGAAAAAAGAGTTGTGACTCAGAAAGATGGCATAGACTGTAACCTCAGACTTAAACATCAAGTTTTCTGGTGGCTGTAACAAGCAAATTAGTTACTATGACTCAGTTTTCCCTATCTGCAAAACAGACCTAAAATTAGATACCTGCTTTAGGGAAGAGTAAGAGGATTAAAGGAGTAAAGTTTCATGAGGGACTTTGAAAAGGCTATAGAAATAATAAAAACATTCTGTGCTGAAATTAACAAACATTTTTAAATTGAGAAAGAATGGAGAAAAAACCACAAAAAAAGTCTCAGTATTTCCGATTGGTATTTCCTTTCAGTTTCTCTTCAGTTGTTCATGCCATGATTTGCTGTCAGTATCCAAAAAGTAGAAAAGCCTGCAAACCCCTGAAGTTCATTACATAGCTTATAAACATTTTTTTTTCTGTTTGTTTAGTGTAAACTGTTCACTTTAGAACTATAGACTTGCATAGTTCACTTGGTTTCCACTAGCATTGCTCGTGCTATGTGAGTTTATAGTGGAGGGAATGTGTTCCCTAACAAAATGTGGTTACATCTTCCATTATATCTTATTAGCATCTTCCATTATATCTTACTATTTAGGCTAAAATTACCTGAAGCTTCTTAGTAGCTGGTGATTTCTAGGTTAATATGGAGAAATCTGAACTTGTGGAGCTTTGACAGGCTAGGACGTTTCTGCCTGAAGTCTCTTTATCAATGGTAAATGCCATTTCAGGGTTGTGTATTTTCAGTGCTTGGCTATGGTTGTCAGACACTCTGATAAATGGCCTTGCATACGCTTACAACACTGTAGATTTTGATGAGGACATCAAAGCTTTATGACCTTGAAGCTACATCTTCTCAACTGTGAAATAAGCATCTGAAGGAGTACCTGGTGGTTCTGAAGAAACCACAGGTGATCTCTGTGTGAACAGCAAGACAGAAATGAGAAGAGCGAGTCCTCTGTTTTGAGGCTGGAGAGGCAAAATATTTTGCAGAAGCTAGGTAGCTCTGCAACAGACATCCCTCCAGAGTTTCCTCAGTGCATCTTCAGCAAAGTGATTCAAGTTCTTTTAATTTGTTAGTACTATCATCTTGGATCAAAATCCTGAATGAAAACATCTCTGAGTTTTGGGGAAGTTCAGGTCCTTTTTTTATCACACCTACTTTTACAGCTGGATCTAGTTTCCACAACTGTTCAAAATTAGTGTTTTTAATCTGTTCAAAATTAGTGTTTTTAATATATGTCTTATAAAAGCATCCACCTCGGTAGCAGGATACTGCCTTCCTGTGCTGACTGGTAGCTCAGTCTTCACTGCATGGTTAGAGATAACGCAGTGCTTTACAGATTTATCAAAATGATCAGCCTATACTGTTGTCACTAAATGCATCTGTATTACTCAGTGTAATAAGGCTGTAGCATGACTAAAATAAACCCCACTTTGTGTTCTGCAGGATCAGTTTTAAAAGAAAGTATGAGTTGTTTTGTTTTGTTGGTTTTTTTTCCTAGCTGTTACAAATGGCTCAATTGTCTAAGATTTTGATTTTATGCTCGTGAACAGTAAATTGGTTTAACTTTCTATTTGGAAGGAAAGTCATGGTGGGGGGTTGCTGTGTTGCTTTTTCTCTTTCCCTTTTAAAAAACACGTCTGAGAATTTGTGGCACATTTTTGGCAGAGTGCACCGTGAATAATACTACCATGTGTTCAGGATTTTGACACAACTTTACCTCCTGGTTTGTGGCCATCTCTGAGGCAAGGTCACCCAAAATCCAACAGGCAACAAGCAGTGCAATTTTCAGCGCAGGCCTTATCCAGCTAGTAGAGTCTTTGCTTTCAATGAAGAGCACTCATCCCACTTACCTCTCAGTGCCTCACTTCCCTGGGATCTCTCTAGTTAACACGGAGAGGATAAGCCTCTCAAAATCTCACTTTGTCTGAAAGGAATGTTAACTTTTCTTGCAACATTTTTTTTTCTTCATTTCATAGTTCTTTGTTTTTCACTTGTTTTGTGTGCTAGTGCCCTGGTTTCGGCTGAGACAGAGTTAATTGTCTTCCTAGTAGCTGGTACAGTGCTGTGTTTTGGGTTAGTACGAGAAGGATGTTGATAACACCCTGATGTTTTCAGTTGTTGCTCAGTCATGCTTAGACTAACTCAAGGACTTTTCAGCTTCTCATGCCCAGCCAGCAAGAAGGCTGGAGGGGCATCGGAAAGTTGGGAGGGGGCACAGCCAGGACAGCTGACCCAAACTGGCCAAAGGGGTATTCCATACCATGGGACGTCATG
>JAVKLA010000028.1:17701654-17746323 GCA_034782735.1 Sagittarius serpentarius | reverse complement strand
CCCATCCCACTGGGTGGGGGGAAGTGAGTGAGTGGCTGCGTGGTGCTGAGTTGCTGGCTGGGGTTAAACCACAACAGCTAGTTCAGTGCACGAGATGCTAAAAGACACTGGGAGTGAATCTACGTGAAGCAGCCAGACTGTGAAGGAGGAGGACTAGATGGCACCAGTGTGGGACTAGACACGTGGGTTTTGTTTCTAGTCCTGCTGACACTTTGCTCGGTGAGCTCAGGCAAGTCGCTTCTCACTGGCATCTCACTTCCATGCAGTGGACAGGATTTCCATCACTGCAAAACATTTTGGGACGCGGAGATGGAAATTCTAGGTAAAAGCTTTTATTTAGGTGTTTGTTTCTGGCTGGAAAGTCAGCACTACCTGCACGGTGATGTACCAATGTGATTTCTCAAGGAGTGGCATGAAGGGGAAGCACCAGGATCCTCGGCATGTGGGATCCCTGTGGGGGGTGGGAGGCTGCTGGGGACCCCTCTGGTGGTGTTTCCATGCTGCCTCTGCTGCGCCCCGACCTGGTGAGGACGACTTGCGGGAAGGTGGACCCCCCCAGCACTCCTCACAGGGAGTATGACTTCATCAGGGCTAGAGCTCTACTGGCTGTTTCAAATCGCAGTGGGGTGAGTCCCTCACCAGGAGGTTGTAACACCGGTGCTAGGACTCACCGGAAGGGGGAGGGTAAATATTTTCCTTAAATATGCTCCATTTTTGCTAAACAGTAGAAAACCGATTCTGTTTTGCTTCAAAGCTTTGCTGAATTTTGTGGGCTTTCTCCTGAGAGGAAAAGGATGTGTTTGGGCAGGATTTTGTTTAATTTTTTTCTCCAAATTGAAAATTACTATAGAAACCGTAGTCTTACCATTTGTGAAGTGGTTTCACAGTGAAAATAGCTACTCGGCACCAATTAATAGTATTGAGTCAGGTTCTTGTTTTTGTCTGCGGGTAGAAACAATACTTACTATTGTATGTCACTAGCCTGAGCCCAAACTGAAAGACCTTTTTCAAATACTGGTCTTGACCATGCTCTCTGAAATCAGTGGATGGGCTATTTGTGTAATTAGACCTCAAGACAGCCGATGAAGAAACTGAGAAAGAAGTGTGAAGGAGCTGGCTCACAGGTAAAGCAGTGCCTGGTATCAGGAAAGGGGAGTTAGGACAGAGCGGTGCTGTGATTGAGCCCTTCTGCCTTCAAACAACGCCCCGCTTTCTTCAGTACGTCCCAGGCCAGCTCTGAAGGATATCCAGTGGTTCCCAGATCTTTGTCGCTTTTTTCCTGAAGCGGCCCTCAATGTCTGTATTGACTTGAAGCTCAACTACATTTCATGCAGCCTTGTTGGGAACACCCATTTTCAACAATGGGTCGTTTTTACAGTCTAGACAATGCCAGTGTCATGATGAGAAACAAGCACTTAGCTATGTGTATGGTGGTGTATGCCATTGAGAAAAAGCACTTGGGTTTATTCCAGTAAGTCTCTGATTCAAGGGATATTGCAGCAATGATTATTCCAGATTTAAAAAAAAAAAAATTATATGGGCTGCTCTGTTTTTGAAAACTTGCACATTTTTTTCCTCTATTAAATTGCTTCCTGGTGATGGAAATGTCTGGGATTTTTTTTTTTCTACTGCATCTACTTTCCTTTAGCTTGCACACCCCTGAGGTAATTAGTGTAGGTTAAAATTTACATAACTGACTTTGGGGTTTTGCAAATAGGAAAGATGGAAATTTATTCAAGGTGGTGAATAATTCATTTTAAAGCAAGTTTCCTGTTTTTTTTAATCATGTAGAAGATGTATTACAGACTCATAGAGGTTTTCTGAATAGGACCCTAAGCATTGAATTTTTGATATATTTTATTTCTTAGTGTAGGTAAAGAAATATTAACCATGACTCATTGCACTTTTCCTGTTCAGTAAGATTTGAATAAACTTAACAAATTTATTAGGTAGATGATAGAGCTTTTAAAAAATTATCATGACACACTGTGACAAATATTTTACTAGGATCTGGAAGAAATAGTTTTAAATCATATTCCCATTGCCACTTCAGAGGCAGAGAGATGGAAAACAGTGCAGTTCGTACAGAGAACCCTGATTCATATTTTCTTTTGAATATTCATTATTTAATTAAGATTAGGAAGATAAACAAGAGGATTGGACAGCTATGGGAGTCTGGTAATATAATAATTTTTTTTTTAAAAAAAAAGCCCTTCTCTACTTCTGGCTCAGTGTAAGCCTTGACTGGTAATGTCTGAATGTTGTTGTAATACTGTGATTACCTGATATTTTACCTGAAGTGAGTTTATTTCATCTTATTTCTTAATCTAAGTGCCCACTCAAAAATTGCTGTCTTGGGCATCACCAAGAGCTGCATCCAGGAGACAAATTATGAACAAAGCCCTCCTCCCACTTTCTGAACTCTAGCTTTAACTTCCTCAGCCTGAAACTTTAAACCCCTTCCCACCTGCCACCAGACTCTGAAAACACCTGATGTCTTTTGGTTGGTAGTTTTTTGTCATTAAACCTTCTCACAGACCTTGAGCTCTGTTGCTGGGCACCTTCCCAAACGCCCCAGCCATGGCAGCCTGGTGCCTGCGCCTCACCAAGGGCGATGAACGCCGCTGCTTGGTCCTCGCTGCCGCTGGGACGGGTCCCCTACGCCTGCGAGAGCACGTCCCCGTGGGGCAGCCGGGGAGGAACAACCTGCCCTTTCTCTTGGCATGTTCCCCCATGGCTGCAGCCCCCACTGGACCAAAGGGAAGCGGACGAGGGGGGTCCGATCGCCCTAGCCAGAGAGCTACCAGCTCTGCCGGGGCAGAGCTGGGGCGGGAGCCAGATCCCAGCCCTTCCTGGGGAAGCGGCGTAGGTGGTGATTCACCGGGCTGGGAAAAGAAAATCAGTGCCAGCATTTGTGGGGGCGGGAGGGAAATGGGTGCCAGTTGCTGCTCCAGGGGCTCCCAGTGAACTTCAGCCAAAAGCTGTCCAGGAGCAGGAGGGCTTGATTCCCACTAACGGAGGAGCAGAAGTGAAGGGGAACATTGCCCATGACACAACTGCCATATGGAGAGCTGGAAGTCTCGGTTTGAGCTAGTTTGGGCATGTCACCTTTGTAATCATGTATGTGTGATGCTTGACCAGGGCCTGGAGGATTTATTGCATCCATCTGAGGCTCTCTGCTGGGACTACCAATGAATCATACTGCATTTTAAGGCAACCATGTTGTCTCTGCTTTAATTTTACAGGGTTAAAAACCGCTACGTTAAAAGCTATTTGCACAGGCTTTTATAATATGTTTTTGTAGTCTGTTTTTATACTCTAGATAATTTTCATTTTGGAAATAAGCAGGTTGCTTTGCCTTAGTCTTCAACTAGAGATTCTTAAGCTTCCTTGAAAACAGCCAGACATTTGTCAAAAAAATTTAGAGATTTGGAAGAAGGGAGAGAGACTTCAATAGCCAGATATGGAGGCTCCAATGGGGAATTTTTCTCCATTGACTATCACGTTGTCTCCCTACCAAAATGTTATTTTGGCTTTGAGGCTTGAGGAGAGTGGAAGTGGAGCATAATTTTACATTTAGATGATAGTATAGGGTATATAGTAGGAAGCCTTTTTGTATGTTGGTAGCGTCGTATGCATGTTTTATGTTGGTCTCAAGGACACCAGTAGAAGATCCAGGCACGAGAAATGCCCTTAAATATTCAGCAAGATCTCTGAACGGTGCAGGTCAGGGAGAAGAATTTTGTTTTCCTGAGTTTACAGCCTTCAGAAGGGTTATTGTTTTCAGGTTTCGCACAGAGAACACAGTCCAGAAGATGTGGATGCTGGCTTCTCAATAGAAAGACTTTTGCAGCTTGCTGTGCAAGAGTAAAACAACTTCAGGCCCTCCAGCTTCACGCTGGACAGCTGCAGAACCGTGGGGGGAGATGACTGCTCATGTGAGTTAGCCTCCTATGTGTTGCAACCTCCAAAAATGCCAGTCCCTCTTACCAAACATTTAAAAACAGTTGTGGGGAGCCAAGACATCAAGATTTGGAGCAGATTTAAAGCTGGGCAAGTTGTGGGCTCTCTGGTGGTCTATGCCTGTTTTGTGTGTTTTACTTTGTTGCCTGTGTACAAACACGCTTATACGTGCATATACGTATGAATGCATATATATGACTGTTATGTGGTGTAAAAATAAGGACTGTAGGGCACCACCATGCACAAATATACATTGTACTTATCAAGCTTTTAAAACAAGATTAGAGCTCAGTTTCCCTTCAAAATAATGGAATAAACATGGAAAAATATATGGAAAAAATAATGGAATAAAGTAATGGTGGCTGAAATTCCTAATTGCTTCAACCTTCTGCCTGAAAAGCTTCAACCAGAAGACCTAAGGCAAACCTTTGAAAAACTGCACATTAATGGCTTTTTATTTCCATGTTATTCCTGTACATTTGGAAAAAAACTGTAAACTTTTTCTTTTTCTTGTTGGCATGCGGGACTCAAAGCACCACAAGGAAGTCTCTTACCACAAGAAACAAAAGTTGCAAGCCAGGATTCATGAACTCTTTCAAAGGTATGTCAGATAAAGGCTACTTTGTACTTCTATCAAATGTGCTCTCCTTCCAAAGCTCGTTCAGTGCTTTACAGATATTAATGAATGGAACTTCTCCCAAACAAAGGACCTCAGGCCTAGAGAAATTAAGCCTGTGCATTTGAAAGAGGCTTCTGTTTTGGATACCTCCATTTTCAGATACCCAGCTTGGGATGTAATTTTAAGTGCTACACACAGTGCACTTCAAAATGTGACCAAATGGCTTCTCCCAGCGCCCTTCATTCCTGCCTCTGAATTGCCCTTAGAGAGTGAAGAAAATATGAATTGGAGCAATGTTTTTGTGATCAAACTATACGTGACCTTCAGATAAATACATGCATCAAATTACCTGTAAAGAAATGAATAGAGGAAATAAACAACTCTGATGGATACAGCCAAAGAAGCTAAGTTCTGCTGTGACAGCTGATGAGCATGCTGGTGAGCACAAAAGAGGCTTAATTTCACTGAATAAATTATTCTCTTGAATCTAATACCCAGCAAAAGGAGGAAAAGGAGAAAAATGGCGCCACCCAAAAAGAGATCAAATGCGGTTATTTAAATGTTTGATGTTCAGTAATGAAAACTGTTTACCTTCATAATTGTGTATTAGCAGCTAATAAAGGCAATAGATACAGTAGTTTAAAAGTAATGAAATCAACAACAAAGTGTATTTAATTTTAAATTGAATTGCAAGCAAATGAGTGTCCTAATGAACCCCTGTGTCAATGCAGCTCTAACCAAATTAAGTGAAATAATTTCTATCACGAGAAACTAAATAAGTACAAAGTTTCAAACAGACCATTCTTCTCAAGGAGAGAAGTTTAACTTCTCCGATGTTTCAGCTCTATGAAGTAGCTAGTGCCATTCAAGAACCATCTTCTGTTACTTCCATTTAGGACAACTGGACCCAAGTTGACTTGACTGCAGTTCAAGGATAAAACTTCAAAGGTGGTTGACCCTGTGCTTCTTGTATTCAGTCCTTAGCACTGGAGTCTTGCCCTTAGTTATCAGTCCTGGCTTGGGCAAAATTCCCGTGTATGTCACTGGGACTAGCATCTACACAGACCTTCTGACTGATTCAGCTGTTGCCTGGGCATTTACATGATACAATTCTACTGGTAGAAGGATCTGGAAAACAGTTTAGCTGTGCACCAGTGGCAATTTTACTGATGTAAATGTGTATATATATGTTTCTAAAAAAAAAAAAATAAATTGTGGCAATGTGCCGGGAACTTGGAGATGGGAGCATCTGTTTCAGAAGAGGGGAATTTGAACTATGTGTTAGCTAGCATGTGTGCATGAGTCTGGGATGTTTAGCATGATTGTGGAGTTTCTGTAATTTTCTTGATGAAGAACCACGTTAATTTTACAAATGTGGAGGCTTCTCATATTATCACCTGGCATGCAAAGGAAGAAACAGGAATGAAGACGCTGGAGTTGAATTTGCCAAAAGCAAGTCAGAAAATACTGAAGGAATGCTTCAGAAGTGCAGTCCAGGGAAATGTTGGTTTTGATTCTTGATTCTTGATTTTTTGTTTTGAATGAACACCAAATCTTAGCATGTTCTTTTGTGGCTAAAAACTTAACTGAATACATGGCTTGGCAACCTAAGAGAGCCTGTCCTCTGGTCGCCTGTGTTGTAGATGCCCAAGCTAATCCTGAATTGCAACTGTACGTGATGCAGTGATTTCTCCTGGGCACCGTATGACTCCTCTCAGCCCGCTGCAGGCAGCTCCCCTGACCTCCAGGCATGTGGCTGGCCCTCAGCCCCGGACAGCCCGCTCGGCCTCCAGCTCTTGAGAGCCACTGTGTCTTTTATGCTCTGCTGCCTGCCCTGACTCCACCTGCAAGTGTGGCTGGAGCATTGCCAGCACTGGCATGGCTGACAGACCCTCCCCAGCCTTTTAAAGCAGGTTGTGGAAGCAAGAGCTGAAGTGTTTTGAAGGCAGCAGAGCATCTGCAGATGTTTTTACTTAGGGCCATTTCTGTTTAGATACTGGTGCCGAGTAGGGATAGAAGAATTGCTTGTGGTTCTGTGTCTGTTGAAAGGTAGGATGGGATTGCCAAAGCATACAGCTTTATAGTGCTTATTGTACATGACTTAGTTTTGCATTTGTTCCTGCTGTGCTCTAGGAACAAGGCTTTCTCCATAGGGTACCGTGCCTTTTGTGAGTATCCTGTGCACTAAGCTGGGCAGTGTTGGGTTATCCAGTGTAGGGCTGTTCTTGCGCTATTTGCTGGCATTCTCTGTTGCTACAGGGGCCTCTCTTTTTTTTTTTTTTTTTTTTTTTAAAAAAGAAAACCAAAAACCCCCTTTGAGTTGATATAATTAACCCCAAAATTAATGTAACTACACAAGAAGTTAATATATGAATGCCAAAGAAGGTTTAATTGTTCACACACAACTGAAAATGTTTGTGTGTATGTGTATATATGACTTATGTAACTTATGTATATAGTTTTTTATATCTATAAAATAAGGTCTTTTAGAAGATTTAGAAATATGATATTTATATAAACTTTTATAAGATTTTTGAAAAAAAGGTAAGATGTTTATATATATATAGGATTTTTTTTCAGTGGTTTAAAGCAACCCAATCCCCAAGGAACCAATGGTTTCCAACAACCCGTTCCAGTTTATTAAAGCTGTTAGTCGGTCCTCAAAGTGTCGACAGAGGCAATGGCTTCCTACTTTAATATTCTTAACCCAGAACCTGAGCCCCAATGCCAGACAGAGCTGATTACACACGGGCAGCGAAACTTTAGGTTCCTTATGTCAACCTGTGGCACAAACTGACAAATATTGGTTGATGTTAATGGGGCTGTGACTGCATTGTTCGTGTGCTGCTTTTTGAAGCCTAGTCATATCTTTCTTTTAGCACACTGTTGTTTCTTCTGGATGCCCTGCAAGCCTTATGATATATTCAAGGAAAACGTCAGACTGTGATGCATTTCCAACGGCAAGTGCTTTCTGTGTCTGCATTGTAGTTCGTTTCAGTTCTTCTTCCCTCTTCCCTTTCTAACTGCTGCAGAGTGGGAAGTCAGCCACTGAAAGCAGAGGAGAAGGGGTGCGAAGAAGAAATGGTAGCCAGCTTTGGTAACTTTGCAGGTGTGAATACTGGACTAAATGGAGCAGGAGGACCTTGTGGGAAGGTGAGGTTCTCCATGAGTGCTCTTCTCCCTGATGCGAACTGCTAAATGACTAGATCAATTGCATTGTGGTGGTGGTTTTTTTTTTTTTTTTCTTTTCATAGTTTAAGAGGATAGAATTTAGCAGGTTTCAAAATATGCTTTCCAGCAGAAGTAACCATAAGCTTAAAGAGAATGTCTAAAGCTATTAATGATGAATCATTTGGGCATGGCAAGAGTTCTTCAAAACAGTTTGTCAGCGCTGGCCAGGCAAAGTCTTTCAGCAGGAGATGAGACAGCTATGCCACCATGCAAATGAGACAGGCTTGAAATATGATGAATCTTCTATCTCCTTTTCCTACTCGACTGACACTCGCTTTGAGGAAGGTTGTAAATGCAAGAGAGATTGTGGTATAATTCCTCAGACTGGCGTTTCTGCCCCCCAGTCACTATTCGATTATCTTCCAAATTGCTGTGTTTCAGAGAGATAAAGATTTTTTATGGCTTGCTGACTTGAAACAACCAGAAGAGCCAGAAAAGAGATGGCTAACCGGCCATGCATAGTAATTCCATTGGTAAATGACAAAATCTTTGTTTGTATGACATTTCCAAAATTACTACAGAAGATGAATCTAAAATACAAAATGTCACATTTGGCATGCAAAACTATCACAATATATTTCAGTATAAAATTCATAGAGGCGTTTAATTTAGAATGTGTTTAATAACGAAGTCTGCCTGCATCAGTAATCCTGCCTTGAGGTTTAAAAAGATTGTCTTATTTATTCACATAATGTTAATTTTTTTATATATGATTCAGAAACCAAAAATATTAAGGTTAAATCTTCATTGTTAATTAAGATTTTCTAATTAAGCTGAAAATAATTGTCATTCAGATTAGTTGTTAAGTATGGTTTGTGTTGAGAAACAAAAGAAGTTTAACAAATTCAACTGTTTATTTAACTGCTTAATTTAATTCCAGAAGCTTTCTATCTATATGGAAATATGCTATCTCTTCCAAAATAAATCCAAGACAGGATTAAAGAAGAGATTATTAGCTACTGTAGGCTTAAACTGTGAGACTACTAAACCTAGTAGTCAAGGTAGCCATTCGATTCTGAAGTGTGGCTTGGGTTCTTGTATCACATTGCATTAAAAGAAAAAGACCTAGCACTAGTGTTTTCTAAAAATAATGGAAGAAATTGATTCTTTCGCGGGGGAATCATTGCTGATTTGAAGCACTAAATAATTAGTTATTGCAGAAGCAATTTTATCCATTGAAGTCAACACTGGAGCCAAACTAGGACTCTCTGTCATGTGCCTGACCCTGCAGATGGCATTTGGGCAGCGCTGAAGTATCCACTGGCGTAGTGGGACAGACCCTACGCCTTTGCTCAGGCAAGACTTGTGAGGATTGTACCGCTGTGTCTGTTCCCTTCTGCCAACCTCCGCGCCGTAAGCGGAGCATGCAAGGAAAGCACCAGAAAGGCATTTCTGATACGCAGCACAGCATTTATTCTGTACTAAACATTCTGTAACTCAGACAACATCTTGTCAACAGCAAGCAGCAGATGTTTGCTTTTGTCTGGACTTGGAATAAAGGTGCCTGTAGGGAGCTGTTATTAAACTCTACACGTGTTGCACTTTGATTACTATTTTTAAGAGAATCTGATTATATGATAATCAGAAGGTGAAAGGATAGTCTGCGTATTACACAGCACTAATAGCTTTGGCAAGGCTAATAATTAGTATAAAAACAAGGCCTGCCCTGTCTTTTACTCTGTGCCTGCAGCCTGCTCATCACATCACATATTGTGTCTGTTTTACAAAGCATGCTATGTTTTTGAAGGTGGTGTTTTCCAGTTAATTCTGCCTTATTATTGCAGACTAGTGGCTTCTGGTGTCATACTTCAACAGCTCCACCTTCCCCCCAAGGATGCCAAACATTTTATTAGTAGTATTTGTATTAATTTTTTTATCTGTCATCTCTATGACTTTTGACCTCCCTAATTGCAGATCCTCAGTTAGCAATAGGTAATTGCAGGTCAAACAAGATGCGTGTTGTCTGCCTTTTGGTAGTTATTTTCTTGAAGAAATTTGTTCTTGCTAATTGTATGGTTGAAGTCAGCTGAACCCAGGTCAGTAACTCGGAGCCTTCTCCCTAGGTTGACTGCTCCAAGATACCGCAGCCCATAGAAATTCACATCAAATGCCTGAGGGGAGTCAAAGATAAGGTCCCTAAAGGCCGCTACACCCTCAAAGTTTCTGTTCTGAGCCGCTTAGGTGGTGGCTCACTGGAGTGGCCCAACGTGAAGGAGCAGCCTCGGGCCAGGACAACGCTGCCTGTTAGTCACGATGGAAACTTCTACAACACTGAAATCTTCTTCGGACAAAGTATCCAGATGGTAAGCAACACTTCTTAAATATGCTGTCTTTGCTTTGAAAGTTAAAACACATCCACTCTTTCTCCTTCAGGCTTATATATTTAATGCATTCCATCATGTTCATAATTTATTTAATAATTTAAGGTGCAATTTAGGAAGGTGCAATTTTTTTTCCCCTAGGTTAACCCTCATCACTCACTCTAAAAGTGCCAAATATACACTACATCATATAGTGTTGTCAGCTAATTTTAGATTTTACTTTTATTCTCTCTTATCTATGCGGCTTGTCAGCTATGTAATTTGATTTCTATAAAGTAGCTTTAGAATAATAAATGAATGAGTGGGTGTATATAAACACATGAATGCCCAAATCCTTCTGTGAGTTTTTAGCTCCATTGACCCCCATTTGCCAAAAAAGCAGCATTTGGATTATTTTGGAAGGAGCCCAAACACTTGAGGCTCTATTCTGTCTTTTGCGACTGAGGCACACATATTTTCCTGCCTAAGCATGCTGTGTGTGGCAGGATTGTTGCGTGTCAGTTGCTCACTCTTGTAGCTAATGCCTAGTGCTGGCTGAAACATCGATAAAGTCTCTGGCACATGATAGCTTCTTTGCGGTTTGAAAAACAACCTCCATCTCTCTCAGTGTGGGGGTTTTTTTGTGTGTTATGAGGCATTGGTAGCATGAGAAGGAGGAGTCTTTTCTGTTTTCAATTATTTATTTTGCAGTATGACCTGAATGGTAGATTTCTTCCTCCCTCCCTTCCGTTGCGTGAAGTGTTGTGTAGATGCAGAATGGACAGACAGTCCCTATCCCAAAGAGCTTTCAGATAAAGCAACTTTTATGTATGGCACTGATGCTTTCAGTGACTTGCGGATAGGTCATTTCAGCTATTGGTTCTCTGATACGTAAAGTGCTGCTAAGTCACATTTTCTGCTTTTAATGGATTATAATCTGTAATAGATAATGAACGGTGTCTGTAAATACCGCTGTTGGTATGAAAAGAATCATGTCTATAGACAGGGAAATTGTGAATGTGACTGTTACATGATGTTAAAACAAATAGATGTATCTGTCAGAGAAATCACTGAGCTGGGATTCCTCCCTAGGCAGGATGCATGCATCCTGCTTACTGCCTGGAAGACAAAGTACTGTCTTCTCAGGCTTCATTGAAGGGAGAAGACTATGGGCAGTACAACTGAACAACTCGGCATGCCCTGTCTCTTGTATTCAGCATCGTGTTTCTCCTGGGTCTTGCCTCCTGCTTTTGCTCCTACCCTGGGGAATGTTCCCAGTTCAAAACTGCATATATCTGTTCTCAGTACTAAATAAGAGCTAGTTCACATTGACCCATCTTCTGTCCAGCTGCTCCTCAACACAAAGGAATTCCTGACATGGATTTGTGAGGAGTATGTGCAAAGTCCACATACTTGTCTTGCTGTTAGCCTCTGCTGGGTTGTGCGGACACCTCAGTAACTGCTTAGAGGTGGCTATTATGCTTCATCCAAAGGTCTGAGGGAAATGCTTGGTAGTTTTACCACTTTTCCAGAGTTTGCTTGAAAGTCCTCTTTGAGTCTCACAGAGGACATTTAATTAGCATCTTCACCAAACTTCATCTTTTGCATAGTGAACCAGGGTGCAGGTCTTGGGCAAGTCCACTTAGAATGCAGGACCAGGAGGAGAAGTTGGATTAAATGACCTTCTGGTGATTCCCTGTCTTCATTACTGTATAATGGCCAGCAAAATCTTAATGTCGTAATTTCAGACAACCTCTTCCGCCAGCTAATGTCGAAGGCGTAGGCGTTGTACCCTGAATGATTCTACTTTTCTGTTCTTCCACCTTGGTATTGTCCCACAACCTTAAGGTGTGTTTCAAAAGAACCCCTTAGGATCTGTGCTGAGATGAGGCAAATTTTAGGCTTCAGGTGGGTTAGCATCTACTGCAGAACTTGGCATAAGTAGTGAGGTCTTGGTGAGCTCTGGATGAGCATCTGGGTTTGAACACAATCTTACACACAACACTGCTGCCCTGGGATATATTACGGAGGGGCGGGAAATACAAGTGCTCGCAAATGAAGAATAAGCTTTTGTTTTCATTGGCCAGAATGATACGATTTCAGTGTAAACATGGTGAAAATGAAGACATGCGTGCTTGATGTTGAAGGAAAGCTTAGTTTTAACTAATATATTAGAGAAATTGTTCCAGAACACTACATCCTTCCAAAAATAATAACCCTGTCATGTCGGCAAAGTTGGTGTCAGCATGGGTTACCTGCTGCGTACAGAAAGTGCTGGTCATGTAAGTTAGATCTGCCTCAGGGCTAGTCTGACTTGCACACCCGACCTTTCAGAAATGTTTTTTGTTCATTAATCAATGTTCTTTGCTCCAGCTTTCCAGCTTCCCTTCTTTCCCCTCCTTCACTGTCCTCCTTTTTAGTTTGTCAACCTACCTCCCCCAATAACCTCTGACTACATATTAGACAGTGGCTCCTAATAGCTCCAGCTGAATTTTATTTGGCTTTCAGTAGGGCCAGGCAGTCACACGAGTCATTTTTTTTCCCTTAAATTATGCTGGACAAAACACGTGTGAATGCTTTAGTTTGCGATAAAATGCAATTGCTGTTTCAAATGACTCTTTACAATTTTAGGAATAGCAACTAAAGGCATGATCTGAAGGGAACATTTTTAGGACCAGCATTTCAAGGATGTTTTCGTATATTTAGTTTATGCAAGAGGACCTTACACTTAGATGGGTTTAGGTCTGTCTGGTTTAGGTGAAGCAAGAGCTATTTTGAAGCTTCCACCTACATTATAACACAAACTGAACACGAACTCAAGCTGAGATTCAAAAAATGCAGTAGGTTAACTCTAGTGGGAAAGAAGCTTTGCTCTTAAACTTTGAATACACTCTTGTACTGCCTGATTTTTGTCGGGTCTAGAATGAAAGTTGAGTAAGGAGAGGATAGGAAAGGAGATGAGATGTTTTCTGTGCATATAGTAAGGCAGTTAGGTAATTAGATTGTCCTTGGCAGCGTCTGCACAGATATGACTACATCATCTTTACACTAGACCAAAGATTTTACTCGTATAATTTCCTTATTGCTGTCTCATTGTGGCTAAGTTCCTACTGTAGATAAGACCTAAGTAGTCAGTAAACATTTTTTGTTCAGAGTATATTTAAAGCAGTGTCTTATTACTCTATAGGATCCATGTCCCGGTGTTAGCACGTCCAGATTACGTTTTTCAGCTTAACGATGACTTGAAGAGCACAAATGAGTTGCAGTATGTGAAAGTTTAATTTTGCTCAGGAAAAAAAAGTCAGCTTTCCTTTAGTTCAGTAAACATTAAAATAGTTGTATGAAACAATTACAACAGTAAAAAGAAATCGTCACTTTTCAGAGTCAAAATATTCATTGGCTTCAATGGAATAAAAATTGGGGTGTGGCAAAAATGCTTCTCCTTTAAAAAAAAAAATTTTCAGCTATAATTTCAGTTCTCAGGACCAAAATACTTTGTTGTACATTGCAAGTTTCACTTATTAAGAGAAGGAACCTTTAAGGAAGATGTTCCTATTTCAAGTATGTGCAATAAATGATAAACTTTTCTGGAATGCTTTTCTAGAAAAAAATATTGCCCGTTAGGAAGCGAGTTTTTGTTCAGAAGGGGTTGTTCAGATAGGAAATTTTCAGCTATTGCGAAGGGCACTGTAAGCCAATGAGACTGCCTGCAAGTGACGTTTAAAAAACATTCATTAAGCCATCCAGTCACCTGGGATGTCAGTCCAGCGCTGCTGAGGAGAAGCGGGGACAATCGTGTCAGTGGTGGGCTCCCCAAGCTGCTTTTTAACCCCGGGCCTGCTGCACCTGTTCGCCATCGGTTCTTATTCTGTGCCAGCCTTCTGAAATCGGCACGTCAGCAAAAAAAAGTAAGCCTCAGAAGTGTGAGCGCTCTGGTGCTACACATTTTCCCCAACGTACCTGGAACTTAGGATAGCACTAAATCAGTTCATATGCATATAAAGCCACTATTGCTGACAGAACAGTTCAGATCTGTAGATTTTTTTAAAAGAGTATATCAACTGGTTAATATTTATGTATCAGTGTGGCAAGGTACTAGCAATATTATAACAGTAGCTGGGGTACCATTTTGTTTTACTTGAGGGAAATTCAATATGAATAAAACAGCAACTTTTCAAACATGACATTTAATCCACGCATGTAAATCATGCCAGGAGATCTATTATTCATTATTAAAAGGGCACCATATCTTTATTACACTGAAAATGAAACACAAATGCTGTGAAAAATTTAGTGCCTTCTCTTGAAGTTTCAGGACACTTATCATGCAGTCATCTAGCAGGGGCTGACACTCATTTTAAAATATAGCTACAAAATTAATAAATTTCAACTCTTTTGCTTGGAAAAAGAAGATGTTCTATTTCACTGAATGAAGTGGATTTATTTTATTTTTTTTTAAGGCTTCCTAAATACTTAAGGTGGCAAAGTACTTTGGTAATGTTCACATTCAGAGAGAGATATATAACAAATGAAGTTTGTATCTTTGTTGTTATTAGTCATTTCCAGCATTTTCTTCCCTGAAGTGCATTTTGAAAACTACATATATCAGAAACTGATTAACATGACCTAAGGTATTAATTCTTAAAATATGATGAAACAAACAGTTTCAAGGACCTTATTTTCTGTATGTCAGCAGCTGTCTAAGGACTGTGATGCTTTTAGTAATTACAAAACAGGGTATCATTAGGAAAAGTAGAGCACAAACTTTTTTTTCTCCCCCTCTTATTTTATTCTTGAGTGAAACGCTGGCACAGATGAAGAACATTTAGCTCTAGGACACTTTATAGGACATAACATAAGAGTTTGATACACTATGAAAAAAGATAGGAAGTAATAATGCTTGGCAGCGCCAGAGGACTTTCAAAATGAGAGCTACTTAAATTTTCTCTGGATGCAATTATTTGTAGTTGGGATGATAAGGTGCTACGTGAACCTTTTGGTAAATGCAAGAACTAAGCTTAGATGCTCTTATTTGTTTGAAGACTGCAGGTGTGGGTTTTTTTCTTTTTTCCATGCAGCAGGAACACATAGTTATTACTGCTTCTATTTTGTTTACCTGAGTTTCTTTGAGATTTTGGTCTTCGATTGCTATTTGCTAAATGTCTTTTTGCAACAGCTCCTCGAAACGCATGTTTTCAGAGCAATTTTTGTTCTGTGTCACACCCCTGTGCCGCTGTGCCATCCTGGGGACAGACCTCTGCGTTGTGCTGCGAGCAGCCCTTGGACTGGGCACTGCTTACACCACGGGGCCAAGGACCCCAATGCTGCTCGGGCTGCCTGCTATAGCCTTTCAGTAGTGCTCTTCTCCCTAAACAGCCATGAGTCTTTCTTCTTGCTGTGGGCCCAGCAGAGAGTGTCACAGGGACCTCCTTTGGCCCTGTGCTGTGCTGTGGACAGATTCTGTTCCACCCATGAGCTGCGGCCAGGTGGTTTCTCTAGAGGCCTTTGCTGCCCATAGATAGGCTTTCCCAATGTGGAAATCTCCATTTCCAGCGCTGTGTGAAGACGTGAAGGGATTCATTAAGTCTGCTGTGCTGACATTACAAAGCTATTGCATGTTAGAATCTATTGCATCTACCTTATTTAGCATTATGCAGTGGATTTACGTATGCAAAAGCTTACGACTTATCCCAGGTTTTGGTAATTAATTGGAGTTACTTTTCACATGTTGTCTAGTCATTGTGCTCCAGGGGAGGAGTTCTTGGAAACACCCGCTGGACTGTACTGTGCGTGATCCTTCAGCTTAGGCCGACGCAGACTGCCCAAAGACCTCAGAAATGTGGCCTACATTATAATGCATCGTATCTAGCTAGGGTTAAGGTATGTGGTCTGCGTTGGAAAATCTAGTAGATGTATGTTAAAAATCAGGAGCGTCTACGGACAGGCTTTTATTTTGGACCACTCCATGGCCTATTCCCTACCTAATGGGAAATCATCTCTGTGAGAGAACTTGATGTGAGCCGTAGGATACAATAGCTGTACAAAAGTCACATATTATCTGAGGCAGATCAGCGGGAAGGCAGAATGCAGAAGCCCCTGCCTGTATCCTTAGCTCCAAGTACACTCCAAACAACAGAGGACACCAAGAACAAAATAAACGTGCACCCCAGCAAAAAATGCTGTGAGTGGAAAAACGCAGCAATTCCGTGACTCGCCAGATCCGACAGTCTGAAACTGTGAAAAGGGGCGTAAGCTTGTTTTGGTCCGTATCTGCAAGTTGTGGGAGCCAGCAAAACGCCCTCAGAAGGCACTTTTTTGTTTTTCTTAAAATATCTGGTTTTGAAGCATTTCACATTTTAAATAGCTGTGAACTCAGGATGAGCAGATTAGTTGCAAAGCTGTACTACAGAACTGGAAAGAGTACTTTATGCCACAAAAGAACAAAAAGTGATCCTGCTTAAACATGCAGTTTTTAAGCAGAACACAAGGAAAAGGGGATTTGTTATCAGGAGTCAGTCTTCCTCTTTCTTTGCTGGAGGGGTGGCAGCTGAGCCCCTGGAAAGAGAGCAGAGCCTGACCAGGTCTGGACCGTCCAGGAAAGACTTCAGGAGCGTGAACGCCGCGTTGGCATGGCTTCCCTGGTGAAGGGAGCATTGCTGTGTCCCGGGCTGGACTGAAGCTTATGGAGGAAGGGGACGCTGTGCTGTGTGAGGTGTGACGGGGAATCCAGAACAGCATCAGGAAAGAGACCTGAGATGGAGCAAAAAGGAGAGGGGAGCTGCCGGCTCCTGCGCTGGAGCCCGGGGCTGGCAGAGCAGCGCTGCTGTGCAACTCAGCCCTGCGTGCTGACTGAGCCACGTCTTCGTGAGACTCCTTGGTTCCAAGTGGGTTCTGAGCAAAGTATGCGTCCTCTTGACACAAAAGAAATAAACTCTGCTGTTTTGTGTCGGTGGCCTACGTTATCCAGGGAAACTCATGCTCTGTGCTGGCATCAATCTCGGGAATCAATGAGTGAGGTGGGAGCGGCAGGAGAAGGAACTGGGGTTCCTGCCTTCCTCTTACAAAGGCAATTTCTCCCTTGCAAGATGAGGTCAGAATCCACCCAGGCCAGTGGTATATCACCAGAAATGCTTGAGGAGGCTAGAGCTGGCTGTACCATACATTGCTACTCCCTGCTGGTCAAAGAACAGAAAAGAATTAGCAGCAGATGTGCCAGGACAATTAGTGACAGATGCAGAGGCTAAAGCTCACAGAATGCAAACGTTATTCCCCTGTATTTGGGAAGATAAAAGGCCAGATTCTGTTCCTCTGGTGTAAGGTAGTTGTGCCACATGCAATGCTGCTGGAGCCAAGTACACCCTGAGTTATCTGTCCTAGGGGAAAGGGAGGCTGTGGGGAATCGCTGCTCTGGTGGCACGGGTGAGGGCTGGAGGTGCTTCCATCGGGGCACTTGGTACAGCTCTGGGAAGGCGCTGGGGTGCTTTGGCACAGTATGTCGGGAGAAATCCTGCTCGGTGCCACCACTGCAGGACTGAGAACGGTGAATAAATTCCCAGCTCACAGATATCGTTGCCCTGCGCTCCGTGTGGGGGCATCCATGATCCTGAGCTCACGTGCTGCGCCGTGACCGCTTCTGGTCCATTCTCCCCGCCCCAGTCAGGGAGGTTGGGATATTGGGTCACAGGAAAGATGGTGGTACTGCTTAAAGTTTTAAGGAGATCTGCAAGCTGCAGGGAGAGGAGTCAGGGTGTCGTTTGAACTATGTCGGGTTTGAAAACCTGTTCTCTTTTTCAGAAAGAAATAAATATGTGGGGAAATGAATGATAGTGTGCTGCATGGTCCTTCTTTGATTTGTGTGTTATTTTGTATTGGGATACCTATTCAAAGACAGGCAGCGATGGAAAGCTGGGGAAGTAGGTTTCCAGCTACTCCGGGACATTCTGATGATAGATAGGACTTTTGGAAAACCCTAATAACATGGTATTTTATTTTTACCTTAGTCTGTGTTTCTATTCCCTCCCCTCTGGCCTTTTATAAATTTCAAAGTTAAACAAATGCTTCCCAAGAATGCCCTTCCCTCTGCCTGTATGCTGGCCTTGCACGTAAACAGGGAGGGCTTGAAATCTGGTGGTGAAAGCTCCACCTTATTTCGGCAATAACAGCCTCATCTCCAGCACTATTCATTTTACATAGTGAAGTAATTTTTTTAGTTATTAATGAAATAGTTTGATGGGAACTGCTTCCTATTGAAAAGGTTTTCTGCCCACGTTTTACACCAGTGAGGTTCATTTCCTGCAGTTTTGTGAATCAGAAACGATGAGCCGTTAGTTTATATGGTGCTTTGCAGGATTCTTTCATATAATAAGTAAACGTTGAATTACCTTTGCATATTGTAATTCACTTTAATCCATTTGAGTTGTACATGTTTAGTGGTCAAGTTTTTGTGTTATGTGAATTAAGTAATGTAACTTTTGTCCTTTTTCTTCTAAATTGAAAGCATTTGAAGGTGCAGAGGAAAGAAGCAAAGGTTTATTTCTTCCTTGACAAGGTTAAAGCCCGAGAGCCAGTCAGAGAAAAAACCCCAAATCGTCACACTGGATCTGTTTATTGAAATATTCAAATAGAATTCATTCTCTCTCTAGAGTAAACGATTTCTTTGCTGAAATTATGGTGGCATATGGAGAAGTAAGATACATTACAATAACACTGATATAAAACAGTTGAATTCAGAAATAGTGGCAAGAGATAATTTTAGTTCACTATGATTTAATTCAATTAAATGCAACACTGTTAACTGCAGACTAAGAAGAATTACTTGTGCCTGTGCAGGCACACACAAGCATTATTTATCCTCTGCTGCATCTCTCTTTGCAGAAGAAATTACACCAGTGAAAAGTGGGTGCTGGATGCTTTCAGAGCACTGTAAAAGGCTATATACACCTCACAGACCTCAACAGAAATCTTGTCTGAGCAAGGAGAAACAGTGAGCTAAGGTGTTAGAGAGCAGACCCACTAAAGCACAGGAAGCTGTATTTACGTAGTACGCTTTCTTTGAACACCAAGAGTGTTGGGGCAGGCTTGTGGACTAACTTACCAAATGGTGCCTCCAGAGAGGTTGCCACCAGCAGGGAAAATGTAACTGCAGATTTTTATTTTTTTTTTTTTCCCCTCTTCAGAAACAAAACAGTCCGTCAAAACAAACTGGTCAGTTTGAGCTGCCTGTGCCTTGCCCATCACAGGCATTGCCCTGAGACTTTTATGAAAGCGCGAGCAATTACTGACTCCTCTCCTCTTCTAACCACCTGAGCTGTTCCCTGCCTGCTCCCTGAGCCTGACAGCCCAAACCCCCCAGGGGCACGCAGGCGCTCAGGGACCACGGATTTCAATCGGAGCTACGTGCCTAAATGCCTTTGTGCATCTATGCCTACGGGTTGTGCTGGCCGTGCCCCAAATCCCTGCTCTCAGGCTCGCGGCCTAGGAGGAGGCTAATGAAGGGCAGGTGGCACAACACCGAGCTCCCTCCCAGGGCTGCCCGAGCCCGCGGCTGCGGGACAGCGAGCTGTGACGGAGATGCGTGTTCACTGTGGTGACGGGAATAGGTTTAGCATGGGGCGGTTGAGGGGACCTGCCTCCTTTTTGAAACTCTCCTGCTTCAGCCTGGCTGTCCCTTCCTAAACAGCAGTTCCCCCGTATAAATCATGCTCCCGGCAGCTGTCAGGATGGAAATGAAAGCCCGCAGGCGCCTGCGTGAATGCTGGGCACGCTGGCGTAGAGTAACAGGCAGAGACTTGGCCAGGACTTTTGTATGGATTCAACAGAAAGACATTTCCTACTTGGTAGGTATGTTTTATTTGACTGTGTATGCCGAGATGTGTGACACTGTCCTACCTGGGTCAGACACCTAGTATTCATGTGTGAGGACTCCCAGAATGAATCTTACGGCCTCAGGCTTTGTAGCACACAAATGTGTGACAAAATCCTTATTTTTCGTATTTTATGTTTTGTCATTGTGTGTTTGGATTATGGTATGGCTTAAACATCCAGCTCCTGTAACTGTACGCAGAGGGATGCTTCCAGTCCCAAAGAGTGAGTTTGCGATCTAGGTCCAGGATGGGAGCCTATAGCAAATGAAGAGTAACTGTGAGCTGGAAACAAAGAAATGAATCTTTAATAGTCACAATTACCCTTATATCAGCTGCTTGACCGCTATCTGTTTGTCGGCAGGCTGGCAGAAGAGAGTGTACTGTGAAGTTATTCTAAAGAAAAGAGTTAGTCTGGGAAACAAGGGAGAAACCGAAAGGGATGTTGTGATACGGCAGTGATTTCAGCTGCTTATGCTTTTGGGATTGTTCAATAATGCAGGTAATTGTCTTTGATCATAGCCTTGTAACCACCACCTTTAATTTGTAGCACAGAGGTTACTGTCTAGCACCCAGCTAGCCAAATGAAATGTATGGCTTGATTAAGGATCTCTTTTGTCAGTAATTTGTGCCTAATGTTTTTAGCTTTCCCACGGGCTGTTATAGAAAATGGTAAATCTGGTTTAAATGAAACCTGATACTGTTAATGGTTTAATAGCAGCTGCCACAGGGTTATGGCATTTTTCAACAGATGCTTCTGTTTCATTTTAAGCCTACACTAAGTCTTAGAATATATTTACATAATTAATATAAAGTACACCTACATAATAATGACAATATTTATAGTTTTAAAAGATTTCCTTAAATGACTTCCTCTCTCTTGCTGTTATCTAATCACAATATATAACTTGAAACAGGAAGGCATATTATTAAAATAATAATTTATATTCACCTCTTCAAAACAATTATAGAATGCATCACAACTATGAACATGCATCATATTTTAACATAGCAGTTATTGGTATGAGTAAATCCCTTAGCTGCTTCAGAAAAAGAGAAAAAGCTTGCCTGTACCTGAGTTGTGCTTATTGTCTTGCCTGCTGTTCAATCAGGGGTATAAAAAAAGCGATGCTTGTATTTAAAACATCAGTCAAGAGCATGCTGTGTTGAGGTGTGTACTTATGTGCAGAAATATTTGAAGCAGCAAAGATTTGTGGCTGGTTATCAGCTGCAGATTGTCATCTGATTGAGGAAATCCCTGCTGATTTAAAAAGACTTTGGTATTTTAGGCTTTTAATAGTGGGTGATCAGTTTGGTGGCTGTCTCCTATTTGGAGGTCTTATTCTGAGTATCAAAAAGTACTGAAGGTATATCCTACAGGACACTCAGAGTCAGAGGATACCCTTGAGTATTGTGGCCCTCTCCAAGTATGAGCTAATTCACAGGGAGGAGAGAAGGAGAAAAGGCTCCTCTTTCTCTACCTTGGCTGGAAGGCAAGGTAAGGTTGAACCACGAGTTTTCGGCAAGGCAAATGTACCAAGGTATTTCCTGCTATGAACTTTGACTGCAGAAATGGGAACAATAAAAGGTGGAAAACATTCAAACAACAGAGCAACGTCTCTATTAGAAAAGCATCCAAGATAGTTTATTTAAGAGATTAGGCAGTCCCAGTTCTCTATAATCCAGGAGAATGTGTAGGAGCAGTGGTGAAGACGTTTTTCTGAGAGGTGTTAGCTGATGTCTTTGCTCTCCTTGTCCCCAGGTGACTACGCTTCAAAGCCGTTAGCCAGGGTGTGATGGCAGTCACCGTCCATGTTTTAGCTTTTGTATGTTTTTCGTTTTATTTGCCCTTTTGCCTGTATTAAACCTTTTCAACAGGACCTGGGTCAACCTCCATGTTAATTAAAGAAAACAGTTATAATTGTGGCATAGAACCAGTTTTCTTTATCTTTTATCTTTGCCCTGCTTCCTTCTCTACCCTCTTCTCCGTGACCTTGCATTGCTTCACACAGCAAACCTTACAGAGGGATTTACATAGATTGATTGCTTCAGGGTGTTCTTCACCCCTGATTTTCAAGTCTTTGCCATGGGGACACAAATGCTGCAGGGCCCTAAGGCATTGGTAACCCTCTTCCACTGCTCTAAGCTGCTCAGGAGAGTATCTCTAGCTGTCTTATGAAAAGTGTAAATGTGTTTTGCCCATCTTTAGTATGCTAAGAGTTTACTACCTCACAATCCTTTTTGACCCTACCCTGAGGTTCGCATACTTTACAAGAAGAGTTTCCCTGCTTTAATTTGAAAGGGAAGGTTATTGTGTACCAATATCATTCCCAGAACTGGGTGGAGAAGAGTTTATGACTCAGTGAGGAGCAAGCCTGCAAATGTTCTCACTGGGTGTTTGGATGAATTCTCCAAAGTTGCTGCAAGAACCACCAGGTGGTGAATCTCAATAAGCCCTCACAGGGACACCTCACATTCCCAAGCTGGTTTGCTACTCTGTCTTGAAGTTTTCTAGTGGCAATGTTTTTCCACCACTGGTAAATAAAGACAGAAAATGAACACTTTCAGAAAACCAAAGGAAAAAAAGAAATAACAAAATTAGCATGAAAAAACACACAGCATTTTCTGTCGGAGTGGAAAATTGTTCAAATACATGATTTGGTGGAAAGAGAAGAGTTGTTAATTGTTTTAGCATGCAAAATTGGTTCAAAGGTATGAAGTCTGTAGAGCTTTATATGGTAAAATAAAGCTGGTTCCCTTGTGATATTTTTATAACTAATAAATCTTCTCTTTTCCTCCTTTGCTAGGTTCTACCACCTAGAAAAGCTGTGAAGCCAGGCATGGTGGTCCTCTTTGAACTCTTCCTTCTTCGTGGGGCCTGTACCTGGATTGATCAAGAAGTGGGATGGGGAGCTTTTCCCTTGTGTGACAATGATTTTAATGCTTTGGAAGGAAAATTTAAGTGTCCCTTCCTCAGAGGCCATTACAACTCCAAAGTTGATCGATTCAAAAAAATTGAAAATTTTATTTCTCAAGACTTGGATCATTGGTTATGCAATCTCTACTTTCAGGTTTGCATTTAAAAAAATTAGGCCTGTTGGTTTAGTCAGTGTTCCTCAGAACAGATTCTACTTTCCTTCCGTCAGCCTTAAAAACAATACCGTCTTTCCAAAAAGCAGTTTACCAACATACCCACTAGGCACATAAAGAAAATTAAAATCACATGCATCTCTGACTTTTACGTGAAATTAGTGGGGTTTATACAGCCAAATTTTAGGATTATTTCAAATATCAAAATATTGTTTGGGGTGCTGAGTAATTGGATCAAAAAATTGGATCTAAAGTTGAAATTCTGAGTCTGAGCCTGCCACCAGTACATGTTAATTTCCTCCACAGTTTTAGTGAATCTCAGAGGTGCTTTCACATGGCTACAAAATAAAATAATGTTGCTTATGGTATTGTTGCATTTGCATGTCTGGGATCCCCCAGCTCGTGAGCAAGGCTCTGTTGTGGTAGGAACCTTACTTTTGAATAGTTTTTGGACATAATTTAGAAGTGACATTTTTTATGTCTTTGGTGAAAATGGGCCTGAACTAAAAACTCCTCTTCAGTGGAAGCTTTGTTTCTGGACTTGCAAATTAAGGGTGTTATTGTAACTGAGATACGTTCCCTTATTCAGAGTCTTAACAAGACCTCAAATTTATACCTCTTTTATAGTCATGTCTGGGTCAGGAAAAAACACTTACTAAAAGAGACAGATTGTGAAAGCATCTTAATTTTAACATGTGTGTTTACTTAATAGAAAGTGTAGTTATTAATTTTCTTGTAGTGATGGTTTTGAGGCAATTTTTGGGGTGTCTACCAAAAGTAAAAGAAAATGAAAATAACTTCAGAATCATACAGAGTTATAAGAATTTATACCAAAATATACCGAAGATAGGCTAGGAAAGAGAATGTCAGAAACAACATTAGTAGAGCTATTGTAAAAAAATAACAGAAGAGTCAAAATTGGTTGAAATGGGGGGGAGGGGGAAGACCCCCAAAGTTGCAAAACTAGTCTTTCAACTCAGTGTATAAGCTGAGATGATTTAATGATCCAGGGAGAATCTGTATTTTTCCAGATGATTCTGAATTTGGATTGAGTCACCCCCATTTACTGGCATGTCTGCTTTAGTCTGTAAGCATGGGGAAGATGTAGAAGGGAAACTGGTATGAGAGAAAACTGTAGTAAATGGAATACAGAGAAACAAGAGCTTTCTGAAATCCTCATAGCAGCATCTTGGACTTCTCGGGTTCATAAATAGTGTACAAACTAGTATGTTCAGGGTTTTGTGGGGTACTGAACTGCTTATGTTCGTATATTTTTTTTTCTTAATAGATAATTAAACTACCACAGGATTCAGATAAGCAAAGTAAGTGTGATATGCACCTTCATCTCCCACCTGAGCTTCTCATGTATTCCAGCATTGCTGAAAAGAACAGTGTCTCAGAGAAGGCTGAACAGTCTGGACCACAAGGTAATGGATTCAAACTTTCATGTTTATATTCAGGCTTTCATTGCAGAAACCCATAGTTTCATTTCAGTGTTGGCTAGTCATTACTGTTCTCGTTAAGCTAGATTTTCCTCATTCAGATATTGGTCCAACATGTGTTATAGCAGGAATACTGTGCATCTTTTTATTAATATTGCTTAACTTTTTTTCAGCTGTGAGCAATTTAAACTAGCCTCATTGCTGAGGATGAAACTTTCCATGCTGGCCTCTGTTTGAGGTTGAATAATGCTTGGAGAGTCGCAGCAATAACAGTTCAGCTGCTTATGACACCAAGCTTACAGGAAGAAATAAAAAAGAAAATATACTTTTGTGTCTAATTATTTCTGGAAGAACTCTAGCACCTCCCTGGGCTAGGACAGGGACTTCAAATTTGGCAGGGAGACAGTTCTGGCATTAGAGGCTTGCCTTATGCTACTCCTATGAAATTCCATTAAGATTCAATCAAGTGGTAACCCATAGGAAAGGCAAATTATCATTTGCTTATGTGCAGCAGACCTCCCCAGAAGCTTGCATAAAAAAAAATATCACTGAATGTTACTTTTAGACTGAACATTTTCCCTGGTCTCTGTGAGTCTCCTGATGTAGCTACATTGAAGACATAATTGACCTTATTGCAATGGACTCAGAAATTGCTCCTCTTCTGTTAGAAATCCAGGAGTGAGAAGAATGGCAGGACACTGCCATTGATTTTTCTTTTTCAGCATGTGGGATCTGACTGCCATGGACAAAAAGAAATCTTTTTTGGTGTGCAGACATTCCTATATTCTCTCTTGTTTAATGAACTGAAGGATGCAGCCAACCCACAGGTTGTAGTGTCTGTGTGAATATTACGTGAAGATCTGAAACAGATTTAGTTGTTCAGGACAGAGGTTCCTCAGGCGTTTGAGAACAGCAGCAGTGATGCACAGTAGAAGGCATGAGAGGAGAAAGAGGAGGATATTGGAAGGAAAGAGAGAGAGAAGAGAAGCAATAATCATTTAGCGTGGCAAATGGGCGGCTCAGGTTGGAAGTATAACATGAAAAGAGGCCAGTAGAAGTATTTTTCAGACAGTGAGTGATGGTTTAGAAGATAAAGAAAATGAGGTTTGCCCTGTGACACTTTTAGGCTAAGCAGCAACTGCACTGTGATCAAAAGGCTTTTATATAACTACCCTGATACCAGAAGCACGGAGGTGTAAACATACATTGTACTGAGGAGTAAGGTCCTTTTTTTTTTGCCATATATCTTCTACAGATCTGCTAAGGTGCTTCTAGATACAGCACAGAAACCATGAACAGCAGGTCCAAAACGTGGAGTTGCAGCCAGTTTTTCTCAGCAGTGAAGAGTTATGGACAAGCTCTTAATAAATCAAACTTGTCCTTACCATTTGTTTGGTCCTACCATCAGTCTTCACATGTACACAGACACACACGTACACATAGAGGCTGCAACTACATAGGTCACGCTTCTGGAAACACATGGAAAAAACTCATGATACTCACTTTGAGAAGTCCAGAAATTTGTATGTATAAGAACTGAGAAAGATCATTAGTGTATGTCCCATTTTTTGTGTAGACCTCTGAAATATGCTGATAAGCTGATCATGGAAGATCTGCAATTTCCATGCCAAACAGATTTGCACTAACAAAATTTCTAAGAGTAATTTTTTATATTGTTTATATTTATTTATTTTTCTTGGAGCCTTCTTTAAAGATATTATTAGCTGCTAATATCCCCCATGGGTTTGTTTTTTAATGTATCTATGCAATGCTACAGTATGCTGTTTCTGCTGGTGATATGTTGCTAAGAGATTTAATAATGGGTAAACAAACACAACATGTGGTAATCCATTTCAAATTAAAAGTTTATTAAACGCTAGCTTGATGACTTTCTGGCTATTTACAATTAAAAGAGCAAACCTTAGGGAACTGGAGATCACGTGGTGAAAATCACGACTTCAACATTTTCAACAGAAAAATGTGTTTATGATCTGTGGCAAGCTGTCGCACATTGATATGCTCTATAAATACTATATTATATCTGTTAAACCACCAAAAGCGGGGCGGGGGGGAGCTCTGTTAAAGGGACATAAATGTTGAGACACAAACCAGAGAAAGCAAGAACAGTCTAAATGAAGATTGGTGCTCTGTAACTCACTCTACTGTAGTAGTCTAAATAGTGAGTGATCTTACATATCGATACCATATGCGGTGCTGCAACATATAAGCAAAATAGAGCAGGTTAGGAGATGGTGTTTTAACCTTCACTTCAAATTTGTCTCAGTTTTAGAAGTTTAAGACAGAACCTTCATATTATTTCCATTAACTCCAGGCTACGTTACTCTTTTAAACCACAGCTCTGCATTGGGCTAGGTATGGCTCTTCCCTGCTGCACAGGATGTCTCTTCCAAAGCGCAACACAGAGAAATGCAACCTAATACCTCCCATTCTACCTCCTTTGTAGGTCACAGATGTACGTTATCAGATCTAGTGTGTCTCTTAGTCCAAACCATAACTTTTCTCCATTCTTTTGAAGTGGTATTCCATGAGAGGTTCGTGGAAGAAGACAGCTTCTGCTTTCATGACCACCATCCTTTGCTGCTTCCCCCCCCGCCCAAGAAAAGCCTCTTTTGTTAATCTGTTGCTCCGTTAAGGGCTCAAGAGGCCCTGTCAATAAATAAATGACAGTTTCTCCATTGTTGTGTGGAAGGTGGTAACAACTCTAATAGAAGTAGCATATGTAGGAAAACTTGATGCAGCTACTGGAAACGTTGCCTTGATAGGCTTGGATCTAAGTAACCCAGTCTTCTAAATGCATGAAAACTTCAGAAATGTGAATTTCCGTATCGAACACTAAATATACAAATTCTTCAAGAGAGCACTATCTCTCAGTGTGAAATCCACAGCAAGATCCCCTTTGACTTTTATGTCCATAGAAGAGGGAACTGACGTGCAAAATGTCAGTGTAACTCAGCCTTTTTTGAAAGTGGCAGCTCTTTCATTCTCAGAAAAGTAGCTGGGCAGCACTCGTGTATTTGTTCTCTACTTCAAACACTTTCAGGTCAGGCTCAGGCTCATTTGGGAAGTGTTACTCTGTACTTGTTGCGAACAATCTTCCAAATGCTTGTACTTCTGTCTGTGCTGTTCCTCTGACTTGATATGCAAACACCTATTTGTGCCCATTAGAAATGGAAATCAAATAAAATGGGCAAGTAGAAAACCAGGGATGATTTTATCCTCTGTAGTTTGTAGAACCAAAGGAAAACCAACTTCATTCTAGTGACCTACTGACACCTCTAATATTGGCCAGTTTGAAGTCCTGAAGTTATGGTCAGCACCGTTCTAGCATATAACGATGTGCACTCAAGACCTAAAAAGGATGCTCACAAGGGAGAAGGTGGAAGAGTGGCTGAGGAGGATTAAGATACTGAAACAATAATTGGTTTTAGCGCCAACTTGTGTGCAGTTTTTGGTCAAATTACAGCAGGAATCACTACCTGTACCTAAATAGTCAAGACCAACCGAATGTCTCTTTAAGCAGGAGTTAGCCCAAGCACTACAGCGTGAAATCAAGACGGGAGTTTTGCTTAAACTGGCAGTGTTGGAGGAGAGGCGTTATCAGCCAAGATTTTCAAGGAAAGTGTTTGAAGGTAGCCAGGCTAGTTTGGTCCTAGCAGCAGGATGATCTTGCTATAGTAGAGCTGTGATACAAGCTATATTAACCTGTGTACAGGGTTGTGTTAGCACGACTACGCTGTTCCCAGTATCTGGGCTAGCAGAGATGTTTTTTGCTACCACTTTGCCAGGTAGATTTGTCTTTCTCTTTTTCTATGAGAGTCCCACTTCCCCAGCTGTCTTTTGACTAAACACCTACATGCAGATTTTCTGTGTGTCTGTAACATTTCCTTGGCAGAAAGTTTGCATGTCCCTCATTCCCCCCTGCTCTCTATACTTTGGGAGTGTAAAGAAAAAAGCAACTCACCAGTTTGAGTGTGGCTTTAAGAGCACTTATTTTCTTACAATGAACAAATAGCTCATTTTGTTCATGAACTTTATTTTTCCCTCCCCCTACAAGGTTTGCTGTCTAACAGCAACACATGTGGCTCATGTGCCTCATGCATCAACCAGAAGAGAAGTTAGAGCAGCTGAAATTTTTTCAGTTCCCAAACTACGAGCTTAGAATGGAAATAAATATTATACAGAAGAATCCTTTTCAGGTGTACAATTTATCTGGTTACTGTACAGTTTAGACTGTTTTTTGGTCTGTCTTCCTTCTGTCTGTCTGCCTGGCTGATAAAAATAAGGTTGGTTTGTACCACTTGGCTTCGGCAGTGCTTGAAACTCCCTGGAGTTGTAAAGCTTTAAACAGTTGTGCAGGTCTTTAATTGTAAATTAGTTTTGACAGGACTGCTAGGTGAAGGCCTGGCCCATCCCGTCATGATGCCAGCCAACAACCCCTTACTGCTCCTGGAGCAAGGAAACATGTGGAAGGAATTGTTCTTTTACATTTCACAGCTTGTCATTTCCTCTGCAGGGCAACCTCTGACCTCCCCAAAAGAGCCTGACACCCATAAGGGAAGTATTCCCACTGTTGTAAAGGAAGTGGAAAAGCAGTTTAATGCCGTGAAAGGAGGAGAAGCGTGTGTGTCAGAAGAAGCTGGGAGGAAAAGAGAAGAGCTTAAAATATTTCCAGCAGGTTAGGACTTATATTGTGTTATTTAATTTGCTGGAAGTTTACGAATAGATCTACTTGGCATGTGTGTAAATATCCCCATCTCCCTGCCCCCTTGTCCTGCGATATCAACTCATCGTTATTTCACTAGGCAAAGGAAGCGATGGAAGAGTTTAACTCAGTTGTGAGGGATCAAAAGCAGCTTAGGTGAAAAGGTACAGAAGTGGTGGGCTCCCCTGTCTAAGAAGTATTTGTAGGCCAAATGTGTTAGTAATTACAAGGTGTGTGTGGAGTGCACTGACAACATTAGATTACGGCTGGTGTTTCCATGACATTTTTACATCCTTTCATTTTATTTGGTCATTTATATCCATGGATCACAACATGTTGCTGTTAGGTGCTTGGGAAGTATTTTTTCTTCCTGCAACATGTTAATAGCAATATCCTTTGTTAATTGTGCTGAGCTAAATTACATAAGATTGCCTGTCTGTATTAATGTCAGGTAGCATTTGCTTCTGGGGTGTGGGGTTTCTTTTGAAGGCAAAGCCTTGCAAGTTGCAATGTTTTGGTTTTTTTGTTATTGTGGGGTTTGTTTTTTTTTTTTTTTTTTTAAAATCTCGGGTAAAACATGTGTCTGAGAATTGAGTCACACAACCCCTTGGTCCTGTCCTAAGCTCAGATACCACCATGATGGCCTGAGGCAGATTTACCACGGGACAGAGATCTGAAGGCACCAAGGTCATAGACAGCCACCCCCACTTAATAACCCGGGTAGTGAATTGTGCTCTGTCCCATGATAGGAAAATGGCTGTGCAGGCACACAAAACCGCTGCTGCCTGTGCTCCCCGTCGTGCTCGCACCCATGCACGTGCCTCGGGTGCCAGCCAGCCCTCCTGGTCACGGTTCAGACGTTTAGGATGAGTAGGCAGATTGAGTAGCTGAGGCAGCCGAGAGGGCAGCGGGAGCCAGCCTGAGGTCTACAGTTGTACCCATCGCTTGTGACTCTCCCACTCACCACAAACAAGGTGAGGGTCAGCTTTCATTTTAGGGAAAGGGCGATTCTCAATCTCTCAGCTGGTGTGTAGAGAGCTGAAAGTGCAAGTGAAAATAAATTAATACCTCCTTTTGAAGGGAAACTGTGACTGTCCTTCTGTACCGTGAGCCTATAATAGGTCACGTTTAGACATTGAACTGAAAAATATTAGGTAAGAGATAGCTATCAGACCTCAGGTAGCTACCTCTTATCTGTGTAAACAGTAGTTTGCAATCATCTTCAAGTCTGTGGGCTCCCCAAAATTAAACAGTAGAATTTTGGATGCTGATTTAAAGCCAACTGCCAGCTTTCCTTTTACAGCAACCCATGAAATGTAGTTTCTTTGGAGAAAAAGAAAAACAATTCTTTGGAGCTGTCCTTCTCTGTTGACTGCCCAAGAAGGCTAGGACTCTTTTTGATACTATTATAGGTGTGTTTGTTGAATATCTCATATTAAGTGGGCACAAATAGAGATAGGAGCTAGTCTGGCATTGCTTAGTCAGGATTCATAAACGCTGAGTATTGATGTTGACCATCGTAGATGCATAAGAAGTAGAATATAGAGCGGCTGCCAGTTTTTGTTAAATGGTGTTGGTGACAAAAGGTGAAGCATGTTACAGAAAAAAAGTTATAAAAACTTCCAGTCTTTCAAGGGTTCTCAATATAGCTCCTAATAAGATCAACACTTCATTAACATGTCTTTTCTAGATGTTGGTCCTTCCAAGAATGTAAGCCCTAGTTTAGAAATTTTTTTCCAACTTTTACGTTAGTGGAATCTACTTTGAAGTTCATTTAATTCATTTACCCAACATTATTTGTGCAAAGCAGCTTAGAATACTCACAGTATTTAAAACATGAGCAACCTGCATGAACAAAAGGTATTTTAAATAACATTTAATGGTATTTGATGTTTGCTTTTGGCTGCTTTTTAGATTTTTTTGCCGATTTATTTTCCTTGTCAATATTTGGATGTTTCCACCTTTAGAATGGAGTCTCAAAACGTAATTATTAGTTGTGCAGGTAGACAGCTATTTCTTCTCCCCTCTTCACCCTACCCCCCATCACTAATGCTTACCTAGGTGTAAAACTACCATATTGAATTTTTATTCAAATTAGTTTTGTGGAGTTTGGCAGGGATCCAGAACCAAACAAAGCATTTTAGAGGCCACATTTTCAATTCAAGAGGGTCTCTTACAAATACCCTGAAATAATGCAGTTACAGAAGTGGCCTGATTTTGAAAGGTACTGAATTACAACAACTTTTATCAAAGCAAGGTTAGATTCAAAGGGCGTTGTTTTGCATCACCAAAGGATCTGACTCGTGTACTCTAAGAGATAATACTATAATCTACTGAGGGTTTTAAAAACAGATCTTGTATAATAGGGAGTCTACGTGAACTACAAGCAGACCTCTAAAAGCATCCGTGGATTTGAATTAGGTGAAAAACGTTTTTGCTTATCTTTAGTCACGAGACAGCAGAAGTTTTTCTTGATGAGCTCAATGCTAAATCTATTGCATGTTAATTTAATGCAAACCTTTGGTTTCAAAAGGCACATCACTAAAGCACAGATTTTCTGTGATGGAGCACTGTCAGTAATGTAACCACTAAACTCAATATCTGCACTCAGAACTAGGGAGGGAAAAAGGCTTCATTTTGAAATCCCCAGATAATTTCTGTAGAACCATGTATAAACTAGGATTTATACTGTAACTGATGTTTAATTTGGAGTTTCAACAGTGCCTGCATTTTCTTCCCCACTGACACTTATCCCAGCAGGCAGCTGCTCCCCAGCCTTCCTCTTATATGAAGCCTGATTTATTTTTTCAGAGCCCCCAGTTATGCATATACCACAGTAAAAACCCTAAATATTGTTAGTCAGCCTGTTACAAAGAGCTTACATTCTGCCCATTTTTGGAGTTTGACACTGCTTCTGTTGTCCCTTCAACCCTTTGACACCACTTCTGTTGTTCCTTCAGCCCTCTGCTCTATCACCTTTCTATGGCACATCCAGGACAAACTTTTAGCCCCTGATTTCCAAACCTTCCATCTCAGAAGGATTCTTTTACTCAATGCCTGTCTTCTAAAATAAACTGAATATTGAAAATTAGCTATTAAGTATTGATCATATTTAAGATCTTCAATTCAAAACCCTCTCCGCATCTGTGGAAAAACATTGGGAAGTGAATTGTGTCCTCCTGTGACATCAAAGAACTTTTCTGTCTGAACAAAACTTTCGAATAACAACCTAAGCAAAGATGGCATCAGGCTAACTGAGGAGTTAGTACACTAGCAGCTAACACTCAGAAATGTATTTAGAACGTGCTAAGATGTCCCCTCCATATCAAAATACCAAACACAGAGACAACTTCATTCTAGTTTTGTCGTTACCTTTGGAGAGAAAATTTTTCATTTTTTTAAACATACTTGTACGGGTGAGAAATGGTTTTGTTGAGAGGATTGTATTTATGCTCACAACCACTTCTGAAACAATTTCATGAAAACCAGTGAGCCTTCCTTGCCATATTTCTCATTATACCTGCAATGAGGTAGTTCTCCTTTCTTGACATGTTGTTTGCTTCTACGTAAGTTGTATGCAGATGCAAAAATAATTACCTAAACCAAAAAACTCAAAGCTATTCTCATTGGTAGTTCCTCATGGGTGCCACTTTAAAGGGGACAAAGTGATGTATTAAAACAAAGATTGCTTGCCCTTCACTTTTTCTACAGGTAGAGCGTCAGAGGCAGAGGCACAGACAGTTGAACCTTCTCTTTCTTTGCTGGTCTTTTCCTCCTCTGAGCCGGACTGTGTAAAGGATTGGGTTGATTCTTGCAGACAGGATCAAATTCAGCTCCTGCTTACAGTTGTGCAATCCATGTATTCCAAACTCTTCTCTTTTCCAACCCTTACCATGCTATTTGATTTCCCATGGCTTGGGGTATTACTAGGGAGGGAGTCCAGATAGGATTTTCATGTTATTTTCTGTTTCCATGCTGTAATTTAGCCAAGCTGGTGATTTCTTTGTCTGCTGCCTCACTCCTGGATGGCACCGCTCTAAAATCCTCTCCTCCCGACTGAAAGAGAGGCTGCAGCCATCAGAAGGGAGTGCACCTCATCCTTCTCTACTTTGCCTCCATATAAATCAGAAGTATTTCTCACCAAAGCAATGTGAAGTAATTTTCTAGCTGTGCTGTTTCTTTCTGTCCATGTTTTTTAAAAAATCTTTTAACCCCCCCCCCATCAAAATTTCACAGTATCAACTCTATATGCACCTGAAAGTTTCACGTTGCAGAGAATCCGTTTCCCATCCCTCTTTAATCCCAGTTCACCAAGGGCGTACCTATAGCAGCGTTTAGGTTTTTAGGGCACTTTTGAAGCGAACGCCCTGCCCCAGTCGCTGCTTTCTGGTTTGCACTGCAGAGTGATCTTGGAGGACAAGCACTGGACTCCTTTAGGGTGAAGCTAAGCAACGGGATGTGCTTTAGGTACATGTATCAGTTATTAATGGGCCAGCAGTTCCCAGGACCAGACTAGAGCTAGTCTGACATAAACTCATCAACACACAGTGGGGTCTACAGTGTTTAGTGGTGTCCTCCGAATCATTGGTTTCATTCTACAGATCCCCTCCTGTTGCACCACAGTACTTGTTACAGAAGACATAACCGAAGCGGATGGCTTTCAGGGTGAATGTAGAGGATAAAAAAGGTTACGTTATGGTCTACAAGGGTTAAGAAGCAGTAAGACACCCTCCATTATTAAAGGACATGCTCCTGCTCTCAGCTATTTCCTCAACAAGGCTGATGCTGAGAAAGGTAATGGAGTAGCACTAACATTTTAGTTTCTATCCTCTTTCCATGCTGTTTTAAAAACGCAGGTCCCAGCTGAACCTCAGGGGCTTGGTACAGGTGATGCTTTGTATCCCGTATCAGGTGTGGGCTGTGTAGCATCTAAACTGTTTTGTTGGGACTTAATATCACCAGGAAATAAGACTGCTGTCAGCATTGTCAAGGTCTGGAAAAAACTTCATCTCACCATACTTTCCCAAATCCAGGCATTACTGTTATCGTGCCCATTCCACAATGGTGGAAAAAAACGCTACCCATTTTTTCCTATTTGTCTTATACAAATGTACAGCATTTAAACTATTCTGCTGGACTTCTTATTAATACCCAATCACAGATTTATAGCATTGGATTAAGTATTTTATTGTCTTCTCCAGGCCCTGGTGTAATCACATTTTCCTGCTCTTATGCATATGTTTGTTGACTTCCAAATAAACCTATTAACAGAAAGTCTATACCTGCCATTGTACATTTATCATAGCTATGATACCTATCTTTGATTGTTCTTACTTGGTGCTATTTTCTCCTCCTCAAATTGTTCATTTTTATCGTGAATGGTATTATGTTCCCCTGTCAGGGAACAAAATGTATTTTGAGTCAATTTACTAAAATAGTCACTGCTAAGTGCTATATCTGGACAAAGTTGACACCTTTGACATTTTCTAAAATGGCAAAAATAACTATATTTAAGGTATGATTTATGGGTACTGTATGTCAAAGGAATTTCTATGTTATTACGGTTTCTGATGCAGCCATCCCAACTCCTTCAATGAACAAATTGCTGATAGCGCAGTTAATTAATGCTTTATTAGTTTTCTGTGGTCAATTATAACAAGTTATAAAAAAGCAAAATGCAATTTAATAATAAAGAACTGTGTGATTCTTGTTTCTTTCTCAGAACTGCTTTGTTTTGTGCATGCGGAAGAAACAATTTCTGCATAGCTCAGTTTTATAAGACAGGTTTCCCCCCACTAACTAAGAGCAACTCCTATGATTAAAAAGTAGACTGGAGTCTTTAAATGTCTTTCTGATTGCTAGCCTCTATTAAAAACTTCTTAAAATAATAGATAGGTTTAATTCCTCAAGCCAAAGAAAAATTATATCATCTTAAGTATTTTCCATATTTATTATATTGATGAGACTTGGCTGCAGAGAAAAAAAAGGAAGCAAAATCTCTTGTATTGCAAGTTTTAAATGTACCAGGCTAAGGTTTACTTAATTAGAACCTCCAGGCAATAAAGGAGCCCTTTTTTAAATTCTGTGAATCTTAATATGCTAAATAATGCAAAGCTTCAACTCTTCAAGCATGAGACACACATCTGGCAGCTTAACATTTAAATTACAGAAAAAAAACCACTTCAGTAGTAATTTTCATGAAGAAAAGAATGGGAAATGTATTACAACTAAATTTAATTTCTTTTTAGATTTTTCATCCTGTCTAATTGCAAGCATTTGCCATCTTCTCCTTTATTTATTTATTTTTGTACAGATTTTTTCTGTACTTTTTATTGATCTTTAATTTGAGCAGCTTCTTACTGTTACAGCCATTGAAGAATTACATTGTGTTTTTACTTAGCAAAAATTGTTCAGAGAAATCTATGAGGAATTAAAGTAATGAGCTCAGTGGTATAGAAAAAAAAAGAGCATTCAGAGCCTTACAAATAAAATATAAAAAGAGCATGTCATGATTAAATAACAAACTTGAATTCCTTCTCCTTCCCATTTCTTAAACGTAGAATATTATTGTTTTCTTTATTCTTTCTATTGTGCTGTTTTTTTGGCCAAGGTAATTACTGCTTTATTCATTTGTCTCCAAAAACATTCTCAAAGTCTTCATTATTTCAGCAAAGCTATTTGGAAACCCATTTCAGTGAGCCAAAATTAAAAAAAAAATTGAACAACAAAGAAAACCACAGTAACCATCTTTACAAAGGTATGTTTATATTTTAATACGTGTTTATGGGTTCATACATATATCACATATATGGAATACATGGAGACAATTTGAACTGTTTATACTGCATCTGTGCACACACGTGAACTACCCAGCAGCTGTATTTTATGCAGTTTCACTGATTTCAGTAGGCCTCTTCTTTCATCCCAAATGATGCAGGTACCTCATCCACTATGAATGCTTGGCATATATACACCTATACATGTGGATATATGTAGAAAGTAAGAAATAGAAAGATATCCATAAGTATATACACACACAGAGGTTCAAAGCCGTGACATTGTATATGTGTATATTGTATATCTACAACTATAACACGCAAGAGCAGATGCTGCCTGTACTGTGATTTTCGGTACACTTGACTGTCTTTTACTGAGGGGAAGTGGAAGTAACAGGAAAAAAAAAAGTGAAATAAACATTGTGTATATTTTTGTCTTAATGTCCATGTGCTTTACATTAAGAAGAGTAATACAGACCTTTATTTCCATTGCACTACTGCTTCCTATGATGTTGGAGTACATTTTTGTTCACTCCGCAGGTCACTGCTTTTCAGGAGTTTGAAGGGCACACTACTTGAGTAAACACTGCTTAGAAAACATGAGTACTTTGGATCCCTGTGCCTTATTCTCAATCCCCAACCATGCCCATACAAGAAAATGAACTTCCTTCTCTTTAAGAACACATCCTAGCATGTTTAAGATACCCTTCACTGTCGTTCTTCTTGTGTCTGTTATTTATTTCTACTTTTTCCCCCTGCTTCATGTCTATACAATTGTACCAGCACCACAGTATCTGAGGTTTTCTCTGCGCTTATCATCCTAACTCTTCTGGAAGGTAGGAGAGAACTAACCACCTATTTATAACTAGGACAGAGGGGAAAAAGTGACCTGCCTGGAGTCATGCAGGATCTTGGTGGGAGAGGGAACAAAACCCAGCTCCTTCCTTTCCAGAGCTTTGTCTTATGCACCAATATTTTGTCTTATGCACCAATATAAAAATATGGGTGTGTTTTTGTTTGGTGTTTTTTTTCTTTTTTTTGCAGAGGGTGATTTTTACCAAGATTGCCGTGGCAGCACAGACGAGCACTGCAGCTCATTTTGGCCGAAGGAAGGCCAAGGAGGACATCACAAGGTACTGGCCTCGGTCTGAACGTTACCATCTCCCTTAAACCACACGGTGAAGCCATCGGAGCTTCTACCTATGCCGTCTAGGAATGATTTGTGGGCTTGCTTCTTGTTGTTGCGTTTCTTCAGTCTATCATTGTGAATTTTGTTATAGCTACCATAAAGGTTCACACGGCCAGGAGTGTTGCTGTCTCCTGCATAGATCTGTAGGGAGCTAATCTCTCCAGCAAAGGAATTTCAAAGGAATAGTAGGAACGACCATCCAGTAATCAGACAACAGTGGCTTGATCAAGGCTGCGCTGCAGGATGATGTTATTTCAGTAATGTTTAAATGCAAGATAGACTTCCTATGCATCTATAACCTTCAAGCTCTCGTGATGTTGCACAGAAGACCCCAACCATCAGATATTTTTAGCATCCTTAGTTGCAGTATCTGGGTCAAGGACATCATTAATTTGTGAGCAAATATTGTGTCATTAGCACAAGTTACCATGAAGTCACATCTGCATCATGACAACACTTTCTGGGTGAGATACTACCGGAACTTTCTGATTTAATGTAAATCCTGAGAACTAAGACACAAAGAAGATTCTGCATGCCTGAGAATTGCTTCTACCTGCATTATCTGTTCTAAGTTAAATATTTTCTCTGTATGTGTTGCTCCACTTCCATCCTTAGATCAGCATGGCTGCAGTGAACTATAACTGCAAACATGAATATTCAAATTAATCGTTCTGGCAATTTGTCTCACCCTGCTTTAGATGTACTCTGAAACATTTTATATGCTTTTAATTGCCTGTGGAAAAAAGTCATCACAGTACTCAGAGTACTCACAAACTTGTGTACTATGTGTTTATACCTGCACATGTACTCAATAGCTGGGAATTATTATCACAACTTTGACTTTAGTAGTGTGATGATCTATCTATGAGCAAAACCAGATTGGCCAACTGGAAATTCCCTCCATTTTAAATGACCAGGTTTTCAAGTGATTTATTTCTTTAAGGAGGTAAGGATAACTTGGAGAAACCAGAGTTATATATAAACATAACTGCAGACTGATGCATGCATGCGTGTGTGTGTGTGTGTAGGAAGACCGATTTAAGGACTGATGGAGTAGGTGTAATGGGCAAAGCAACCCAACCCATGGGAGTGGCAGAGTGAAATTCATTTCCTACAATCCTATAATAGCACATTGCCTTTGAACAAAATGCCATGCTCTTACAGGAACGTCAGCTGTGGGTGGCTCTCAAAGCCACATTAAAGTGACCTGGTTTCAGTAAGGTGCGTAAGCCCATGGGTAATTCAGCACTGTCTAGTCCCTTTGGATTCAGTGAAATGACTCACAGGCTTACAGTTACTGACATGTTTAAATAGATTTCTGAATTGAGCCTCTTACGAGAATGCTTCTGCACAAAAGAAATGGGAGCATGTGAAATCTCCTTTCAAAGGTTGTAAGAGCCCCTCTTTTTTAATGGGATGAGTGAACCCTGATGTTCAGGGAGATCCTTGTTTTAGCATGTTCAAGATTTAGACACTTGGTCTGAATTATGTTGTTTGGGCCTACTTGTATCTCTGGAACTGCAACCATCTTCTAAAATAATTTTACCCAACAATCGTATATTGGAAACTATTACAAACTAATGCAAAGAACAGACTGAAGGCAGAAGACAGAAGTTCTTGTAGCGGATTATTCTCCTCGGCTGTCCCTTTTCTATTTGTAAATAGTTTTTGTTGTGGTTTTTTTTTTTAATTTCCTTTTTTGTAACAAAAGCAAACAGGAAGGCCTTTGGGTCTGACCTCACCTTTTTGGGTAATATGGGATATATCGGCAAAACCAAAGGTGTTATTGCTTTGCTCCCCGTGCCCCCAAATTCATGTACACCAAGGAGCTGCAAATAGTCTCCCACTGAGTATCTTCTGACTAATGGGCATTAGTGACAACTTAGTTTTTATTGCAATGAGTGTGCACGCTGTTGCGTGTATTGAAGATATTGAACAGTGGCTATGAAGGACACAATGTTCCTGGTCAGTGACTTCTAAGAGAAGTAAAATAAGTTCTGTGGCCATAATCCCATCCTCATGCAGATGACTGAGCTTCTGCTTTCATACTTCAGACAAGATCAAACACAATCTCAGAGAAATTCACTCATAATACTCTTTAAGACCTTTGGGATTTATGTCTTAAATAACGTTTATATATCTACAATGCACAGGGATAGTTTCACGGAGGCAATGTCAGTGCAGGCAAGGTACTTTGCACACGCTACGTACTCTGAAACCTTGGCTTTTTCTATGGAATTAAGTTGGGCCATGATGTGGCTAGGTGAAATGCAATGCTATCTGTAACTCCCTGGTCTTAGTATTTGAAAAGAGCTTAGAGCATGCTACCCACTTCTACTCTGCCTTAACTATTCATGTTTACATAGAATTGCTTTTTGACAGTATATTCCATTGCTTGTTGCAGCCTTTCCAATGACTGCTGAAAATGCAATGGTTTTATCATGTTTACTGATAACCATATTTAGCATTACATAGGTATGGATATGAACCTCTGTCTGTTATGTCTATGAGCCTTAAATTAAAATTAAAAATATGGATGACATCTATGTAATTCAAGCTTCAGAATACAAATACAAATTTGCCTTTTAGAGCAAAATGGTTTACCGAGTTAAAAAAATTAAATCTTTGTAGTTTTCATAATTAGCAAAGTATACAGTGATGTGACTACATCTAATGCCAGCGCTGTGTTCCCTGAAGACTCTGAGATTTTTTTTTTTGAGATCTACAGAGTAAACTTGGATGTTTTGTTCGTTACAGATTTCATAAATGTGCAAGTCAAAAAGGACCTTAAATCATTTAGGTTATCTGCTACTATAAGCTAGAAAATTTCAACTACTTGCTCCATAAAATTGGCACCAAGGGATGGAGAACCAAAACTTCCCCTTGTGGTTACCTCTAAACAGCATACTTTCCACCTCCCTGTCTAGAAGAAAGAACAAAAAGAGAGACCTGTTTCTGGTTTGAGCATAACAGGTTTCAGCTTCCATTCCTTTGTTTTCTCTGGGCTTGTTCACTAAATGATAACAAACCCTTTACAGAGTTTGGTGTTGTGCCTAGGAAGGTATTAACAGATAGCTTCATGAAGTCACCTGCGAATGTCTGTTTGGCAAGTTATGACCTCATTGTGTCTCTTGGTGGAAGTGATGTTTGGCACTCTGTCCAGGGGCGATAACGCCGAGCATGCGAGAAACCTGCTGGTCGCTCCAGAGAGAGATGGTGCCAGTGCCGAACTGGGCCCCGTGCACGCGCAAATGTTATTCCAGAGATGAGCATAGATTAGGATTCTGTACTTTGTAGCTCAAGGAGTAGTTGAAATGAGCATAAACTGGCACCAGCACTGAAAGATGCAGTACTGTCCCTCTCCTCCCTTGTGCTGGCACCAGTGCAGGGTGGCCTGGATCAGAATGGGTCCAGCTGAGAGCTAACCCAGTTAATAAAAGGAAAAGAAAAGAAAGAGGCCAAACAGCATTAATTCCCTTCCCAGATCAGTTCCCTCCATATGTTTTACAATGTGAATGTCCAAATCTTTGTGCTGACGGAGTGCGGTGTGGAACACAGGAAAAAACGAGCAGGTAGAGGAAGGCTGGATGACTTCTTCTGGTGTCAGCAAGAGCTTACGCCTCCTTGAGAGGGTTTGTGAAACCCCAGCCTTATAGGAACATAAATCATTCACTGAACAATACTCTGTGTGCAGTTCTGGGCCCCACAATTTCAGAAGGATGTGAAGGTCCTTGAATGTGTCCAGAGGAGGGCGACAGGGCTGGAAGGCATGTCCCATGAGGAGCGGCTGAGGACTTTGGGCTTGTCTAGTTTGGAGAAAAGGAGGCTGAGGGGTGACCTCATTGCTCTGTACGGCTTCCTGAGGAGGGGGAGCGGAGAGGGAGGTGCTGAGCTCTTCTCCCTGGGATCCAGTGACAGGAGGCATGGAAATGGTTCAAATCTGTGTCAGGGGAGGTTTAGACTGGACGTTAGGAAGCATTTCTTTACCACGAGGGAGGTCAAACACTGCAACAGGCTTCTTGGGGAGGTGGTTGGCGCCCCGAGCCTGTCAATGTTTCAGAGGCATTTGGGCAATGCCCTTAACAACGTGCTTTAACTTTTGGTCAGCCCTGAAGTGGTCAGGCAGTTGGACTAGATGATCGTTTGAAGTCCCTTCCACCTGAAATATTCTATTCTACTCTATTCTGTTCTATTCCATTCCATTCCAAGCCAGGTTTGTTACAAAGCGAGGAGTAAAACAGAGCTAGAAGTTCAAAACAGGGTGAAACTGGTAGCTCTTACTTTGTTAGCTGTGCTCAGCAGATTACCGTACTATTCTAACTTGTTTTTTCTTTTCATTTAAAGATCAGCTGGAATAACTCACCTGGCCAATTTTATGAAGAAAAATCGGGTCCTGGGAACAATGCAAGCCCAGAAGGAGGGAAAGCATCCATAGAGAGCAATTTTTACTTGGAGGAGTTGGAGAAATATACTTTTTCTGTGTGGTAAGTTCTCTAGCACCAAATAGTTTCACAACCCCAAAGTATGCCTTGTTATTCTTGTGTTATAGAGGTATCTACATTCAGATGAATGTTGTTAGCCTGCAAAATCCAATGTAGGCTGACAATTACCTAAGCAATGTCAGGTTGTCCCCATTGTGCATGCATGTTATGGTGATGACATCCTATGCAATTTTTCCACAGAGCTCATTTTTCTGTGTGTGTGTGCGCTATTTGTTTGTGTAAATAGTAAGGATTTTATTTTCTGCTTTTTTGGTCATTGTAGCCGCTGGCCTTATTTACAACATGCAGACCTTGCCTGGAGTTCAGAATTATTTATTTCCTCATACTTTCCTTCCCAATAGAACTTTACAAATAAGAGTTACTTTTTCTTCATAAAATCATTGTGAAGTAAGGGAGGGGTGTTATTTCACCTTCACAGATGGGGATACGAGGTAAGATATTTCTAGCACTTTTAAGTAACTAATGACTTGGATTTTCTTTGGGTCCTTAGTATTATTTATGATTAAAGCTGATTAGAAAAAAACCTGGAAGCATTTTTTGTCTGAGAATGCAATTTTGACTTTGCTGCATTGCTTTAAGAAGTTGTGTCAGGGGAAGAAATGAAAGTGGATTTCTAGAAAAATCTTTTCAGCATTTTAAGAGCAATACACTACCTTTCTTGGATGTTACTTTAAATATTATTACTTTTCTTTCATGTAAAATACATGTATGGGGAATAACTTAAAATGAAAATGTAAATTAAAGTGAAATTAAAAAGACTGCATCAAATTGAAGTCTTTTCACTTACTTGTAATTATTTTTCCTGGAATTTCATCTTCTAGGTAATTGCAAAAGTTGGACAGTTATTTGTAGTTAGTAGAAAACAATGAAGACCCAATCCTTCACTAAATGAAATGATCTGATAGTCTCACGTAGCTCTGTATCGTGTTTTAAATGTTCAAAACCCAGCTGTAACGTACATCTCTGGCACCTATGGTCTTCTGCAGATCAGCCATTAGAGTTTCAAATAAAGCATCCAGAAAATGAGCATCAGAATAGGGTGGATGTCTCTGAAAATTTAGTTTTAAATTGCTTCCCTGTCAAAACATTTGAAAGTAGGATTATCTAATCAGGCAAGTCAAGCAGCCTTCAGTATCACTAGTCCTGTTGTTCCATGTTCTCGCTTGCCACATTCACTTGGTGCCTTCAGTGTTTGGCAGAAATCTAGGTAAAGATCCCTACAGACACAAAATGCATTTTCACCATAGAAATCTGAACTCAACCCTAGAGGTGGTCAGCCCTGAGTATTGCAGGAAGCAGCAATCAAGTGGAAAAATATCACACAATCATATAATTAGACTGCCATAATTCTGCTGAATTAATTGTGGTTATTTTGAACAATTAAGGACTCCCCCATCCTGGCCGTAATTTAAGAACAGATTTTAGAGTAGCAGTGTTCATCCAAATGTCCTTGCTGGCTCCCACTATTTTACCTACTTCAAATTAAATTAACTGAATTATCATCAAGCCTTTCTACGTCAAGGTGCTTGCCCTCTGTGGTGGCGAACTTCACTGGCTCTCTTCTGTGTCTTGCAGAGTTACAGTGATACAATTAACGTTTAAAGTCAGTAGCAATGATCCTTTATTCTTTTCCAAGTTTTTCAGCTTGAAGGTGTTGGGAAAGGGGCCCAAGTCCATCCTTAGCACTTAAGCAGTCCTGGAGCACATACTGGTTTCTGGTCACTCTCCCCGCAACAGCCTGGTCCCAGGCTTTGAAGCCCATGGCCTCTGCGATTGCACAAGGTGCCCCGAGGAGCGGAGAGCCAGAGGCATTTGTCTAAGTTGACATGCACCTCGCTGTCTGATTTGGGGACCAAGAAAAAGTGATGGTCCTTTCTTCGGAAGCCCAGTTGACTTTGGAGGCCCATGCCTGCGGGGACACTGGTTCGCTAGGGTTCTCCCCGGGGGCTGAGGTGTGTCTGAGCACAGCAGGTTACAGGGCATGAACTGTATATTCCTGGTATGATAAAAGGCTACAAGGCATGCTTCATGGTGACTGTGCTGCCCGTCCTTCTGTGAAGACAGCTCAGGCTAGTATTTTATTATTTCAATATGCCATTCTATTTACTGTCTCCGTTGTCCTGTTTGAAAGAAAGACCAGCACTTTCTTTGTTTACTTATTTATTATGTGAAAGGCCCATGAGGCTAGAACAAAACGGAATTTAGAGAACATTTCTTTGCTTTCTGCTTTGCTTGTGGTAAAACATTACCTTTATCAGAAAGAAAAAAATAGGAAAACAAATTACTTCACTCTTGGTCAAGTAATATAGATATTACACTTAGCATGCCATGTAAAGAATGTGTCCTTAATAACTTTTTTTTTAAAAAACTTAGAGTTAATTCATTTTCCCTGTGTGATTGAAGGAGTATCCGATACCTTAAGAGTTGTTTGTTACCATACCAGCATGATGTTTCAGTTGTTACTCACTTCTGTCTGTCTCTTCTCCTTTCCTTCTCTCTTACTTTCTCCATCAAAGGGCATCAACTCCTCTTTGTCTGTTTCCAGACCTTCCTCTCTGCTAGGATTGCTACCTTTTAAAAAAATGCAATGCAAGATAATTAGCTACTACAAAAATTTTTAATAGGACTGTGGATCTAGGGGCAGCTTAGATCTCCATAAACTTCAGAGTTTTAGATGCTCCAAGATGCAATCTGCGCAATTTCCTTGATCTTTTATTGCAGCTGGTAAATCATTTATTGGGCTAGGTTATTTTACAAAATCCTCTTTAAAAACAAAATCCCATAAAATGTATTTATCATAAAATACTGCATGACCAACAGTCTTCAAAGTTGTACATACCCTGTATTAATTAAAAGCTAGCGTTGTACTGTGACAAGTTAAAAGTATCCACTCTTAGTCTCTCTCGGGGGGGGGGGGGGGGGGGGGGGGGGGGGGGGGGGGGGGGGGGGGGGGGGGGGGGGGGGGGGGGGGGGG
>JAVKLA010000028.1:17682132-17701554 GCA_034782735.1 Sagittarius serpentarius | reverse complement strand
GCCCCTCTCCCTGCCTCTCCCTGTGTTTTTTCTCTTTTCTTTCCTCTCTCTCATCTTCTCTTTTCTTGTAGGGCTTGCCAAAGGGGAGACTGGCGAGTACAAGCAAAATATTCTTTTGTGATCACAAATATTTTTCTGATAATTGTGATTTTTTTTTTTTTTTTTTGTTTCCATTGCTATAGCATGCTTGTCCTTCCCATTCATATTAATTTGACAGTGGTGTCTCACATCCGTAGGCCATAGTCAAACCTCCTTACAGTGGCCATTATACACATATGTAATAAGAAGATCGTTCTGGCTGCAGATGACCACAGCCTTCAGCTTCGATCTTGCAGCCTACACAAGTGACTTTTCCACTGTGCCCACATACAGCCTTGCTGAAACCAGCAGGCTTTTGCTTAGGACCAGTGAATTGGTGGTGAGGGGGATGAGTCCAAAACATCAAACGAGAGAGGAGAGGTTAAGGCAACAGACGACCGTGGTCGCCACTTACAGGGAGGCGCGCGGCCGATGAAGCGGTCGGCTGCGGTCACAGCCCCGTAGGTGCAAAATGGTGACAGAGCGCGTTGCAGACCTTCCCGGAGAGCCAGCCCCAGGACCTTGCCTCACACCGTGGTGCCTCTGAACCTCCCTTCCCTCAGGAATTTCTGTTTCTGGAACTAAAAGCCTGTGTAACCTGCAGCAGAACATGAATATTTTTAGTGGCTGTTGTCTAAATAAGACAGGTGAAATCTATAACCTTGAGAGAGAAAAAAACATTCAGAAGCATTTTGACCCTTGCAGCCCAGAAGCTGCTGTCAGAAGACTTCTAGCCCTGTTCTGTCCCCTGAAAGAAGCAAAATTTGAGGGGAAAAAAAAAAATTCTTCATGGTTATTTGTCACTATAAAGCCAGATTTCCTGAAAGTGCATAATAAATACAGATCTGAGAAATAATGTCAGCACTTCAGCAATTTAACGCTGCTTTTTATGCATGGTTTTAGAGGAGGTAGGAAAAAGATCCCAGATTTCATAAACCTTTATCTGTCTTAATACAAAAAAAATAATGACATAAACACGCTCTGTGATTCTAGGAATCTTCAAGTTTGAGTTTAAATATAAATAATGAACTAGCAGTTTCAATCAATCACCAACAACTTATCATCAAACACAAACACAGCTCTTAAGGGTTAATGTTACACGCAAATATAAAAGTAACGATCATCCTTTGTCTCCATGCAATTAGCTTTTTAACAACGTGCCTGTAGCTCATACCCAGGCTAAATGCTGCTTTGAAATAGTTTCTCCTGAACTCCAAATGTGTTAAGCTGACTCTGGCCAGCTTCTATAAAAATAATTTGTTGTAGGGCGCTGCCTTTCGCGGGGGAATACCCAGCGCCCCACGCAGCAGCGCCGCGCGTTGCCCACGGTAGTTCGGCTGCGGGCTGGTTGGTGCAGCGTCAGAGCAGGACCAGACAGGACCCTGAGACAGGAGATGGGCCGGTGTCCCGCTGCACGCAGGCATCAGTAAGAAATAAATCCTTCCTCCTAGATTTCTATTCTCACACCTCCAGAACCTGGAGTGGCCCACCTGGGGTGGGCCAGGCTTTGGTTCTCACTTGCAGCCGTCAGGAGCTGATGCAGCCCTTGTCCAAGAGGGGTAGCAAGGGGGGAGGGTGGAGAAGAAATAGGCTCTTGGCAGCATACGCCAGCCTGGGTAGGGTGGACGGGGTTGAAGACCCTTTTGCAGCCCAGCCCCTGCACCTGTAGACTTTATGATTTTACCTGCTGATTTTTTTATTTTTTTTTTCCCAAATTGATGAGGACACTTGAGGGGCAGGAAGAGTTAACTGTAAACAGCACAATATAGTAAACTTGTTTTTTAATAAAAACAATAAACTTTCCCTTTATAATACACATGTGATTTGACACTGAAATAGATGCAGATGCTTCTTTGCTTGGTGTATTCCCTGTTGTGCCTTCTAAAACACCTTCACATATGGTTTGCCTCATTCCTGTGAAACTGCTTGTTGTTTATGTCATACAAACAGAACAGATTGAATTTACACTGAGTAAGGAGGGTGATGAATTCTATGTTGGAGGAAAATCCTTGTCTGAGTGTATAAAATTTGTACAAAATAAGTGTTGACTGTTTAAAAAGTTTCCCTAGATTCTCTCTTGAGCTCTTCTAAAGATTTCATTAAAATAAAAAAAGAATTCTGCAGCTGCATATAAATGCAACCTTTTATTCAAATACGTAACATTTACCTAAAATCAAAGGTCAAATTTTACCAGTTTTTTATAGCTGTCCTGGCAGGATCTGTTTCATGCACTATATATAAAATGTTGCTGTTAAGAGTGGGCATTGAGCTTTCTTTGTGAAAAGGAGACTAGCTCTTTATCGCTTCCTTTAAAAAGTGCTAATCATTTAAGAATTACTTCAAGGAACAGTTTCTCAGTAACTTCTGGTAGTCCACCTAAACCCTGTTTTGTTGTTTCTAATTCCATTTTGAAGTTGAATCTAGTTAATATTTTTCAAGATGGAGATTTAAAGGCAAGCCAAGCTTTACCTCTTAGGAGAAATCAGAAGTCCCACTGTTTTCTTTGAATGCCTTCAAATATTTCACATGCTGTTCCTAAAAATGTTTAAGTTTTGATTGTGTGGGCACAGAGTGTCACCAGGATTAGTCCTGATTCTGGACTCCGCGTTTTGCAGGCAAGTCACAGCAGGACACAGGTCATGGATTTCCTGCACTACCCCCCCCCCCCCCCCATGTTTTCAGATGTCGGATCGGTGTTTAAGTTGGTGCACGTCCTCATGTCTTTGCATATCAAATTTTTGCAGCAGATTGGTACATATTTCTGTGGAGTTTTTGCTATATTCTTAGTTTTGTCAGGGATTGTTCTGTCGCAGTAAAAGTTTACTTTTTGGAAACTTATCTGAGGACAAATCATTAACTATATAGCTATGGCATCTTTCCTATTCCCTGTGATTTTTATGAAGCTGTCTGTTTCTTCTTTTATTATATAGTGTACTTCATAAATACGCAAATTCCAATGAGCTGCTTACATTTAGAGAGCCTCTATTTCTTTGCTGTCTTGTGCAACTGAGGAATTATATCCCTGTACCAGTGCGTTGTGGTAAAATGGTGCAAGTGAAAGGTGAATGAGAAAAAAGGTGTACCTCCTGCTGATGATTCAGATGTAGAGGTGAAGACTGAGGGGACCAAACTGTTTGGAAACAAATTTGAAATCAACAAAAAGGATTATGTCAAAAATTATCTAAACTGCTGGAAAAAACAGGAAACAAAATTTTAAGGATTGAAAATACATGCTTAAGGGAACTTGAGTCTTTACTTAGAACTGTCTTTTACAGGGCTCTTTGCAAAGCCCTCCATTGATTTTGCTGGAATTTGACGTTGTTATGGTGACGGAGAACACTTACTGTTGCGAGTACCTATGGACTTCAGTGCAATTATGCTTGAAGATAATTTTATTTATATATTCAGGATGATGAAAATAGTTGGCAGCTGCTGCCTTTCCTCCTGCAGGTTCCAGACCTGCAGAACTCTACCAGCTGAGAGCTGGCCTTGAGCAACGGAGAGGAGAAATTGGTGATAAAAATCACTCGGTTGAGAGTGTGAGTTGAGAGTCGTCAGTGAGTGACTACTCACTGAAGGTGCCAGGGAGATGGTTGGTTGGTTGGTTGGGTTTTTTTCTCTCTTTTTCTCCTTTTCTGCTGTCTTTAATGTTCTTGAGCAGAAAGGAGCAGTGAGCTCGGTCATTGAGTAACTTCAGTATGAAAACCAAGTTTTCCTAGAGATCCTGGCCAAGGGGCTTATGTGGTTGCCATCTGATTATATGTAATGGAGCTGAAAGAGCAGGCGAATGCTCCCTGACACTGCAGCAATTCACAGTTTGACCTAGCCCTCTCCAGGAGAGTATATTTATAATTCCCTGCCAAAATGCTTTTTCCACTCTCCTCCTCCCCCTTGGAGAATTCCTATTTGGTAAAAACGAAAGATGGTTCAAGTTTGGCAATAGCCAGGGGAAAGCTGGGTATGTTGACAGAATATGGCTATCATGCAGCTTTTTTGACAGAAATAATCATAAAATCATAGAATGGTTTGGATTGGAAGACCCGACTCTCTCATAGCCTGTCCTCATAGGAGAGGTGCTCCAGCTCCCCTGATCATCTTTGTGGCCCTGTTGGACCCACTTGAACGGGTCCATGTCTTTCTTACGCTGGGGGCCCCAGAGCCGAACACAGTACTCCAGGGGGGTCTCACAGGAGTGGAGTAGAAATCACCAGTTTCTCCTCTTCTTGAATACGGGGAAGGTTGACTTTGCAGTTACCGAGCAGCCTGGGCTCCCGAAGCTGTTGGAGCCTTTGCCAGGAGGGCAGTCAAAGTGCCTCCGAGAGAGTACTGCTGGCATTTCTCCCTCACAGGCATTTCACACCATTCAGCCTTGGTTCCTGCTCAGCACAAAAGCACTTTTTGTCATAGCTGAATTGCTCTTTGGTTTATTCAAACTCATAGGAAGGTAGAAGACTTGGCAAGCTGGCTGTGAAACATCGGGTAGAGAGATATGTAGTTGTTGTTTGTCATTTAATACACATTTTGTTTTCATGAGCTAGAAAAGATGACATTACTGATGACTAGTGGAGAAAAGCAAAGCTATAACTGTGCCGTACACGGTCATCTCTAATGAATAGAATGAATAAAAATAATAAGTGCATTACATAGCTAACTGTCACATCTTCAGGGCACTACAGTAAATAAGTGGGAGTTATACATGTGCATTAGTAGCAAAATGGGTACCACACTTTGGATCCTATTGAGTACAGTGTGGAGAGAAAAATATGATAGATTGCTGCTTTTTATCTGTCACTGCTGTGGCACAGAAGCATAGACCATATGTATGTAAAATGACTTTGTTATTTCAGTAAATTCTCTAACTCTTTCTGTTGTAGCCTGTAGCAAAATGAATAAGTAGCTGAAGATCCTGGTGGGATAGTTCTGAATCTATCAGAATAAAATACCTCTGCAGAGGCATAATTATTATTAAATATACAGTGATGTGTGACACAACAGCCAGATAAGTGAGGAGGGTCTCTGCCCTTACCGGTTTCCAGTACAAACTGGGACACTTTGCAAAGGGTGGGCACAAGAAGCTGTGAAGGTTAAACTGAAAAGAGCAGGAGCAGGAAAGTCTGGGCAAATATGGGCCTTGTAACTGATGACTGTTGTTTCTTATCTCAGAGGTGATGATAAAAGCATGGAGGACCTCCTCAATCACCTAGCGGGGCCGATATTTCACCCCACGTATTTTGTCCTTGCTTTAGGTAGAATACAGTATCTCCTTCTCTGGCAATGTCACACTGGGGCAGGATGGAGATGGGAAAGGTGAATAGGAAAGAGCAGAGAGGGTCTGCCATTTGCCTGGCCTTGGATCCAAAAATCCAGCCCAATCTGCCAGGTTTGGGAGTCTGGTTACAAAATTCTGAATAAAATGCAGTCTGTCTGCCTTTTGATTTATGAGGAAGTCCAGCAAACGGGGAATTTACAGTTGTCATGCTTTATTGTTACGAAGGTGTGAATCACTGTCTTGAGCTTAGTTTTAAACAGACTAGGTAGCTCTCTGGTGTGTTTTGTCCTCACAAGCTTCTCGGGCTGGTACCTAGATCTATCCCAGTTTTTGTTTTGGGTCTCTGCTGAGAGATAATGACTGAAAACATGCCAGGCAGTTTGTTTTATGGGATTCACAGTGATGAAGCTCCTGGTTCAGCTATTCTTTCTTGTGGCTGTACTGAACGCTGCGTCTTTCTCACAAAGTGCAGAGATGCCCTCTCTGACTGTTAATCCTCCAGTCTAAACAATTGCGGGGCAAGAGAGCTAGGGATAGGGAAAAAAAAAAAATCCCTTTCCTTCATCAGTGCCGTTACTTAGAAATGGAGGACAAGCTATTTTACAGAGCTTTTAACTAACTACTGATGTAATTTGTTCTGCATTGTTTGCCCATTAATCCAAAAATTACTGTCCCCTTTGAAGCTTGCTTTATATAGAGGAAACAATGCCACCCTTAACCATAATGTGTATAATTTTATGCAGGGTAACTGTCTGTATTTGCCTTGCATTTCAGTTAAATGTAGTACTGGGGCCTTCTAGCATCTTCGGTTGCTTGGTAAGCTATAGTATTTCAAAGTTGGAATAATTTCCATTTCAAAACACTGTATCATGATCCTCAGCTTCTAAAAGACTCTTGAATGTATGTTCATGCCACAAGTATTCAGTTTAGCCTTAGATGTGGCAGGAATTTTGAGGAAAGGAAAGATTCTCTCATCTCCGAGCATCTGCCTTTTCCTCTCTGGCTTTAACATACGTACAGCAGATATAGAGTTTGACCTACAAAATGTCAGAGAGTGGAAGATGTATGTTCAGTCCAGTTCATGACACATTTCACTGTCCCGCACAGTGCATCGGGAGAAATACTTCCCTGTCTGTACGTGTATTTTTTATGTAAGTACATGAAGACAGTCCCCGATTTTCCTGGAGACAGCTATAAGAACCAGCATGTCCACTGTGGTAGCGTCTCTCTTATTCCTTAGCTTTCAGGAAAAATATGATAAATGAAGGGGTTAAAACCCATAATGCCTATGTTTTTTCCTCAAGGCTAACACTGAATAAATACTGAATTTCCAGATTTGAGGTCCCAAAAGAAGGTTAATAGCTGGTCCTGGATCCTGGAAACCAAGTGATCTTTTAGTGGCTTTAGATGGAAATATGCTTCCCTGATATTTTTAATCAGTCCCTAATAAACGAGCAGCTCAGATATTAAAGTCCTAGCAGGACTGTCCAAATGGTGGCCCAAGGAATGGCTTCATCCAGCATCTCAGTGGCTTCCAGCAATTCCTTTTGATTGTATATACCCAAAAGCTTAATGCCAGCTGCGTTGCAGTCACAGAGGTGTGACTCTGTAGTGTACTGCCACAGATCTGTGGGGTCATGGGAGATTAAAAAGCCTACTGTAGTTCATTGGTAAATTGGCTATTATTTTCAGTTAGTTCCCCAGGTGAACGCATCCATGCTATGCTAATAATCAGTCTGAATTAATTCTGGGAGAGAGTTTTCAAAGCAGCGTACAGCAGGCTAGTGTCCCAGGTTCCCTCCTGTGTATTAGTGTGGAAAGGTATTACATTTAAAAGCTCTGTTTATTAGACTTTGCTGTTTCTCTAAAGCACTGAGTCCATTTAACCTACTGGGCTAGTTATTTTCCTAAAGATTTCCAGACCTGTACTTTTTTAATAAAAATTAACAGTGGGAGAAAAGATGGGTCAATGGGAAATTCAGTGAAATCTGACTTGGACAATGTAAGAAATTCTCAATTATGGAATTAAGTGGCAAGAGAAGTAATATTTTAGGCCAGGCCCCCACAAAACTGCATCCATGTGGAACCTTCCCATTTGCCTTCAATGGGGTTTGGATCAGGCCCTGGAGATACTAGCCGTGTATCAAGGGTTTATGATCATTGCTAACTTTGGAAACACTGCCAGGCTTCAGAATAGGGACTGCATTCCACGTGCACCAGGAGTAGCCTTTTCCCTACTTTGAGTAATGCTACAGAAAGAATAAAAAATTCTTGCTACTGGGAACGTGAAGCTCTGTGGGACTTAGATGGGACCTGACATTTATACAGTTCATCACTACTGTAGATCAAGGAACGCTACTTTTAGCAAAGAATGCATATTCATTCTTTTTTGTTAACCTTTGCTTCAGTGCATTCGTGACAAGATTGTATGGGTATGTAGCTGTGTTTTAACAGTTTTTTAATTTCAGTTGTTGCTTGAAGCACTATGCTGGAAATTAGACACTTTTAGTAGTTCAATTATTGTTGATTTATTCATCCCTCTTGTAGATACAGTGAATGTAGTTACTATAGTAAGGTTATCTAGTTCTGAATGCCAAATGCCAAGTTTCAGAGCTCACATCTTGGCAACTGCAAGACTCTCTGGCTTAGAATTTGTCATGCCAGCAGTCTGCCTTGTAGCGTTTGTTTCACAGATTTTCATTAAATGGGGGAAGACAGGAGAGAATAGTGCTACTAGTGACATCATGCATCAAACTGTTTACTAATATTACAGGGAAATCAGCTCACAATAACGTACTCCAGGCTTCTCATTCTCCCATTTTCCTAGACTTCATTGGAAGAATGGCAGCATTACACTAAATATAAAGAAGTAAAAATACTAATCTGGAAAAGTATTTTGTTTAATATCACTCTTTTTGAAAAAAATGGGCGGCTTAGAACAGCAACACAAACTAAAAATGCTGTATAATGCTTGAAAATTCATTAACGTTGTTCTAATTTCTCTTTTGGGGCAATGAGTCAGCAGAAACTTGCTTAAGTTCCACCAGCTTTAGCATCTGCTCTGAGTATTTTGGCTAAAGACAGGGAATGCTGCAGTACTACAAAGGGGCAGATCCTCAGCTGAGGTAAGTTGTTAAAGTGCCATTTCCAGTGGAGTGATGACAATTTACTCTGACTGAAGTATAAACTTCATGCTAACCTGCTGTAATGCTTTCCATTGCAACGTACACAGTCTATACATGAAATATAATGCACCTAATGGCACTTAAATTAGCTATCATTGGAGGTATCTGTCATACTGTAATCTTTCCCAGTAATTTGTAAGGTCCTCAACCACTTAGACTCCCCCTGCTTTTCAGTAGCGTGTCTTGTGGTGATGTTACTCTACACCCAAAGGTATCAGCTCTCATCTCCCCTTGCCACTACTTCCACATACAGCTTTAACCTATGCCTTTTACTCAGAGAGAATTTCTCGTATCTGTGAAGTCTTTCCTCTAATCCCATCCTCCCCAAAAAGGCAGCTACAAATCATTAACATCTAGCTTTGCTTAGAGTGATGATAACCTGAGACTGCTGAGACTAACCTGATGTCGAACGGAAACACAGCCCAATACGTGGCTTTCAACTTACATTTGTGTTTAATTCTCCACCGTGCAGTTTCAGTGCTGCATTTCAATCTCCCTGAAACATGCAATGGCAATGTATTAGTTCATCCAGCACCTTGGATGCTTCTAGAACAATAAAAAAAGGAATGCCAATTAGCATTCACCATTTAGCAACACCAGAACTTCAGCTGAAGGTCAGTGTCACCGCAAGAAGCGGATTCTAATAGTTTAGGCAAAAACTGTAGCAGGCATATGAGAACAGCTGATACGCTCAATGGACTGATCCGTAATCAGCTGATAAATAACAGTACTGTAGTTATTATTTTGTTTCAGTGGCTCTCATCAGCTAAAGATTTCATCTTTGTTTAGGATTAAAATGAAAAATCACAGATCTTTTTTAATTCATAGCTCAAAGCGTCTCTCAAAAAAAAAGAAAAGCAAAAATTCCAACTGGAAAATGAAGGAGCATAAACTTTTTTCTACTGTGATTATTTCTTCCTAGAGGTAGAGGATAGTGTTCTACACTTCAAATGGAGAGTCTGCACTGAAGTTTTCTTTATATGATAGTCACTAAAATTTGGAGATTTTGGCTTTCAAAAAATGATGCCTTTTGCACTGATGCTGCTTTGTTCTCTGGATTCAAAAAAGCCAGAGATTTGTTTTGTGTTTTTGTTTTTTTTTTTAAAGAAAAACCAAACCTAAAAGATATTAAATTGTAATATTCTTTTGATCCATATTTGCAATTTGCATTTTCCTTGAATCCTTGACCCACTGATTTATTAACTCTCTCTTCTTTACCTGGCTAATCTGTGTGTGTGTGGAATATTTCTGGTTTCATTGCTGTCCCCTTTTCCTCATTAGCGGTTCACAGGTTTTCTCAGGCAGTGGAAAACCACATGCTGTTGCAGGATACTTTCTAATCCATGTTTGCCACTAACTGAATTATACATGGGTGGCATAGCACATATTCAGTCTTTCATCCTTATCTGTTACTTCATCATTACTTTCAATCTGCAGTGAAAAATGTGACTAACATGTTGTGTGGTATAAATAGACACTGCAGGTTGAGATCATTTATGCATGGTTTGAATTTTGATGAAATTTTATACTGCCCTCTGGGCTAAACACTTAACCTAAGTGATTGTCCCAATAATTTTGTTGAATCAAACCTTTTCAGATGGAAGTTTTACCTTTCATTATCTTCTAAATTGTTTACTATAAAGCTTTCCAGGAGTGTTAGGAAGCAAATAAAAAGGACACAGTTGCTGTTTATCAGTGGTTCTGTGAATCATCGTCTTGTCATTATAAATGACTAGAAATAGGAATATAAAATGCTTTAACTCAAAAGACTATGTTTTTAAGTTATTGCTGGCCATTCTCAATATGTTTTTTCTTTTACACCCACAAGACTAGGCGTTATACGAATGAGAAAGTATAAATGTAGATCTATTTATTTAAAAGTATTTGCGTATAAATGTATTTGTATTTGGTACAGTTCAATGTACCAAATTATGCAATTCTTGATTTTAATTTTTTAATTGCTACAGTCGTGTGATCTACCCATATTTATTTATTTCCTATTAAAATTGCTTCAGCAGTATTTCTGTTATTTTTAAAAATGATGCTTTGGGTCTATATTTGGGATAATTTTTATTTCAATGACAAACATTCCCTGCATGTAGCTTTATTGGTTTTGATGTTTTAAAAGTCTAGAATTTATTATTATGAGCTGAAACCAATCATCGAACACTGACATTTTAAGTATGACAATAATGCAAGTAATTGTCATTCACTCAATTAAGATATTTCTATTTCTTGCAAGAACCAATTGCAATACAATGCTCCTGTCTTTTAACTGGAAAAGAGTCTCCTTCGGTTTTCAGCTCAGTATTTTGTAGAGATTTTCATTGCTCACAACCATGGTGAGTTGCTGTTCAGACACCACCCGCTACTTTCCCTTAGCCGTCATTTAAGCAACAGCCCTAATTTGTTAATGTAATTTAGGGAAAGGATGTTCCCCCCGCCCCCCTCCAGAAAACAACAGCTTTTTAACAAAGCTGGAACATCCAGTCCAGAAGAATTAAGCGGCTCAGTTCGGAAAGGTTGTCACTCGGTTGCACGCCTGCTGTGGCACAGGCAGGTAACCTCCGTCGTCCCTGCCTTCTGGTCCTCTTGAGAGAGGGTAGGTCATGGGGTGGTCTCCTACCCTGCCTCTCCTCCTGGGTTTCTTCGATGGAGACCTGGGTGCATGGGGTGAGGGTAGAGGAGGTGGCGCTCGGCTCTCATCTCCCCGTTTTCCTCTAAAGCCAAGGCTCCCTGGGCGGGCTGCGTGCCCGTCGCCCGTGCAGCGTGGTCTCTCAGCCTTTGTGTTGCATGTTGGGACATTTGACTCCGGTATATCCAAGTGAGGTGATCGGGCAGGAGCTCCTCACATAGCACGTGGGCTGGGCAAATGAAGAGCTGGTTACTGATTCTGATGAGAGGGACTGCTGGAACAAAACAGTTTTATTTTTTTCAGCACCGAAATCAAGAAAAAAAATTCCCATGGAAAGGCAGGTTTCTGGCAAGCGCTGCTAGTCAGAAGTCTCAGTTCCCCTTCACACAACAGTCTCAATGGAAAATTTTATGGCCAGCCCTAGTGCAGACTCTTTCAGAGGTGTTGAGCACCCACTGTGCCCATTAATTTAAATAAGCCCATAATGTGGTTTACATTTAATAAAGTTGCAGCCTCCACATGAACCAGGTTTACTAAGTGTTGCCTTCTTTCCTGCTGGGTTTGAGTCTGCTGGTCTGGATAGTGTAAGAGTCTTGGACTCAGAGCGTGCCTTCACCCCTTGTGTTCATTAGAAATCTCTAAGCAAAGACTGCAGAGAGCGTGTTTTCACCCAGTAGAGATGATTTTTATTTGGGGATAAGCTTGCACACAAGTAAAGTGGAAAATGAATAGGTTTGTACTCGGAAGAGCCCTTTTGTTGGTTGCCCTACTACTAACTTATCAGAATTGAACTCTGATAATTCTGATAAAGAAAAGAAATACATTGCTTTAGTACTTACAAAGCACTAGAAAGATAGCTTACTATTAGTTTTAAAATCTTAAGATATAGTGGTAGAATAAAAGACATCAAGTGCATATTAAGAAAATAAGCAAAATGAAAACAGATCAGATACTTTACCAGTGTGAAATAGCTTGCAAGTCTGGTGGTTTCAGCAGGGCAGTTATGTGAGCTGAAAAACTGAAGTTTAGTTGCAATTTTTACAAGAGGAAGTATATGCTTTTTACAGAAAGGAAGTGTGGAAAGCAACGTATGTGTGATTTTGTGCTGATTTGTTCATATTTACAGCAAGAGAGCCGAAGTAGCTGTAGCTCACAGCAAACATTCCTCATCTTCGGCATTCTGAATTTAAACAGACTGGTGGTGGATGCTTCTGTGTAACCAAGCCTAGTCTCATAGGCTGGCTGCATGTGTTTCCAACATTGTGTCATCCAACTCTGCTCACAATAAATCTAACCAGTTTATTGTTCAAGCCTTTGCACCAAGCCCTTGTCTACAATTGAGTCCCAGCTTATTTGTTACTAAGGAGGAAAAAAAGATTTGTGGAAAAAAACATTTTTGAAGTCCAGCGCAGACCATTGTCCAGTGTTTTCAGTACTTTAGCGTTAACTGGTTAAAGAGATCCACAGTCACCTTTTAGCTGGTTGATATGTGTGGCACAAACTTGGATTTGCCTTTTGGTGGCATCCCAGGGGTCATTTGCTCAGTGTGGAGCTCTCCCCTTCTCTGTCTTTCCCAAGGACTTGCCAAGCATTCCCCAGTCCTCCCACGCAGCCTCCGGCAGCCCTCTGGCCAAGCTGGAGCACAGTCTCTCAGCATAAGGACAGTCCCCAGATCGCTTGGATCGCACAATGGAAGATGCATTTTCAATTTGCAGTCTTCCTCCTCGCTACGAGTGCAATCTCAGTGCCCGGCATTGTCTGCCACAACACTTGCCAGGGCGGTGCCAGAATGGGTGACGCACCAGTATTTTACAGTCCGTCTCAAGCTACCCACTGAAATGAAGAAGGCATATGACCCCATCAGAACGAAGGATGTGTGGTATTACCACCGTGGTTGAAGTTTTTTTTGAAAAAGCACTTTTCACTGGAAAACAAAGACTTTCAAAAAATGAAATTGTGGGAAAGAGCTGATGTTAACTCTTCTTCCAATTCAGGAAAGGATAATTAGAACAAAGTTTTGGAGACTCTTGAAATACTCCATCTTGATATTTTGAAAAGAACATTTGTTTTGAAATTACTTTTGTTTCACATTTTTTAATGTGTACAGAAGGGTTCATTTTCTATTGAAAAGGTCAAAATAATTTCAGAGCACTTTAAATGATTAAAAGAGGTCCTTTCATTAATCAAAATATCAATACATGAACATTTTTGTTTTCAACATTTTCATCCCAATTTGGGATCAAAATTGTTGTTTGAAAGTCTTCATGTGAAGGGAAAGATACTTCTTATTCATCTTTATTCTGCAATTAAAAACTTCGAAGAGACCCTCACGTATTAGTTAAAGTGAGGTCTCGTGCAGCATGAAATAAGTAACGCACATTCTCTTTGCCTGCATTAGTGATTACCTTGTGTAACTCCCACATCTCAGCAACAAAGAATTAGATTCAGCATGAAAGAACAAATGGACAGTAAGGACAGTTCCCCAACCTGCTACTAGCTTGCTTTATCTCGGAGGATATTCTTGCTGTCTGCGCCTCGGCATCCTTACTGTATTCTTATTACGATATGTATCATGGAAAAACACTACAGATACAGACCTTCACGTTCGTTCTGCTTCACGTGCATTGTTTTCACATGCCTTCATTCTTGCTTGCAAACTCCCCCTCTGCCATTTCTGCCCATTCTCTTATATTTTCCCTGCTCTCTTGTTTCAGTTTCCGTCCAAATCAATGGAGTTCAGGCCAATGATAGGTATAGTATTCCCTGAATTTTTAGTACTGATCGGTTAGAGTATTCAAAAATTATCACATAAGAGAAAGACATTCAGAGAAATGTTACTGAATTTTGTGTTCATTTCTCACCCAACTTCACAGAACCTGGCATTTCCCAGATTCTCCCTTTTAGGCCTGGGTGGAAGCTGAAGACTTTCAACATTTGTTCAAGATGTCTGGACCTTTGACAGCCCATGTGGCAATTCCAGACACATCCACTGGGCTGTATGGGCTTGCTCTACAGCGCTTGAGAAGGAACTCCTCTGTGCTTGAGACATGTTAGATCTATTGTGTGTGGACTAATAGCCTTCAAATGTGCAAGAAATCTGGTGCTCTCTAGATGCCTTGGACTTACTGCACACATGCAGCTCTATGGACAGTACTTCTGTAGTACTTTCTTGACTATTGGATCGAATGTGTTTGTGCCCTGCAGCACGTGCAAATGTGTTTCTTACGGAAAGCCCACAGACATGAATACCCTAAGCAGACTAGCTGAGATTATTGAATATAAAATGAAAAATATCTTAATGTTTGGGTTTTTTTTTCCAAAATCGTAGAGATCTGACTTACTGTCATGCAGTGATTTTAATTCTGCATAAAGAGCTGTATTTTTTCCAGTATGGCTCTGTATTAGGAGATTTATTACTATGATCTGTTAGGGGGCTAATTTCCAAATCACACTACTTAATCTACACGTGAAAAATCAGCCCCAAACAAATCACATCGTAAGCAGGATTTCTTCAGCCTTTGGAATTAGGGCTTAAAAAATCTGCCAATGTGAAGGTCTCAAATGTTGTTTAATGTTGGGAATCCCATGGCCTTTTGTGCCAGACTACAAACTGCAGATGAAATATATAACCCATCGGCCTTCGCTGTGTTTCCTTTTCTTCCTAACTTCACGTAGGACAGAAATACCAACTGATGAAATAGCAGGGACAATTATAAAGATCCATTATATAAACTTAGATGCGCCTATATACACAGTATAACCATCTTGATCAAAGGATTTGCTGTCAGGCATAGAGTTGACTGACAGGCAAATGATTGGAAACAGCTTTTTTCCAGCCTGGATTGGGTGTTAATAATGTGAAAAGAATGGAAGCTCTAAGAGGAATGCTCTTTCACTGGCTATGTTGGAGAAAGCGTGGAAGATTATCGCAGGCTGGAAGGGGCAGTCTCCTTCAGACGAGAGACCGTTGCTGGGAAAGCAGAGGTAGAGGAGATCCTGACTTGCTGGAAGAAACACTGACCTCAGTCAATAGAGTGCTCAAGCGCGGTGAGGACATGCAGAAAGGCCGATACTTTTAGGCTTTTTTAAACTTCTTTTTTTTACCGCCATTGCCCTAGGAAAGATGCATCATTAACACAGAGCGGTCTCAAAGCTGGAGTACTGGGAGGTTAGACCTGATCTGGAGAGAGGCTAAGGCAGCTGGGCTAAGGCATCTCGTTTTTCTGGAGGTCTAACGCCCTTGCCCAGAAAGTACGCTGAGAGAGGCCAAGGAAAAGTAACGTTACTTCTTTCACCTAGCAATGCGACTCGAGATCACTGAGAGAAAGAAAGAACATCAGGGGTAATTTGACAATTGACACATCAAGGCTTAGAGGCTATATTAAAAGAACTATTAGACATGTCAATTAATTTTCCTTTGCCTCATTAATGAGCATCTTAGCTATGCATCTTCTGTTTGAAGCAGCAAGCAATCATTTTTCCAGGTTCCTTCATGCTATGACAAGTCACAGCCCTCCCGAGACATACATGAGACAGGGTATAATATAGTATGATTATTGTTCCTAATTTCATGAATGACTCTTAACTATAAAATGAAGGGAAATTTAATACTTACTTTGAATGTTAAATGATGTCTCTGAAAAAAAAGAAACCTATGCAATTCAACATTTTTCAAAGCACCAGCTTGTTCCATACTTTTAATTTGGTTCTCTTGCAGTGACTGAGTTTATCCCCTAACTCCAGGCCCAGATTCCAATCAAAGCCCCAAAAGAAGGAAGGGAAAAAAAAAAACCAACCCACACCCCAAAACCAAAGCCAGAGCACGTTCTTTCTTTTGCTATGGGAACTATGAAGTTGCTGACGACCTTCATTAAATGCCACGGCCAACTTCTGACATGCTCAGCAGTGAGTCTCATGACCCACAAACAGAAAGCCAATCTAAATCATGGAGTGGTTGTATTTGTCTTTTGTGTCTAGAAACTTGCTGCTGGAATTTGCTGAGTGCCTCTAAAAATGTAGCAGAAGGTTCACTGACAAAAGGCATTGTCTTTGTAAAATTTACCTTCAAACCTTGAGCCCAGCAAGCAAAAACTATTTAATAAGCAGACAAAAAAAATCCCAACAATTAAACCACCAAAACCTTCTCTCTCTCTTTTTTGTAATGATTTGAAGTCTTTAAGCTGAAAGAATAACATCAAATACGACCTGTGAACCAATCTGCCTTCAGGTTAAAACAGAAGCAGAATAAAAATAACACAGTGTGTTAACACAATTTTAAGGTTACACAACTAAAATATCACCAGCAAGAAACTAGGAGATGTGAAAACTAAAGTTTTAACATAAGTGTAAGTTTTGATGCACTGTGGATCAAGTAAGTTTTAGGTTGATCCTTAAAGAAATAATGATTATTAAAGCTACATATTAAGCAAGAAAAAGAGGCTATAAAATACTGAGAGCCTGAGAAAGTGTTATTGTCTGAACTGAGGCAGAAGTTTTCATAGTCTGTGTATCACAGTGTTATTTCTAGTTGCATTTCAGCAGCTTCAGTATCTTTGGAAAACTTACCCTGGCTACCCTACCTGACTCCTTGAGGCTTCTGCATCCATACGCTGCTATCAAACTTATGGGAACTCATGGGAAGGTGAGCAGGCCACTTAGCTGGACAAAATTAATACTGTGTAAATGTGTCTGATTTTATTAGGTTTTGCAACAAAATAAAAAGCTCTAGATAGGAATGAAGGACTGGTAACGATCCTGCTACACCAGGAGCTGTTGGAGAGGGAAGGAGCATCAGACCCAGTAGTGCTGTTAGTCCGTCGCACTGAGCTTTGATGAGGGCCGGTTTGTCCAGGTAGGGAAGATATGAGTATTTTGTAGGTGCTTCTATTTTAAGGAGTTATCAATTGCATTGTGGCAAAGGAGCACAGTCTACTGCAAGCCAGTGAAATCTTGTCTGAATTCAGACCATTAGTGTCTAAGATAATGGGATTTTGTCCTCTAGAATTGTGTGGATGTCTTTACTGTAGGTAGAAATGTAGAAAATTAACAAGTGTTAAAGCTGATTGGCAAACTGACTGCCACGCATCCACGCCCCTGCCCCCGCAATAATCCAGCCTTTCAGCAGAATAAAGGACCCCTAAAGCTCAAATTCAGAATCACCTCTGTGGTGCCTCTTGAAGGTTATTTAAGTATTTCTTACCTTTATTGTCTGGGTAAACCCAGCTCTTCGAAAAACTGCAGTTGTGTTTTTCAGGTATTTGGAGTTCTTTGATGAAAAATCTAAAGCTTCTAAGAAAAAGCAGAATCACATCTTTATAAAAAGATAGTTAAAAAGTATTTTCTGTGAGTTTAAAAGAAAAAAATTCTACAAACTATTATTTACAAATACACTTGCAGACAAATATACACAGGGGGGGAAAAAAAAACCCAAGCAGAGAAGTTATTTGCATGGTAAGTTCAATACCTGCCAACAATTGTTTATCAGAGACAGCAAAATAACAAGACTTTCGTTCTGCCCAAATGCATTATTCTTCTGCTTTGGAGGTCTTGTTCTAATGGCTCCTGAATACAGTTTTTTTTTTCCTAGCCAGGTTTTTTAGGAAGGCAAGGTACATGCAGTAATGCTGCCTGTCACTCTGCCTCTAGTAACTTCTGAACCTGCTGGCCAATTTTAGCAAGAGGGGTAGAGGGGAAGTACCTCAGTTATTGCCCCCGCAGAGAGAAATGCTGAGGTGCAACCTACTAGAAAGTCAGTTCTCCTGTTCCTGGAAATCCTTATTGTGTAGGTGAAGTCTTGCAACTGAGTCTCTTTTAGACAGTCGCTTTTTAGAAATTGTGCGTGTGGTGGATAAGTAGTATAATACTTCTTTATATTTGAACTGAAGGAGCAAGTTTATGGCCATCTTTAAAAAGTATGTGCCCCTTCTTTTCTCTTAAGCAAAACTTCCTTTTGGTTAGGGGTGCCAAGTGCAAAATATTCTACTGCCAGTGAAATATTTGATTTTTTTTTTTTAATAGATGCTTCTCTTTGTTGTTGTGCTTTTTCAGTCTGATGAAATTGCAATTACTTAGGAGCCATACCAAAAGCTCTTTGAAACTGCAAAGATTCATATGGATGTTGATTAGCTATGTATTTTACAAGTCAATTTTTATTTTTAAAGGAATGTGTCTTTTCTACATCCTTACTTTCTGCTCCCTCAGTAGATAAAGCTTTCTGTGAGGGCAGGAGATAGGAGAAGACAGCACAGGTAGTGTAGATGCACAAATGAACATGGTTTTTGCAGGGACTTGTTTGTAGGCATAGCCTCCTTTATGTACCCCAACATCCTTTACCTACCCCTCTGCTTCTCATTATTCTCTGATACTGGTGTTTCTCACGGTGACGCTGTTTTGTGTTTTGGCTCATACTGGAGGTCATTTAGTCACACCTGGGATAGCAGTTTTGAATGTGTCTGAGAGGAAATGCCCCCAAAGAAAAACACAGACCCAGAGCACGTTTTTATCTAGAGCACACGGAAAACACATAATGATTTTATTATATTATACTTTTTTATTATACACTTTTAGTATCACAAATCAACATTTATACCAGGAAAAGGATAGCCCCTGTCTCATTTGAGCTTATTTTTTTTTTTTTTTCCCCACACTGTTAGACCTACCTATTACCATGATGCTGTACAGTAATTAGCAGGAAGTTTCAGGATTTCTTAGCATCAGGCAGAAAGGTTTGCTTCTCATAGCAAATGTCCCCTTTAGGAAGGAAATTTCAGATGAAGAGCATTTCACTGGATCAATAGATGACACCAACAGAAAAGGAAGCCTGCATTTGTCTTGCCATGTCTTACATGCAGCTATGGGCAATAGAGGAAAGTATGTTATCTAGAGATTGTCTCTGATAAGGGGATATCCCTCAAACTCCCGGTGCAGCTAGCAATCATGCATTGATTTTTGAGAAACAAGCTGTGGCAACTTTTTAATTTCTGTTTTATACTGTGGAACCAGAGGAATAAAGACATGTCTTCACATTGAAAGAAAATTTGTGAAATTTCTTTCTACAGGCAGCCAGGCAGTCTATTATAACACTATTTGAACACCTTAAGCACAGCTAGTATCCATTATGTCATATAGTATAACAAGCAGGAAGGAGAGCACTGCACAAGAAATCAGTTTTCTCTCTCTCTCTCCTTCTCTCTCCGTCTCTCTCCGTCTCTCTCCGTCTCTCTCCGTCTCTCTCAGTCTCTCTCCGTCTCTCTCCG
>JAVKLA010000028.1:17668758-17682032 GCA_034782735.1 Sagittarius serpentarius | reverse complement strand
CTCTCTCCTTCTCTCTCCTTCTCTCTCCTTCTCTCTCCTTCTCTCTCCTTCTCTCTCCTTCTCTCTCCTTCTCTCTCCTTCTCTCTCTCTATTTTTTTTTAAAGGCGGGAGACCTGATTTCTGTAAACAACCCCCTAAAGGTACTCCCCTACCAATAGCAGTCCACTGTAAAATAGATAAGGTTCTCATTATGTATCCTCCATGTCTTGATCATAATTTCTATCATGGTTGACATTCTGGTCCAGTTATATCAGGTACATTCTGTGTAAGTCCTTTAGAAGACCGGGATAAAACCCTGCTGAATGCAGGATCATTTTGCCTTGGGGAGAGAGTTAGTCAAAGTGCACATAGTTCAAGGTGGATTTCTAGTCAGATTCTGCAGTAGTGGGACATTCTGAAAGGAATATTTTTGAATTGAACATAGCTCAGAAGGAATTAAATTAGTTCTTTAATGCTTGGTTTTTCTCCAGAGCCATCAACACAAATTACTTTCTAAAATAGGCAGCTAAATATAATAACACAATATTAAACTGAAAAGAAAAAGTTAATACTGTTATTATGTGATGCATTTTGTTTGACTAAATTGTATGGATAATTTCCACCATAATTTCAATGGTGTTTGTAAAGATCTCTTAAAAAGATTTCAGTTTAACATTTCCTATAGCTGTGTTTTTTCATAATGTAATTTAATTTAAGATATCTGTACAGTATCTAAGTTTTTTCATCTTGATAACTGCTTAATGATGTTTTAAATATAATAGTATCCTAGAGTATTCTGCATATGCAGATAACCTTCTTCCCTTCCCTTCCTTTTTTTTTTTTTCCTAAGGCTCTTAAAGATTTAATTAAGCTGGCTTAACATAGATATTTTTTCTTTCAGAAAACAGGTTTTATTAAATCAAAAACATTTTTTTAAAATGCAGTGTTATAACATTAGTCATCTGCTCAAACCTGAGATTGTTCTCTTTCATCAAAACTTTGAGGAAGAGTTCTTCCAAAATGGTTCATTAGAGCTACGTTTGGACAAAGTATGCCTTGTAAATGCTCTAAATATTTCAGGCAATTTTCTGTTTGTGAGATTTCTTTTTCAAGATACTGCATTTCCTTTGTAGTTTCATGAATTGCCTTATCTGGCCGTGCTTAAATTGGCAAGGATTTATTTTTAACTGCATTCTAATTGGCATTAGCTGGGTCACATCATATTTCACTCTCTTCGTGGGTTGTTGTTCCTGTGTCAAACTCTTCTGTGCGTGGACATATTGGTGCACAAAATAATATTAACTACAAAAAGGTAATTGATATCAAGTAAAAAGTAATTCTTAATGTCAAAATTGCTCTAAATACATGTCCCATTTCCCCCCTAGACTCCATCTGTTTTGCCTGCTTAGTTCTTCCTTGTAAAATTTGCTATGAAAAAGGAAAGGTCATTTTTGTCAGGTCATACAGAAGCTTCTAGAGGTCTGGCTGGAATAACACTAATGGTCTTTTAGAAGCATTTTTACGAACAAGCTACAGCCATAGATTCACTTTTTTTCTTTCGTCTTTATACCCACCCGTTCCCATAGTGCATGAGTATTATAAATGGGCACATGAAGCAAACGGTGCATGCAGTTTAACAATCGACATCCTAACTCCAGCACCTTCACACACGTACAATTTAACCGTGGCAAGGGAAACAATGCAAGCATGCAGGAATTCAATTTCTGTTTCAGCCTGTTGCTGTGAAAACCAGATACAACTGAAGAAGTAAAGGGGCTTTGACTTGTGGCTTCTCTGTGTTTGTGTAAGATGAAGTTTCATCACTGTGCAGCCAGTCAGAAGAAGGTCTTTCTGAAATGTGGGACCGTCCGGTGCAAGGCGCCTCCTGCTCGCTCTGACCGCAGCAGCCGTGAGTCTGTTGGTTCTCTCTGAAGGAAGGTTGGCTGTTTGGCTCCAGCTGTACAGAACCAGGCTCCTAGTGTGATGCTGCTGCTAATTAAGTCCAGGACGCAAAAGATCAAAGCTATGCCTTTTTTTGCTTTCTTTTTTTTCTTTTTCTTTCTTTTTTTTTTTTTCCCCCACACAGCAAGGCTGTTTCTTATTTTGAAGTTTCATTGCTCTCTGCTCCAGTGTTCACTGGAAACCTCACCTGTTTACTTGGTGGAGTTTTGGCTGGTACTGGATTGCCATTTTAACTTGGCAACTTCAGAGTCTTGTTTCCCAATGGCCTGCCAGCTAAATTGGTGTGTTACAGATGAATGCACAGCTCACAGATGGTGTTTGAGTGTTTAGTGGCTCTCAGAAGTAGATATGTATTTGGTCAGGAGGAAGATTACATTTTTCCTCCAGACAGAACAAATGTCCTTGGGGATGTTTTCTGTGTCAAGGTAGGAACCGTTCCACACATCAGGTACAGGGGACTCTCTTAGCTTAAGCAGGAGTACTACCGATATATATGTGTTTTTCTTTTCCTCCTGGGTAGGGTATGCTGCTACTATTAACATAAATAAAAGGTTTTTTACCTCGATTCTCCTGAACTTCTATAGATGTTTTAGGCCTAGCATCTCTCCTGCTTTAGTTTTTATTTTATTTTTAACTGAGATGAGCTTGAAGGTACGTTTATTACTCTGATTGTCCTGTACGGTTCTTCTCCAGGTCCTAAACTGTTTTATTGCTCATGCACAACGTTGGGCATTTGTGCTTACTTGCTGGTAGAACAGCTTTACAGATAGTGCTGGTTTTGTGAGATCCGTACCTCTGCTGACATCTTGCATCCTCCTGTATACGAGTTGCCTCTTTTTCTTATTCATTCATTGTTATCTTATTTACTTAAAGCAGTCAGAGGGCAAGAAGTAGGGGAGGAGTTACGTGCTTTCTTTTGCTTTTTGACTGGCCTAGTCATGTCATGAGGATGAATAACAGAGACTATCCGCTGCCTTTTGTTCCTTTCTAGAATGAAATATAAAACAGAGCTTCTTAAAAGTTCTGAGAACTGCACTCGAGTTTCTTCGTTTCGTGTTTGTTCCCATCCAGAGCTGGAACCAGACAGACTGGAATATTTTAACAAAGTCTGTTCTTGTAAGATTTCCAGACTGTTTTGCCAAGCCAATAGGCTCATGAAAATGCAGTTAAGCATGAAATAGGCAAAGTTTTAGTTGCCTACCTAAACTGCAGGCGTGACGATAATAATTTGTTTTTTGTCATTTTTGCTTTGTCATTGTCAGATGCTGCTCAAAGCTGAAATGTGCAGAGCTCTGCCAGCTCTCTACAAGGAACCACACTGTCCTCCAGCACTATTGCCACTCTGCTTAAATTTTGTGATTCTTCCTTCCTCCTATGCTTCCTTCCCCAGCTTGGTAAGAAATCTCTTCTTGCGAATGTTTCAGTTAATTCCCTCAGGAAATTCTTAGTTAGCTAAAGTCAGGAGATGGGCTCTTCTGCCAGCCTTACACCATTGGGTAAATGGACTGCCGAGGACAGGAATCTGCTGTTGTTTGCCAATTTTCTGTCGTCATAAACTCTTTTATAGTGAAAGCTGAGTGTCCACCATTTTGAGGCTAGCACAGAAGTATCCAGAGGAACGTGCAGCTGGCAGCGCTTTCTCCCCTTCCTCTTTAATGAACGTGTCTTGGTCCACTGACCCACAGTGTCCATCCCCCAGTATGGAAGAACATAGTGGTCCCTCCAAGGCCACAGCTGTGCCAGCGCATATCCCCGTGAGCTTCTTGGCGTGTGGGAAAAGTTCAGCTGATGTGTTTGTTCTGGCCCCTAGCTGTGCCCACGATGCAAACACACCTGGGCTATTGCTGATCCAGAGCTTGCTGCCTGCTGGCCATCTCCTCGCGAGCTGGCACAGTCCGGGCCTGGGAAGGAACTCGGCCGCCATCGCCTTCCTCTTCCCCAGGCTGGTGGGGCAGCGTGGGTCTTGCCAGGTGCACTCACATACCTGTGTCACCTACTTTGCAGCAGCCAAAACAATTATTGCAGTTATTGGCTGACTATTTTTCCTGCTTTGCAAGAATGTTTAATTCCTAAAGCCTTCCTTGGGTGTTTTTGGAATTTGCATGCTTCTGGCAGTTTCTTTTTTTCCACCACAGGTGCACTTGAAAAATAAACCTGTCGGGATTTCCAGCATTCCTTCTGTACCATGATTTTGGATTTTTCAACAAGCTGTAGAACAAGTTTTCCTATGAGCGTCTGTATGTTAAGGAATTACCTAATGTCCCCTCAGGTCTTTTGCCACCTCTCTTACAGCAGATAGCCCCTAGATCGCCCCGTAACTGTTCGTGGTACCCGCTTTCTTGGTGCGTGAAAACTGAAGAATGTGAAGCATAGGTGTGTCCTGGAAAGAGATGAGGAAAAACAGTGTCTTCATCCTTGGTAAATGTTCTTCCTGCTTATATTCACTTTGCGTACAAATAAACGAAAAAGTAGTATTTTATTAGGAATCCAGTGGATAGAATAATGGACTGTAACTCGGCAGAGCTCAGTTCACAGCTCTGCCGTTGGCTTATTGGGCAAAGTCATTTGTATCATCACTATACAGCCCGAGATAAAGGCAATCTCTTTGTAATGCAATGTGAGATCTATAAAGGAGAAAAAAATATGCGGAAGGAATAATAATAAAATCTTTCTAATGATAATAAAATTATATATTTTGTATATTTATATTGTGCACAGGGGAATGAACCAGATTCTATTCTGCCTCATGCTTAATCAGTGGTGCTTTTAACTGCTTTCCATGTTAAGGACTACATGTATTAGTGTATTCTTTTTAGATGTACCTTCAGATACAGGTGTGCTTTTCCACAGAAAGTGATAGCGTTTCACTGTAGTAACGCTGGGCAGCATTTCCTGCATTTTCATTACTGTTGATAAGCCATAAAGGACTTTATAGCTAAGTTTAAATACCTACCATTTATGGTGACGATGGGGAGGGGTCTTTTTTATTTGTGAACTGAGTAAATATGTTGCACAGATTCTTGGGCTGTGAGGACTGTGATTCCCTGAAAGTAATTTGCATAAAGTCATTCGTGTCTGCATTTGCTCTTTAAATCTTCTCTGGCTGTATGGGTAACATAAAACATTTATTTTGCCTTATTTTATGCAATGTAAATAATAGATACGTTCAGGACTAGATCCTGAATACCTCAGCTGGTATACACCAGCGTAGCTCTGGAGCAAGCAGGGTTGCATCGGCTAAGAATCTACCCCTCCATCAGCTGTGCCAGTCCTGCAGTGCATTATACAAATGTTCACCGTAGTTTGTCAGCAGCAAAGCTGTCACCCAACAGTACACACTGCCTTCTATCAGCCATTACTTTTCTGTCATCATCATCAAGTGTAGCTTAAGAGAATCTGTGCATCGTTTCTTTCCTTCTGAACAATTTCCATTGAAATAATTGACCTGCTTTTATGGTAATTCGGTCTCTGCTATTTGTTACTGCAGCATTTTGCAAAGAAAAATGCAAAACTAATGCCCTAGAACAGAAACATTCAGCCAAATTACTTACCAGTAATCCAAGGAATCATGGATAAATCCATTGCTCAAGTGGCTTCTCATTTGGAGCTCTATATAGTTTTCACCCAAGGGTTGAGATTTGGGTTTTTTTGTGGGTGGAGGGGTTGTTTTGTTTTTGAAAGGTAATACTCATGCTTTCTGCCCTAGAGCAACTTTATATAAATCTCTTCTGAAAACTGTATCTGCCAGCACTGTTACTCCACCCACGGGCTTTCACTAGTAGCACCAGCTAAAAATATTTAAAGGGGCTGTTTCCACTTGTTTGGTGCATTTCATTTCATGTTTCTGCCTCTTCCTTTCTTCATTCTTCAAAAAAGTCAATAAGAGGTATCATTTAAGCCCAGTGTTTTGAAGTGACAACCAGTACACAGCCTTACAGCATGATTAATGAGTACTCAGGAATATTTTGCTGTAACTTACAAGTAAGTTGGGGCCCAATTAATTTGTTTTAAAGTAAATGAAGAGATTCCAGTTATGGGTTGGGACCTTCACTGAGTCACTGGATGTGCTATATTTTCCACCAATTTCTACCACTGGCTGATGGTGTTCATGTCAAGGTGTTACACAGTCACAGGGAAGTACAAGCTAGCACAGAAGCGACACTCAGAATCGGGACTTCTGACAGGTTAAACAGTAAGAAGGACTTTCATTTCTATTTAAACACTGGAAATGATGGTGAAGGTGTGTGATGAAAATCATGAAGTCTTTAAAAAAATAATTGCTGTTCCAAAAGTAAAAATTAACATTGTTTGGTTCTACCTAATGCATATATTTTTCATGATTTGACTTCCAGCAAGCTTAGCTTTTTCAGAGGAAAGATGCACCAAAGTGAAGACATCATAGATGTTGCCCTGCTGGTTTAAGCAGGGTCATTGCCAGTGGAAGGCTTCTAGGGTTTGACAACAGCAAAAGTGCTCTGAATTTCTCTACTTTCCTTTGGAAGTTTGTCGAGTAGGTGGATTCCCATGGCTGAGAGAGCCGGCGTCTCAGCAAGGATGACATAGCTCACAGGTGGAGACATTAGCTCTCTTTTGACCTCTTGAAAGTGGAAGTAAGCTGGGGAGCAATGGAGTGATGAAGGCACAGGCTGAGTATTTTCATTGCTGCCTAAGTCTTGGGGAAGTTCGATACCCACGCTTTGTACGGTGCTTACACAAGCAGCTTCCACACAATGAGTTACAGAGCTGGAGTAAGTGGATTCGTGAAACTCCTGTGAAAGTACTGATCGCGTCGCCAGATCCTGCCTCCGTGAGGAAGAAGTTACCTCACCTTCCCAACCCAGAGTTCTGGTCACTAACGTTTCTCAGTGTTTCTGGTTCTCCAGGACTGCTGTCAATGAAAGAAGACTCGGTATTTTCATCTCTCTGAGCTGCGTGCCCTCCTCCTCAATCTGTGTGTTGGGTTGGAGGAAGGATTTATGTCTTGAAACATTTTACAGGTGGTATATTGAACATTTCGCTCTGGTGTTGCTTGTTTGGAGGTAGCTTCTTTTAGTAAACTGAGTCTAAATAATCTAGTAGCAAATGACTCTTACATGAAATGGGGTGGTGATCTACATCCAGACTTTTGTGGAAAACACATGGTTACTCGTGCCGTCGGCACAGAGATGAAGATTGGCAGTGATCCCTGTAGCATGCGGATTTCTGATATGGGTGAGGCTGGTTGGCACATCTATGTAATTCTGCTTGTTTGATGAAGGATGAGAAGAGTATTATGTGCTAAGATAGTGTTCTTTTTTCTTTTCTCTTTTTTTCTTTTTACACAAACAACAAAATATTTGGTCTAACTAAAATAACTGTGTGGCTAATCCTACCCTATTAACTCTCCTCAAGGAGTGAACACCTTAAGAGTAGATTTTGGTGGAAGTTATTAAAGATGACAAATATTTCCTTACATAAAAGGAACTGTAGTACATTCTAGCTTCAGACTTCAGAACATCCAGACTGCCATGGTTTTGTTGTAGTATAATACCGCAGTCGATTACATTCCATATTTTACATTTTTCTTTGTCTCTTTCTCACACAAGCCTAGACTGTGTTTTCATAATGTTACTGAAAAGTGTTGTGAAGTTCCTGTAGGCTGCTGTGGTTAAATAATTGCAACATGAGGACGATGATTCGTGATGTGGCCCCGAGTCTGTAAAGCAGGACTTTGTGACTGATTAGGATATAAGCAAAATGGGCTGCAGCGTCTCAAAAAGCACTTCGAAACCCCTGACAGGTCAGCCTGTAGTCACTGCAAGGATCACCTGTCGCAGCCCAACAGATGCTTCTGTGAGAAGCTTTGGTGATTTGTACTTCAGGCCTTCTTAGTAACGCAAAACTTATTTTTTGTGGTGTGTCCCTGACAACTCCTCCTCCTGTTCTTCAACCAACCAGGTAACTAAAGCCTGAGCCTTCTCATGAGAAAAGGGCTGGCTGACAGCATGCCTTCTCCTCTGCATGCATCCTGCTCAACACTGAGGAACGGGAATAACGTGATGCCAAGGCTGGTCCCAAAATCCAGACCTGTGGCTGGCAAGTTTGGGGTTTTTACTTCTCCTGCTCATTCAAAAGTAGACCAAATGCAGAATCCTTTTACGTTCCTACATTGCTATTCACAGTTCTCTGTGTGAATGCTGGAGAAAGAAATGTACGCAGCTATTTAAGAAATTCATATGTGTAGGCAGGAAAATGCTTTAAAAGAGTATAAAATACAGCGCAGGTACTGCTGTCACTTCTTCTCCAGTCATATGCTACACTTTAAAAAGCCAGCATGTTTTCTTCCACAAAAAGATCTTTATATTTCTGAACTTTCAGAAGCCTTAATCAATATAAATAACAGTTTGAGCATGATGACATCATATTTAGTCCTAGAGTTGTGCATCTCATCTGCTTAGTCATTTAAATCAGTGGAACTAAGCATAGCAGTTAGAAGTTTCAGAAGGTCAAAGAAGCTACTGTCTTTTCAGCTTTGAATCAGCTGAGAGACTCCAGTTTCTTGGAAACATAATGCCAAGGCTGCATCTCTGCGTTCCATTTCTCCCCCCCCCCGCTTTGAAGCAGCATAGTAATTAGCTTAAAGGGCAAATCACACCACACTCAGTAGCAGGATACTGTACAGTGCAAGTTCCTTTCTATTTTCTCTTTCACTTGAAACTAGTTTAAAGAGGAGTTTTAGCCCACATTGTGTACTGAAATATTTGACTGAAGTTCTCTTACCCAAACACCAAAAAGCTGTTCGCATTTTTCAATAAAATGAATACTTTTTCTGTACAAATGTGACAAGTTCTTTTACCATTTTCTCAAAAGGAAAATAAGTGATAAAGTGTTCCTCAGACAGCAATTTGTGAGAAAATGAAAATCAAAATGAAAGCAAGAGACTTTTAAAAACTTGGTTTTAAATGTGGTTTGTTGTTTTCTTTATAAAAGTTGCAGCATGATTTCTGGGAGGAAGCCACATATTGCCTAGACTGCAATGGAAAAAACGCTCTATTTTTTACTGTCAGATGCGTTGGTCAATCAAAAGTTATGATCAGAACCTGCCCCACATTTATCTATATAACAGGACTCTACAGTGCTTTACCAACTGCTATTTCTTATACGTTTTTCCAAATAACTCTTTGTTTTCTTTCTCTGTATTTCCAGCTGCCGTTCTGCTGCTGAAGCGGAACTGTCCAGGCGGGTTGTCAATCGTTTCCATTTTGTGGTATACGCAGCCTTCTTGGAGCTGGGAGCTGCACGCTGGCGCTCCGGGGACTTCTGGCTGCTTGCGCTGCTGGTGGTTTTGCTTTGGTTCGTGAGACTTTACCTGCATTATCTGAGCCAATGGCTCTTCCTTCAGACCATCTCGGTTCCTGTTACAAAGTAAGTCCCGCTGCCTTCTTCCTCTGTTGGAATATTTCCACAAATAGCTTGATTCAGAGCAATTCCTTTGCACTACGAAGAGGACTGATGACTAAGACTCGTGCTAAGGGCTCTGCGTGCAAGCTGACAGGAGCCTCTGCAGAGGCTAGAACAAGGACCACAGCCAGACTCCAGATGATCTGATGTGTAAACGTGACCCTAACAGAAAGGTGAAGGTGTTAATACTGGAAGTTTTCAACCCAGAGCAGGATGTGTCCATTTGTGCATCTTGTGTCACGCCTACCTCTCTCCCCTCTGAGATACCTAGCAGGTTATGTATCTTCCACAAGAATCAGCATTTGGGATCAAGTATTTCAAAATGCCTAAGAAGTGCACAAAACCAAAGAAGCATTTAAATCACATTTGATGTTACCATAAATGATCTATGAGTAAAATACCTGGAAGAATTTAACTTTGATATATCAGTTTTACTGTGGGGACTACAAGGGGTTGACATATTTTAACTATATGATACATTGACTTTAGCTTGGGAATTAGAGCTCTCTAGAGAGTTCCAGGAAAATCATTACTTGTCATTACTTGACGTGAAAAAAAAAAAAAAAAATTGAGAACAAGTCCACAAGATGATATATATACACCTGGTTCTTCATATGTTGCTGTGGGGTGGAGAATGGGTTTGCAGAGCAAAAAAGATCAGTCATGCTTAGGGAAGGGAAGATTTCTCCAACAGAAACTTTTTTTTTTTCTTTTCTTCCCTTCAAAGCGTCATGCAAACCTGAATCAGTCAGTAGGAGCCAGTAAGACGCAACTCTGTGACCTATGTCTGCTGTGATACTGTGATTACTGGCTAAAATTTGAACAGGGTGCCTGAGCAGACTCTGGACAGCGCGGGGTATTGTTAAGGTGGTCTTTAGATCTTAATGCGAAGCCAGCCGTCTCTGGCTTCTGGCCTTGCACAGCCCAGGCGGGCTCAGCCAGCTGGCATTGAAAGCTCTCGGAGGCCAAGCGTCAAGAGTCTGTGAAAGCAAAGGCGGCACAACAGAAGGAAGCAATGTGTGAGAGAGAGGTGGTCATGTTCGAAGCCACTAATCACAGCTGTCCCAGGCAGTCAGCTAGATAAAGGATAATGTTCTCAAGCCGAGATGCCCTGGGTCGCCGTCCCAGTCTGTAGCTGTGTGCCTGCAGAACATGAGACCGAGTTGAGCGCTCTCTGGTACCACCAGGTGCAGTGGTAGCACTCACAAGTCGGAACCAAAGTGAGTATCAAACCACTTCCCTTTCAGTTAGGAGCAGAATTTAAGCCACTTGGATTGGCTTGAACTTTTTGCCTTAAGTTTCAGCATCTGCATACAGTTCCTGTCTCCTACAGTGCCAGGAAATTTGCGCATTGTGTGAGCTTTGCAAATCCCACCATCCCACGGTGGCAAGAGGGATGTTTCCAGTCACTTTAGGGAAGCTAAAAGCTATGTCATCCGTGTCGCGTTTCCCGCTTTGTGCGGTGTCCAAAGGTGCTGCAGTATGCAGAGAGGGGTGAGCTCCTGGGGCCTGGGCTCACGTTGGTGCTTCCTATAGCCCTGCCTGCACAGTCCCGAGGGCCTGGATGTGCACCCACTGAACTGACAGTTGGAGGGGATCAAAGGGCACGGAGGCAGGAGGAGGAGAAAAACCTTATTTTTTTGAGTAGCTTCATACAGTTTTTGGTCAGAGGGTTTGTGACCAAGATAGGGATGCAACTTTACAATGCAACATGCTGTATGCACAATTCTTTTTTATTTTCTTTAAATTGTTTGCCCAGGAGCCCAGACAATCTCTCTCCTTTTGCTTATTTACAGATTCCAGCTTTTCCCTCACACTGTCGAACTGTGCTACCAGAACTCCTTGCTGCAGACCAGTGAAGAGCTGGTCATGGTTGTGGTGGGACCCCTAACCTTGAACGCAGGGCTACTTCTTATGGTCCTGGTTGGATGGGGTTGTCAGCAGCTGTTTGACTCATTCCCTTCCTTCTTGTCAAAGTTTATCATAGCTATGGGATTCTGGACAGTGCTAGACCCCTTGGCAGTGTTTGTAGTGGATTCATTCCTGGGGGTAAGTCACTTAAAATAACTTGGACATGAGACCTTGACGTAGAAGTTTGTTTTATTCAGTGAATCACTGAAAGATATGAAATTCCACCCCTGGCAATGGAACATGAAAGTTAAAAAGAAATTAAATAATAATGTTATACATTACCTTTTTATTAACAAAATTCCCATCTAATGGAGTCACTGTGTTTCTGCGTAAAATTAAGAGCACTGTACAAGCCATATATGGAGATAAAAAGTAAATCCACTACTGGAATGATTGCATCTGCTTTGAAAAGGATTACTGCAATTTTGGATGTTAATGGAGGTGGGTTAATAAGCAGTCCTGATTATTAGTGCTTCAGCTTTTTCTAAGCACTGAAACAGACAAAATGAAAAAATGGAGGTTATTGTGCACTTCCCTGACATACAAGGTAGTTAATATAGTTCGCTGACACACCTAAAAAGATTTGTGAGAGATTGGAAGACAGACATCTTTAAGGAAAGAGCTTCATCATACGTAAAATCATGAGAGCAAAGCTCCCAGCTCTCTGTGCCTATGTATGCGCTGTGTAGCCCATCTCTACTTTGGCGGCTGGGGACTTTTATCACATCCGAGGTAATGCCGAGTCTCCCAGAACGTGTGTTTCAGATTTGGCTCTCACTGTGTAGGTGACACTGGGTCCTTTCAATGGGCGCAGGGTGCTGAGAGTTTTTCTGGGGGTGTGGTATTGCCTCTGTCCTGCCCTTGTCTGTCTGTCACTACGACACCTTTGTTTCTGTTGCTCACTCCAGAACAAGCAGTAGTCCGAATTCCTTGTGGATCAGGTTTTCTCAGGTCTCTTGTTTCCTCATCCACTAACCTGTGCTCTGCTTTGAAGAAGTCCTGTTGAAAAAGTGATTTTTCACTGTTTACATGCTGTTTCCCATTGCAGTGGTTTTGAAAATTAAAATTCAGCTGTTCAAGAAATTTAATTGGAGCTCGCTTGGGAGGTAATTGCAATATTTTAAGCATGTGGCAACACACTGTAGTTTTCACTTGGACAGCCTACTGGGGTTTTTTTTGGTTTGTGGGGGGGGTTTTTTGCCTTTTTTTTTTTTTTAAATGTCATGGTGTAAACCATGCGCAGAATTGAATTTTAATAGTAATTATTCTGATGATGAATTTTTTTCCTAGGAGAAAAAGGGATATTTCCCCAATACCCAGGTTAGAAATACTTAAATATTTAAAAGGCTCCTACCCCCTGCCCCGCAATACTGGTGTATTCATAAGAACTGGAAGAAAGGCTGAGGTCTGCCTTGTCTTTCCCACACCTGCACTGAGAAAATCATTGCCATTGACTTTGCTGGAATGGTGTTCGGTTCTAGTAGACTGGATTTGTTATCAATTTCAAATAGGGAAACATGAGATACGAATAAAGTAACTAAGTTTTTCATTACAGTGTTAAAAAAGCACACTTCTCTCTGTACTTCATACTGAAAATCTGGCAATTTTACCCACCAAGATTATCTTTGGTAGAAACTCATTTGTTCAAATATTACACAATATATTGTGTGTATCCTTTCCAAAATGAAACTATATCTCTTACATGTGTTTTCGTTATTGCATTTGTAATTTTTTTTTTCTTCTGGCATTCTTTCAGCAGCTATTTCAGATTTACTTGCCAATCTATTTTAGATCAAGCATTTTTAAAATGTTGTGTTGTGGTAATATGAGTTATTTTAGTGCTAGAATGTATTTTAGTATCCTAAATGGCCTTAATACTTATGAGAGATGACAGATAGCCTCGAGAACCATCGAGTTCCTGTTGGTAGAAGCACACAAGCATACCCTCGACCCCAGGTTATTAGGTGAACTGGACCAATTCA
>JAVKLA010000028.1:17658527-17668658 GCA_034782735.1 Sagittarius serpentarius | reverse complement strand
CTATACCAAACTTTAGGGTTACTTTTGAATTTAGGATTCATTCTGAAATGTCTGTCATTTGCTGTAGATAATATGTCAAGACAAAGGTTTCTCTGTTTACTAACTAGGGTTTTTTTGTATTATTAACGGAAGACTATAGAGCTGGTTGCACATTTGAGGGGGTTCAAGATACTCTATCAAATGTGTGATTCCAGGCTTATTTTACTATCAGCTTGTAGAAGGATGTACCAGGGGTAAGAAACTTTCCTATGATTTTGGAGAATGCAGTTCTAGTTCCAGTTCTGCCAGAGCTTTCCTGGGACCAGCCACTTGGTCTCTCTGTAGCTTGTAAAATGCAGAGAGTAACACCTCTTTAGCCACGTGGATACCTGTCTTCATAAAAAACATTAGAGACTGAAAAGCACTCACATGACCATCACTGTGGTGTGAGAAGTACCTAAGACAGATATTGAAAGATATTATTGAAACAATTTAAAATGAAGACACTTTTCTTGGATCATGCCTTTGAGGACCACAGAAGGATTGACACAATCTCTTTGTTAGAAAAAAATGGATAGAAAGGTACACTTCCCCCACACCATTTTTGCCTTGCCAAAAAGAACTGCTCGGATAAGAGGGAAATTTGTTCTTATTTGCCATTCAGACTTTTGCCTCTCTGGAGGGATGTCAGGACGTGACTGCTGTGCAGAGGATTTTCCTTGGTAGACAGTCTCTTCAGTAAGAAAGTGGTGGAGGCAGACAGCTTTTTTTTTTTTTTTGCAAGAAGAGAGGCTAGAACAAGGAGATAGAACAGAACCGGGAGATAATGTATTTTAACTTTTTTGTAAAGAATACAGACAGATCTGAATTAGTGACTAGTCTTTATATGCCATTACCAGTCTCTTGGGGATTGTAATTTCCATTACAGAAACCTGGCAGTGTGGCAAAGGGTGGAGAGAGAACAGAAAGATACTTAAGAATCTCAGTCTTTGTACAGCTCGTCATTGGACTTGTAATTGACTTTATTATGCATGTCACTGCAAAGGTAGCAAAAAATGAGAGAAAGTTTTAATTCTTCCTAAGGATTAGTCCAGGCAAGTTGCTCGGGAAGGTGCAGGTTTCTTGAAGCCTAGTAGTCCCAGACTCCCTCTCTGAATGCTAAACACTGGATTTTTTTGGTGTTGCAGTTTCACATCCTTGCAAAATGTGTTAACGTGATTTAATATGGATATGACTGTCATTGTGTCACTTTAAAAAGAAAAAAAAATGAAGAGAGGAATTTATTTTAGCTCTGAGCAGTAGAAGACCCATGATATGTAGCTGAATTCTTCTAAATCGATCCAGCAGAGGGCAATAATATGTCAATACAGTAGCTAGTTCTTAAGGACTAGATATGGGGAAAAAAAAGGAAAAGAATAAATTTTTGGAAAATCTTTTTCCATGTTTTACTGGAAGTATAATGAAACATAGAGTGCTACAAAACCTTCAGGATTCTTTGTGAATCTTTGTAAAAATACACCAACCACCTTATTCCCAATTAAATTACGATTTTTGTTCTATGAATATGAATTCCTTACCAATATTTAGTATGCTAAAGATACGTTTCATCTTCAGTGGAATGAAAACAGTTATACATGTTTGTTTGTTTACAGAGCAGTTGAACATAAACTATTAATAGCATAACTATGTAGGGTATGTGACAGTCATGTACCTTTGGAGAAGCTATTAATGATACAACTTACGATTTTTAGTTTGTACAGTTAACAGGTATCTTTAATTCCACCAGAGCAGTGGGAGTATGGTACAGTGAGATCTCTTCAGAGGTATTGGTCTCATTGTGTCTCTGTTTCTTCTCAGGAAAAAAGGAAATTAAATGAGAGCTATATCATAAAATAATGCTGATACTTGTTGATTATTCAAAGTTACAGGCTGTCCTTTTTGCCTTCCCAAACTGGACTGACTGGACACCAGGAGTGGGGGGTGAAGGGAATATCTCATTTTCTGACTTAAAACGTTGCAGACAGACTTGATAATGCATGTACATAATTTAAAGTACTGCTTCATAAGGGGGAACTTGTCTCTTTTGCACTGAAAAAAGGTCAACCCCTTTGGGCAAAACTTAAAACCCTGCTGGTGTCCCCTGTTGATCTGCTTGTAGTTGCTTTCTCCATTTTTCTCCCCTCATTGGGTCTCAGTGAAGCTTTGTGAATCCAGTACCTTCTCTGACTGACGCTGTTGTTTGCAAGGCTAGTGGAAAAGCTGTCCTAGGTGTCAGCTAGCAACACATGCACATGCCCTGATATTTCTATTTGGCATTTCAGAAAACATGATGGTTACTATTGTTTTCCAATGGCAGCACCAAACACTGACTCAATCTGAAATTGGGAATTGGTGTGTATACACCCTCCAAAGTGCAGATTTTCAAAATAACGTAACTTGCTGAGTCTGGTAGGAAACAGCATTTTTCTTGTGACAAGGGCAAGTCATTTTGAGACTGGTCAGTTTGGAATTATGCACTGGCACAAGTGTTTTCTGCCCACTCGGCACTCCTAAAAACAGCAGCATAAATCATTCAATATTATCCCTCTCTGATCATTGAAATAAGGTAAATTTCAGCCGCCTTCCGCTTCTCCTGAAATATGCTAATGAAGGTCACACTGAGTATTTTCACTGTGACATGGGTTTTGTTCAATAAGCCATCTCTATAGGGTAAATTTTATTTGTACTAACATAAACCAGAAAATAGTTTTTTGCATCTCATGGCTAATTTCAAATTCTGTGTAGCAGACTCCTAAGTTTCCAGCTGTGTGCCACACAAATTACAGTTAGATCCTCCTTATAAAGAAATTCAGGTTCTTTTGTGTCTATAGGTAAATAGTCTAATCAGGTTTGCCATTTGCTTATGTTGATTTTTTCCCCCATGACAGCGACTTGGGAATGGTGTAGAGAAACCCATTGCTGATGCTGCAAAGCTCTACTGGGTCTTTCTAAGAGCAGAGGAGTCGGGGATTCCTGGTGCCTTAATCACTGTGATGCTTTATACAGTCCTGTTCACCATCTCATCGACAGTGTTGTACCTGTACTTTTTAAGGTATGTCTCTTTATCTCATTATTCTCTTAGGAGCTTAGGCTCAAACCCCTTCTCGTGTAAGATAAAATAAGGTGACATCAGAAAAGAGACATCAATATCGTGTATCCAGAGCCTAGAACTGCAGACGATCAAGGAGGGGTTAGCTCCTGCTTAACTTTTAATGCACTGTTGCTTGGTGGCCACAGCGAGTCAGAGAGGGAGCCACTTACTTCCCCAACAGGAACACAATTGATATTGTGATTTTTCGTAAGAGTCTAGGAGCCTCTGTTTCTTTGGCTTCAGACAATGGTGTCTATGCCAGGGGTTTAAGCTCTAAAGTGTGTGTACCTTTTATCTAGGTACTTTGGAAGACGTTGTTATCTTTAGTCTTCCAAGCAGGGTTTTTGTGAGAAACAGGAAAAATCCAGAAAGCTACATAGGGCGTGAAGTGCAAAATCTCTGAGTTTGCAGCGGCCCCCGGAGTCTTACAGCCTTTTGATGATACAGGATTTTTGACTTGTTGTGACTGCGGCTTTAAGCTGCTGCATGACACGACTTAATCCAAATAATTTTTCCATGACTTTAGCCCATTACCAATACTCAGTTCCACATGAAATTTGACCAACTATCTTTCTTGCCACCTTTCTAGCAGGCACCATTAGCTGTACAGTCAATAGGGGCAGGTGTGGGACGCTGAAAATGAACAAGAGATGTTGTCTAATATATTGAACGAAAAAGTGTATTTTCTGTTTTCTGAGTGACTCATCTATAATACGAATGAATTTTTTACTGGCCCTCGATTCTCCCAGTGATGAACACTGAGTGGTGGCAAGCACCAATAAAAAGCCATACGCAAAGGCAAGATGCAGGCAGGTGTAAGAATAGAAAAGCTCAGGATACGCCCTTCCATCTGACAGGATCATCCCTCGGTCTCCTTTCCACAAACTGTGTTGCAGCAGGCAGAAAAAGATAAATGGCAATCTAAATTTCTGCAAAGTATTTCAAAGCTCCTGCATTCCTGGAAGCTGTACACAACTCCAATGTACTGGTAGTCTAGTTAATTAGTTTTTGAGATGTTAATGCCTTCTTAATCATTGACTTAATAGTTTTGAATAGCTTCATAAGTTTTAGCTGCTGTCGTTTATTACTCAGGAAAATTAATTTAAATTAAAACATTTGTAAGGCAGGTTTTTATGAGAATATTACCAACATCTTCATTGTCTGTGGAACAGGTGCAAGATCATCAAAGGTTCCTTTCCTTCTGGATCAATTTTCCCATAATGTTTTCCAATAAAGGGGTGGAGGGAGAATGTTACTAGGGGAAAAAAGTTGTCTTTGTACGACACATTTTAAAAATGATTCATAGCAAAATACAAAAGCAAAGAGAAGATTACAAAATCTGTTACAGTGCATAAGGTCTTTGAAGTTCTTTGCCTGATAACAAAAAGGAACATTTTGAATACTGGAGTCTGTGCAGAGTAAAGTTATACTATGAGCTTCTGAAATTGGATCAACTTTCTCTTCCTTGTATGTCCACAGCCCAACACAGTGGGAACCTTGGACCCGGCTAGGACTCTTGAGCAGCACACTGTCAGTCCACTGATAGCATTAAAACCTTTTAAAATGTTTCTAAGGAAAACGTCTCTGCAGTTCATAACATTGTTCCCTGAATATTGATACAACAGCATTTGTTTTCAAGAGAAAATAGTATTATAACCAAGGCAGTAGTATTCCTTTGTGTGAATTTTTCTCAGGTGTTATTTCTCAAAGATATTCAAATGTAATGTGCTTGATTCAGAAAACATACGGGTTTTTTACACAGGCATCCACCACATCTTTCTCTTGTAAGGTAAACCAATATAAATGTTGAGGGATGTCTTCCGTGTCCTAAGACACCAGTCCACAGGGAAGACTTTGGCTGCTGGATGGTGGAGCTGGTGCCATTGGTTAGAATTACTCAGGAATTTGCCGTTTAACAGAAGTGTTCGGCAGTGTACAAAAAAGAGATAAGAACGGTGAACCCACCAGACCACCAAAGCAAGCAGGGGAAGTGTCTGTTTCTGCCGCAGCTAGAAAGCTTCATGGCAGCACTGATGAAAAACCAGGAAGCTAATGAAATCATGGGCAGGGGATAAACAGCAGTAGGAATCTATTTGTGTCTTTTATAAACCAGCATACCTCAATAAATCTGTCTCCCCTTGGATGTCTTGGGAGTCTGTAGTACATATAGCACGGAGAGATATACTAACTACTTTTTGGAAAAATGAAGTGGCACTGGTTGCAATTCCTTCATTTTAATTCCACTAGACATTAGAAACAGTCAGGAATTTCTTGGAGAAATGTTTTCTGCACTGTGAGAAAATGCAGACCCATCTCGACTAAAAGCAGCTGTGGAAAAGAGTCTAAATTTCTTGGTATTGAAATATTTTTTTTTTAAAAAGCTTCAAAAATCTACATTTTTCAATGTTAACAGCAAAATTATTTTTGTTTTTTACAGTTGTTTTCCAAAAAAGCATGAGAGAGGCTCAAGTGAAGATGTAATAAATTGTTTTAAACTACCCTTCAAATTTTTGGTTTGTGTAAATTTTTGAGAAGTCAATTTTTTGATCTGACTCTGGATAACCAATCATTTCAATGTTTTCTGTTTCTTCTGATAAATAAATGAACTTGTAAGGTATTATACTGGGTCTCATACCTCTAGAAAATACCATCTGAGTTTTGTTTTGCTCTTTATTGCATTAGCAATAGAAATTATTATTGCCATATTTATAAGAAGGCACATTAAGATACAAGAAGTGTTTTATTAGTTTTCATGCTAAAGAAAAGAAATTAAAGCAGGTAACAGGAGCAGGCTGAGTACTTCTGGGCAAAAGGAACAAAGCTGGAAGACAAGCTTCATGATTCTTAATTATTTCAAAGTTAATTATATTGTTTATAACCATGTGCTTAAAATCTTCATATAGAAAATGTTTATGGCAGCAAATAGTAATTTAACTGCATTAAATTTTACTTCATTTGAAATAAGAATGTTACATTAAGTAATCTTAAATAAATGGCAAGGTCTTTTTCTTGTTTAGCGAGATAAGTGGCAAGTCATTTAAATTGCTGACCTGGAATTTCAAAGACGAACACCATAGAATATTATTCTTTCAAGATGAGCAGAAGGCCAGAAAACCCACCAGCTTGATTGTTAGTTTTTCAACTAAGCGCAAGATAATTCTAAGTTATGGGTCAGTGTTTGCAAAAATGTATCTATTGTGAGAAAAGAACAGCTAATGTAGATCTAGGGATTAAGAGACAAACTTTTCTTTGAAGACACTGTGGAATTTGGAAAATTACTTCATGAAGGGTATCAGTTATTTATAAAAAAATCTCTTCTGTAGTGTGTTTTAAGATACTTCAGTATCTTAGTCTGCCTTAGCACTGATTTGCATTTCACATTGTAGAGATTTTTCTATTATATCTTGGTAGCCAGTTTGTTTATATTCCCAGGACTACCTACATCTCAATTAGGTTATCTTCCAGCTGCTCTCCTCTTTTGATAAGAGAAAGCCAAAATGACAGCTGGGAAACTACAGCAAATTTAGGGCTGCAGCTTCAAAAAGGGATGTTTCAAAAAAGAAGGGTGGGGAAAAAAGTACAGAGAGAGCCCCTTTGCAGCAAAGCAGGAGATATAAATCCCTAATCTGATGTTGAGGCAGGCTTCCAGATTTCAGTATCAGAATAGCTACTCCGTCACAGAAACTCTTGGATATAGAGCTTGACCCTAAGATACTTATTCCCCTTTGAAGAGCTAAAGCTCCTCCTGCGATCAAGTTGAAAATCTCTGTTGGTGCATCTCCTTATTTCTGTTCCACGCTAAATCTCTCTGTGGGCAAAATTGTATTAAGCAGCTTACTGAGCGTGCTTCTCTGCAATTACCGCACGCACTGTAAGGTGAGATGTAGAGCTAGTGTAAATGTGAGCTTCATTCTGATTTACTTGAACGGTCCACTGCCTTCCACCCGCACACACGTTGGTTAGCACACACATGCCAATACAAGACCCAAGAATAAGGATCAGCAACGAGAACTGTGTCTAGTGCTGCTGTACATGAGAAGGATGAGAGTTCAGAGGGTCAAAGGAGTTGTGCCTGTGCTCTCTCTCCCACCTGCCGAGAAATGAAGGACCTGTACAGCCCCACAGAAATCTGGGCTTTTGGTTGGTTGCAGTGCCACACGGCAATCCCTGGACTTCTCGTGACTACCCAGCCGGTCTCTGGGAAGGACGGAAAAGCTGAGTAATGGCTGAACTGTAATAAAGTATTAGCTTAGAAGAGGGTACAAGAGGAAAGACCTCAGTTCAGTATCCAAGACTGAGGTTCCAGATTTTCTGATATTTATTTTCTGATCTTTCTTTTCTGAACCCCTGGTTTTGGAATAAAAGTAGAACGAGAAAGAGATGAACTTGAGGTTCCTTTTGAATTAAACAGCAATGTTTTGAAGTTTCAAAGTTCATCTAAGGCTAAAAATCTGACACTAGGCTTTCCAAAAACGTTACAATATTTCTTGGTTTCACCTACATTAAGAAATACCACACAGCAAGCCTTTCTTGTGGTAGAGAATTTTACTCTGTAGTGCTTATTCAATTCCCTACCACAGCACAGAAAGGTCATAGAAAAACAAAGCCAACAAATGAAACAAACTTCTCTAGCATCAGGAGAAGTTTAGATTGTACGGACTTCAGGCTTGGGGTTGAAAAAAATGGTGAGTAGTTCCTTTCTATATGACGTGATTTGCCCATTATTGAACCCTGGCACAGCAGGACTTCCATTCGTGCCTGAGGTATTCCATGTAAGCATTGGAACTAGTTACCCAGCCCAATGCTAAGGACAGACATTGCACATTTCTGAAGGAAAGGAAGATTAGGATCTTTTTGGGAAGTCAATATCTTGAAATAATTAAAAGAAATTGCTGCTTAAGTTTATGTGATTTCATTCAGGTATTCTAAAGTTTCCAGAGGACTGGGGAAGGTTGTACGTTGGAGAACTTGTGGGAAAGAAGCTTCTTACTCATGGGTAGAGAACATAATCATGAAAGGAAAATCAATATTTAGAAGTCTACAAAAGGCTAAGACAGCTTTTCTTTTTTGCATGAAGAGTCCTTTCAAAGACAAACCAAATAGGTCTTTTCTTTTCTTTCCTTAGGCTACATAGCGAAGGTTGGCTGTTGGATGTATTTCGACGCATTCATGGTGAGGAAGGCACGTTCTTTGTTCCACTGGACTTGGAGATTTCCAGTCAGGAGCTGAGCTACATTGTGAAGAGGGCTGAGCAGTGGAGAGGAATCAACGGTGAAAGACGGATGGTGAGTGGCAGAGTCTCCAAAAGGAGTCTGTGACATACTAGTCTAAATTAATGCTTTGTATTTCTGGTTATTACCTAAAAGGACCTAGATATACAAGAAAATTATTCTTTGGGTGCTTCTTTGAATGGAGAAGCGAAGAAGCATGTTCAGGAGAATTTTGTGAAGGTTGTATGCGTATTGCCTGAACATCGTGAGGGATTACAATCTGCTCAGTACCCAAAGGGTTAGTGGCATCACTGATGTCAAAAATTATGTATGACATCTGGTGATTCTTGACTGGGTTGTAGAGACTTGGTACTTATTTAAATGTCAGTACCATCCCAGATAATTTCTCAACCAGCTCAGCAAAATGTGGAGCTCCATGGACAAGTGGAATTTGCTCCCTGCAAGGGCATGGATGGGGCTGCCCTGAGGAGGGGGTGTGAGTTTGGTCAGTCAGATGTGATAGCCATGGTGTCCTTCTTGGCCCTTTCCTTCCAGGACCACCCAGAGGAGTGGGCTGAGTCAGAAATGTGCAGGGGGAAGTAAGAGAAGTCTGAAGTTGGTCTGCTCTACTTTGGCTATCAAAATTACTCCTCTTTATTTTCCATTAAGCCACTAGCCTCTAGTCCCATATAGAGACTTTAAGCTGCGATGTGCAGGAGATATACCTGTGTTTGCAAGGTGTCCAGAGTTGGGAATGCCATCCACAAATGAGGCTTCTGGTCATAATTGCTTTCAGAGAATTGAAAATGACAGAAGTAACACGGTCAGTGGTCTGTGAGGGTCATTGTCTTCCATCTGTGAGGGACATTTTCTTCCTTGCTTTCTAGCTTTGCATCAGCATTATTAAGTCCCATAGGACTATCGTATAAAACACCTCTTGGACAATTGTTAAAGTCCTTATCAATTGGATTTTTAGATCTATGAGTGTCTCTGTGCGCAGTGCTTTGTTCAGTAACTCTCCTGCTTCAATGTAAAAATGAACAGATTCCAGATAGGAAGGAAATGAGTCCTCTCAAGTATGTATAAGTTGTTTGTTTTCTTTTCTTTTCTAACCCACTGGAACAAGTGATTTCAGATTAGAGTCTGCAGGTTTTTCAAGTCTCTGTAGCTACCTCTGAAAGATCAGCAGTTTATATAAATATATAGCCTCCGTTGTCACTGCTATAAACATCTGGTACAGCTGTAATTATTTTCCACTTTTTTTTTCGTGATGACAGTTTGGACCCTGAAAGGAAAAATAAAAAGGTGAATGTGCCAATTGAATGAAAAAGCAGATACATGGTAGGCTTAATTTTTGTGGGAAAGTGCAGAGCACCACATTGCATTTCAACAGAGGGGAGTGAAAAGGGTTTGAATGAGTGAATGCACTACCACAGCCACCTGCCTCAGACATTCCTGCTTTTTATACAGATAGCACTTACTTGCTTTACCTCAGTAAGCAAAATAACCCTTTCTTTGCACTTAAAAACTTTATACAGTAAGTCAAGGCATAGCCACTGATGACTGGTTTCTGTTACATTTCTCACAAGTTAAGTAAGGTCAAACAAAGAATATATATAGTGGACCTCATTTTACATGCCAGGGCTACCAATGCCATATGGAAAAAGCGACAGATAAAGCAGCTGCAAACAACTACTTTTCTGTTTCAAGTGCTGAATACATTTCTAATGATATTACCAGCATATCATTTCTTGCAGCAGTACAGAAAGGGCTGAAGGGGGGGGGGGGAAGACGGAGAGAATGAGGATAAAG
>JAVKLA010000028.1:17628532-17658427 GCA_034782735.1 Sagittarius serpentarius | reverse complement strand
AAGAAGGAGAGAATGAGGATAAAGACAAATGGAAAAGAATGGAAAGAAAAATTACTTCTCTGTATACAAATAGTCTGCCCCTGAATGGAAGAAATCTGGATTGTCCACTAATATAGTAAGACATAAGTCAGAGGACAGAACATTGAAAAACGTGACCCATAGCTACAGACATATGTAAGTGCCCAGTTTTGCTCCCAATATTGAGCCTGGCGTGTTTGAAATGCCATATTGAAATGCGGGTGCCTGACCTTTAGTCCGAGATCCTTTAAAATGGACCCGGCCGCAGCCCGATCCAGCGGGCGGGAGGGTGCAGTCAGCGCAGAGGGAGGACTCCTCGGTGCTGCCCGGGGAGCACGGTGCGCTTCGTTTGGCAAAGCGGGGTGACACACACTTTTGCCTCTGCCCTAAGTCCCCAAGTTTCTGATTCCTATTCTGTCCACAGCTGCACAAATTTCGTGCCTCTTCCTTTATATCAGCCCTAACCGAATGCCAGGCTGTGAGTGTCAAACATTCCTCTTCTCTATGGCACATACTGGTGCGGACTATGTGATATAAGGAGATAGGAATAATGCAGAAAGCGTGGAGAAATTTGCACCCCTGGCATCAGTAGGATCTCTGTCATTTACTTCAGTGGGCACAGGATCTGCTTCACAACGAGGAAAAATTGTGAGCGGAGACTACTGTCTAAAATTCCCAAGCTATCTGTACAAAACACGAATGCTGTGAAAATAAGCACGACTGCTTTTCAGAAACCTGAAGCCTTCCCCTCCTGCTCCAGTTTCTTGTTTATGTTATTTTGATGGAAAAGAGAACCATCAAACCAAGTTTCATTAGCTCGTTGGCAAACCTAGTCTTGTAATAAAAACTTGCTCCGTTCCAGAAATATGTTCTCCACATGGAGCATCTCCCTGCAAGACCAGGAACTATGTTTTCAGGTCTTTTATGCTCCTAGGCGTTGCAGATACTGAAAGACCCTTTTTTCTGCCGTGAATTTGCATAAGGTATTTATCTTGTCCCTTTCTTTTTGTATGTCTAATTGTACAAAGTAATCAGTATGGAAGACACATCACTAGGCCTTATTGCGTGCATTATTAATGTGTTAATTTTTAAATAAGATACCAAATTAACTGTGAGCAATTTTTATAAAGGAAAGCATGAGACTGCCATATCTTACATCACTCCATATAAAAAATATATTTTAAATGGAGGTCATTCAAGTAAATAGTCAGTCAAACCTTCTGGAAAAAATAGGTCTACGTTTTTGCAATATTTTCTTGCTATTAACCATGTGCTTCTCATTTTTATTCCCTGGATTAAAAATTGCCCCATAAATGGGTATTTTATAATATGCTTAATTTCTTTTTATTAAATTGATAAATGCAGCAGCAGAGGACACATTTACAGTATGATGAGAATTTAAGGTTATTGCATTTTATAATTTTTATATTGTTCAGAGAAGCGATTTGTCATTTGTGGAATGACATCCATGCCATCATTTCAAAGTATTTTTAGTCATTCTTTTGATAGGAAAAAGGTCACTTTCTGTAGACCAGGAAGACATCACTCTATTAAACTAATTTGCCTACATGCAAATTTTGTCATTTTTACCTCATTAACTATTTATCATAGAGTAAAAAAATATATATATTCATGAAGGGGCAGCTAGCAGCCTGATGGAGCTGGAACTAATATTTTGCAACTCTAATGATTTTTTGCATCCTTAATTAGATAGCATAAGGTTGATATGATTAGGTCAGGATGTAGTGTTTTTCATTAAAATACATTTTAGAAGCTGTATTCATAATCTGCCCTTGCAATTAAATAATGAGCCTATGAGTTTAATATTATCGACCCAATTATTATCCCATGGAAAAGTATACCTTTAATAAATTTGTGCCGTAGGACCTTCATTAGCAACAAAACGAGTTATAATTCCAGGTACACAGATCACTTGGCCACAGTCACATTTACGTAGTGGTTTGGAAGGCACTGTGGGGAGAGAGCCACCAAAGCCCCCTACCATACACAAACGCACTTGGTTATTTTGGAAGAGGTCATTTATAATGCCTTTAATGAGGAAAGCTGCAAAGAAGTTAAAATGCCACCTACAGAGACAGACAGAAACATTTGAAGAAACAAACATTTGCAGAAACAGTGTTCTGGGCATCCTCTGTTAGGAGGAAGCCTGGACCCTCATGCCTCAACCTGTTTATAAATACGGAGGCAGAGCTGAGTATCTTTTATTGGGGACAGGCACATGTTAAAGGTATGTCAGGTTCCCAAATCAGCAATATCAGGACTACTGGCAGACAGGAATACATTAACTTGCTGTTGATAAGAGCAGATCAGTGGTGAGGTCAGGAATCTGGATTTTAGCCAAGCCTTTTTTTTTTTTTTTTGGTAGATATGATAAAAGTGACAATGACTTGCTGTCCTCATGAAGTAATCAGTTTCCTAAAGTTAAGTGACAGTTCAGAGCCAAGGTATCACAAGGTATCAAGTGGGGTTTTCTTTTGCCCAAACAGATAAGAGGGTTTTTTTTAAAAAAAGAGGCGGGGGGGAAGAAGAGGAAAGTATTTCTAGTAAAACATGTTCTGACCAGGGATGGTTTTCTGAATGGGGTCTGTTGTGGCTGGATCAGTTGTTAGGTGTGCAGTGCCCAGTGCATCACTTTGCTCATGCGTAAAGGCTCTCAACTATTTATCAGGTGAATTGCTATCAGTAGGGGTAAAAAGGAAAAAATCTGACCCTCAGTGGTTTTTACTGGATTTGGCCCTCAAGGTACCACCACTGCTTGCAGTGGGACTTTTTACATAATAATACCAATGATGAGAAAAGTTGTACAAGCAGCAAGCTGAAACAACACCATTAGTATACTAAGCATAGGCCCAAAAAGTTTGCACATAGAGAGGGTTTCTGAAAAAAATGCAAGCTCTATAGGCAAGAAGATTATGTGAAACTTACACTTGAAATAAAGCCTGATGCACTGCAAAATTATTTTAATGAGAATAGGGCTAATTTTCGAATTCTAAAATGATATTATAGCAAACCATAAAAAATTACCCGGCAGTAGTTTTTTGAAAGGAAAATATATTTGTAATTATCTTGAACACACAAGATTACTTCAGGGCCTATTATCGACACAATTTTTGGTACCACTTTACACTAATTTGCATTTATTACTCTCAGGCCAACTATTAATATGTTAATAAATAAGTCATTAATACTTGTTATTTAATTGCTATCTATTTATTCGTGTTCAATAATGCATTAATTACTTGTGAATAGTTGAGGGCAAAATCCTGCCCTTGCTAGTGGAATCAGCAGCGGCAGGAGAGGAAACCAATGTCGGACGTGTCGGCGTTACGAGAGCTGGCAGAGAGCAAGTCATTTAACCCATTTAGCACAAGGAGGTTGACTTTTCATCTTGTCTTAGAGGAAGCGTCATGAGCTTCCAGGTAGTTCTGTGCTGCAGCAAAGCTGCTTGGCCACGGGTGGAGGCTGCTGAAGGCAGGCGGTACCGCACCTGAGATGGCTTGTAATTTGTTTCTCCTTACGGTCCTGGGCTTGCTCCTGTGATGGAGTTTGGACCCTGCTTGCAAAGACAGGTGGATGATGGATAGGGAGAAGCCAAGGGCAAAGGCTGAAGTCCTCTGAGAGCTGGCGCTACACCGAGGAAAGCGCGGCACGTAGCGTGTAGCGAGAAATGGAAATAGGCAAGTTGCTTTCTTGCAGTTGGATATTGGAAACAGAAAAAGGAGGTTCTCCTACCCGCCCGATCCAAAATCCCGGATTCAAGCTCTGTGGTTCCCCTTGTATAAGTAGACCAAAGTGTAGATCAAAAAAGGCTAAAGAGAATACTGACAGCATTAAGTGGTGTATTTTCTGCTTGAAGGTTTAGCACTACTCTGGGTGCGATTTCTTGCCTCTTTTTGGAGAAGGATGACATCTAGAAATCGATGGTGAGACCAGGCCAAATTTTGAACAAGAACGTCAGCCTGTCTCTGTGGATCTACTGGATCTGATTATCTTAAATTTGATCTCTCTGAAGCTGCAGGGTGAATTTTTCCCATGAACACAAGTAGAAATTTTGCCATTGCCTTTCAGGAAGCTCAATCTCCAAAAGACAGATTAGAAGTTGCAGGGGTATTTTTGGCTTGAAAAAAAAAAAAAGATTGAGGAAATGAGCTGGAAGGGGTAATACCATGGTACAGAATTGTGGTGTCCTGAAGGAAAAGTCAGCAAAGAACAAGGTGGTTATAGGAGAAAAGAATGGAAAATGGTTCAGGAAATTGTGCAGAAGACAGAACCATTCCAAGGAAAATGGAAAGAAATTGAAAGAAATGCCAGGTAAGAGAAGTTGATGGGAAAAAAAGTAGCTATACGATCATGTTACTTTTGGTTCCCCTAAAAGAATTCTCCTCTCCTCAAATTGCTAATTTAGATGTCACTGGTCTGCAAATGGAGAAATGAAAACACATTGAGAGAGCAAAAGAATAAAAAGTTTACATTTCCCTTTTATTTGTCCACTCTTCTGTTTGCAAACTCTTTCTGACTATGAGTTATACCTTATATATGTGAGTTCTACCTCAGGTACTCTGTATTATATCTTTAAAAAATAACAAATGGCTGAGATTACTCAAGCTGCAGTAGAAGATACAGTCTTATAATTTTGATTTGTAGTTTCTTTTCCCTAAACTAGTTTCAGTGATCTTTTAGAAGCCTAGCATTTTGTGAGTTCACTATCAGGTTTCTTTTTCCTAACCTTAATGTATGTTATACAATTTTTTTGAAGCTGATCACTGGAGCTCTCAGTACAGTGTCTCCAGCAATTTAGATTCTACCAAGATTCAAAATGAAGTTTGCTGTAAGAGTAGCATAGAAGAGTAGAAAGGAGTGGCAAAAATATCCAGAAAAATTAGCAGTAATATAGAATTTAATTCTTTAAGTGCCAGTGCGCATAAATCACTATGTTCATCTGGGGTAATGCACAATTGTTTTAACCAGTACAAGTAAACCACCCCACTAGTCCAGGACAATGCAGCTCAGCATGTTGAGATTACAAGACTAGGCAATAAGAAATAATCACCTATCTGCTACAGAAATTGTAGGAGGGAAACCTTGACCCCTTTGCAGTCAACAGCAAAACTTGCACTGACTTCATTAGGGCCAGAATTTCCATCTGTCTGTGTAAGCAAAGGAGAAGGGAGGAAATAGGGCCATGTCTCACTGAACTACGTGAACTGTGTATATAAGGTCAGATTCTCATCTGGGATAAATTATTGAAGGCCGAGTCTGTATTTTTTTTGAAGATTAAATAGAGATTGAAAGTCATGAGATGAGCAGAGGGAAGGCTCAGCCCAGTGATGGGATGTCGGAGAAAACAGAGCAAAATGTAAGGTCAGAAAAGAGTGTAGCATTCCGTTGACTCTTAGATTTAAAATAAAATTATTTCTGTATGAAACAACGAGGTCTTGAACTGTGTAGTATCAAATAGGCCAGATGGTTCTGAAACACTTCGCTTGCTGTTCTTTTAGAGTATTTAGTCCACAGGGAGTGGTGGGTGAAAAGAAGAAAGGGGGGAAATGCAGACGGTCAGAAGCATCTGGAATAGGCAACTATGCTGACCATACCCAGGCATGCCATTAAACCTCACAACAGTTGATCAGTAGTTCATCACGAAGTGTGTGTATGCGAGCTGTGGAAAACAAGGTAACGCAGCCTAGGTAAAGGAGAAGCTTCTTTTGCCTGTGTGGATAGATCTGTTGAGTGCAACATACAAAAAGAAGCCTTGTAATAAATTATAGCAATGGTAGAACGGGTATAATCAGCAAGTAAACAAATGAAAACAGCATTAGAAATTGAGCCAGTAGAGTAACGCCACAGAGGACTTTCTTGATTCCATATTGTATCCCATTTTAAAGAAGGGGGCGGGGGGAAAGATGAAAAATGGATAAAAACCCCAAACGGCTATGCAAGCTTCTCTGAATCTGAAAGTTGCATGACAATAAGTTAACAGAATAAAAAAAAAGATAGAAAGGCAAACTATGCAGAGGCAACTATTATGAGCTACTTATAGCATTTCTTTTTTGGTTGCCGTGTGATATCTCATATGATAAGACTATAAATTGAAAACAAAATTATTTAGTCAAACTCCATGGAATTTACTTAGGGAGGTTGTAAACATGATCTTGTTTTTAGAAAACATGTATTTTGTTCCCCTTTTTAATGAGAACTGATTTATTCAAGTCACCTTTGCTATCCCCGTTATATGCACGATATAGTATTTCCAGAGTGAATGGTAACAAATCATTTTAATCCCATAATCAATACATGAATTATATAAAGGCGTTAGTGCAGATGGACCAAATTAATTGTCTGCTGACATCCTTCTGATTACTGTACTGGCAGAAAGGTGTTAATTTCTGTAATACTTCAACAGATATCCAGACTGTTTTGTCAGAGAGGTTGGACAGTGATGGAGGAGGAGTACACTTAACTGTAATTTTTGTAGTAATTCATGGGAAGTTTCATTGACATGTGCTAACGGCACTTGATTGCCCTCAAGATGTTTTCACAACAGAACTCTGCAAGTGCCACATCAAGGTTTGCTCAGTCAAATAGTTTTTTCTCCTTGCATCTAGATAATTTGTGACCACAGGCAAACTTTCGAAAATCCAAGGTGGTTTGCAACACTCCGTTGGGGTGAATCTGTCATCAGCCGGCTGGTACAGATCAGTGCACTAATGAAGAGGAAGCTCTTTGGGTTTTTTGTCATTTCTGTGCAAGCAATCTATTTCATTTCTCCTCAGTGGCAGGGCATGTTATACATCTCATCCCATATAATCTGACTTACATTATAATTTGATTCATACACAGCCTTTCCACAGAGATTAATTAGCAGCAGGTTTGAAGTTTGCAAGTGGAAAATATGATAATTAGTTTTCTTAGAATGTTAACATTTCAACACTTCAGGTTCTCTCCATCTTTGTCTTCAATGAAGCTGCAGTAAACGAGCACTATTTCTCTTCTAAATCAGACTCTTGTGAGGTTTGAAATACAGACATTTTCATCAAGCTGGATAATTTCCATAGAAAATTTACTAGCTCATGAAATATTGCAGGAGTAATTCATACAATGACTCCCTCCTCCCCTTGGTAGGTTGAAGTATGATGTGAGCAGTTCTGAAAACCCCCAGGACAGTTACTTATTTAACAGCGGTGATTCCTATTCTTTGTAACAAAAATCAGATGAATCTTCACTTTTGCACAAACCAGAATTAACCAATAGGTCTCTCATACAATTGTTGGGTGGTGCTGTAAACAAGGTTACATCAACACCTTTGACTCCCTGCACTCATTTGTTCTGTTGGAGTGTATAATACAGGTAACCCATTGGCGCATACAACATCTCTAAGTCCAATAACAGCAGTATTCTGAAAGGAATTAGCAATTTATCTGAATGATGGGAACATTCGAAGTTACAATAGGGAGTGAAGATGTTATATGAAATATCAGCCCTGATGATTTAAAGACAGTGTAATTGCTAACAGATGGGGCTTTAAGAAGACGCTCACATTATGGAAAAGTTATTGTGGTGTTGTCCATTATGGGTGTGTGTAGCTGTTTAAAAGCTAATATTTGCTTAATTATTTATGATTTATCCTCCCTGGTGTTGTACAGATTATTTTTTTTCCAATGATATGTTTTTAAAACATCTCAGCCTTCTCTAATTGCTGGGCTTATCTCATCTTCTTACGTCTTTGGCGTCAGTCATGCTCTGAGCTTGGGCAGGGTACTGTCGATGCCTATTGATTAGTCAGGTGAGTGGTTAAGTGAAATCCTTCTACCAGTGTAACATCTAAATCACCATGTGGTTCTGAGCTTGCATATGCAATTGCATGAAGTTGATGTGCCAATTATGTATGTAATTGCAAGCATGTTTTTGCAAATCAGTCTTTTAATTTCTTCCTTTAGAGGAAATGGCTTTACTACCATTGTGTGACTGTCTCACAAAAGGCTGCTAAGAAAGAGTGAATTACTTTAGATGTAAGTGCATTAGAGAATACTGGAACAATGTTACAAAACTGAAGCCTCAAGTAATTTGCTTTCTAGTAATGACCTTTAAATATTCTGGGATCAAATGGTATTTTTTTCTTTAAATGTAAAATTCCCCACACTGACAGCAGAGACTACTGAAGACACCTGCACATAGCAGAGCAACATTTGCTTGCCCACTGAATGGGGCTGGAGGGATATCGCAAGCACGGAACAAGGTCTGGCTTGGTCTGGCAAGGTCTAGGAGACTCAATGGGAAGGCTGAGGTCCTGCCACTCTGTCTCTCTCTATGTGGTGAGTTTAGCAAAGAGGCACACTTGTTCTCAAGCCCATACGGGTCCATCCTCTTTTCTGGCTTAACCTGAGCTCAGAAGGTGAAGTAAACTTTGTGCCTACAGGTGAGCTTTGGCTAAGCTAAAGCCAAGTGTGAGCAGAACGCACGTAGTCCTTCCTGGTGTAGATATGCCAGAGACTGTGGTCTTGGAGTGGGCTACAAACCCCAGCTCTGGCACAAAATTTGAAACGGGTACCCTTTGAAGCTGTATAGAAATGGGGCTTGAGTTAAATTTCCTTTGCTGACACCTGACAGCTCTGTGCAGAGCTTATTTGCTGGGGTTTTCTGAGGGGGTCACGATTTTCACCCTGACGTGTTTGTCAGGACAGAAAAGCGCTCTCACCATGCTTCCCATCTACATCATTTTTTTCTATCTTAGTGGTAATCGGGGTATCTAAAACAACAGTAATTTCCTGGATCTGTCTGAAACCTGGCACGAGTGTCTCTGAGGCCGGCCAGCGAGACTTTGTTGTTGCACAGAGCCTTGTTTTCTCCTGATCGACAAAGGGGGAGAGGAAGCCATGCCCCAGGGAGGTGAGGTTGTAAGGAATTCCTGCCAACAACAAAAAAGAGAAGGAGGCAAATTGACTGTTTTATTAGGAACATGATCTGTAGTGTTTTTCATCTGGAGAGGGGATTGTTGCATGCTGATGAATATGGGTATCGTATCACAAGAGTGCTAAAATGCCCCTGAGCGAGTATGTTCCTTCAGCTCTCCTTCAGCAGCTCCTGCTATCCCAGCCACTGACCTGTGAAATGTGGTCGCGTCCTCTGGATTTTTCTTCTGTTTTGAAAGCTGTTCTTTTCATCTCGCAAAACGTTACCCTAAACAGTTAAATGGGAGTTGCATTTGCAAGGATTTGTATATTAATATTAATGGAAAATCTGACAGGTCAGGTGGTCAGAGAGGGGGATAATCATGCCATTCAGGTGACGTGTAAGTACAGCAGGTTTTATGGATTTGTTGTTTCAAAACTTCCTCAGTTTTGTCCAAAACAGAATGGACTTTTAAAAATCAACATTTCTGAGGTAAAATCCTGCCGTTTTGGAGAGGGTGTAGAGAAATGATCAAGAGAAAAGGCGGGCAGCTGCTAACTCTGGCATGGTCTGATGAAGATGGAGCCGAACTTTGAGCCTCACAACACCTTGTTCCTAGTGGGCACTGTTCAGACCATCTACTTTCCACATGGATCCTAGGGCCTCTTCTGCCGGCTTTGAGCACCTCTCGCTGTGCCTAACCTAAGGCTTTGGGATCACCTCGGCAGATCTTCTGAGGTATTTATCTCCCTCCACTGACTCAGTGCAGGGACTTACGTACACATCAGGCTCCCTGGTTATGGCCCTAAATGTGTGTCATTTACCCAGTGACACTAGCATCAGCATGTTGATGTAAAACTTTTAGTGCTACTGTCAGGCACTACGACCGAATTCCTGTGTCCTCAAAATGAGAGAGGAAAAGGGAAAGGGCAAAGCTCGGCAGCCCCTTGGGGAGCTGGGCTCCCCCCCCCCCAAGCCCTCCTCAGGCTGCAGCAGTGGGAGCAGCCTGTCTGATTTTGCCAGGGCATTTGTCTGGCCAGAGTAACCATAAAGAGTTATTCAGAAATAGGAAAATCGCACCTGGTCATTTAAAACATCTCGGAAGGGTTTGTTGCGCCTGTCAGATGAACGGCCATCGAAATTGGCACGTTGGCCACGACATGAGTAATTCTCTGATGAATCAGTCTTTTTGCATAGAAAATTATCCCATCAGAAACACTGAGTAGCGCTAGCCTGCAGGCTTGAAGCTTAAGCTCAGTCACGGCATAAAAACCTCCCCAGCCTTGTTTTCTTTTGCAGCTGAGGTTACCCATTTAGGACTCGTAGTTTAGACTTTTCTCAGATAAACCCCCTTTTGTATTAATGGGTCTTGCCTGAGAGAGCAAGCCTGCCAACTGGATCCTTACTTCACTAGTTCACAAAGAAGGATGCTTATTTTGGCTTTATTGAACACATTTGGGCTTTGCATTTCCATTTAACAAGTGGGAAATAATGTAGTAAAGTTAGAAAGCTGGTTTCTGTCTCTTTCAAAGTCAACAGAGGTGGAGAAAAAACCATAGTCGATAGTGTCTTGTTAAGCTTTTTTAGGATTACTCTACCCTTTCCCTTGATTAGTTTCTCTTTGCTGAAGTCTGATGGGCTTCAAATAAACTGAAGGCTTGTGAACCTGGGAGCCTAAGACCTCCTGCTGCTAAGGAAAGGTTTATAGACTAGTTCCTTTCATTATTGCTTTATAAATGGCATTGTTTGAAGTAGTGTGTACTGCAGCTTGAATAACAACTCGGAGGATGTTAGTTAATTTGCTGTTTGAGAACTAGTGTCTTTTCAAGTGGCTTTTGAGGGGTTCAGGTAATTGTTAGTATTTAAGACAGATGGGAAAACTGTTGTCGACAAATGTTAGCCCACCTCATGCTCAAGTCTGGGCAACGTCCACTGCACGTATGCAGACCTTCAGGGCTATAGATATGCAGTGAGTGCCTTTGGCTCTGTAGGTAGGTCTGGTGCTGTTATAACTTATGGAGAGGCCTGCACAGTTCATCAGTCCTTCTTCCACAGGATGAGAGAGCCAGAACCTCCCCAGCTGCAGTCCAGAGCAGGCAGCAGACCTTTGTGGGTCGCTCTTCCCCTCAAACAGCAGCGTCAGGATTGGGGCAGCGTCTTCACATGCGGCCTGCTACAGCCTCCACGCCTTCCTCTGTGGGGGTGATCTTATGCTGCTTGGTATCGGCAGTGTCCCCTGTTCCAGCAATATCTGAGTCTCTGGTGTCTGCAACATTCAATTGCTTGTTCCAGTGACAGAGAAAAAAATCTTTTGAAATAGGAAAAGGTCCAGGGTGCCTGACCTTAAGTGTCTTCTTAAAAGTGCTGCTCTTTCTGCCATAGCCCCGTCCATTCTTGTTTTCTTCCAAACCAAATTTGATGCAGGTTCCTGCAGAATCTGTGCATTCTCTGGGTTTGGGTCTTCTTTCTCGGTACCACGGCTTCCTTGTGCTTGCTTGGCCATTTCTGCCGTCGCTTGCCCCCCAGCTATGTGACAAGTAGCTAGGGACCAGGGTAGCCTTTTTGTTCTGTACCTGAACAAGTGTGTCCTCATCTCTGAGATGGTGCCAGCTCAGTACGGGTGGGCGGAGGAGGGTGATTTTAGGATCTGAGAAGCATTCTTCAGAGAAAATAGACATGCAATCAAAGGGCTGAAGGAGGATGAGCACCCTCTGTGGCACAGCAGTGCTCATCAGAAAAGCACTGGGAGTATTTGTGATGGCTTCAAACTGACCAGACATCATGCCAGTAACTGAGAGGGTGCTTTAGTCTGCACGGGGAGAGCAGCAGTGTATTGCAAAGCTTCTTAGCAGGTTGAAATGGCCACTTCACATCATGGAGGTCCTTAGCTGTGCTGTCTCAGAGGCCAGGGTGCCACGGCTCCCCGTGCGGCATGCTTCGTGGCTGGGGAGCCCCGTGCCGTGGAGGCTCTTGCAAAGCAGCTCGAGGTGCACAGTTGGATGTTGCACAGAGTGGCTAAAAGAAAGGGAGGCCCAGCAATAGCAAAATATTCAAAATATTTTCTGGTTCAGTTTTTACAAGTATAAACACATGTGCGTGAGCGAGAATGATATAACAGCGGATTAGGACTGTTTTGGAGTCTTTACCCTCAATTTCCTCTTGCCACATTTACACTCTGAAATGCATACATGTGGACCAGGATTCTTGTCACTCATGTATACATCCAGCCTGAGGAGCTATAATCAGCATTCAGATACGACACGGGCAGTTTTTACATTGATTGCAGCGTCTCCTTGGTGCTAATTTATGGTGCTACCCTTCGGGTAGCTTCCAAATACATATTTTGTGATGAAAACTAAAGGCAAACGGAATGGGCTTTTGCGGGGACAGAGAGGGAGGGGAAAAAACAACAACGATGGCAAACAACAAACAAAAAGCCTCAAAACCAAATGACAATAACGGCATCTTTGTGTAAATATAACATTCTTCTGCAGTGTTTACAGTCCAAATGCTGGGGCACTGGAGAGGGTAAGCGATCTGAAGTGAGGCAAAACTTCCTTCATTATTATTTACTATAAATGCCTGTTAGTTTTTACTTTGTTGTCCAAGCTGAATGCAAAACACCATGAAAATAAGTAAGTCAAATTTACCAGAAAAAAAATCCCTTTGCTTTTGCACTGGTGATGGTGCAATAATCGTGTCTGTTTTAAATGTCTGGGGTCTGACTCTCATTTATGCTGTTCTGGCACCTTGAGAAAGCTGTAGCATGGGTATAATGATGTGCCAGAGCTGTGTGAAAAGGCCTGAGTGTACAAAGAGAAAGGAATTTATGATTTTCGAACCTGACAGTGCCCTTTAACCATGGAGGAACTCTGCTTGTTCTGCCTCGTACTGCTTCATCTCTGGCCACTAAGGGTTACTGTTGTCATTTGTTGAATGTGTAATAGGATTTAGAGTTGGATTAAGCTAATATTTTGGCTCTAAAAGTTTTTTTGTTTTGTTTTGTTTTTCTTTATTTTCATGGTACAAGCCTCTTTTCTGCCTGCACAAAGAAGGTTGTACAGTTTAAACAAAACCTAATGGAAATTCTTGAATGAGGCAAAGATACTGCAGTTAAAATATACTCATTCTGTGTTTGTGGTGATGTTGTGGCATCATCACAACTAGAGTTTGTTGTTTCTTTTTCTGGTTGATGTGTAGCCAGGCAAAGATTCTGACTTAAAAACTTAGGATTCAGACTCCCAGCCCAGGCTTTCTTAAGAATCATCATCACTGCAATTGGGCAAGGAGATGCTTTATAGAACAAAGAAACCAACAAAAATAAACAGAGCGCCCACAGTATTTTTTCATGTTTTCAACTCCATAACTTTTTCTTTTTCATACCTCTATTAAGCATGTGGGGTTGAAAGTTACCATAGGTCGTAGGCTTTTGCTTATTTCCTGAAGGACTCTACTACCATATTTCATTTTTTTCATATGGGGGTAAAAGTTGTTTCAGACAGTGCGCAAACAACCATTTTCATAAACCCCCTAAATTCAGAGCAATAACGATTCAGCCAACTAGGATACGTCTTAAACGGACTACTAAAGCATGTTTACCATCACATTAATCCTGTTCTAACGCAGTTCTTTCAACTGGAAGATTTCTTCTCTAGTCTGGGCTGAATTTTGCTCACTTTAAATCTTCATTGTGGCTGGGGGAGAGAGAGAAGGGACACTTCGTGTTTCTAAAGATCATGTACACACACATTATTTGCTTGTGCCAGGAAGCTGAGCCCTCTGCTCCAAGAGTTCCTGCTGCCTTGCTGTCGCCCGCAGCACCTTTTCTGATCCTTTCAGTGGAGGGTTATCAGGAGAGGCCCTAGGCAGATATTTTTGTGGCCAGACTGGCACAGCGCTGTAACCTGTCCCTGCCGCATGGTTTGTCAGATCAGACGTGATTCCTGTATCTGCGCTGTTACCTCTGGAAGGCATTTTCATCTCGCGCATAGTCCATGGAGTTGTGGCATTTCGACTGAACCACTCACAGAAAATACAAACCAGAACCATATCACTGCACTGCGTTACTCAAATGAGAGGTCAAATTACCCCCACTGATGTAAGCAGGCTTGCCAAGGTCTAAATGAAGACACAGCTTGGCCAAAGGTCTGTTTCCAGTGTGAGGTTTGAGGGCTGGTAGGTCTTGCATCTAATATCAAACAGCTGCAAGACAGTACCAGCTCCATTGGAAAATACGCTCGCATTTCTAAAAAAACCCTCCCCAAACAAAAGCATAAAACCCAACAACCCCAAATCTTACTGTATTATTTAAACCTTGCCAGCATAAAACTGAAAGTATAATTGCTCATTGTTGCCTGCTATTTTAGTTCGAGTTCCCTGTATGAGATTATTTAGGTGCATTAAAGCATGCTAAGATATTTCAGTTTAACGCTCATGCTGCTTCTCCCCTCACTCCCACCCCCCACCCCCCCCGCCCCAGACACCTCAAGGGCCTTTAAAAAAGTGCAAGCTCAATTCTTGTATCATTTGCACCCCTGTAGATCTGTGGCAGTTTATCTTCATTTGCGTTTGCTAATAGAAAGCAAGCTCAAGATGTGAATTTGGTGTACTGTTAGCACGAGCAAAAAGAGAGCTCATTTATTAGTCCTTAGTTTCATTATGCAGTGCAGCTTTTGGTGTCCTAAGATTACATGAGAAGACACTGTTATAACTACAATCACTCAGGAACTCAACTACAGACATACATAATAAATATGAATGCATTGCTCAGAAATTGTTAATGGCCAGCAAAAAGTATTCTTTTTCTGAATTACTGCCAAGTTTCAAAACTGCATGTGTCATCTTATCACGTACTATACATTAAGTGTTGGTCATGTAAGTCAGATCTGCCCTATGGGTATTTTAAATTGCAAACATAACTTTTTGGAAACTCTATTGTAATGGTTTTTATTTGGCTTGGTTTCTAAATCAACACAGTCTATTCATATCAGTTCATTTGCTTTTTCCTTATTCTTTGCCACTTCTAAATCCTTTATCTGAATGAGAAACAAAGATCAAGTAATTTGTTAGGTAGCTGAGCATCTAATGCTGTCTAAACTCTCTATAAAATTGGTAGTAAATTTATGGTAGGTCCTTTTTCTTTTTTCATATGTAACCAATATAGAAGTGAAACTTAATACAGCTTGCAAGTTAGCCATCAAAGAAATGTGATCTTTTTTCCAGCAGGTATTGGCCATAATAAACTTAAAACATTTTTTTTTTTTAAAATAATAATCTCAAAATATTTGAGTTCATGCATCTTTATTCTGCTGTACAGTTGTAGTTTTGTAGTTCAGCTGACACCCTCCTGCTACATAATGTAGCTCTTAGTTTGGATGTAGTCCTTTGTATACATCTCTGAGGTTTCTGCCCATTGCAAGTCTTCCCTCCTGCCCGAGACCGACTGACTGCTGCACTGTAATGATGCTCGGTGCCTATTTTCGTTTCTTTTTTTCGTCCCACATAGCGACTGACTCTATAAGCAGCCACTCTCCAAATTCCCGAATCACCAACAGGAATGTGAGGACACGTGGCAGCGTGGTGCACCAGAACTGAATCAGGTTGCTTTTCCCTAGGATGCTATCTGTTTGGGGACTTTTGAGAACATTTTTCTTATGTCACCTGTCTGAGTACTAGAAGCAGAAGATCTTGATGTGCAGATGAAAGCTTTGAATGCAAATAGATAGAATTTTCTCTGAAAGTTATGGGTAGATAAATGGATCAGTAGAGAGGCATATATTACATGCAGAATATATTTGTGAGGTACAAATAAACTGTGAGGAAAACACAAGTATAGAAATGTTGATTTTTTTTTTTTTTTTTTTTTAAGAAGAGAGAACTGCAACATCTTAAAGCACAGAAGATTAAAGTAGTACTTCCAGCCATTCTATTTCAATGAATTATTGTGTATCTAAATCCATTTGCGCTGGAAGTTGGAGAGGCCATTTATTTCACAAATACTAGTGTTATCCCAGGAAACAGAAATGGGGTTGTGAAATGATTATTAAACATCACACTTTAGGCTTTAAGATAGCTCCAGTTCCAAGGGACCAAACACCATCTAACTCTGGGAGGCAAATTAGCGTTCTGTGGAAATGGCTTCTGCCAGAGAGGACACTCTAGCACTGGGCTGCTTTAAACTACATCCAGAATAACAAACCTTGTCGTCATCAGTCCATGTCCGCAGCATGTCAAAGTCAAGATTTCTTTGCAGCGCAGGTAAAATGGGGTGCTGCTACCACAGTCACCGGGGAGTTCCTGCTGCTGTGTCACAGTTACGACAGAGACTCCCAAGCTACTTCTGCTTTTGCTGTCTCTGGAGGAGCAGCCCCAGCGCAGGGACCCTCCCTGGCTGCAGCAGCACCCACCAGCCTGGCTTCCTCGGGCACTGCTGTAGGTGAAGGAGAGAGAGAAGCAAAACTCGTCTTCCAGGCACCTGCCTGCTTTGCTTGTGCTTGGAGCTGGTCCTGCTTCAAGAAGGCAAATAGTCTGGGCAGACAGAGCAGTGCTTTTGATGGGTGATTGCTTACTAACATAGCCTGATCTTTAATTTTTAATGTTAACTAGAAATGCAAGGTACGGTTGGCTGGAAACTGATGAAATAAGAGGAGGAGCCAAGCAAGATTGCTGATCCTCTTGTAATGATGGGAAATGAAGCCTTAATGTGAATGAAAAATGATTCATAAATGTCACTTCCCCAGCTTAACACCCAGCGAGGATCCCAAAATACTTTTTCTCAATAATTTTTCTCAAAATATATTTTAACTTGAAAAAAAACTGGAGCATCCCCATTCTCTCTGTGTTAAGACTTTTGAAGTCAACACTCTCTTGGTAGTATTTCTGCAAAACCAAGCCATCAAAATGTGCTTGAAACTGGAGATGTGCTGACTGTTTTCTGATCTTCTTTGAATGGGGTTCACCCATCCCCATAAGACATGTAACGGCAGAAGGAACCAGGAAAGATCTTGAGAAATGGTACAGAATGTCCTGGTTGGAAACTCTTACTTTTACATGTACCAAAAAAACAGGGCGGTCAGCTGAATCGATTTTAGGTAATCAGTATACAGAAAGCAGCTTTTTTCTCAGGGCTTTCAGTCCTTGAAAAGTATCAGCCAAGTGTTTGGTAACTCTGCTGACTTAAGAGGGCGTTGTACTACTCTTAGGTACTCTTGCCCCTTTTCTTCCTGAATACTAAACCAATTTTGTTGATGTTTTTCTATGCTTATCGGTCTGTTGATTGATATGTTGTTCTACTAAGTTGGGGAAATGTTCTGGTTACAGTTAAATAACATAAGATGTATGGACGTGATTCATTCCTGTGCTGCTGTCACTTACTCTAATTTTACTTGATCAAAGAAGCTACACTGGCATAAAAGCAGCAAAGGTGCAGTGAATCAAGCACACGTGCAAAGCAGAAAACAACAGTTTTTCATGAGATATGAAATTACTTTGGTTTATTATCTAAGCTACTATAGAGTGTACATTTTTCATTGAAATCAAAGATTTGTATAATATGATACAAATCCCACTGTAAGAGGCATAAAATTTACTTAGAACAAAAGATGAAAAGACATTAGATCTGTATTTTTAAAGCTCTGTTGTTGATTTTACTAATGATTTTCTCAAAGTTTGCGCTTTTGAAAGGAAACACCTCAGTTACAGGTGCTGGTTTTTGTATTGTCCCATGTAGCATAAGCTGAATCAACTTGCGTTTACTCAGGCCAAACTATTTTCAGTGGTCACCTCTTTTATATCTTCACTATGTAACAAAAATCTAGTATAAAATAGCAACATCTCTTGTTAGTTCTGTGAGTGGAGAAGAAACCTGTCATCTATTAAGCTATCAAAATTGAAGCAAAACCATTAGGGAGTAAACAGTCATCTTCCTTTCCAGTATCCGCTGTCTGATGTAATGAGGATGGTGGACTAACATGCTGCTTACATTCCTTACGCGACTTGTGGAAGGAGTCGCTATCCCAGCAGAGTGAAAAATAGACACTGGTATAAAACTTTGTTAAAATTCAGACTTCTAGTTTTGTTTATTTTGCCAACCCAACGTCCTGCAGTTGTGTGTCTTTGCTATTGTAGTCTTCTACGCAGACTGAGCTGCCTTTTAATAGAGTAATTAAGACTAAGTAAAGTAATTTATTTGGGTTTCTTTCCCACGCTTTACCATTCATAGCTTGTGATGTACTTCTTATGGTAATATATGAGTGAAATATAAGGTGCTTTCACATAAGGAAGAGATACTTCTTCCCCTTGTTGTGGACTTCAGGGCTCAAGCTGTGCTCTCCCAGTCTGTGCCTTTCCCGGGGCTCTCTTCTCTTGGCCCGGGTGTGACTGCTCGTCAGGGCTCCCAGGGGACTTCATCTGGCCTACAGCCTGACTCCTGTCAGCTCCTGAATGACTCCCGCATAAGAGGGCTATCATGGATAAATTGCCCGAGCAGCAGCAACCTTGCCTCAGCTGCCCTCGTTTCAATTGCGGTTCTGGGCTGCTCAAAGTTGCTCCTGCAAGCTGGTGCTGTGGGGAGTAGCCGTGCAATGCGTCGTGTCGCACATCTCGCGTCGCTTGTTCTCAGGCTGACTGGGCAGATGTGTGCAGCAAAGCTTCTGCCTCCTGGAACTGGACCTCCTCTTTTCTCTTGGGTCAGGGGTTCAACCGCCTGCCCTGGGAGGGGAGACGGTCCTTCTCTGCAGGTGGGAGAAGTGGCATTGTCCTCCTGCCAGAAAACATGGTCACCACGTTAGAGGCAATGGGAGGAAAACGGGGCAGTGACTGTTTCTGAAGCTTATTAAGATGCTGTGTTCAGGCAACACACATTTTATTATAACTGCATCTTGCTATGAGTAATATTTCCTAATTAACCACAGGGATGCATGAGCATTGCAGACTGTAAGACTGAGCATAGGAAATGTCCCAGGTCTGGTTTTAATCAAATTTATGTTGCTGTGAATTGCTTGCTTTTGCAAAAAGTTTCAGGGGTAGCTAGTCTTAGGAATTACCCAGGGGGCATGAAGATACTCCCAGTCACATCCTTGTAACATCTCTGGAGCTGTACCTGTGTTTCTTAGGAAAGAATCGTTTCTATAGAATTACAACGTGCTTCTAAGTGGACATGGGAATGGTGGATGATCTCATTACCTCGATTCTCCTTCGATCTATTCTAAGGCTTTTCAAGCTCACCAGGGACTGTCTTTCCAGTCCATGTAGACCCTGGTGGGTCATGAATCTGGAAACTGAACTTTTGCACGCAGATGAGGATGGATTTATAATAATGAAAACCTTCAGCTCTTGAAAAAGTTTTTTTCAAATATTCTCTAATGGAAAATACTTTTTTTTCTTGTGTGGATCAGGCCAGACTTTGTGTAGACACATATACACACGAGTGAAGAACTGGGGAGCTGTCAGCGTATGCTCTGTGTTACAAATGTGGCAGGAATAGCTGTGTAGACAAGTACAGGAGGAAGCTGTGTGCTGGTACAGATGAAAATATCAAGGAGGGAAGACAAAGAAATTGGAATGTGGCTGCCAAATTTACTCTGGGTCAGACTAGGGCTGTGTGTCAATGAACCTCACAGTCCAACACAGGACAAAAAAAGGGCAGCATTTAGCAGAGCTAATGCACAAGAGGGTGTGACTGGAGTACAGATTTTAGCATCTTTCTTTTTCATGGCAAATCTATGTAAATAAACCTGTTACATGTAGGAGAAGCATAATGTTTTTCTGGCTTGTGGCTATTGCACAGCCAAAGATATGCCACTCATTTGTGAAAATTAGGGAGTGTCTACTTTAAATACAATTACGTTAATCAAAACCTCTTAAAAGTCGTCCTGGATTTTTTCAGTGTTAAATATAAAACCTGCTGCTGTCTGTGTTAGTATACTTAATTATTACTATAATAATTAAGCAAGGTTTTTTTATATTAGCAATAAGGTATGTGTGTGTTTGTGTAAATGTGAATACTACATCCACAGAGGAAAAAATCAATTCTAAAGAGACCAGTGACATTGGTAACCTTGATCAAAAGTTGAGGTTTCCAAGACAAATCTGCCACTAAATTGATGGGATAGTGAAGTGTCTGGCAGGATCGGGTCTTGTTTGTACCTGAATTGTGGGGCAGAGCTGTCTTTTTTGTTCTGCACATGAGTTCTCGCCTCTCCTCGCACAAGACAGGTCTCAGCCCACAGCCGTGGACATGGAAACAGTACTGCAGTATTTGGTGCAGGAGGCTCGCTGCTTTGGCCCATGCGACAGCTACCCTTACTGTAAGAAGCTTCGTGCTCTGAGAGGAAAGTAAACTAGACAGCACAGAAGGCTTGACTGGCGGAGACACCCTGCAAGGGCCCATGCCACAACTTTGTGGGTTGTCATCTCCTTCCTCTCAATAAAAAAAAAAAGAAAAAAAAAGCATCAAGGGTTTTTTTGCTTGCTTGCTTGTATTTGGAGGTGAACTGGTGATCCAAGCGCACTTTTGTGGTCCTGTCTTGGAGTCACTGATTGCACCACAAGTCAAAGTCTCTAGGCTTGTGCAGCTGTGCCGAAGCACCAGTGTCGTGAGGAGCTCTGCGTAGTGGGCACCTGCTGAGCCAAAGATTTGAGATGAATAGCACCCATATTGATTTGCCTATAATGGAGTGGAAAAGAAAAATGTCCAGGTTTTGTTGCAGGTATTTTCATGGGGTATTAAATTGCTGGATTAGTTGCAAACAGCAGTACTGATAAAGTCTCCTGTCCATCTTGATGGTTGGGCCTTTCTATTAAAATGACACATAAATAACCTATTATGTCCCCCACCCATGGAAATTCAAATGCACCTGTCAACTTGATAAAGCACTTGCCTGAAGGAAAGCATTGTTTACATTTTCACTCTATTCTTCAGAAAAAGTGAGATTCTAATTATTTTTCCCACTGTAAATTAATGCTGACTATGATGGTTAGCATATCTCTGTATTGTTATATCTATGCAAAAGTTAAATAATAGAACTGATCCATCATGTATTATGCAATATGCATTTTTATGACAGGCTTCCCTCTGATATTATGCTTTTCTTCGTAAATACTTACTTTTTTTCCCCAGCAGCTGGGGGAATCTTTGTTGACTGCTGCTTCAGAAGTTGAAATCTGTCCTGTGTGAAAAGGAAAATGCAATTTACGTGTTTATCGGATGCTGAACTCTGCTGTCTTCTGAGCAGGAGAAAATAAGGATATAAAAGTACACTCCATTAATAATAAGCTTCATTATAATAGACAATTGGTCACAGTACACTAAACCATTTTTCTACAAACTGAGCACATCAAATTCAATAATACAATGCAATTGTTTCTGGATATCTTAGACAGTAACTTTTAATTCAGGAAGGGCAAACTAGTTAAGGTGAAATCAAATATGAACAGAATCTTTCTTCCATGCGTAAAATCACACCACACCTTTGCCTAAAACTTGAAGCTGAACCATAAACCATTTGTTAGGGTTCCTAGCAGTCAATTTTACTTTGTAAAAAAAAAAAATTTTTTTTTTTTTTGGTGCATTTCATGGTTCCTGCTTGAACTGGAGGCAGAACTGCTGAAATACCACAAAGGGGGCTGTTTTTGCAATACTGTGCTGCAAGTGGGAAATACTATCGTCAGAAGAATTTTTGCTGTCTGGTTTCTTAGCTCAAGCAGGGAAGAAGGCATTGCTTAGAGGCTCTTGGTACGCTCAGAGAACCCCAGGAGGCAGCCTGATCTTGCAAGATACTTTGACAAGTTTTGCAGACCCAACTGGTTTACATACCCTGTTGAAGGCTTGTGCAAACTGCCCTGAACCTTTGACCCTTTGTCTACTTGCTACAGTAGATTTCCACTTCTAGATTTCTAGAGAAGCATCAGTGCCAGGCATGGTTAAAATGTTTGCAAGAGCCAAAAATAAAACCCTGGTGCAGAAAAAGGAAGGAGTAAACTGACAACAAGGAAATGCCTTAGTAATAGAGGCACTTTTGGAGTAGGTTCCATTGAGGTTGCAGTTGGGGTGCTGGCCCTATGGAGGCAGAAAAAAGATCCTTGGAGTAAAGATGGCAGAGGGAATGGGAATGGGGAATGCCGATCTTGACCACAAAGGAGGACCTGAACCTTTGTTGTCTTCATTTTCTTTCTTCCCTTCTTTCCTACAATGAAACCAGCGTTTGTTTTACTGCCATGGAACATCAAATTCGTACACGAATATGCCAGGCCCTTCCACTGCTGTCCATCTTGCCAGGAAGATGGTTGTGAAACTTTTCCTTCAGTTCTCCCTCTGTGGTCTACCTCTGCAGTTTTGTCTGCAAGAAAGGAGCTAATTACTGGCCATTATTTGGAAAAACAGATAAGATAATTTAGGGACAGCTAAAGCAAATAGCCACATATATGTGCTAATACAGCTCTTGCTTTGATCTCACCACAGGTTGTTAGCTCTTTGTTCTGCGGGCAGCCCGTATCTACCTGTCTGTACAGCAGCTGGAGCAATGGGGCCGCAGCCTGAGCGAGAGTTTCTAGATGCCTCTGGGGGAAATTTGTTTGCTAATAATTAGTATCTATGAGGGAGTAGTCAGTATACTCATTAGGACTATTGAAAGATCAGACAAAAATTACAATATTTATAAAGGGGGGCAACCACCCTTCATGGATTTTCACATATGTTTTATCAAAAGTGTTGAAGTTTGCTTTCCTCTTGCATCTTCTTGTTCCTAGCCCCCTTCCATCTGCTTGAAAAGAAACCTGGGTCTAAGCAGGCAAATTAGGAAAATTTTGATTCTTAGAAAAAACTCATAGCAGTTTTTCTATTGTTTGAAGACTATTTTAAAAAAAAAAAAGTTTTAAATCCAGGCTCGGTCAGGTATCCAACAAAAGACACCCTCCACAAGATCAGAGTTCGCACTGCGCTCTGCCCCACTGGCACAGGATACACAATTCCTCTGCCTTTGCAGAAGGAAATTTTCTGAAGCTGGAGAAGATGCAACTAGAAGCCACCAGTCCAATGTATTTAAGTTCTCAGCTGATTTACTGCCCATGTAGTGATCCAGATTTAAAAATGTTATGTAGCTGCCAGGAACAGATCTGTCCATCTGACATAAGTCACAGGTGAGTAAAAGCACGTCTCGTTCCCAGACATACATCTTGTATGCACATGGTCTTGAACATGGTGAAGGAAATCTGTGAATAGAGATGTATTCCTTTTAACTATTTTCTCTGCATTTTCTCTCTTCCAAATGGTAAAAGTCTAAGATTAAATGTTCATTGCAAATAGGTTAATTGACAAACTTAGCTCCTTTGTTTTCTGTTTACAGAATCTGTTTGAACCACATTATTTTTCTACAGATCTGTTAGGGCTATTTTCACAAATTTTTACAGAATGTCTTCTGTGGGCAAGTTTTATCCCATAAGATGACCTGCTTCATTGATCTATTTACTATTTGTTGTTTCTGGTGCATGTTTGGTCACCAAAGTCATATAGTATTATTTCTGCTTTCTGACTGCATTACATTTGTAAACAGATGAGTAATGAATAACAAATGTTGATGAGCAGATAATGAATAGCAGGCACTCTTCTTTACACAGATATGCCTTTGTATGCATTAAAATCCTGACTTCCATAGGGAAAACAGCTTTCCCTAAACACTTTTGTATATAAAATCCTGTCTGTCTGAAGTTACAGAAGGTGCTTTCTTAAGTAACTGATTCCAGCATCCCTTACAAATTTGGAAAATGAGGCGTGGAGAGAGATTTCTCTTACCTATCTGAACCAAACCCGTTCGGGGCTTGGAATACAGCAGGATTCTCTGGAGTAGGAAGGGAATGTATTTTGTCTCCTTTCCTTAGGGCAAATCAATGGACAAAGGCACTGCTCTGCACAAGGAAGTGCAAGAAAGCTGCAGTCTTTAGTTTTCACTCACTAAGGTTTTTGCTGAATTGAATATCAGTTTTCCTTGACTTAATACTCTAAATGTATTATTGTTTTGAAGAGTCTGTTTCTGCATTTGTATATTATTTATGGACAACTCAAGTGTGGAAACTTAAAACCATGTAAGATTTAGATCTGAAATGATGGGATGGTAAGCAGCAGACTACACTAGCAACGCGTGAACGGTGGCTAAGAAATACGTGACTGCGCTTTGTAGTATCTAAAAGCAGGAGATCAAAATCATCCCCTAGAAAAGATCTGCATCGCTGTTCATTTGGACATATCCATAACATGATGCTATCGCAATTCGGCAACAAAAAGACTCTCCGCTGTTCCCTAGCGTTACAATGCTGAGCAGCTTGCCATAAATCTATTCTGGGATTTCTCCTCAGTCATTTACACAGAGGTTATTCTCCGTATATGGTTATTTTCATCATTCAGTCTGTCCGTGTCAGTTTATTAAATAAATCAGGGAAGACTGTAACAACAATGCTTCAGGCATTCATAATTTGACTGAAATAAACAATTCCCGGATACTACTGGTCCATTATGTTCATAAATAGGACGGTTTAGAAACAAGTTATCTATCTGGATTGTTACTACAGGCAGTTGTAGGTGGGGATATCGCACTGGTTCGAAGGTGTTTGCCGCCGATCCGGCTCCGTAGGTCAGAGTACGGCTGTTAATGCCACACGTGCCTGGCAGAGGTCCTCTGCCAACAGCAGACCAAAGGCCTTTGCTAACCCGAGACATTTACACGCCTCGTTATTGCCCCAGGTACGCGTGCTATTGCCCCACCAGAGTGTGCTGTATAGGTACAGGCACGAGTACATACCTATATTTGTACATTTAAGGATGAAATATGAGGGGTATTGGTGTAACTGGTCGCGACTTTCTCATTACGGTGTGACTTTTGGCAGTCCTAATAGCTTCACTTGTCATGCCTTTGCTTTCCATTTCTCTAATTTCACAATTTATTTGAACTGAGTTCATTTTCACTTCTTGTAAAATACTCCATCCTTCCTACAGTGGCTTGAAAATCTTCCCCACGGTCACAGCTAGTTCTGCTGGTGGTAGCCTCACCTGGACCTGGATACCACCAAGATGCCTTTGACACAGGTAGCAAGGGTGTTCTTAGGCATGTCCATGTAAATTCTTCTTTTCCAGGAGTTGCTGGCAAGGTTTTTTTAGCAACAGCGTGTCAGAGATGGGATGTGCAATACTTAAGGGGTGCTGAGCTTCCCTCGGAGGTTAATCCTAGCCAGCTTTTGGTTTTTTAATTGTAGAGCTACACTGGTTTAACAAAGATTGCCTCCAGGACAGCAATTCCCATATTTACAACTCTTACCGCAGAAAATGCACTTACTCTGTTTATGAAAGTTACTTGACGTAAATACAGCATCCTCAACTTTTGATGTCTTTTTTTTCTATAATTTCAACACTTTTGCCCTTTCGCCTAAAGTTAACAGCTTGTAAGTTTTGCTAATTATTTGTCATGACCAGCTCACAGTTCCGCCCATTCCCAGCTGGTTGGTTTGGTCTGTATTGCTCATTTTATGTATTTTCATTGAATGCTGCTTTCAAACATTTTTTATACGTTTTGCAATGCATGAAGCTGGAATTGATTCACATTGCATTGCTACTAATAATGCTGCAAGCAGTAAAGAATCAGTACTACTCATAATCAAGTGTTTGGACACACGTGGACATGTATATTTCTCAACTTTTATTAAAGAATTTTTTCATGCTGTTTTTTTTTTTAAGACAGTAAAAGTCAGTCTTCCTCTCATTCCTACTGTAGCTCAGAAAATTTGAGGAATTCTTTTTTCCTTTCTTGTTTTACAAAAGCTGTCAAACAATAGAAAACCTTATAGTACCTTTATGCACTAGCATGGCATTTTCTGTACCCTGACCTTGGAAATATTAATATTAATTGGCTGTGTATGATGAGTGGAATATATTTATAAACATACATTTATTAGTATATTTGTATTTTAAATGTTATCATGTTCTACTTCAATAACATATTTCTACACACTTGGTGTGGCATGATATAGTTATGCAACAAAATACATTTGTACTTACAAATGTATTTTCATCTTTTGTTCTAGGTTATGTACTGTAATTTCCAAAGGGTGACATAATTTACCTTCTTTATATGAGAAGCATGTTCCATTCCTTTAAAAGTCTGTGTATTTTTACGTCACACTGTACGTTAGAGGAGCAGTGATTGAAATCATTGTTGTCAAGGAAGAATGTATTAAAATTATTAATAAGACTTAAACCCACATGAGACTTGCTGAATCATCTGATCTGACCTAAATTTATGACCCTTCCTCCCAGTTCTTCCCTTTGCAGGGCTGCACAAAGACAGGAGGATCGAAAGGAGAAAAAACCAACACAATAAAGACCAGTGAAAACTGTATGTTTGCATTAGGTCGATGTAACATTTTGTGATTATAATAATATAAACAAATAAACTATAAGGCCATTCACATCAGACCTCATTTCAAGCTGAACTATTATAAAGCGATTAACAGCCTCACACGCCTGCTTTAATTAAGTTATGTTGTGAAATATTCGGCATTTGAACCTGTTCTGGCCTGCCTCTTTTATCATTGAATTACCATCCTTAATGTGTTTTTCTGCTGAAAGATGAATTTCATGTAAGGATTACTGTACACTGCTCTGGCATTTTGTGGTTTCTTGTCAGCCCTTGTGAATCTAGATCACAGCTAACTTCAGTTCCTCTGACATGTCCTATATGCACAGTCTCTTGACTAGCCTGTCTCGGTGGATTTATTAACTCATATTGTATTCCTGTGGAAATGAATGGACATTTTTGATTAACTTAATGACAGAAATTTCAGATGACAGTAGAGTTTACTTTTGGAGCTTACTTCAGGTTATGTAGGCCACAGCAGCTCTCTAGTGACCTATCACTTCATAGAAATGCATTTTGAAAGTTTCAAGGCAGTGGATATCCGTCTGCCAAATACTTTAAGATGGTGCTAGCAAGGAGGGAACTGAATGGTCTTTCAGAGCTGGGGTGTCTAAATCCACAGCCATCCCCAGCGCTGCTCTTTCCTTTCCCGGCGTTGGTTTTCAGCTGTTATACCCCGCTGCATATTGCAGAATGTGCCTTCAGGCAAATTTGTGCTACCAGATGACTTTGAGGAAGGGTCAATGAGCGATGCTCCAGCCAAGTGTCCTGTTTCCCTCCTCTCTACTTACGCCTACCCCAGGCCAAGGCAATGCAACTCAGGGCAGCACCGTCAGTTTAGGCAGTGCTTTTTCACTCTCAGTTGTCTGGTGATCAGGCTGTGCTTTTAGGGAGGGGAGGACATGCCAATAAATGTCACGTTCTCTTGGCTGGTCACGTAAACCTCCTGGTCTATAAAGTTCATCAGATCTTGAAATGTGACGACAGGTCAGGTGGGTTTGTTTACTCCCACTACCCTGCAGATCTGTCTTCTCTCAGGGTGGGTGGCAAGGTAGAGGCTCCTGATGTCGTACCTGGTCCCATATGGATATGGTGCCCCAGGGATGGCACCCAGAGCCGGGAACTCCCAAAGGAGGTCTTCGCCCTGGCAAGGCGAAGGTTTGCTAAAGCACCAAGGTTTGAGTGACATGGCTTTCACTTCCAGCACGGTAATTATATGCTGTAAATTACACTGGCACTGATTGAAAATACATGTGGTAATTTACTTGTATGAAGGTAGTGTAAGGTCCATGCTGTCCTCTGTGCTGGACAAGCACGGCGTGCGTATCTTTGTCCCCAGGGCTCACAGCTCAAACAGGCAAAAGAGAGCTGCAGAGAAGGATGTGGTGTTCACAGTGAACGATCCGTGGCTTGCAAAACACGTGGTAAATAAAACCCCCTAGTTGCCGGTAGGAACAAACACAAAAGAAGGACAAGCAGATGTAATGAAAGCAGGCTAAGATGAAGGTCAGGGGAGTGTGCAGGATTGATTCAGGAGGGAGGAAAACACTGAAGCAAGGAAGCAAGCAGTACGGGGAAAACGCAGGTGGCATAAAAGGAGAATCACGACAGAGATCACCCGGTTTGCCGTGTGGATCCCCTGCAGACTGAGTTTCTGAGCTGGCTCTCCCAGCTGATTCTCTTCCCTCAAGCCACAGATCAGGGAGGAGACGCGAGGCCAGGAAAGGCTTTGGGGCTCTTGATTAGACAGGTCAGAGCTCTTGGCTGTGAGACACTGGGATGGATGAGAGAGGAGGGTAACCGTGGTGGGGTCTTTGTTCCCGTGTCACAAGCTGTGGTGTGGCAGCTCTTGCAGCTTCTTGTCCCTGCCCTGGCCAGGGCAGCAAAGCTGCCTTTCTGCTTTCACGAGAGTATTGGCCACCTTAATTTTTACAGAGCAACCAGGTATGGCAGGCATTTAAGACACGTTTGTGTTGTAGGCAGAAGAAAATGGAGGGCTTGTCCTGTCCTTGTAGCTGCTGCCTGTTCCTAACAAGTTGTTCTGAATGAAAGCCTTTTAACTCGGGAGACTTCGGTGTGGGAAATTCAGACTGTGCATATTTTACCTTAAATTTCAAATGACCTTTCCTTGTTTTAAAATGTGTAAAATTGTTTAGGACTGATGCAAATGAAAGCTGGCACTAAAATGAAGTTTCCTATTGTTCTGTCATTCTTCAAAAAGAGTTGGAGATAATTTCCAGTGTGTGTTCTTGCTTTCTTAACTCACCTAAACCCAATCCTCTCCTCAGGCAGTTGCTCAGAATAGCAGCGTGCACGTCAGGATTGTGGCGCTGGCACACTGTGCTAGTTACGGGATTCCTGGTAATGCGTAAGAACAGATAAGGAAACGTGAACTGGAACACAAGCAAACTGAGCTAAATCTAACTTTTCCCAAGTTGGGAGAAAAATTTGTATCTGGTGATTTTGGGATCTCTTGTAAGAATCTGAGCTCTTTGTTTCAGAAAAAGAAAAAAAAAAAGCAAAACTATGCAAATGAAGGTTTTGATGCACCAATCTTAAATCAGAGGTTTCCTGTGGCTGGCTTCATAGGTGAGTTCCAGTCATTTCAGCCAGTGTAATACATTTTCTTGAAAGAAGAGGCATGTGCTAGACCAGCATTAAGCAGATGTGTTTGGGAAGAGCATGCCGATGTCTTGTAAGGATATAACAATATCACCAGTCCCTTCCTACTGTGAACAGAAGTAGCATCTCATGGGAGAAAATGAGTGACGCGAAGGTCTTGCAGAAGTGAAGGGTTAGAAAGCTTGCGGTTCGGTGGGAGTTTTAAAAATGATGCTTCTCATCATCAGTTCTAGTTAAGGATAAGGGGTGCTTAAACTGCGTGCTGTGATCCATCTGAAGTCTTGAATTCTGCTCAGCCTGTGTAAAGAATTAACACGGAAAAGGTTAAATGGAAATTCTGACTGACAGAGGGAGGTACAATACCTACCCAAGCACATGTGTTTAGAGCAAAGCAGGAAACTAGGTAACTGTGTCAATAAACTCGCTCTATACAATGCACTCAAATGCACCTTATTTACTCTGCCTCATCTACAATTCAGTTGGCAGCACAAGGTTATTTTAATACTATACAGAGATCAGAGACTTAAAAAGTGCTTGTGGGTACAGGCGCAAAGGCTTCTCAAAGCGAGAGAATTACAAACACTCGTTCACGAAATTCTCGGGAAGCTCTCTTTTTTTTTTAATCAGCATTGCCATTTTATTGTTTAACCTACCCTGCTTGATCTCCCTACTTTTGGTTAATACGGGAGTCAATTACAGCTTCATCTGTGCAGAATTAACTTTATAGAATATACGCTAGGGATTTGTCTATCTCGTCTATTTAGATCTATGTCATAAAAAAATACGTAGTAGAGAACTGTGTGCAAGCACTGCATATGGTACAGGCTTTGCAGATTTATCGTAAAATCATTTTAAATCGGTTAAGCTCTTGCCAGAAGTTAATTAAATATGTTCCTTTGGTGGGGGGTGGGGGGACTGTGTGTGTGCGGGTGCGTGTGTACGTGTG
>JAVKLA010000028.1:17538732-17628432 GCA_034782735.1 Sagittarius serpentarius | reverse complement strand
CCCCCCCCCCCCCCGCCCCCCCCCCCCCCCCCCTTCGGTCTCACTAGGTGGCAGTGTCTGATTACATCTGGAAGGACCACGCCGGCAGGGCTGGTGTCTCCAGCTGCGACCCCCAGCCCCAGGGTGGGAGAAGCCCCGACGCCGCGGCTGCCTGGAGCGGTAGCACCGCCGTGCTCGTCTCTCTCTACACGGTGCACCTCAGCGGCTTCCAGGAGCTCTACAGGCGCTTCCTCAGGCTACCTGAGGGGGCCATCGTTGAGGTAGGTCCAGGCAGGCTCCTCGCCTGCAGGCTGGGAAGGCCAAGGGGGGCACTTCAGAAGTCGGTCAGCCTCAAGCCCGCAAGAGAGACCTGCCTGGCCCTGCGCGAGATGTACGCCGAAGTCTTCCAGAGGAAGACCTCGCTCCTAAACAGTGGTGTAAAATCAATGAGTTAATGCGTTTGCAGTGCTGAGTAGCAATTTAGCGTTGTTTATAGAGCCATTTAAAGGCAATTGTGTGAGATATACGTTGGAACTACACACAGAGCGATTATTTATAAATATACATTGTTTAGAACCACATAAGCTCATTCTGTACAGGAATTATTATATATAAAAATATACAGTGTAAGTATTGTGCACGTTTATTATACAGCTAGTACTACAGGTACGGTCATTGACTTAGTTTTTCCTCAGACACACAGAGCTAAGGCGCAGTTAGACTGATTACTTACCGACATCTTGCAAGTTTTAGATTGAATCCTGGATGTTGTCGGATTTTTAGCAGCTTGCGCACTAAAATACGGTGCAGGATGGTGTTAAGAAGAACTATCGCCCATTACTGGTTTCATAGGCCGTGCTTGGTTCATTGCATTGTCGTTTTTGTTCTAAGTACTTAGAAGAAGTGCATTTCCTTGTTGCCTTTTGTCTCGTGTTGAGAGACCTTTAAAAAAAATTTGGCAGCCAAGAGAAAGAAGAGTGAAAGAATATTACTTTACCTACCCAGATAAGAAGCGGAGCATCATCACGGAGGTCTGTTTACCGTAGAAAACTGGCACAAATGATGCTGAAGTACAAAGTTTTCAGCTTCTCACTTCTAAGGTGAAGGTTAAAGTACGTCTTCCCAGCATGAGGCGAACGTTGCTTCTGCTCCTTTGGTTAATGTTTCAAGGCTGTTTGCTTCATTAAAAGATTTTATTCTTAATGTCTTTGCCCTACTTGGCTTTTTAAAGAAAATTTAATTTAAAGGCAACTGTCCTCAAGGAATCCAAACATAATTTTCTGCCCCGGGAACTTGTGATTCACCAGAGTGAAGACACCAGAGTCTTAGAGCTGGCCAAAGAAAACAAGAGAAGGCATGTGGCCTACATGAAGTAGAACTTAATTATTGAAACAAAGAAACCGGCAAATCCAGTCCATGCCAAAGTCTGTTAAAGAAGCTCCTCATACAAATCACTGGCAAGATTTTTGCTAGAACACCTTTTCCCTGTTTGAGGTCAACAACACAGCCCCATTTTTACTTTCCACCTGTGACAAACAACAGCTCTTTGCAGAATGGTTTTTCCCAAGTTCTTCTCAGCTTTTTGGTCATGGGGTTTCGTTCAGCTTCCACAGGGCTTTGGAAGGAGGGGCTTTGAGCACCCGCGGCAATCTTAACCCAGTGCACTGGTTCAGTTCATTAATCCCTTCTGTATTTCTGAGAGAGGAGAAATGCATTCCCATACAATGTAATTTTGTCTTCCCAGAAGCTTCCAGCTTCTGAACTGGTGCTGGTCAGCATCCACAAAGTGAGCACTGCACAATGCGGATGGCTCGAGCCACTTCTGTACGATTTCCCACACCAGATCACAACACAGTCTATAGCTAAAATCTATATGGCTGAGTCTTATGTCATCGTCTTGAAAGGTGCACGTCTAATTTAGGAGATCAATGCAGGCTTTGCAGCATTTTTACTTCTAAATACAATTACGTATAAGAAACCTGCTTAACTAATAATTGCAGAAAAACTTATATACAGATCTTACATTTAGCTGATAATGGATGTAATTATACATTTGTATGTTTTGTAGGTCAGGGCTCTCTACTTCAGTTCCAAATTAGGAATATTCTATAAGTTAATGAATATTAAAACTATACACTGACTACTGAGAAGTTTGCTGCCATGGGGCAAATACACCTGAGCTTCACCACTTGCTGCTGTTGCTGCCCCTCAGGAACTAGCTGGAGCTAGACGAGCAGTGATACTTGAGTGGGGTTACAAAATCGTTTTGGAGCTAAAAGGTTGCATTACTACCTAGCGTATAGCTTTTAAGGGTGCAGGAAATGAGAACTACGTGGGCTTCTTGGGATCATCTGTCCGGTCTGCTGCTTCTGTGGACAAGTCATTGTGTATAAGCATTTTCAGTCTGAATATTTAGAGCTAGTCCTAAAGATTCAGGTAGTTTACTTTAGCTGAACTGAGCCTAGTTTAGGTATTTTGTTCCCAGTGACTCAATGGTAAGATTTTTCTGGATCCTAACAGTCTATTTGGTCAGAAGTCTCCTCTTATTCTCCACCCCCAAAGTATTCATTCTCAGTTTCCACGTATTTATTTGGATCAGCCTTTGGTGTAAATAAGACTTCTCTCTTCCAGAAGTTTATCTACATAATCTGTTTTCATAATCTTAACTGTTTTCTGCCAGAATGGGTACAACACTTCACCAGAAGAAACGAGATGAGCTCCCCTTTTCCTTTTCGTTCCCCTCCTCACCCTCCCAGCAGTGGTGAAGGAGGGAGTAGCACGGGCAGAGGTTATCACCTATTCTCTCCCTGTCGTAGGAACGACAGCTGCCTTTCCTCTTTCTTCATGATTGGCAAGCCTCTTTCTCCCCGCCAGATAAGATATTTGTACAAAATGCTGTCATGGGAGTGTAGGAACATGGGCTGTAAGGAACAGGGGAGGTCTGTGGCAACTGTGACATCTCCTACCTTTGTATATACATCTACCTTGTCTGCAGAGTCCACAGAGCAAGAAAACAACCAATTTTCACTTCTTTTTCCTCTGTTTTTGGTGGGCTAGTGCTGTTGTACAGCTGCAGAATACAAGGAGTAATTCAATAGCATCTAGAAACTGGGGGTTACATGCACCTTCTTCCTGCAAAACAGTCATGCTTTTTATTACAGTAGTCTAACAAGGGTGAAAATGTAATTATTTCAATGTAACTTTTTGTTCGTTTGTTCACTTTATTAAGAAACTCTGAAGGCATGTAACTCTGAAGACAGCAAAATGAAAAGGCTTGGACTTTTTAATTTCTCTGACTTTCAGGAATCATACCTGAAAGAGCCGTAACAACTATTCCTAATTCCTGCTGTGGGACCTCATTAATTCAAGCATTTGGGGACTAAGATCTCTCCACTGGATGTGTAATGCTTTGTGCCATTACAGCATGATGGTTGCTGGTATTGGTAGGTGTTCTTCAGAAATAATATGTATAATAGTAAGAAATGAGCAACTTGGCAGAAAACAGCACAGAAATGATGATAACTTTGAAAAGCATGTGCGAATACAGACGTTGTTCAGAGGCTACCACCAGCGTGAGCAGTAGGTTCTGAGCATTCAACGGAGGTGTATGTGCAGGCTAGCGAGCTCTGGGTTATTGGGGTGGCATTAATCTCTCGTCAAACACACTGACACGAGAACAGTATTTCAATCACTGGGCCCAAATTCTCCCTCAAATTCATGTGTTCAACTCCTAGTGACTTCAGCCCTCAGATATGTTTCTGTCTCTGTAGATATTTTTCAACAGGCATAAGAGGAATTTTGTGTAATCTTCCTTTAAAGTTCTTGGATGCTCATAAGGAATTTATGTTATATTCACAACCTCATCCTACTCTTTTTTACTTCAGTGAAAGCAAGATTTGCTCGTAGCCCTTATTCAGCAAAGCACTTAAGTGTGAACTTCATTTAAGCCAAGGAGCCAAAACGCTCGCTTTAATAATACTTTCCACTTTTTTTTTTTTAAAGTAAGTAAGGCCAGTTTGTAAGTGCTGTGTGCATGAGTACACTAGCCAGGAAAAAATGTCTCTCTATGCAATAACTTCCTTAAAATACTTATTTCTTTAAGTATGGTTTCCCATTAAAGGTCCAACTTTGCTGGTATAACTAGAAATTTCATGTCGGGTATGAAAAGTAGTTTTATAAGTTTCATAAGCACGAGGCAAAAATAACTGTTTTAAAAGGAACATTGAGTACAAGGTGACATGTATAAATTGCCCTAGAAATGTTAAATAAAAAGATTTTATTTTTAAATGTGCAGCATAAAAATTATAGAGGTTAAACCTGTAAGTGCAGTCCTTTTATCATAAGCATTGTAAAACTCAAAGAATTCACATGCAGTAAAACACATTTTCCTCTTTACCTATAATATATTTCTCCTTTATAGTATTCAATTTAAGTGTTGGCTAACCAAGGAATGACCTTCCCAAAATAAATCACTTTTCATGCTTTTCCTTATTAATGTTATTGTAATATTCAAGAAATTACCGAGTTTCAGCATTGGAAATGTATTTGAAATCCATGCACAGAGAAGTTAATGATAGTGGTACATGTTTGCTGTCTACATGGTGATAACACCAACTCAGTGATTTTTATCTCGACTTTTGCTGACTGGAGTTGATTTCTTATTAAAAGGGCAAAGATAAGTGACTTTAACTCAGCAAAAAATCAGTTTCTTATTATAGGCCTAGTAAACCTCAGCACGGTAGAGAAAGTTTTTGTATAGTGTGATTTTATCTATCAAATAAACCTACACAAATGTCAAGGATTCATCCAATTTAAACTCACTTGATAAAAGAGATCTGTTTTCCGTAATTACTTGAAAAGTACCTAGTAGTAATAGGATAAGACAGTGTAGGTGACTAGCCAATTACTTAGTTTAAGCTATTTACATCAATCCATATGCTATAAATTATGTCTAAACTCTCTTGCACTTCTGAAAAAGTGAATAAAATCATATAAGTTTATTTTGAATACAAGATCAGATACGGTATGCTGAGTGACACTTAAAAAGAATGAAACAGTAACTGTAGCTTATTTTCTGAAGCAATCTTGACACTAATGCTAAATTACAGTTTGGAAACATCTAGCATTTTTACCTTTATGAGAAAAGGCTTTTTACATATTTAACATAATTCTAGGGAAAATATACTGGAATTATGTATAAAGATATGTACACTGTAACCAAAGGGCATTTATATTCCCCAGCAGAATACTTACAACAATTTTATTGCCATTTGGTGTCATTTTCTAACAGATATAAAATACAGCCAGTAAACAAACTAGACTTTAGATTTAAGCTGACAGCTGTTCCTTCACAAGCAATATTCAGATGTTTAATCTTAAGAATACTGAATATTTCACAATTGTTTGAGCAAACTATACTTTTAGCATGTGAAGGACTGCATGCTTTTATATACGGTTCTTGGATCTGATAATGATGCTAAAAAGCAACCTTAGAATAATCCACACATTTGTCGCTCCCATATATTCCCTGGGCAAATCAACAAATTGCCTCATGTTTTATTCTTAATTCCACAAATTCTTTTTATATACGCAATGTTACTATGAATATTGGGCCCTATTTTTTTCCCATATGCGTATAAGCCATACAGTTTACTCCAGAGCAGTTTATGCATGCATCTGAGTGCAGCTTTTTCTGGCTCTGATTTCATTAAGGGAATAAATTGGACAAGTTTACTGCAAAAGCCGCACATGCTATTTTCATAAAGAGTCTCACTGCAGTGGTCACCAAAGATTTATGGAGAAGAGAAAGAGGGAGGATTGCTCAGTAACTGAGGTTGGTAGACTACCTAATGGCTTCATCATCTCACCAGACCCTGCAGAAGGAGCAGGAAAACTCTGGCCTTTCCAGACCATAAGCCGGATCAGCAGAGGTGAGCGGGTGAGGACTTCTTGGCTGGGGAGAGGTTGGGCAAAGGTAATTATTTGGTGTAAACTGACCCACAGTAGTTGGCTTCGGCAGCCTCGTGCCAGGTCATCTGCAAACGTGGCCAGTTTACGTCGAGTCGGTTTCCTGGAGAGCCCTGTAAAAGCAGGGATTACCAGCAAAGATTTATCCCTCGCAAGAGTGATTCCATCCACATTGTTGCACCTATGTGTCTGCATACTCCTGGGCTCAATAGGCTTCACCACATGCTGCCCACCTAATTCTGAGATCTAATCTCGTCCTGTTGAAGACAAGTAATATTTTGTGACTGCGTTCAGCGGGAGGATGATCCCTCTCAACATGCCTTGAGATTCCGTTGGGAATCGTACATGATAAAAGTCAGCTAAGGGATAACTCCCATGGTCATAGACAATCAAATCAGCACAGCTTGCAAACTTACAGCCCTTTTGTTGAGGATCGTGGCAGTATTGCTAGTTCCTCTGCAAATAAGAAGTAAACCAGACTGGTTTAAGTTATCTTTATCAGTATATATTTCTCCTTTAATTCTATAATTCAATTAAAGATAACCAGTTTAAGAAATAAAATAGTTGTCCAGGCAGCTCTTTCAACCCCACTGAAAAGATGAGAACAAGAAAAAGAGTTTTCCTAGCGAAATCTTGCATTTGTATGCTTTTCTCTTAAATTGATCCAGCTCATCTCGCATGTGACGTGAATCCTGTCCTGAAATGGACCCAGTCTGTTGCTCCTTGCCCTTGTGGTGGGCCAAGCCAACCCATTTTCTGCGCGCAAAGAGGATGCGCACACTGCATCTCAGCCGAGAAGTTACGTCTCCGTATCTTGTGTTTCAGGTTATTTATTCTTTCAACTATAAGATTAAGTCCTTTTTTTCAGTAAATTGAGGTATAGTCTTAAGTGGAAGCTGTGTCTATTAATTATTAATCTGTGAAGATTATAAACTACAGTCAAGGCTGTGCTGCTTCATGCAACAGGATGGAGAGGCAGCCTTGCAGCCTGTGGTCATTTCTCCACTCTAGTTTTCTCCAAATCCCAGCTTCGATGTACACTCAGCCCCAGAAACTCACAGAGCCATGGGGAAAAAGATGTATTTCCATCAAGACGCCATGTCCTGCTTATCTGTGGTGGAGGCTGTGGTCTGAGAGAAGGACCACGAAAGTGATGAGACAGGTCCACCGCTGGCCCTCAGCAGGACGCACAGGCTTTCAGATAACCAGAAAATGACTGAAATACATACACTGCAGCATTATAGCCTTGTTCTGTATATGAATATGCAATTTTAAATCATGCTGGCTTCTTTATTACTGGCAGAGAATATGGGGTGAGGAGCAAGGGTTGCATAGCTAGCCAACACATACACAAATATTTTATGGGCATGGATATTTACATTTATTTTTCCAGTGGGGGCTGAGGAGTTAGAGCTCTTTAATTCGGTTGTTCACAGAAGGGATGGGAGCAAGTTCAAGTGCGTCCATTCAGTCTGAGCCAATGCTCATGGGAAAAATGTTGTCATACCCCTGTAGCTGTGCTGTATAACAAACATCAGCGCTGATAATTAAGGGGTACTTTAACAGTGCTATTTTGTATTAAAACACTTCCCTTTCAGTTCCAACCCATTTTAAACACCCAGATTTGCTGTATTTTCAGTGATTTTCTGAATGACTTTATGCTTCAAGGGTAAAGCTACTGATTGCTGCAGAAGGTATTTTGTACGCTTAAATGCTTATAATCTTTATTCATCTATCACGTAGTTTTACCTGAATCAGCAGCAAAATCTCTGAAGTCAAAGGATAATTGCCAAAACAGCATTAACTTATTTTATCCGAATAAAAAAAATAACCTTTGAAAAAGTACCTTGCAGCTACACAGATTGACAAAATGCATCAATTATGTTTTTGCTCACTTTATAATTACACTGCAGTAAGTGCACAGTGAACTTTACTACACGGTTGATTAACCATAAGGTTACTGCTATTAAGTCATTCTCAGAAACGACAACTTGGACTTTAATTTAAGAACAGAACTCTGCACAACATGTGATCAAGTCTGAAAATCTGACATACCCATACAAGCTTCAATTTAAAGTACAGAAGTAAATGCTAGCGCCTTAAGTGTAGCAAAGGGTTTCTGTTGCTTCTGTCAGGCATGCCGGGTATGTGAACTATCAGATTTGAAAGAGCTTTTGGTATGTGTTAAGCAACACCGATGGAAAGGCTTTTCCAGTGAGCTCTAAATATCCCCTGTATCCTCTTTTTTGCATGGAAACAAGCCTTATGAGGAGCAGCGGCTGAGGGAACTGGGGCTGTTCAGCCTGGAGAAAAGGAGGCTGAGGGGAGACTTTATCGCTCTTTATGACCATCTGAAAGGAGGTTGTAGTGACGTGGGTTTCAGTCGCTTCTCCCAAATAATAAGCGATAGGACAAGAGGAAATGGCCTCAAGTTGCACCAGGGGAGGTTTAGATTGGACATGAGGAAAAATTCCTTCACCGAAAGGGTTGTCACGCACTGGAACAGGCTGCCCAGGGAAGTGGCTGAGTCACCATCCCTGAAGGTATTTAAAAGACGTGTAGATGTGGTGCTTAGGGACATGGTTTAGTGGTGGACTTGGCAGTGTTAGGTTAATGGTTGGACTCAATGATCTTAAAGTTCTTTTCCAACCTAAATGATCCTATGATTCTATCAAATTAGTGTTCCAGCTTCTGGGGAATTAAGATTAAATCTGCAGGTATACCCTGATGTATTTCTCATTTTTTCTCAGATTATCGTGACAGGAAGAATATTGCTGTTTCTGTTAGCTCACTGATGCTATAGGCCCCCTTCTTGTCTTCTGTCTTCTTGACTTTGTATATTGCAAAAGCATTGCTATGAAGCCCTGCCATGATGTTGTGTCTCTGTTTGACCTGCTCTGAAGATCATTTATGCCATGCGAGAAACAGCTTAGGACAATCTAAAACTGGACTATCTCTTAGTGTAAAAGAATAAAACTAAACATAAGGTAGTAGGTGTTCTGTGTAAGTGGTACTAGCTAAGAAGAGTAGCCTGGTATGAAGAAACTTGCCTAGGATGCAGGATGCACAAGACCACTCCAATGTTCAGTCGCAGTTTTTTGCACGACGTGGGAAATATCCCCTACGTTGCCCGTATGCCCCTGTTCCAGAGGTAACAGGGCTTCCCAGCTTCACTGGGTATCAAACCCAGAAGTACAACAAAGACTGTAAGATGCTTCATCGGACAGATTATAAAAGTACACAAAAATACAATAGAAATTAGAGATTATTCCCATACATAATAGTACATAAGCCAGTGTTTATATAATTTATTGCAGCTGTGCTAAACCAGATTGAGAATAGCAAAATTTGTTAGAACATTATGGTATCACTGGAGCCATCTGCTTTTTCTGTGCTAGCGTTTGAGTAACAGCAGCTAGACAGAGCTGAGGCTCTGTTACTTCTCAGTGGCTGAAATTTGATTTCTGCTCACATTCATCTGAGCAAAATTTCTCTTATATGGGCACTCCAGAAAGTGAAAACAATCGGAGCCAGGGCACTCTTGTGCAAAATGCCACCCACATGACACAAGCTGAGGCTCTGACGTGTGATGTGGTAACTGCTAATGAACTGAGCTGGATCTGATGCGGTGTTTTGGCTTTATAACCAGTTTCCAGGCCTATAACACATCATCTCCTCCTCATGGCCATGATTTTCTTCTTTGAAGGTCTATTCTTTATTCACTCAAATCTTCTCCATGTGTCAAGAACATCATAAGAAGAAATTATTAAAAGCAACGGGCGTAAAAATCCCCATTCCGCTGTTTTACTAAAGCGTTTAGAGTGAGAAAAATTAGGCGAATTCACATTTCACATGTGTTTAAATTGCTAATCTCACTGCTCTATCTGTATTAGTGAATACATTTACAGTAACTTTTACTTTAGAATATTTTGGCAGAACTGTTCAAAAAATTGTTATAAGCCTAGGAGTGGAACTGAACCATGAAAGCTAAACTCTAAGCTGCTGTAAAGCTGGGTTATTAGTATGACAGAATAAAATTTCACACACACAAAAGCTTCTAAGCCGCAATATTTTGAAAGCAAGAAGAGAGGGGTGGGGAAGTGTAATCAAAGTCATCTATGTTCCCTCTGATAATTCACTGAACGCTGCCACAATAATATGTTGGTTTTGTCCGTTCTGTTTTTCAGGCATTTGGTGATATTACTGGAGAAAGTCTTTTGTGTAATGAAATGGGCACAGCCCAGGAGCGCGCAAGCGAAATGGACAGCGTGCTGCATGCATCTTCACGTATCAAGCTGAGGGAGAGGAAAAAGAGCACAGCAAGGTGGAAAGGTATTATTTTCAGTTTCTGTACCTGGCTGAAAAACAATGCTGATACCCAAGCATAAAACCATGGCGGGGATAGAAGAAAACAGATAATTTGAAAACAGTTTCTCTTGGAAAGACCAGGGTGCGATCAGTTAGGTCTGAAATTTCACAGTTGTGTTTTCCAGTGGGTCCTCATCCTTGGATAGTTTCATAGGTCTGTTGCAAGAGTCCTGAAGGCTGAAGAGCTGTCATTCACCCAAACGCTGTCACACTTTCCATTCGGAAACTCAGTACAGTGATGCAATCCAGAGCAATCTATCTGGAGCAAGGGCCAGTGTTTAAAGTATGTTGGGGGCAGGCTTAAATCAGCTACTTTATATATAATTAGGTATGTGCCCACATATATTGGTCTGAGTGCGAAAGACCCAATCTCTCAGACTTGCACTGTGGTTTCCACCGTGCACTGAGAGCCGCTGGACCCTTCCCAGCGCCTCCAGAAGTACGTGCAGAGTGGAACATGCCCGTGTACGTCAGGTTGCTAAGTGAAGCTGCTGGTGATCAAAGGTAGCATCAGGGTGTTCGATGACAGAGAATTACGGAACACGCTGGGTGTCCTTAGTCGTCACTGTTGTTGCAAGATATCAGTTTCATCTCATTCCTTAGCCAGGGTCTCAGTACCAGATCTGGCTCCACCGGATCCCTGCACTTAGCTGAGTCCTATCGGTGTCAGTTTTCTCATGCCCTCTGAGGATTAAAGTTCAGTTAAAAGCACCTTGTGTTACTTTTCAATGCACAGTAATCTTGTCTGCTGACAGAGGAACCTTGGAAAGTTCACGTGAGCACAGGAGACACAGTTCTTTGAAGGAAAACTGATAAATTTAGCGTATGGGTTCTTGCTCCTGTATCCCTCTTGTTGGGGGAGGGAGGCCATCGGTACACTGCCGCCCGTGTATTTACGTCATGTCTTTCTCTACATCTTTTTTGCTAATCTTCAGGAAATCACGTTGTCTCCGGCAAGAGCTAATTCCTGCGGTAATGCGTGGTCCACAGAGTTGTTTACGTCCTGATTCACATCCATGGTATGGTTACTGTCTGACAGGATTTGCAGTCCTGACGTCCGCACCTGTGTGTGTACAGTGTTGTCCTGCAAATGCTCCATTCATAGCTCTTCTGTGGCTTCAACAAGCTTTTCAGTGTGGTGAGCTCACTTGATCAGATCACAGATCGGATCATGCGAATATAATTGTCATATGATTTTTTTTTTTTTCCTTCTAAATAGTGGGACATTCCTAGATTTCTCAGGTTTGCTTGTTCCTGATTTTTCAGGTTTGCTTGTACCTGCTAGTGGTGGTGGGGAAAATGTTGCTGATTTGTCTTTCAAGTTTCATGACTAAAACATTGACAATGTTTTCAGTAATTGTTCAAAGCACAGCACTACTGTAATTGCAAGGCTGCAAAGATGCCCAGAAGAGGAACAATGATGGCTCCATGCCACCAGTTCTGTAGCCAAGTCCCAACAGGCTGCAAAATTTACAAGATCCTAGAGAAGATAATTTTGCTGGGGTCCTAACATTGGTCAGACCTGCTTGCCTGGGAGCTACATCAGTTTAAAGCAACCTGGAGGTTACCCTCGTGCTTTCTTAGTAGTATAAAAGTATTGCTCATTAGTTCGAACCAGTCAGTGCCTATTCTATTTGGCTTCATACAAGTGCATCAGAAATGAAGTCTATGCCCCAAAGGCAAGGACTACGAGAGACAACAGAAGGAGAAGGTGGGAAGGGGAACAAAGGCAAGAAAGATGCAGTCATTTGTCCAAGGTCACCAGAGTCAGAGGCAAATGCAGAAATAAAGGGCAAACTGCCAGTGCCCTGACTCTTGGTCTTCCCTGTAGTAGGATCCTTTTTGTCCTGAAAATAGAGGTGGAAATGGGAAGAGTCTTACCTTCCTGCTATTTTGAATCATGCGTGTAGAAAACTGTAATCAATTAACATTGTAATCAGTGACATTTTTCTGACACGTATGCTTTTCTGGTCTCCCTTTGTTCACACTGGTGTGGAAAAACTTTTTCAGATGGATTTACCTTTGCAAGATCTTTCCCAATGTCTTGAACATTGTTGATTAATTTTGGTACGTAAATCTATGGTTCTCATCCATCTGAATAATCACTAAAGGACATTAGGTAGTATCCTGGAGGTTTAAATGTCACTCCTGAAAAGAGTTTTTCTTTGGGTTTGCAAGATAACAATTTGGTTTCTACTTTTTTTCTTTTTTTAATTGATTTCTGTTCATGTGCATGTATGTGTGTTTTTATGAGCTACATCCAGACAGAAATGGTGTTAAAAATCTTCTGAATATCTACAAAAAGTGATGTGATGTGATTTTTGGGGGTTCTATTGCATCAGATATTACTTGGATGACTTCTCTCTGTCACACAGGAATAAAAGTGCCCTTTTAATGTTTGCTTTGCCTGTTGACACTTCAAACTACTGTAGATAATTTTGAAAAATAAACTAACTGAAGAGAAACCGTCCAGTCCCAGAATTTTTCTGTGGATTTCTTGTACCTGAGCAAAGTTGAGCTTTTCACCAGTTACCCCAGGTGCTGGGGTAACGCCGATTACCCCACAGTGAGTGAATGACACAAACAGTGCAGTGGAGGCCACTAGGATTGCTTGTGTACGTGACTGTTCTCTGCTATGAGTTGAGGTGGTGGGTGATCTGTAACCTTGCAGTTTCTGGGTGACAGTACCAAGAAGACAGCATGCTGTAGGCAACATCATACTATCTTCTTGGCCTAAGTTTTGTCTTTGAACATGACTGAACGTGATGATAAAAATCCCTTTGGGCAATAATATACCTAGGTTTCCCGCCACTGAGTTAAGATATCCCAGCCTGGGTCTGTGAGATTTTGACTTCGGTGTTGTTAATACGCTATTATTTAGCCTGATGGCAAGACTGACTTTACATGCGGAGCCACCACACCTTCAGTTCTGACAGGACTATGCAGGGGTTTTTTTAGCAAATGTGGATCTGGTCCTGAGACTTTGTTCAGCATGAAGGACTTGATTAACCACTTTTATTCCTTTGGTTATGTTGGCATGTCTCCACCGACTTTCATGTGATCTGGGATGTACAATTCTGCAACAGCATGTATTCTTGAAAGCTGAATTTAAAGTATGCTTAATTATTAAGTAAATTTACCGTACAGTTTTGCTGAAAATGTGGCATCCTACCTATTAATTTTCGCTACTTACAACTTATGAGTTCCCATGGTTCTTGGTCAATATTCGGTGGGTGGCACTGGCTTTGAAATTGCTTTCTGAAGTGCTCTTATCAGCCACGTCAGCCATAATGCTCAGCTGTAGCTGGATAGTAATTGCCTGTCTACGCAGTGTTCCTTTACAACAATTTTCTCCCGTGTAGCTATATATATGTAGTCATTACTGAAAAGTGTAAATAAAGAATCCTTTTAGTGGTGTAGTTTCCCTGGGTACCTACTGTGCTCTTATTATCTAAAACATACTCCCCATCTGTAGTTCTGTTCTATTAAAGGATAAAGACATAAGTATGAATTAAAAATTAAAATGCTTGTTGTAGATTGGAGAGTAAGGTCTATTAGAATATATCTGGCGCTAGGCTCACAGTACAGTAGATAGATTACACTGAGCACCAGTTAAGCAAGGGGATGAAAAATGAGTGATTTTCATCATTCAGTTAAATATAGTGCTAAGTGGTATGTGCTGGCATTAAAAGCAAATTACTTAGCACTTCACCAATCACAGCATGAGAGCATTCCATTGGAAGCAGTATTTCCAGTGATGCTCAGTCCTCAGTTTTATTAAATAAATCAGTTGTTAATGCTTAAGGAAGCAGTTGAAGACGTATTGCTATGATAATAAAAAGATTGAAAATATAAAAATAAAGAGAAGCAGTACCTCATTTTAATTAAATGCCCTAAGAAAACCTCCCTCTCAACAACAAAACTCCAAAGCACTGGTAGATCTGTAATATTTGCATCTCCTGTACCTTCTTTAGGTCTTCCTTTCTTACTAATGAATATGACCTTCCTTTTTTTCTTTCCTTCTTTGTAATGACATCTTTTTTGCTCATAAATCTGCTGCCATGTCACTGAACATTTTGATGAGCTTTTCTGATTCCCTTTTATATCTCCTTGATAGGATATTATTATCCAGTAATCTAGAGATGGGGAGCCTGATCCTCAGCACAGGTACTTTTTGGCTGCTCAGCTGAGGACAATGGAGATGTGAGAATTTACACCAGAAGTGATTTTGACATTGAGGGCTACCTTTACATCATGTAGCAACATTATTTCCTCCTCAGCAATGCGCACGGGGAGACACTGAAATCTGCTGTCCGAACACACGGAAGCTGTGAGAAGTCATAAACCTTTCCAGGTCTCAGACCATTCCCAAGCCCTCTCCTCCTAAGCAGGAGTCACCTGGCAGGAGCCACTTGCAAAAGTCCTGGGAATGACATATGCAGGAGATGGCCCAAGGTCTGAGCCACAGCTGCATCTTCACCAGCAAGATCAGACATGAGAAGGAAAGAAAATTACAGTTCAGGTCTCAGAATTACCAGATTAAGGAGACTGTGCATGAAGCTATCTTGAGTCCTTCATTTTTCCCCTAGTGTCAGTCTTTGGGGAATCCTGTTTTGAGTTTTCTTTTATGATTAGGTTTGAAAGCTGTTTTCTTTATGACTAGAAAAGGGTAGGAAGTGAGGGACAAACTAAAAAGATGAAAACCAAGAATATCCTGTCAGCACATAATTGCAGGAGCTCATACATGGAGTAAAATACCACCTCTTCTGGGATTCATTGTCAAAATGACCATCAGTTTTTTCCTGTGGTCAGGGTAGGAAGGATAAGGGGCAATCAGCTTAAATTTCTTGCAAGTACTTTTTCTTTCTGGGTTTTGGAGACAGGGCAAACAACCATACCCAAGCGATAAGCTAGATATAGTTCATCTATTTTTAGTACAAAGGTTGGCTGGAGATGTTTAGATTTTTCTTCTGGCCCTGCATTTCTGGAGTTCTGTGAAAATGACAAGATCTGCCCACAATAAGTACCTTTTCCATTTGTGCATAACTTGTGCTTAACACCTTAGTGAAATCAATGTAGTCCTATACAGCAGAAGTCTTTCCACTAATAGTGTAGGACAACAATGTTGTACCTGAAAGAAATATTTTGTAAAATCTTGACCTATTTCAAAATGTTTTCTCGTGAAAAAAATTGTCAGTCTTTTACAATATATGTTCTAAAACAAGGTGTTTAAGCAATGCTTCCTTCTCTTGGTGCAGCAGATTTTCATTCTCATTTCCCTGTCTTCCTCTATTCAGACATGCACTCAGAAGTTTTTTGGTTTTTTTTTTCTTGTTTTACAATATCATTATTTGAAGTACTTCCTTAAACCTTAAAACAACACACATTCTTTTTAGTACCAATATAACCTTTTCTTCTCAAAACACTTAAGGACATGATATTTAACCTAGTTTTCAAAATAGAGAATTCCTTTTTTCATTTTCTTGGCTGACATGTAATGGTTCTGATGCATCTTTTCTGGGTATGCCAATCCTGTCATATACGCTAATATGAAATAATGACACAAGGTTGACTTAACTAGACATAATAGGGCATATTTACAAAACATTCTGTATGGGAGGTATATGCACAGATCTTGCTACTTGTTAATGAAATTGGAGAAGTTCCTCATCTGCACTGCAACATATATTTATAATAGCCTTCTACTCCAAAGGCGCAGAGTCCTTACATAATGAAATAATAAAAATAAAAAAGAAAGGGCTCCACACAACATTGTTTCAGATAAATTTTAGAACTTCACCATGCAATGGAAAACATAACCACATTGAATTTGGAGCAATAGACAGCTATCGTTGCGTCTAAAACCAGTGCATGAATGTGTGTGCTCATGTGTATAGAACGATAGCAGGACAGATTTCAGGGGAAAGGCTCTGTATTTCAAACCTTTTCAGAGTTTTGTCTGTAGTCCATGCTGTCTAAGTCTTTTTTTCCTATTTTGGAATTAAAAATCAGTGTTTGAAGGCTTTTGTCTTTTTCCACAAATATTATCCGTGAATATATTAGAGAAGCTCTAAACTATCGGAGAATGTACATTACTTTTCATAGAATCTTTCAAATTAGAGATGGAAAAGTCTAAAATTTTTAATGATCTCATCACGTGATGCTTTTTCTTTAACAAGTAGTGGTCAGGAACTGGTTACAGCCTCCTATTTTCCTTTTTTGTTTTTCATGTTTCCATTTAGAATCGCCTCTATTTTGGGTCTAAAAATTGCATTGGCACCAGAAAGCTTACCACATCACATTGTCCGACTAACAACTCTTAAATGCTGGCTTTTCCTTATGAATCAATGGCCTTATGCACATGAATCCAGCTTATCAGGAACACAACATTTTACTCAAGGCTGAATCTGTACTTAGAAGTCAAGGGCTTGTCTGTGTCCTCTGACAGCCAGAGGGATTTTACAAGGAATGTCGAAAGAGCTGATACAGGCACAACTTGGTCCAAAAAGAAAATAGTGAGACCAGATTAAAAAGTGTTGCATTCAGGTTTCTAATGTTTAGCTTTCCTCTTCTGCCCTTGCTATTCTTGTGGACGCAGGCTCTCCTTTAAGCGCAGCTGTGCCACCTGAAGAGACCATCTGCAGCGGCTTTTTCATGCAGACGCAGCTCCCATGGGAGCTCTCCCTCACCCATTCCAGGATGAGCAGCAAATGCCTTCTGTTCCAGCCGTTCAAGATTTGCAGGGCCATTTTACCCAAAACAGGTGAGAGAGCATTCGCATGAGCAGCTCCGCTAGCAGCTCTGAGCACAGTCGTCTTTGAGAGAAGGGTGGTGAGGACAGGTGGGGGTGATGCTGTTAATCCTTCACCCAGCACAACCGCAACCGAAGTGGATTTGTGCTCGGTGTGTGTCTGTCTGGTTTAAAGGTTTATTTGGAAGTCCTGTGTTTTTTATTTGACTACAAATGTTGTGAGTGGTAAGACAGATCTTCGAGGTGAGAGTCCTCAAAGACGGCTAAGTGTTTGGGGATGAAACCTCAAAGACGGCTAAGTGGTTGGGGATGAAACATGGACTTTAATGCTTGTTTTAGACTGAGATGAAAAAAATGCAAGAAGTGTATGCCGTGAGAATGCGCAAGGAAGCAAGACTAAGAGACTACATCTACGTTAGCAGTAGTACAGGACATTAGGAACAGATCTGTAGAGGAAAATAGCTGGTGCTGAGGATCTGGCATCCATGCCACACAGGTTGTGGGGGTTTACTTCAGACTAGTTTTAATCTGGTCCTGTGGACTTAATGCCCATTAGGCGCTGGAGTAAGATAGGTTTATTCCTGGAATAAACTTTGAGGAATAAATTGGAATAATCTTCAAGCCTAGTTTCAACTAAGGAACCCAGTGGTTGTGCCCCAAGACTACCACAGTATGAAGCAGAAAGCACAGTAAGTGGGGACATCGGGAAGATTTGCCCCAAAAGCTCGTCAAAGGCACTAATGTAGAAACCTCCAAAGTTACCCATGCCACCTCGTTTGGGAGCAAGGAAGACAGAAAAAGTCCATCTAAAGGATGAAAGTTGATGGCTGTCCACTAAGGGAACCTGCTCAGCTCTATAGTGGCTTATGCTCCCAGCACTACTAGGGTTTTCAGCAAAGTCATTAAGTAGCTGTATGTTTCAAAATCCATAAATAATCCTACTAAGGTATTAGCTTTCTCTCTAATATTGCCATATCCCTGGTGATATATGCCCTCTTTCAGCTTGGTCAGGATACATGGGGAAGGTAAAGGGAGCATTAGCTCTGTTTAGTTCAAGGTTTCATCCAGCCAGGTATGTGAAAACCGTATGTTAGATAAAAATGCATGAAAAATATGCTTTATTTTTAACCACATAAACGTATTTTCAAAAAGAAAAAAATCAGCTATATTTTATGAGGTATAATTATTAAATAATTATTAAAAATTATTATTATTATTATTATTATTATTATTATTATTATTATTATTATTATTATTATTATTATTATTTCAGTGATATACTCTGCTGCTGCTGTTTTCATAATTCCTTTTGTCTTCTCTGAGGGAGAAATTCAACCTATGCTTAATCTACAGCTCGTGTACCTTGGCGTAGAGAATAGCACTAAAATGGGAGTTGCCAAACAGCTTCAGACTTAACAGCACTGAAGAAGGAATGGAAGCCTTTGCATCCTCCCCGAACACAGCGGACGTTACTCTAGAAAAAAGCAAACAGGCTACTGGTTATGCCCCTGGCTTTCTCTAGCATGCTTGCCGGCCGCTCTGCGTGGCTGTGCCTCATAACGTGCGGTGGACGGGGACTCCCATTCACTCTGCAGGCTGTAGCCTTCTGCTACCCGCTCGGCTGGGGCATAGGCACTCCTAGCTGTTATATTCCGGGGTAAGATGAAACAAAAAGGTGCTGTGAATGATCCTGCTTCAAGTGCAGGACCCAGTCGGAGGACTTCTCAAGGCTTCTGATCAGATGGGACCTGAACAGGAGAGGAAAGGGTCTCATACAAGGTCAGAGCTTCCTCAGCGAAGGCTACAGTGTTTTTACTGGCTTTACAATGTTCCTGAAAAGGGGAGTGATTTGCCTGGGTAATTAGGTCAGGATTGTAATAGTTTGGCTTCCTTTTATCCTTGTTACGTGGATAACTCAGATATATTTTTTTCTTCCCCACAGACTCAGCAGTACAATTTCAAAATTGACATGGTGCTTATCAGAAGTTAGTAATTGGATGGTGCAACCCATTTGTTTGATAAAGCTGAACTGTTCATTTTTAGTTTCTAAAAGCTAATAGGCATTGTTCCTTCTTTGACATTTGATTTTAATGGCTGTAATGTTGCTCCTGTCTCAACAGCTATATGTCTGGGTGTTTTCCTTGACTCCATGCTTTCTCTGCAAGCTGCAGGAGACTGGTTTTAACTCTTCAGCTTCTGGCATCTGTGGTAGTTTCGTCGCTCCTCCAAATGCAGCTGTATCCCATGGAGCTGTCAAAGGCAAAGTGCTGGGATTCAGCAGTGAATTAAAGCTGGAGGTAGGGGTGCAGTTTTTCCCAGGTCTGCATAGCTCTAGTTAGGTCAGGAATAGGGTAATCATAAAAAAATCTTCATTATAGTTTTGTGCCAGTGTGATCCTATGAAAGCTGGTGAGGTGGGGCAAAAATTTGGTGAAAAAGGGATGTGTAAAACTCCTATGACTGTATCATTTGCCACTGATGGAGTTCGAGGCACCACTTGTTTCTATAGGACTGGCTTATTGCAGCTCCTTTCTCTTCGGCCTTCAAGCAAAATCAATTCATGAACTATGCAACACTGCTTTAAGGCTCTTTTTATGAGACTAGCCTAATCTACATATGGCATTGTCCCTACTTTACAGTCTTTTAATTGGCTACAAGCAGCTTACCATATTGATTGAAAAATTCTTCGTGTTACATTTAGGGCTATAGCTAATTATGATCTTTCTCCTGTCCTTGTCTTCTTGATTTGTAGTTCACATCTCCTTCTCAGGAGCTCCGTCCTTTCTCTTTCAGCCCCGAGTCTCCTCTACTGGAACCCATTCCTACCCTGGTTTCATAAAACCTCATGTCTAAGCCGGTGCTGTTAGCAAGATACTGAATAAGATGGAACACTGCTCTGAGGTGGACGGCAAATTCTGCTTTCCAAATAAATACTGGGAAGCTCATGATAGTGTCATTACATTAGCTAAGATGGGATGTTTAGAGAATATTTCAGTAGTGAAATAGAAAATATAAATTAAACAAAAATTGACCCTAAAGAGAGGTTACATGAAAAAGTCCAATCAGTAAATAAAATGCGTATTTCCTTACAGTTAAGTACAGTAGAATCCTCACTGAAAACTGTTAAAAACAACAGTTGTCACTCTTGATAACTGTAAATATGTAGTAAAATCAGTTCATTAACTTATTATTATGGAAGGAATACCAGAAGAAAATGCTATGATGAAGTATTATTTTCCAGAAATCTGACTGTAGTAATTTCTCCTAGATTATGTTCCAATGATCCATGAACTTCTAACTCCTGCAAAAGAAAAAAAAGTGTTAAATATTGCAGAATATCCATCTTATTTTCAAGACTGGTGCGCCAGATTGCTGTGCAGTCGTCACTGCTGATGTAACCAATGGGAAATCCGTCTAAGCAAGAAAGATGTGAAATGGCATGCCACACTGTGTCATGAGTATAGTTTGATTGAAAAAATTCTACTTGACGCCCTGTGTCACAAACTGGGGGCAGAAATTTTAGCATAATTCAGGAACTCTTAAAAGAGAGTTATGCCAAGATCTGAGAAATGTTGTCATCAGTCTCTCTGGAGTAAAACATATGAATTATTTTTATCGTTCCATGTCTTTAATATCCATATTTCCTTCTTTTATGCCTTATTTTATGCATTTAATTCAAATGAGAGCAAATGTGTTCTGGCTGAATGTCATATATATATTGTATATAATAGAACTATGATTAACTGTATGAATAATTGCCAGTTGCAACTAAACAATTCAGACGGATAGTTTCATTAAGAAAACAACATGGGGTCATTATAAGGTTCTGGTCGCTGCCCCCAGTCTTAGAAAAAAATATAGTTCTCTGAACCGCCAACCTGAACTGGTGATAAAATATCCCAAGTAGGCTCACATTAAGCTGGATAATATGCAGGCTGCTTGATTTGTATTGAATATGTGTCTGGTGGCTGGAACCCACTGTAATGAACTAGCCCACAAATCACAGCTTAATGGGAATCTACTTATACATATTGCTTAATTAAAAGTTGTGAGCTTATTAACATGTGTCTTTGGCACTGAGCTTTGGGGATGTAATCTCTGTGCAAATAAGACTAGGTTGTAAAAGTTTTATAGATTGACAATGATATTAAATTCTATACCTTAATAACCCATCGTTTTCTCAAAGCATGGTTCCTATTCTGTATTTATTCAAAGCTGTGACAAATTATTTGTTTGTCATCCTTTATGGTGTGGGACTTCATGTACTTGTTTTGTCTCAGAAAGCTAGTGCTGCTGATGTTTCATCTAATTCTAGTTTTTTGGGTGTTGCTAGCTATTCAGGCTCAGAGACTCTTTTTTTTATTACAGAGGCACCCCGTGGCACAACACCGTTAGTTAGCATTGTGCCAGTGTTTCCATTATAAACCTGTGTTTTCCTGGGTTTATAACTCTACTGTAAAAATTTTCTTTGGGCTCAAACTTGGACTAGAAGGTCTGAGAGTGAGACAGAACATTTTTGAACAATTAGTACAAAAATCTGCGGTATGATGCTCTTTGCTTGGTTACGTGACTTTCCTGATTTCTGTATAGCTAGTTTCAGAAACACTTCTGTCCAATTTTTTTTTTCTTTTTTTCTTTTTTTCTTTTTTTTTTTTTTTTTGCTTTACATGACATCTTAGCTGGGCTGTTTCTCCTTCATCTCAGTTAATTCCATTTAATGTTCATTATTGCTTTCATTTTACTTACAGAAAAAAATAGAATAAAGCAATCTCTTGTAAGGCTTTAAAAACATGGCTTTCGAACGAGTTACATCTTCTTTCTCTGTGGAAATATTTAACTTATTTCACCCTATTTGGCACCTCCCCTTAGAGACTGTAATAAGATGGTGCTACAGGGGAGAAGAAGGGACAGAATTGGTAAATGGAAATAGAGATGAGCTTTCAGAGGTTGTTGCACGTCACGTATTCCAGTGGTTTTCATGAACATACATCATAGCTATCCCTTCAGAAGAAAATCACAAATTTTCACACTACACCCTCTGAATCACAGATCTGTGAAAGAGCGAAGAAAACAAAACTTTTTTCTCGGTAGTTTTGATGGGTTCCTCTTCAAGAACTCTGCTTGAGGAAAGGACTATTAGCTGTGGATATGCCTCCTCCCCTTCGTGCCTCATCCCCCATCCCCTTGCCTCAGTGTCCCACCTGAGAACACACACGGCGAAGAGCTTTGGTTTTCCCCAGCTGACCTCTTTGCCAAAAAAGGGTTAGAAACCATTTCAAACAGATGTGCTGCTTCATGCAAGAAAGTTGTCTTTGTTGCCAGCATCCGATCACTCCGATTAAGCGCAAATGAAACCAGCTCTCCTTAAAGGACTTGAACGTGAGAGGTGAGGACTTGGCTCTCCGCAAAGGACTTGAGCATGGGAGGTGAGATCAGTCTGAGGAGATCTGCCCTAAGCCACATGATGTTTACCAGAGGTCTACACAGTTCTGCGCTTGAGGAGACAGGAGGATGTGTGCTGTGCCTTTGTCTCTGTGCTTTACTATCATGCCGTCCCAGAAAAACGTATCTGGGGGACAAACAGGGATGGTTGTTCAAACGAACAGGGCGATGGGCAGGATTCTGGTATGGCAGACCTGCCAGATCTGATATAGACAGTCTGAGACCGTGCAGCTGAGTCCAGCCCGAAGTTTCTCTGCAGGAGCATAAATACCGAGCAGCGCTGTGGTCTCTCTTCCACGGTGTGCTGTCACCAAAGCAGGATGCTTACCCTTCTTTGGAGATGGACGCGGTGGCACAAAGCAGAGCCTCACAGCTGAGGTGCCCCATGAGAAGGCATCTCCTCCGCCCTGGAGCTTGTGGTCAGTCACTGTCTGTCACGAGCCTGAAATGCTGTTGTGCCTCCTAAAGCTTTGGGGGCTCAAATGCTGTTGTGCCTCCTAAAGATCTGGGCTGAAACCTTTGGGTTAGATCATTACCAGGAGCCTACTGCTAAGAGAGGTTTTTGTTGAGGAAAAGGAGGGAAAGAAAGGTCTGTCTCTGGAGAGGGCCCCTGGGTGGCCTGGATCTCGTTTCTGCCCCAGTCCTTTGTATCACACCGGATGCCGCAGTGGGATCCCATCGCGACAACTGAGGTCCAGCAGCCAGCAGCCCTGGACCAGGCTGCGGTATTTCACGATCCTGATTTGTGCAGAGCCTGACACAACAGGCGGTGCCTGCGTGAGTTTTTACAGCGAGCATTAGATAATAATGAAGTATTAATCACCACTGACTAACAACTAGATATTACTTCCTAAAATAGGATGCAGATGAGTATGTTGTAGTTGAAGAAGTGTTGTTTTCAATATATATGCTAAAATAAACTGTATAATTACTCTGTATTCACAGTAGTTAACATAACTGCATATGACAATTGAATAAGGTAAGTAACAATAAAATATCCATGAAGGATTTTGTTTTTGTAGCCCACAAATTCTGAGTTCTGTACACGGAGTGCTTTTATTCCAGTTGCTTCTTTTTTTCAATCATCAGCAGTTCTGACAGTTCAAAAAATAATTATTTCAGTTTGGCACAAAACTCAGTTATTTTGAACAATTGATTAGAAAAAGATCATCAGATGTGGTTTTGATTTCAGACTTCACAACTGTAGAGCAAAAAGGAATTTTGAAACAAATGGTTGTTTCAACCTGAGTTGTCAAAATGTTTAATTAAAAAATGAAGGCACTGACAAAGCTGAATGTTCTTGAAGGAAACTATTTTGACAACAAGTTCAGCAACATTTCTGTATTTTCATAAATCCGTTTGGTGACACCTTTTTGTCTAACAAAAATTTTCCCTGCTTTAATCCCAAAGCCACACTCATAGGACCTGACTCAAGAAAGCAATTAAATACCACTGAAGTCTGTGGAACTTGAGAAAGCATTTGAAGTCTTGAACATGCTAGGTTCCTGGCCAGATTCCTTCTGAAACTCATTCTTTAGAAATCTACTCCCTCTTAATTAATTTGATTAAGTAGCGTTTTGTCTGAGACACCCTCCATTTTGAAGAAAAGGAAAGTAAGAAGAGCTAGTTGGCAGTTAGACTAATGAGAAAATGATAATTTCTCTAATACCCTGCCAGGGTCCAGTAAAATACTACTCGCATTAAAATAAAAGTTATATTTCCCTAATCTTCTAGAGATGTGTGATTCTTTCAAAATGATATTCAAATCAAAGACTTATTACTGTCCCAAGCCTCAGCCCATTTGTTCTAAGAGGTATGTTTGAATTCCAGGGAAGAAAAAGGAGGATTAATTGCGAATCTGTCTTACATGCTTTGTATTGTATCCTTTTCACAATTTTTTTTTAAAATAATAAAAATGAACTCATGTATGCCTTTTGAATATCCTCACTCATTAGGCAGCCAAGTATTGCGCTGGAAGCAATGTTTGCCTGTTATTTCACCTGGGTAAGAAACCCAGAGACAGTAACTCCAGCCCTCACTGTGTCACGCAGACAGCTGAGCAATTCGCCCGTGAGCACCCTCGCTTAGCTGCACTTCTCGTGCACGTGTTGGTTGAGAGGAAGCCTCGCAAAGGGCATCCGGAGACACGGCCAAATCAACGCCAGGGTGCTAGGACAGCGAGGGACAGCCAGCAATGGCGGTGCCCTATGGGAGGTGCTGGGGGAGCCTGGGGAGCCCCGGTGTGCCGCAGGCCGCCCGGCCGGGGCGTGAGGGCAGGGACTCAGCTGTTGGTGGCCGCGGTGGAGGCTCCAGCGGCGGCAATGCTGCAATGCCCCTCTCGTCCAGGGGGAACCGGACATGCGGGCAGGCACGTGCCTCCCTGCTCCTGCAGCCAGCCGAACCTCACCCAGGCATCGAAGGAACGTGTGCTGGTCCCACAAAGGGAGCATCCTAATTCTGTAGCATCTGGGGTATAAGTAACCACAAAAAACGGGGAAGAGCTGAGAAAAATCGAGGTATCGGTTGCGGCTGACTTAGGCAGGAGATTTCCTGCTGCGGCTCCTTCTGTGCTTCAGCAGCCAAGCACAAAGCGACATGCCAAGAGCAGAGGAAAATCTAGACCTAAGCAGGGATCACTGACACTCCTTAGCCTTTACACAGGTCACACCTAGACAAAGACAAGCTGAAGCCGTTAACTCCACATTTTTGGGGTCCTCTGTATATGTGACTCAGACTTTCCCCAATACAGTGTATGAGCGTGCTTTCTCGGAGCTCTAATTGATAGTCAGACAGAACTTTCTTCATATTAGTGGAATTCACTGTTAATCTTCAGGGAAATAAAATCAGCATTTTTATGTGAAATTAGGTGTATATTGCTTAATCAAGACTTTTCCAAATTAATTTACTAACAATAAGTATTCATGCTGGTTCTCTTTCAAAAGTTCCTTTGTTTCAATATAGCTAATAATTTTTACACAGTTGCAGCTAATTATCAAAGAAAAACTAATGAGGCTGCTCATGACACAGTGCAAGAAGTATTTCTGTAAGATATTGTGCTTTTTTTGTTGTTGAAATGCTCACAATTTTTTTAGATTTTTCTTCCATACCGTAGGTATTCCGGGAACAAATTATGCTTTGTCTGCTACCCCAGAATGCCACTGAACAGAATTCCATTCTCCACCAAAAAAAGCTTCTTGAGTACGCCAGTGCTTCGCAGAAAGGTGAGTCAAATCCTTCCTTCACCGGTACCACATCAGCTTTCTGCCCAGACACTGGACCTGGCGGAAAAGATGCTATGCAATCCCGACCACAGCACCAGGAACATAAGGAGAAGAGGAATAAGGTGAGACCTAGAGAGTCATGAGCAGGCGGGCAGCAGGTCTTAAGGCCAAAGCTGGCTTTGACCAGGCTGAAGTTTGCAGCCTGCAAAATATAGAAAGAGTTATTTCAAACTACAGAGTAATGAATGCCCACAGTGCCTGACAACTACATGTGAGTTTCACCATACGCCCTTGGATGAAACCCCGCTCCCTCCTAAGTCAGCTGGCACGTTGCTCACCTACACCGGGGAGCTGGCACTAACGCTGCTCTCGAAGCATTAAACAGCGACCTAACAAAAGGGGTATGACAATATTTGAGGATGCGATTCCCTTCACCTCACTCCGGCAAATAATCAGCGAGTACTCAGGCAACTAAAGTAGAGTTAAACTTCTTAGCTGATTAAGACAAACAAGATAGGGCTGCTGGTGTAATGCTGTGAGAAAAGCCACTTGTGCTAATGGCTCCCATGCAAAAAAAAAAAAAAAAAAAAAGAGATAGAGGCTAATGATTCTCTGGATGTCCGAGTTCCTGGATAAAAAATGGGATCCTGCCTGTGTTATCTTAACTTTTTGAGCTTACTGAGCAGGAACTGGAGGAAAAAGGGGTAAATTTTCATTTATTCAGTCGGGTCTCAGAGGAAGTCAGTGCAGTGAAGAGATAAATGAAAATGTTCTTCAGTTGTTTAAAAACAATAAAAAAGAAATTTGTTCTGAACTTAAACAGAATTATGAAAAAATCAGAGTATCTAGTTTTAAAGTAAATCCTCATACCCATCTGGGCATATCTAGAACACTTATTGAAGGATTTACATTATAATGCTGATTATGTCATTGTTCTTTTTGGCCTCTCGTGAACATACCCAGTAATGAAAGGGCTCTCTATCCCCCATGCAAGCACAGCTGAAGTGTTGCCAGTGCAGGCTTTTCTGTCTTGTCCTACTAATCTGTGCACCCCTAAAGGTGGGATGATCATCCATTCTCTCTGTCCTAGAGCACTCTGGACCATGATAATAAGTGGGGGGAGGACTGTGTGTCCTATTTCTGAGGAATGAGACAAAAATGACAGCATTTTGCATTGGCCGCTGGGTAATCATCCACTAGCAAAAGCACCTAGAGCCTGACTCAGTGTCCATAGAAGACACAGGGAATATTTCAGTTAGCTTCAGTTGGGTCCTTTGTGCTCTTGGGCTAGATTTTATCAGCTGACAACCACAAAAGAGATTATCTGTGCTGCAATAGATTTGTCTCCCTTCCGAAGCAACTACTTAAAATGAACTGTTCCATAAATATTTGAGTGACAAAACTGTAACTGAATCCTTATGTTACAAGGATAGTACTTGCTGTGTTCAAAGCCCATCTAAAACATACCGTATGCAAAACAGTGGTCCATGTTTGCAAACATGGCAAGTGGCTTCGCTTCTGGGGCTGGCCTTTGGGGTGCTCTGTTTCAAGTGCTAGAAGGTGTCGGAAATCTGAAGTAACCAGACTCATTGGCACCTTTTGAAAATGCAGTACTTGTTAGAAAACACTTCCACATAGCCATAGCCAGGAGTGAACCAAAGCTGCCCAGCCCTGTGGAAAGGTTAGGTCTTGTTGCTTTCATTATTCTTAGCTCAAAGTCTGGTTTAGACGGTGAAAGTATTCTTGCCAGCTTGTTAGATTAAGGATTGCAAACAAAACCTCAGGAATACCTACAATTAAATCCCCTGAATTAACCTTTCTAAAAGCAAGTATGTATACTTGAGTCAGTACTCTGTTCTTTCCAAGCTTGGAAGTGCCAAAATATAGGGGAAAAGTTTTTGTTTTTTTTTTTTTAATATTTGAGCTCAGTTGAGAGATGGACGTCTTGGCATCCTCACATCTGCTTTTCACGGGATTTCCTATCTAATAGCGTAGAATCAGAAGGCTTGAATAAGCAGCCTAACATCTGAGATTTGCTAATTGCTGGCTATGATGAGCACCTGATGCTGTAAGATAACAGGATTCCTTTCACCCTTCCCTTGTGAGGGCATATTATGTTGTGTTTCTCCATACTAAATAGAAGACAAAGAGTGACTGCCGGTGCCAGAAGAAATAAAATCAAGATATCTCCCAATAACTTGAGAGCCAATATATGTCACTGCTCTAGCTCCCTCTGCTCTTGACATCATTTAAGGAGTTCTGTGTGAACCCACCTGGGAATGACAGAGACAGACAGCAATCAAGGCAGTCCTTCTTGAAGAAGCAACTGTAAATCTGACAGAGAATGAGTTTATTTACTCCATTGCTTCTTCAGATCTTCACAAAGCCATTTGGGAATTACACCAGAATGGATATGTGAATATGGCCACTGTGAACTCTATTTACTGGAAGAAATTTCTTATATTTCTCATTGCACACAATCAGTAAATGAAACTTCCCTGGGAACACACGCTATCAGGGATTTCACCCCTAGTCGTCTCAAAATGTAATAAACCCAACACTTTATGATAAGAAGGAACTCGCATTTTGGCAATGAGTTCACTTAGCGCTGCTGACTTTGCGTTTCTCTCTCACGAGATCTGAAAGCAGCCACTTTATGAGGAAGCAAAGACTGCACTGGATAAAGATTGCAAGGTCTTCCCCAGGCTGCTCTCTACCCCTCCTTAGTTTGTGAGATCAGCTGTGCTTTAGAGAGAGAATCCCCCCTGCCTTCCCTCAATCTGCATTCATATTTGGTAACAGAGGTCTTGATTTAAGAATTACCGACACTGGAATGAATCTCGTGGCTGTTCATGAACGCTGGTAAGATTAAATGTGACTTTCACTTGTTAACCTTTTCACATGTGACTGCATTCAGCAGCGCTGAACATCGTAGGACGTAACCCATCAAGTAAGTAACTGCTTGTACTAGGCAATGAGCAGCTCCAGGTTCTGAGACTTCAAGCAACAGACTTAGATTTATACAGGGGGGTGCAGGCCGACCAAGCTCTCTTGCCTCCGCACCAACCCGCTGGAGCAATCCAGGTCCAGTCTGGAAGCAGCAGAGCACAGCCCTATGTCCATGCTGAGGTGTCCTACTTGGCGTATAGAAATACTTCGTGGTGTTGACTCTGCCATCCTTCCCCCGTTCAGTGCTGTATTTGCATGAAGGCTGATCTCGCAGTAAGTCACTGCCGAATCTAAGAATGAGTGGGATCATATACTTGCACATGTTTAGCTCCAGGAGCAATGCCTTATTTATGCCTTTGCCTACAGATATTCTGTTAACTTTTTTTTTGTTGTTTTGTTTTGGTTTTTTTGTGAAGTTATTCTAGCTTCTAGACTTTGTGCTGCTAGCACACTGGTATTTACTGTCCCTTATTGCATTGGTGGGAGGGCACTTTTTCTGTTTTTAACAATTTCTGAACTGTATTTCCACTAACAGTTTATAACCCTGGGATGAAAAGCACTTAAAAATGTGGTATGGATATTACTGTGTGGTTTTGGTTTCTACATACTTAAGCCTCAGTTAAGACTATACATATGAGCTGCTGAAACAGTTTCCAATTGCTCCTTGGGGTTTGGCCATTGACTTCTGTGTGTCAAGCTTTCAACTCATGTGCAAAGTGAAATTCATTACAAATTTATCGATAGTCACAATTTTAAAATTTCAATTGAATTGCAGTGCCTTTTAGCAAAAGCCGTGTGTTCAAGCAGCAGCAGTGTTAGTGAATTTCTGGGAGAGAAGAAAGGATAAGCTCATACGTTCAGTGCAATAACTACTATAGATCTTAAAAACTCGTTATCGGTAAAAGTCAAAAATGCTTCCAACAAAACAACAATATCTGAATGCTTCCATTCCTAAAAAAGCACGCAAATCCCATGCTAAATATTTTTTTCTCTCAGGTCAGTTCTTCTTCCTTTCTCTGGTTCTTTTAACTCCCCTTTTCACTCTTTCAGTATCTCTCTACCTTTACGCAGGCTCCTGTCCTAGATCCTCGCTACGCTTCTTTCTGAGTACTGTCAACACAAGCACAAACTCAGCTCCCTTTCGCTCTGCTCCTGACTCCCGTCGCTTCCTTGCCTCTTTAGACCTGTTTCCTCCTGCTCTAAGACCCCGGCTCCTCTCCTTCTCTGCCGTCTCCGAAGTGTCTCAGATCCGCTCTGAAGACCTCATGGCTCGCACAGTCTCTTCATTTTCCCGGCGCAACCTCCTCCTCCTCTGCCTCCCCCCGCACTGCCCGGCCTCCAGGGCGGTGTGTCCCTCCCTCCTGAGCCTTGCAGCCAAGCTGCATCCCTGCCTTTACAACTCTTCGTCTCTTTGAGAACACGCCAGTTTCTCAGAGCCTGTCCAAAGCGATCTGACCGCCCCAAAGAGAAGTCTGTTTGTCCATTGCTGCTCTCCAAGCACCTCTTCCACGCACCCCTCAGTCTTCTGCATCAAGCGGTTGTGTTGGCTTCCACACACCGCAGTCCCTTTTTTTTGCAATGCTCAAAAGCACTGCTGCTTTTCTCACAGTTCCTTCACAACTCTGCCTTATGACTCGCCTTTAAATTCCTCCTTCAGGCTCCTCTTTTACTGTGCTGCAAAAAACCTACGGGGGTCTGCAAAGTGCTCAGCAAGAGTCTGACGTGAATTTACTGTTATTCTGAAAAAAGATGTTACTTCATTATCTCTCTTTGCTCCCCTGTCTGTCTGCCTGTCTGACTTTATCTCTTGTGTCTATCAGTTACATTCAGAGCCCACATACAATTTTTCTGTGGCGGAGGCTGTACCATTTTTCTGTGGATAGATATCCTCCAGCAGAAAAGCCTGATCCTGGGAAATGCTGAGCCAGCAGCAGAAGGTGGTGCTTGGCTAAAGGTCTTTGCTGTTCTCTTCTCCTGTTATTTCTGGAGAGTCTTATGGTTTTGTTTCTTTCCTTTGCATTGTTTTCTTTTAAATTTGATTTTATTTATTCATGTGGCTAAGAATGGCTTTGAACAGCAGTGATGGATCCTACTCTAGCTCTTGATACTTAGCTGTAGCTAGGTTAACGAAACAGAGGAAAGTAGTGCTACGCAGCAGAGAGAATCTTAACATTGACATCACCGAGTCCCGCTTACGTGGCAGAATAAACCCTAACAAAGTAACCAATACTGCCATGCAGTATTTACATTTAAATCTAAATCAGGACATACATATGGAAAAACTATATATGATGACATTGCAGATTGCTTTTTTTTCAAATAGGTCCTTCAGGGTAGCAGCTGGATTGGTTTTAAGATAGGAGCTTCTTAATCCAGGCAGATGTAGCTCTCATCAGAAGTTAATTTGCAGGGATATTCACATATGCAAATCATGTCACAATGCTGAAATGCAACCACGTAATGACTGGAAAATGTTATACCCATAAATCATACTACCACGATCATCAAAATTTCCACTCAGCCAGGACAAATTCAACAGCATTTATGTCTTTCCAGCTTTTAGCCCATAAAAAATCTGTGTTTTTGGAGAGTGTGTTACACTGGTGATCTTAAAACTCCCAAGTCTGGTATAATGAGTCCTCAAGTGCGTTATAACTTACCAGTAATTACATTTCAACATTTCTGCTTTCAGCAGTTAGTGTTTTATTCATAAACATTTAAACACTGAATTAGGCATAAAATAAGAATGTTGGCAACAACCCGGCTTAATTTCATTAACTATTAGGTAAACGTAGTATTGCTTCTTCAAATAATCCTTGGTTTGAATGCTAAAGATGTAATGAACTTCATGGTTCATAGCATCTGACATTGCTTAATTAATGGGTGCATTTATAGTACATAGGCCTCAGTAATTGATTTATATGCATGATTTGCACATACAGCTGTTAGTTCCTGTAGGAAAGTCATAATTCAAATGTGTGCGTATTTTCTAGATATGGGGAAAGGGGGAAAAAAACCCACCTCACAAACTTGTCGAGTTCCCCCCAAACATGATAGCAAATAAATAGCACAGGAAAAATAAATAGCACAGGAAAAAACCTACCAGAAGAAACATTAATGTTATAGCTTTGAGTTTCCACAGCTCACACATTTCAAATGGAAAGCATGACAAAATGCTTCTCAGCATTTTTTTCCTCTTTACAGTAGATGTGGTTAAGTCTATATATGCCCACACACCTCTGTGAGTCTGTTCGTATTACAGCGTATGCAGGGTGAATGGAGTCCACATTTTCCATGCCTGTTTGAGTTTCTCTCCCTCACTCACATGCACATAAACACACAAAAGGTATACATAATTTAGATTTAGGAGCAAGTACAATAAAGCTAAGAAAAGGTTACGCTTAATATTACACATGTTTAGTCTTGGGGCAAATCTTCTCCTAACCGAAGCCAAACATTGGAGACGAGGGAATTCAGTACAGGTTTCCTAGCCTGCCCAACAGATTACTTGTGAAAACCAAAGTGGTGTGTTGAGAAGTCGATGCTGAAGAATAACTGAGCTCTGAGTGGAAAGAGGTCTCCTGTGGCAGTTTAAAAAAGGTTGAGGAAGAGAAACAGCTGTTTCTGGATTATCCATTACCTTGGAGCTAAGACTGTGTCCTTCCTAGTCCTTTTCTTGCCATTCGGTGTATCCCAAGCAACAGTCCCACGCGCCGAAGGAAGCATCCCCGTTCCAGCATGCGGAGTTCCAGTTCCCCCATCTTTCTCCCTTATACTGACAACTATCCCACATTAGCAGCAAACCTTATTTCAAGGGTTCTTGCAGGAAGCACTTGCCATTTTAGGGTTTTTGGTTTCGGTTATCAAAGCATTTCATTGTACATTAAGGAATGCAGAGCACAGGCAGCTTGATGGCTTTCACAACCCTGGCTCCATTTCCTGGTGCTCTAAGGCAACACTTAGTTTTTCACTCTCCAACCCCTTATACACTCTACATCTGCTATTCTAATGCCTGCATTCATCAGTAGACTGGCAATAATAAATTTTCTTCTTTCCTTTCTCTTTTCTTTCCAAAGGGTCTCCCTTGTGCACACGTTTGTCATTTCTTCGCTATTGACTGCTGACTGGCCAAACCTCCATGAACAATAATTCCATTATAATGTAAGCCAGGGGCATGGTTGGCTTTATGGTTTGACTGGAGGCAGGTGAAAGGGTGGAAAGGAGATTATTTTAAACTCTTAATCATCACTCATCTTTTTAAAATATTCATTGACAAGCTGTAGTGGAAACTGTATTTTTTTCTTGTGAACCCAGGCACTCTTCCAGACTCATTCCTCAGTATTAGCCCAGTGCTTTCCTCCTGAGGGCATTACTGCAGTCTTCTGAACGCAAATCTTTCCCACAGTGTTAGTGACTACGTCCATACAGTCCAGCAAGGCCTTGCACTCAAACTGGTGGGCTAACGTGCCTTGCATCAAAAAGTAATTTACAGCACTGAGACCTAAGAGGCATGAAGAACAACAGCTGAAAGCCTGAACCATGAGCCTAGTCCCCACACAGGGCATGTGAGTTTATGCTATGTGGATGGAAAGTCTAATACTTCAACTACCACTTGAGAAATGCTACTGAGATATGCTGAGTGATTCCGTTTGATTCAGAAGGCAGATAGGTTAGATAAATACAGAGCTGGTGGTATAAGGTAATATCTGCCTTTCTCCTTGTTGTAGATACACCTGTAGTGAAGTAGAGGCAGTCCACGAAGCTGTAGAGTAGTAGGGACCAGCTCAGCTCGTAACATCTCTAATGTAGCATTGATGGGCACAGTAGAGCTACCACAGAATGACTGAACCACAGAATAATTTAGCTGCAGGAATCAGGCACACTTATGAATAAGCTCAGAGCCAAAGTATATGACTATATAAATATATCAATGTTCACTTTAATGGGATGTCCATTTTAAGGTATCTACATGAAATTGCACACACTATTCCAGCTTTCCTGGAAACGGGCGGTAGGGAATTGCTTTGGTTGCTGTTACCTTTCGCAAGTGGAGGAAGCCAATAGGCAAAGAGTTAAGCTATGTTTAGAAGACGTTCTATTGACATTGACTGATTTATATAATATACATTAAAGAAGAAGTAATTTGAAATCCTAAATCTAAAGAAGACTAAAACTAGAAGAAAACAGAATGAATGTATTGCAGTCACTGAGGTCAGATGATTAAATGGCTTCTCCTCTTGTCGTCTTCAGCCTGCTTTTACTAATCTGAAACTCTGTTTGCAAGTATTTTTTTGATCATGGCTTTAGATTTTCAGGGGGGGTTGGCCTCTGAAATTATCTTCAAATCATTACATATTTTTCAGAGCAACTGAATGAGTTTCATGGAAGATATAGGCAGAAATGGTGATTATCTAAGATAACAAATACTCAGTAATATAAACATTTTCTGCCAAAGCTTCCTCCTCTCCAGCACATAATCCGGTTCTCATTGATTTCAAAAGCAGTTGGGTTTCATCTGATCACTAGTTATTAAACAGCTTCTGAAGTTATAAAAAACCCCCAAAGCTTTGCTAGAAATAATCTTTGTTTCCTTGGCAGACTGTAACAATAATAACAATTATGTATAAACATGCATATATACACATTTCCTTTCCATTTTTATATCTTCAATCATCTGGAGTTCTTCAAGCATTTTATGCAGGTGAGTGAAAAATAATTATCTTTGTTTTGCAGACACAAAGGGAAGGTATGGTTAAAGGTGGCAGAAAAGGAAGAATACTGTGAATTTTCTACTGAGATTAAAAAAACCCACAATTATATGAAAACTGCTCTGGGTTTCTTTGACCAAAGCAGGCTGTGTTTTTACCCGTTCCTTTATTTTTCCCAGCCTCCCAAGTCGTCTTGAGCCAAGCTTTGAACTCTCACAGCGCCCTGAGCAGCATTCTTGACGTTAAATTGGACAATTGGTAGAGCATACCTACAAAGCGTGTGTTCTCTCTGTTCAGATAGGACCGTTTTTAGGTCTACCGTTTCTAAGAGTCTGATTCTGATCCCCTTGCTCCCATCCAGTGTCCTTTCGCATACTGCACCGGGTTTGGGCTGGCACTGCTAGCAGGGGCCGGTCCCTCGCTGCCCGTGCCCACGCCTGTGCCCGGGCAGCGTTCCCACGTGAGGGCAGGCAGAAGTGGAGCAGTGGGCCATGCCGTGCCCAGGAGCTCCTCTGTTCGGCTCCAAGCAGTTCCCTGCCATTTGCCCACAGGGCACGTGTCCTTCTCACCACGCTGCTGGGCAGAGCCTGGTCTTCCACAGCAAGGCGGCCACAGTCTCTCCCCCCCTCCCCGCCCCAAATCTGTCCTTACCCATGCAGAACTAGCAGTATCTGCAGGGATGATGGTAGATGAGGAAACGGGCAAGACTGAAGGCATTAGCTGGTTTATTAATGTGCCAGGATGCTGGTTACTATGCATCAGATAGCACTGGAAACACCTGATTTTTCAGGCAGTATTAACGTTTCTTACTTGAGTGGTGAATCTTGCTGTGTGCCATGTCCTCCTGACTGGTTCTAGAACTTGTTCTTTCCCATGCAATCGTTTCCAAATTTGTGGCTGTTGGCACAGCAGGGAAATATGTTCAAAGCTGCTGTGATCTTCTTTGGACTATGTAAAACCATATAGATGTGATCTTGTGATTAAAAATAAAGTTTCCTGTAAACAGGTTCCTGGGGAAGTATTCGGCTGCTCTACAGAGGGATTACAGCTAATCCTAACTAAGGAACACTTTAAAACTATTAGAAGACAGTAATTTTAGCAGTTCTACAGGTGATTAAAAAGTCATTTTCTAAAATATTCTCACTGGAGGGTTTTTTGTTTTCTTAAAGAAAACATTTAATTGCTCCAATCAACCATAACTACTTTCTGTTTATGATGTAATTTGTATACCCTGATCACAAGGTATATGGCTATTTTTCATATTTGCTTATGAATGTATTCCCTGCAGTTGCTATCAGTCACCTTTAATTGACTGTAACTCACTGCCCGTTAAAGAAGGAAGGACTAAAGCGAGACGAAAAGGGGAGCACTGTGGTTTTGCAGTACCATGACCTGACAGACTTTCTAATGCCCCTCTGATAGACACATCTTCTATTATTTTTCCCCTCATATGACACCAGGAGCTGAAGTCCCATGTCATAGATCGGTGAGGTGGGCTTTGATTTTAGCTCCAGAATTTGCTCTGGCCATCACCCACCTGTGTACTACAAAACCAGTCTCTCTAACAAGCGGAAGAAAGCCTTGCCAGCAAATCCACCAACACTTGTCAACACTCGAAAAGGTGAATAACTCAAGCGATCAAAGAGTGGGACTCCTCTTCCCATCCTGGATGGTGAAGTTAGACAGCTCCTCTACCATGTGGCAAAGGTGGCTGTTCCCCCCCCTCCACTCCTAGAGGATGTGGCGTGGTAAGTAACAATAGTGTCCACGTATTTTAATGTGGTGTTAACATCCTGTCCAAGCCCACAGTTTTTCCTGATAAATTATCTTCAGGTCTTGGCTGTGTAGTGACACAAGTAAATCAGGTATCCAGCCAATGTGACACAAGTAAATCAGGTACCCAGCCAATGTACAGCACATTGGCAGTCTTGCCCGCCTTTAGATCCTGCCTGTGTAATAAATCCAGCACGATTTATGATTTTTCAAAATGACAGTGTTGCGTGTGGGTAAATGCTATTGACATTGCCTTGTGATTTAAGCTGCTATTGCAGCCTTTTTACTTTGCAGCACTTGGAAGCAGGCAAATTCAACAATGTCACCTGGCGACTCAGATTTGGCAAGCATTTTGACCGTAGTATTTGATGAGCAGTGTGCGCAGAAGGGCAGCTAGGCTGTCACCTTGCTGTAGCTTCCTCTTGGGATAAGCAGCTCTGTTTCATTATGAAAATGAATCATGGCAAGCGAGTGCCACTACAGAGCTTTGAAGTTCATTCAGTATCGAGGGTCTGTGTTATCTCATGTCTCATCCATGGGAGCCACCATTCAGCAGTATCTTACCATCCATCACTTTATGCTCGTATTCTTGTAGATTTGTTTCTTCACTAGAGTAGACCCAGAAAACACCAGACACATTTTCCGTGATGTAACTCTGAATCATCTTCTCTTTTATTTTGAGGGAATTTTTTTGCCCTAAGAACCACTGCAGCAACACTGAGCTTCTGCCCACAGTGGAGCAGCTCTGTAAATGAGCCTTTGGCGTGGTACCTGGCACATCCATTGCTGTGAGAAAATAGATGCCGGTGGTTTAATCGCTAGGACCACTCTAAAATTGCTTGTTTTCAGGGACCCAAAATCTAAATTTCTCTCAGCGTTTTGAATTGTCAGACCTTGCGTGAGAGCCCATTGAAAACCAAAACTTCAGTGTGTTTTCCCCAAGAGTTCTCACGGATGTTTTGAAAGCTGGAACATTTTTATTTGCTTTATAATAGTTCCCAGGAGCACCTGCCAAGGACTGGATACCCCAGTGTCATAAACATGAAACAACAGAGCGCCTGTAAGCGAAAGGCAGCCGCCGTTCAGAGCAGCAGAGCGCCGGCAGTGACTTGTTGGGCTCTCCCTGCTCACGCTCGTGGTGCCCAGAATGACTTGGTTAGGCCTTTGAACTAGGCAAAAAAAGACCTGATGCTGCCCAGGCTTTTCGACAACATGCCTGGCCCTGCCAAGTGCAGAGTACGGCTTCCCCTTGACTTGTAACCTTGGGCTGGAGGGGGTCACGGTGTTCGTGCTGACGCCCCAACATGCATCCACCTTCCCAGATTCCTTGAACTCTTTCCCTACGTGCAGCAACCTGTCTAGTCTCCAGGTGGTTTGCTAAGAGAAGCGGTGCCCACACCTGCGTGGCTGTGACCGTAGCTAAGCGTCTGCTGACACAAGCAACATTGTCCTTTGAGTCACCATGAAAAACTGACCTCACCCAGGATGACTTGTACCTTTAACAGCTAGAGGACTTATTGCTAATGTGAGATTTGGCCTTTTTTTCACCTTCTGGCTCAGCACACAACAGTCTGATGTTCTACAGGAAAGGGGGGATAATCAGGACACCCTATTATTAGTCCTTTGCCCACTCTTCCTCTTTCTGTGCTCCAGGGCCACCCCTTTCCCATGACACAGTAGCTTTCAGGATGTTGTAACAGAGAATACTACATCCAAAAAGAGACCAAAGCTAAGCAAACCATTACATTGCTGTGTAGTCCCTCCTTGTTCCATAATAATAAAACCTGATAATTTCTTGTGACAAATTAATAGTACATTTGTATAACTACTTAGTAGCTCCATTTTTCTCCTGAAGACCAAATAATTAATTCCGTGACCCCCTAATCTCTGCATTTGGCTTGAACTGCTGAATCTAGACCAATGCCCAAACTTTCGTCAAGTCATGCTCCCTTTGCCATGGCCCCTTCCATCTGACCTCAGCAAACAATTGTGCCTTCCCCTTGCCCCTAGACATCTGCCTTTCCCCACTTCAGTTAATTTTGGTCTCACACCAGTTGTGGACACATACCCGACTAATAGGATAAATTACACTTATGGAAAAGAAAGAGCAGATTTTAACAGGGTGAGAGATAGTTGCCTCTAACATGACGGAGTGACTTTGCTGAAATTAGTGACAGAACATAATGAAGGCAGGATTTCTGTTTACAGTGTTGAAAGAAGAATGCCATCCATTATACAGATTTTTTAACCCTTCCCATACACTTCTGTACCAGGCTTGTAATTGGCTATTAAAGTTTACAGGATGCTTCAAAAAAACAAACTGTAGAAAGAATAATTATTGATCTTTTATGTTAATAGATTTTCTATGAAATAATACTGGAGTCTTTTATTCATGATTTCACAGTGCCTTTCAAACACTGCATTTGGATAATGTTGCCTTACATCCAAAAAAAGCAAAAAAACCCTAAAGTAAAGAAGTAAACTCTTATTTCCATCCCTATCAGAAAACTTGGCTAGGTGATTCTATTAAAAGGTTTATCATTCTTGAGTCAGTTCTGTATCTGAAATTCCATATCCATTTGAACAACCACAAGCTTTGTCATTTGTTTCAACGGAGAGAAGATTTCAGTGTATGGGTGTCTTGAGTCAGATGCGTAGAAATACGTCGATCTCATTGTGACCCACAGCTAGGGATTTGGGACCAGTGGCAGTTTTAGTATTGCGTAAAGTCCATATCAGCCTAGAGTCTGGTCCAGCTCATGTAGATGCATCATACTTTCTGCCTTCCATGAGGTCTTTAAGAGAAAAGAATTAGCAAACATCTAAATTTAGTTAATGTCTGTATGAAACCAGCTACAAGGACATTCATGGTCCTTCTTCCTCCAGTTTTTTGTGTCAGACCTCTTTAGTTTCACCTTCATGAACAAACTGAAGTCCAGCTAAATAGCTCACAGTTCCAGCTTTCATAATGAATGATCCACGCAGCTCAAACAGTAACCTCAGGCACAAATGACAGGAAGTTATACTTGTTCACGAAGAGTGGTAGATCTTGGTCCTGTATGTTCAGAGTGCTCTACCCACATATTATAGCACACCATGTAACCAGCTTCATGACTGGCATCCAAGATGGCAGTAGCACATTTGTGGTTCTTACAAGATCCGTGGTATCTGTATTTGCTAACAAGAGTCACCAAATCTTCTTTTTTTGAATCAGACTCTGTACCAGAATAGGTATAACTGACCAAACTGTGCCCATCCAGTACCCACTCATCCCAGCCAACCCCTGGCCAAAAGACAAAGACAATAAATAAGGCAAGCCTAAATCCTCAGTCTTTGCATCATCTGATGGTGGCCAAAGCTGATGGAGAACGCCTGAGGCAAATCACCAGAATACGTAGCTCTATGGCATCTGCGAAGTTCTCCTGAGACAGTAGCAGTTCTGCCTCTGTTTTCTCATTGAAACCTCCTTTGCAGAGACTCCTTGAGTCCTTTAGCTGAATAACCTCTTCTGAAAGCTCAGTCCTGAAGGAGCATTGCGGAGGGGCGAGGAGAAAGGAGGGAGGCCAGGGCTGAGCAGCAGAAGGGATGCCCCAGCCCCAGGTGCTGCACTGAAACCCAGCTGGCAGACGGCCTTTGGTAGGTACAACGTAGAGCCTCTGCTGCCAATTGTCACCTGCCTTCTCGATGGCACCGTAAGTAAACAAGCAAGGACATGCGAATGGATATTGGTAACTGCTGTCTCCCCTTTTTGCTCTTTTGCACACATGTATATAGGTGCTCTTGTGATTACTGCCAAAAAGTGGCTAAGTGGGAGGGTGGGAAAGAATCCTCCAGAACAGAGGTTAGTATGGGAGTACAATTCATACAGTTATTTACAGACAGGCCTCCAAAGACTGTCATGGATGCACCAATTACTTTGCTATGCAGGATTTTACAGCTGGTGAAACACTTAGAGTAACTCTTGCAGCTAGGACACCCAGACTTTTGCTTTATCAGGAATGTCAGGTAAACGTTTCAAGAGTATTTACGGCTATCTGTTTTCTACACTGATGAATCCAAACAGCTCTTAAACTAGCCTGGTAAAATTCATCCTGGGGAAACGTGCTAAACCAACCTTTCATTTTAAAAAAAGTATTTAATCTCAAAATGTATGTGTATTGACCATTTCTGTCCCAGGGACGGAGACAGAGGTTTGTTTGTGTATCTGAAAATCCAAATTTTGCAGAGCTGTGCCAAGCTATAAACTTTTTAATTCTCTGATCCTAGCACTCAGCACCACGTCCAACAAAAGGCTGTATGTAGCCAGAGACCGCTCTCACTTCACAGTTGCTGGCTTCGGTCGTCTTTACAGTTGTTTATGTGAGTGCAGACCTGGGAGCGGTGGCATTATGCCGGCCAGACCCTTCCCTTTTCCAGAATGGCTGAGGGTTGATGCAGCTTCTGATATTAAACTACCTCAGATGATGCCATCACTAAGAAAACCCAGAAGGCAGCTGTGTCCCGGCAGTGCCCCCCCTTGCCATGCCCTAAACCACTGCTGGGGTCCTTTCTGGGTGGAGAAAATGAATCGGAGAAGAAAGCTTTTGGCCATCTGGGGATGCCTACTCACACTAAGTCTTCCTGGGAATAGAGGTGCGGCCCTCCGTGAATTTTTATTGTACTTTACTGAAAGCATCAGGTTCAACTAAGAAACAAGCAGTGTTATAGCAAGGGGGAAAAAAAGGGAAGCGGCTAATGAAACAGCAATAAAATTGAAAGCAAATTCAGTTTAAAAAGTTTAAATGCTTCCACACATCTCAGCTTCACTGTGGAAACTTGGCAGTCAAATATTAAACATTACACCATCTCGCTGAATTTTATGTCATTATAACAACATTGTTATTAAACTTGATATGGTTTTGTTTTTAATTTCAATGAAACAAATTTCCCAGCCTTTTCATAAAGATGACCTTTGGGAACCATAGCAATCTAGACATTTCTTTATTTATCCTGCTGCATCAGCTAATACTTCCAGTCAGAAGCTATATTGGAAAGCGTAGGAAAGCCCTTACAGGGTACTGTAATGTTACGAGCTAAATGTTTTATTGGAACATTTCCAACAAACAAGCTGAAAGCTCTCTTTTTATGAAAATACTTGATATGTTACTGTGAACGAGATTGTGTCAGTGGATCTGCAATCTGCTTTTGCAAAGATTGCTCTGTACTCTTTTCCTGCTTTTCTGGAATTTGATACCTATTTTATCTGCCTTGCAACCTTTCTGTTTATAATACATACTTTTCACAAAGTAAAAAAAGGTAAATGTATATATGTACTATCTAAGCAAGCCATTTTCCATCTTTAAAAGAACCAAAACATTTTAGATGGCTTTCCATTATCTGGACAGAATATTGCTAACGATTTCCACTGTTGGTTGAATTTTATAGATGGCCGAGTTGCTGAGAGCTGTCCAATAGACAAGCAGTTGTGGAAGAATCAGGAAAACTTGAAGCCTGGGCTTAACCTGGTCTTCCCACTGACCTTCTGCACAGGATTGTGGAATTCATTGAAGGCAAGAGTTTTTAAAAATAAGAGTTTTCCAGAATACCTCGGTTTGGAGTTAATGAAAAGAATAAGCCTAAAGGAGACTGAAAGCCTTGTTTGTGCTTCAACAGGCTTTGTGAATGCTCTGAATATTTGAAAATCAAGCACTTGTCTAAACCGGACCCACAAACTGCCAAGTCTCCAAAAATCACAGGCAGCTTCAGAGAACATGCATCTTTAAATGCAGGTCCTTAAATCCTTTTTAAATCACGTCCCAAAAGAAACCCACTCCAGTATTCAGAAAGTTGGGAAAACAGAAAATTATCAGAAATAATTTGTCTCATTTTTGAGCATTCATAAAGTGAGAAGAAAAACATTAGAAAACAGAAAAGAAATGATCCCATCCATACAGCTTTCAAAGCAGATGTAGGTCAGGAGTAAAAAGAGGATTGCATTCCACAGGAAGCATTGCAGTATGGATTGGAAATAGGGATGAATAAATAAATAAATAATGCCATAAATATATAAGAAGGAATTTTTTGTTTGTTTGTTTCAGAATTGCTCTATTAATTTGGAATAAATATGCACTAGAGAAGATGCTTTCTAACTTACCAAGTGACAGAACAACTAGGAACAGTACTGACTAAAATTAATGTACGATTCCTCTTTTTCTCTTACTGCATTTTAGGATTTAGTGTAATTTAGTATCAAACTAAGTCTAACTCACATTTCTGATAGGATCACGGAAATAATTGTTGCTCAAATTTTTCTCCACAGTTGTCTTGAATTGTCTGGGTGACCACAAATAGAATTTACTCTATTGGAGTTCTGACTAGAAAACTGAATTTCCTGAAAGAAGATAGAATAGGACAAATTTTCCCCTCACTTACATTGTAACATTTCCTAGAAGCCTGTTTCTGTGTTTACAGTCTCAGTGGTGTCAATGTAATACAAGGAAGAGTCAGATCTATACTATTTTCCACGATATATTTTGATATCTTTATATAATTTTTGGCCTGGATCTTCATCAGCACAAAAAGCTACTTCATTTCACTGACCACAGCATCATGCTTTGATTAGATCTTCTTTAACAGCTAGTCATTAGCTTGTTGCTGACCTAAGATCACTGTGACAGTCAGGTCAAGTGAAGGATTTGGAGATCTGAGGTACTCAAACAGTTGCAAATACTCTTCTGCAGAAACGCGTATGAAGATGTAAACCAAAACTAGTCCTAAAGCCAATGTTATTTCCAGATAACACTATGCACAAATCACTGTATGTCAGGTCCATCCAAAAGTAAGTCCATGGATCGAACAGATTTGCACCTGCTTACCTTGGAATTAAGTTTAGCTCAGGACACCAATTTGAGTAGGCAGAACTGGTGTTCGGCTCTGCTAATGACAAAATGAAATGCTGAGAATCAGCCCATTTTTTTAACAGAATGGGCCAAACGCTGCCCTTGGTTACGTTCCCAGGCCTCAGATAACATGAGTATAATTGAAAGCAGTTTTGGTTCAATATTTCTTGTATTTTTGAAGCTATGGAGCAATCAAGCAATATGACCTTTAGTGGTCCACCAAAGAATCAAGTTCGGCTCAGTGTGGGATCCAGACTAATCAATATCCTATTACAATCACAGCCTGTTTTTTTACAACTGAGACATACTGGGAACAGCCCGGACAAAACATTTCTCCCTGCAATGGCTGAAACTCAGCAGATTCACAAACTATTAGCTTGTTAAATCTATGCTTTTCAATAAAATGACATGGAAGTTTAAGCTGTATTGTACAATATGGTACAAACAATCCTAACCCACTCAAGCACTCCCTATTAAGCCAAATCTCCAAATGACATCCACAAAGATTTTCTGAGAGCTTAGAATGCTACATCAGTCCAAACAAATAAATAAACAAACAAACAAATAAATAAATAAAAATAACAAGCTCAGATTAACTTGTCAGGTGTAATAGGGTTATAACAATCAGAAGCATGGGATAAAGTCAGTATTGGTACAAGGTCTAATTTTTCTCTTGGACAATAGAAGACTAGTGAATAGAATTCACTGAAGGAAGTCTGAACCCCACAGGGAGCCAATGGCTTTCCATGAGCCAGGATGTCATCCACTGGTTTCAAGAAGCAGGGGTGACTGATAGCATCCTTGATGTGAAGAAATACGGGGTGAAGTCCTGCCATTGAAGTCAATGGCATCACTCCAGCTCACTTCAGCACGTTCCGACTTTCACTTGGGAGAGCAGTGCAAAATACGGGTGGTGCTACAGGTGTGCCTCAGCACCCGTGTTGACGAGTAGAGGGGGAAAAAAAGCACTGGGCCCATTTCTGTTTCCACAAGACCATCTCCTAGGAAGCAAAGCCAGTGTGTCCATGTGTGCTCAGCTGTATTTTAATTCAGGAATAGGGAGGAAAAACCACAAACCCTACTCAAGGTACCTTTTTCCTTCAGAACAGGCTTGTTTTCTTAAAACAAAACAGCTAACAGCCCTGTTATTAAAATCAATAATGAGCTGAACTCAGGTCATAGTTGTCCTTTTATTTTTAAGACGCCCATTTTTATGGCAAACAGTGCCTTTAACTAAACCACCAAAACCCAAATTTCGCGAACTTGCAGGTCAGATTAACATAACAGTTTTTGCTTGTTCACGCTTGTCTCCTAGTAGGGCTTGCACGTATGCATTTGACCATTTAAAAAAATTGCGCTAGCTATCACGGCAACAGTGGAATGAAGGATAGAAATGCTATACCCCTCAAGTGCATGGCTTGTTTTGCCCTGAGCCGGGTCTATGAAGGGGGGGTCTATAGAGGGGGTCGATGGAGGGGGTCCTGCAGTGCCCCTGCAACGCCGCATTCTTGTCGCAGCGCGCTGCCGCGCCCGCCGCGGGGGTCCCCAGCCTGACAGGTCTGGAGCAAAGCGGCTCCCTCCCTCCCTCCCTCCCTCCCCCGTGGGTAAGCATCTCCTTCTTCTCTCGGCGAGCGTGCTTTGCGTTGCCCTTGTTAGCTGGGCTGAGGGCTAGGCGAGAGGTGGAAAAGTTTGCTGCTCTGGCTGTGGAGATTTCAGCTCCCTCCAGAGCCGGTGTGTTAGGCGTTGGGAAGGGAATTCGATATAACTAGAGGAATTTAGGAGGATACAGCTCTTCAGTGAGTCCGTCCCTCTTGGGCCTGGGTTCCTCTGCAGTGGCTACAGCAGGTCGTGAAGAAGAAATGGTAAATGGAAAGACTTTTTATTTAAAATTAATGCTGCACCGTATTTAACATGCCTTTCCCTGGGTACTTGTTTGGGTGAGGAGTAGCTGTAAGGGCAGTGAGGAAAGAAAGAAAGAATAACCTCTGGAGGCTTTCAAACTCCTAATTGAACTTGGTAATGTGTTAAAGAACCTGTATGAAACAGTGTTATTATATTTATTTCTTTATTTTTTATCACAAAGAGCCCCACCCCACCCCCGCCCCAAGCAGGCTAGGAAATTGGTAGTATATCACTCTGTTTTGCATCTACTTGATCACTCTTTGCTACGCTAATGAAAAGCTAATGATATTTGACTTGCCTGTTTGAGGGAAGCAGGAGCACTTTTGTAAGAGTGAGTGGAAATTCTCAAGAATGTTTTAAGTCCTATTGGAGTCAGAACCATGTGTCCCTGAGGCCATGGCTTGAGAGCTTGTAAGCCATGAGCTAACACTACGCATTCTTAAAATTGAAATAATGGGAGGTCCATAACTGTTGTGGCATGGGCACATTGGCTGTAAGTATCTGAATGAAGCTGACCTTTTCCATACTAATGTTCCATTGCTGCTAATAAAAAAAAAGCATTTTTTCAGAGATGGGAGTCGAAAGAAATATTACTAATACTTTAGTAAGATCTATGTATTCTAGCTGCAATGAAATGAGAAAGGTCAAATTTTCTGTCCCATCTTTTTTTTTTTTTTTTGGTATTCTCTAACTTCTCACCCATCTTTGTTGTACTAAATGAAATTAAGATATCCTTCGTGATATAACTGTGAGCTAGGGGGATCTAAATTACCTTCATCTGGCATCATTCCAGTATACTATAAATGAAGTAATTGTCCTTGACTATAAAATTTGCATTTTCAAGACTTAATTGCTATCATTACATCTTTTTGTAATTCTATTAATTTAACTGAATGGAGCATTTGGTTTTATGGTAAAAATTTGCATTAAAACATTGTACATCTAAATAGAATTTTAATATTTGTGTCAAAAGCTCAGTACAGTTGTCCCACAGGACCTAAATAATTTCACAGGAAGAGAATAGGAAGCAGTCGCACTTTAGGTCAACAAACAGGTTTTCCTTTGGTGAATATTAATAGAACTTGCTGTAACAGGCTTCTTGTGCTGAAAATCACTCCCGCCTGAGCTTTGCAAAAGTCTTATTAATCTATGATTTTTTTTTTAATAATTGTTAACAGGAAATGTATTTGCCCAAATACAGGGTAGGTAGGATGTATGTTTGTTCTGTCTGGAAAGGATGCATGCTGAAGAGCTCTGTCTTTTTAAGGAATCACTCCTTCCCCCTTTGAGTCTTTCTACCTACCCTCGTTAGGCTATATGCTTTACTACTGCTTGAGAAAGCACTGAATTTGCAAGCAACACTTTCTCTACAGTCTTACATGTGCATGTAGTCATCTAGCCAAGGTCCACCATGCCATGAAATGAATTAATTGGTCAGTATGTATCTGTTTGGAAAATATTTGTCTTTGCACTGGAACCCCTTCAGCCATTACATAGTTAATACCGCATAACCTTTTAGACCTCTTTTTTTAAATTTTTCTTCCTTTCTTCTTTCTTTTCTGGCAACACAAGGTACTTTGGTCATGCAAAGACTATGGACAAATGGTTAAAGCAGTGTGAGGAATCTGAACTGGCTGAATCCACTGCAATTGCCATGATGCCATGTGCACGTTTTTATCCGTGGCAAGGTAAGACTGCATTACCGACTATATACAATTTGAAACTGAGTCCATCTTTTTGCAGTGGATTTATATGGCACTTGGTGGAACGGGACCTCACGTCAGGTCTTTGGAGGTATTTAAGCCACTAGATCCCTTGGGAAGTAGGTTCCTCGTGGGTCTGGGGTCCCAGCCTAGGCCAGGTGCTGCAGGTAACAACTGACACGTGGATTAGCAGGCAGTACTCCACATTGGTCAGAAAAATCTCTGTTATTTTCCATGCCATGTTAATAAATGCCATTGAGTTATATAACATTATTTAAGGAAGTAATCAAGCTGGATTGTTTTATATTGAATATGTCTGTGTTTCTTTTGAAAACAATATTATTTTTTTTGCAACATGAGTAATATTTCACAAGAGATAGTCTGCTTGTGACAGAAATCTCATTAACTACTCTTAATATATGTTGTATTTACTGGACTTCATAATCATCGTATAATTAAGCTTCACAACTGGCTTGTGAAGAACAAAGGATGAAGGATGTCTCCATTAAAGAGATTTATGGGATGGTGAAATTAAAGACATATTTCTGAAAGTGCATAGGTACCACTTCTCATTGGTTTCAGTGCCTAAATACCTCTGAGGGCCTGAAGCTCTTGAGAAGCTGCATAGTGAGAAACTGGTGCCAGGCTAGACCCAAAACTGGGAGCACAGGATGAAGCCTCTGTATGAGATCATGACTTTTGGGCAAGCACCACAGTCGTTTTGCCTTCTGCTCTTGTCTCTTGAATGTGAATCATGCTTCCTCACTTTGGGGACTGTGTGATGCTTCAGGGTAGGCTGGAAATGCAATATAAAAGCGATGAGCAGGTAACCCTTCCTGTTTCTTCTACAGCCATCCACATATGCAACATTTCTATAGGGGTCTGGGCCTTTACTGGAAAAACTTGAGTGTCACAGATGGGGGGAAAGGGCTGCTAAGAGCTATAGCTCAGTGCTGAGTCTCCCAGTCCTACAAGCATCAGCTCTACTATGCCGTTGGAGTCTGCTGTGTTGTTCTAGGCATGTAGGGTAAGAAGGCTCACAGGGTATTTATCTGCTCTACACAAAGACTGTATTTTTTCCACTTCAGGGAGGACCCTGTGTATGTTCTTTCTTAACGGGTGAATTTCATTTGATGTGAACATTATGCTAAGGCTGAATTTCTAGGCAGTTTATGTGATAGTGCATTAGAAGAAGAAAAAAAAAAACAACAGCCCAACAACAACAAAAAAAACCAAATCCAAAACAAAACGCATATTCTTTTGAAAAATCCAGGTCTAGCTGTTAGCGTCAATTATTTCAAACACCTACTGACTTTTCTGGCACATCTATCTCATTGAATCTTGGAAGTGATTTTGTGTGCTTTAAGCATTTGATCGCATAATCAGCTTCTGCAAAGCAATGCAAAGGATCCCGAGCATTGTCCTGGCAGATAGTCCCATCAAACCTGACACAGAAACAAACATAAGGGAACAATTGTTGTTAAAACACATTGCATCACTTTGCATGCTAAAGCATTTGCTCTGGTAATCCACCATGCTGACGTGTCCCTCTGCTGATGCCATCTAAGCAGGGACTGCATCCTTAAAGTTGACATGTGCATCACATTACAGCAGTGATTTTGTTAAATATCATCGGCATAATGGATATTCAGAAGAGATTCATAATCTTGAAAGGTGGCTTGAATCCACAGATCTCATCCATGTTCTGGTGACTCAGAGCATTTTGGAAACTCATTTTATAACATCTCACGCTGGCTTGGGCAAAGGCAAAGTAAACAGTCGCCTAGGGCAGCAGACTTGGGAGAGAGGCAGTCCAGGTCTCGTTTCCTACTCGCTCGCTCTCTGCTGACGATGACAGGAATGCAGTCCTTTAACCTGCCTCTCCACTGTCCCTCCTGATCCCCTTTCTCCAGCTTAATTCTTGTGGAAATCTAAAGACATCTTTTTGTCTTCTCCCAGTCTCTTTTTCTCATTCACCCTCCCTCTAAAACTCCTGCTGGTTTCTCCTAGCTTTTTTTCCTCTAGGGAAACTCTGCTGCTGCCTACTTGGGCTGTTCCAGGAGTGAGGGGATTCCCTGTCCCCTCCCAGCCTCACATTTTTTTCTGCAAATAACTATTTACTCTGCATTTTTTGCTGCCTTTGCTGAATAGCCTCAGCCAGCCTTGGGTTTATGGTAGCATGAGTTAGGTGAGGCATACAGATTCCTCTGCAAAAGTATACCAGGTCATTTGCCTGTTGATAGTCATTGCTTTAAAAGAGCTTTTTAATATTGGGGAAAAAAGCAGACAGATGTAGAAATCTTTCTTGTATTGCTCATGATTCATGAGATTAAATGAGACAAAAGTAATATGGTGTCAGCACGTTACTGAAGCCCTGGAAAGGTGTGGCTTGCTCTGTTGGTAATGCTATTCACGCAATGTAAAATTAGATTGCAGAATTCATTGCCATGGGATGTTATAGAAGCCAAAAAATATAAGCAACTTCAAAAGGGAATTAGGCAAATTGTTCCATCAACGACAGTTAAACACAGTTATCTAGAAGCAGCATCAAGCTCAGGAAACCCCTAAAACAGTGGTTGCTGGAAGCTATTTGGCTATACCAGTGCAAGGATCACCCTCTCCACCGACCAAGAGCTCCTGCTCTAACTGTGTTAAGGCTGAGCTTTCAGTCTCTCTCAGGAATATGTGCCTCGTGGTTAAGGTGCAGTACTGTGGACTCGAGTCATTTGAAAGTGAAGTTAAAGGAAGCCCATTCCAAGTGGCAGTTTCTCCTGTCTGTGTTGAAAACACTTTTGGATGAGATAAATTACCTAGATGAGCTGCCCTGTACTTCTCTTACGATTTGTGCTTTTGTCCAATGAGCTTGGTGGATTTGTCTGCAAAAATGAGCAGAGTTCAGAGAGGAGTTTGTTCTTCCAAGCAAGAAAGCAAGACCTCTGATAGTCTGTATGGGTGTTGTTCATACACGTACTATGTGTCCTTCCTCACGGTTTTATTTTTCCCCTGTCTCAAAGCTTTGGATTGCCTTAACTTGCTCGGCTTGGCCAATTCCACCTCCTTCTGGCATACGCGATACACACTCATTCCCTGAGCCTATACTGAAAGAAGACGCAGAGGTGTGCCACCCTTTTAGAATGACAAAAAGCAACCTTCTCTTGAGAGTAAAGCAAGCTCCTGAAATCAGTAGACTGGCAACTTGAATTATCACTTACCCAAGCAATGACAGAAGTCTCCGGAAGGCTTCTTGCACGCTGGTGTATGTACAACTACCATACGTAAGAGAGCAGCAGGTCCTTCACTCATTTGACTCATTGTTTTTGCCTGAGGAAGTGGAGTTCACATATGTAGGCATTTATTTGTTTGTTCGTTTATTTATTTATTTATTTATTTGCTGCGCTCACTGTCTCGGATCCCTACTGGCAATGGTCGTTATCAAGACAATCTTGCGAAGGGAAGCAGGGAACTATGAGTAATTTGCCAAGTGTGAGGTCAAACACAATGTTTTTGCTTACTGCTCTCAAAATCTTAATTAGTACAATACCTCCACTTAGCGTTGGGATATTTTCAGGAGTCAGTAAGGTGGAGCTAGTGGTGTCTTGGCGGAGGTTTTAGAAAGGATGGGGAGAAAGCTTGCAAGGGGACAAATAACACATTGATAGCTGGCAATGATCTTGCTCTGTGTTCTTTTAATGCTCTTCAGGCAGATCTCAAGGAGGCTCTGCAAGCATGACTGAGGATAAAATTGTGGCTTGGTTTCACTGGAGTTAATAACAACTTGCTAGCGCTTTCTGGGTACAAGGAGGATTTGGGACTACATGTGCCAGTGGGGTTCTGGCAGGACCTTTGCCTGGGGCTCAGGGAGGTTCAACAGAGGTTCAGGGTTCGAGCAGGCAGAGCTGCAGGGAGCTTAAGTGGTACAAGGAAGCACTACCTAATTTTGACATCCAGAACCTAACTATGCTCACTGTTTCTGCGAAGGACGCATTATTTCTTCTGTTCAGCCTGAGACTTCAGTGGGATTGGTATCTCAGATTCTTCTTTGTTAACCTGTCCTCTGTTCAATCAAGTAAAAATTGGACTTCATATCTCTTCTTCCTTTAAGAAATAAGTATCTGTAGATACACATCTCTAAAATAAACCTCCAAACATTTGGAGGCTTATCTTTCATTAATTGTATATGACTATCCTTTCTCTGTTACTTTCTAATCTCTTAAAAATTTTACTTACAGTAAAGTGATAGGGTTTTAGCTGATAATTCTGCAAGTAATGAATTGGACTTTGACAGACACTCAGCAAAGAGCCTCTGGATGTAAAAACGAAACTGCTGGAGTGAAAGAATTATCTGCACTAACCACTGGAAGCAGGCTGCAAAAATCCAGGTTGCTGAACAATGCCTACATTGCAAAGTAAGAACATGGTCAAGTACAACAAACCCTGCGGCCCATATGGCTTCTCTTCCCGTTGGAGTCTGCTAACTGCTGTAGCTGGGAGGTAGATCAATTACGCTGCACGCTGCTGACATCATGTTTTTTGCTGACAGACAGGCTTGTATCCTACTTGCTCTCATCCATCTCAGCCACATTAGCAGCTTCAAAGGCATTAAGGAGTGAGCAAGCCTGACCTCCTTCTCAGCCCCAAGTGAGCTTGAGGAAAGTTTTTTTTCACTCTGGGCTTGCATGTGGACAACACAGATGGCAGGTGGGCCTATGTAGACAATATGAGTGAAGCTGGATTGCTTTGGGTGCTGGGCAAGGGTTGATAGGTAGGCGACAGCACAGTGGGCTATGCTCCAAGGCATACTGAATGAGAAAGTAGAATTTTTGAGAAGGTGTTTGTAGATGCAGTCATTTCAGTCCTTGATGCTGACCTGTGGAGTTAAGCTCCTCATCAGTCAATTTAAGATTCACAGAGATCGTTAGGCTCAAACAGCATGAAAGTGTGCATTTTTTTTAAATTTTTTTTAGCCACTTGATCTAAAACTGTTTCTTAACAAAAATTTTTATATTAAATCTAATTTTCTTAATATTCTCACCTCAAAACATTCTGGTTTAACAGCTAAGGCAGAAAATGCACACCTTTTTAAAGCATTTAATGTTATTTAAAAAAAAAAAAGCATTTGCCTTCTGGAAAGGTCTGTAAGATCATTTTAAGTTGTGGTGAAACACCAAACAATTACTTGTCTATCCATTTGTGGCTTAGCCCCACTTCCTGAAGTTTTCTTCCCCTGCATGGTTTATTCTTTTTTCCATCTCTCACAGTGCTCCGTTTATTATTCTTACAGCTTAAAGTTTTCTTCTTTCCTAGCCATCGGTTTGTCAGTTATGATCAAGTATCAAAACGAAAGCAAACATAAGCGTCAATTATTAAAAATTACATAGTCTGTTTACATATTCCTTAGCAGAAAGGATTTTTCTCTCAATGCATACCGGATGTGAACTGTAACTAGACACGTGTGTTGTCTACATACTCATTTTCACATCTGAAATCTAACAGCTAGGTTGGGTAATCCAGTATTTACCTGCCAGGCATGTAGTTCTTGCAATATATGAGTAATACTTTTAAATCTTTTAATACTGGTGGTTATTCAAATATATTTCAAGGACCATCTTTTCTATAGGAATAATTTTTTAAGTCTTTTCTCCACAGGAAGGCTGTAATAGCATCTCAGGCTACATGATCTTCCTACTTTAAATTCTTTTTCATTTTTTTCTCTCCACCTCCCACACTTTATTTTTTGCTGAACAAAATGACAGGCACCCTGCAAAATTAAGATTAAAAAAATAGAGGCAGGAGCATCACACTGAAGAAGGTCACCTTTAATTTTGCTACCATAAGCCACAATCTTTTCTTTATTATGGGAAAAAAATAATCAAACCTTTGATATTTTAGAATTTCCTTTTCACTTAACACTTAAGGGAAGCTATTTTTTGCAATCCATCATTTTTTCAGTGTATAATCAGATTTTTCTTTTCAGTCCAATTGTAATGAATTATAGACAAGCATATTCTCTCCATTAGAAGAAGAAACAATAAATGGGGTAAACTGGCAGTTCTCAAGATTCATGGGGTTTTTAGGTCACTATAAAGACCTCCATTTGCCTGCCTCACTAGTTTGTAAAGCATATGCTGCAGATGCCCTGGCCGTGCAAGCCTTCCTCCCTTATTTATCAGTTGTGAAGCACTCTTAACCTACTCTAGAAATGCAGAGTTTGCTCTGCATTGAAATGTTCTGGCCCGTTTGATGCCCATTGGGGCTGCCCAATACAGACCAGTCTGCCCAGATGGGAGAAAATCCAATGAAAGCCCAGCTACCTGTAGCCTTGGCTTGTCCATTCCAGCTTGGCCTCTGTACCAATCTTAGCTGCTTATTGTGCAAGCTGAAGTAGGTCCCTGAGTTCATAACAAGACTTTAGAAAGTTCTTTGTGGCTGTTTCAGCATAAAAGCATAGCTCTGTGGATCGGATGGCAGGAATGCGGAGTTAGACGATAAACTGGTTCAGGCAATGATGCTGTTATTCTTTTACTCAGTGAACGATGATTCAAATCATAAGCTAATGCTTTCCACATAAATGGTAGGGAGAACAGCTGTAGCCTTGAGGAAAAGTCAAAACATTCCACTTTTAAAATATCCTTATAAAGCTACATAAATAATATTTTTTCATTTTGTGTCCCTGGGAATATTTAAGCCCAAGCAGAGTTAGGATTAAAGTTGCTGAAATATTGCAGTGAGAGCTGTCATCAAGCCCTTCCCAGTGTTTGGATCGCTTTGGCACCTGCAGTCTTGAGATTTTGAAGCTTGCAAACTCAACTCAGCCTTAGTCTCAATGCTGTCTGAGCTACTCCTTCAGAGATTTGCACATCTGACAGGCAGTTCTGTTGAGACTGGCAGCAAGCCTGCTAATTTTTGCCAGTCATGGCAGATTGTTTCAATTTTTTTACCCTTAATATAAAGATGGTCAACTGGAATCCCTGGATTTTCATGTTTGAAGCCATTGAACCTTTCGCCACTGGTAAAATCATGTATCGACTCTGCTTTTTCTTAAAAGCTTCCAGGTTATCTGCGCACAGGATCTGTACAGATGCTTTCAGACAGAAGGAAAGTAAGTCGTTGAGTTGTCCCCTCATGCTTTTCCCTGCCACAGAAATATCTAGATCACTTCTTGATATCGTCAGTGGGTTGCACATGGAGCTGGGCTCCATTTTTCTTTCTCTGCTGGTGTAAAAGGATTGCAGAAATGCCTAGGTGTGGACGAGTGTGAGAGCAGAATGATGGCAATCCCTGGCTGGCCAGTGGCCCCTCGGGGTACCGTTACCTTCCAGCGTAATGCAGAGCAGCCTGTAATAACTCGTGTCTGTTTTGGGTATGGAGGCAGAAGAAAGGGAACATACGACTTTCTTCTATGACTTACTGCCCTGTAAAAGGATTTTAAAAAATCTTTGGGGAAAAATTTAGGCCTCAGATGCACACATGTGGATCTCATTGATTTCATAGGAGGCCATGTGAGTGTGTACATTAACAGACAGAATATGGCTTTTGATCTTTCAGAGCAATTAATATAAAATATGGAATTACACTACTGTGTAACAGGATATTTTTTACTACTTTGTTAAAAGTATTCCCCAAACTCAAATACAAAACAACATAGCTTCCCAGGCCATGGTCTTGTAATGGCCTATCTTCGCCAATGCTTATCACCTTCTGACGCTGTTTGTAAATGTGTTTGGCTGTTATGCTTTGAACTTCAGTAAAACATTTGTACTTAATAAAAAAATAAGACCAAGCACCTTCCTGTCCTCACATCTGTCCATGCTCGAGAATGGCATTATAATTGGAAGAGAAAGGAGAATTTGTTGTCGTGACTATCTGCAGGGACTCCCCTGTGACGATTTCTTTCCTGCTACCATGCGAGAGAGAACTGTGACGGCTAAGCCCTCATTCCATAAGCCTGCAAGCACAGAGCCTTTCAGCACGTGCCTACAGCCATGAGACTGTAGGCTGCCAAGTACCTCTTGCAGCTGGTAATCTGAAGGAGTGTGATGGATTAAAAACCTCTGCTGGCATAGGCCCTGCAGGGGTGTGCAAGACTGACGGCTTGAAGGTGGCTCCCCAGGGTCTACACCTTGAAACTGCTGCACCCACATCTACCTGTGGGTGGGTGGTAATAAAATGTGATGACCCTCAACAGGAGGCGTCTTTGCCTTCATTTTACCTACCTGAAATTCTTAGTGTGTTGGACTGACAGATGTATTCACTGTGAAATCTGAAGCAGCTTCTGCCTGGAAAGGTTCCCACAAATAGGAGTGAGCAAGAGGCATTGAACAGAGTCCGCCTGCAACAGGTTCTCAGGGGGAACAGCAAACTCTTCTCAAAGTGTTTCTTCACCAGGGAAAGGGCACAATGTGCCTCTCGCAGAAGAAACTAACGTAAGGTCTTTTCAGGTCTCTTATTAAACTGTTGAATTGCAAATAAAGGGAGCTAAACTGTAGGAGTCAGTTTATCAAGGCAACAGTCTCGGGGGGCGAGGCGGGGAGAGAAGGATTGTTGTATCGTCTCAGAACAAGAATTCACATATTTCCATTTGAAATGAGCTGCGGTCTTGTTCCCTGTTCCCCAGTCTGTCAGTTACACAAGAGGCCTTTCTCCTGAAAGGTTTCCCTAAGTCTCCCCAGCCATAAGGCTGTTTTTGTTCCTGCTTTCGTACTCAAGTGTCTCAATCTTTTTTGGCCAAAGTGTTCAGTATATATTCACCTTCAGGCAGAAACTGAATCCAGAAAATTTCCATCTGATGCTCTAGGTGAGATTTTAGGAACTTGTGAACAACGGAAGGGAGGGTAATAACAGAAACATGCATGCAGCCGTAGCCATAAATGGCACTCGCATTTTAGCAATGATAAATCTGTATCTTTTGTGGTATTTCTGTTTTGCTGAATCTCAAAGTCCAATGGACTGACTATTTTTTGCTATTAAGCTTCATAGATTACAGCTGAAGCCATAATAGTCTGTGAAAAGCCATCTAGCTCAATGAGTTTTGATTGCTTGTAGTTCTATTGTTGATTGTATCAGATGCTATTTATTCCATCCAGATCCACACCTATAAAACATTTAATATTATTTTTGATGAAACTAACTTGGTGCACAAAACCACTTTTTTGTCCCCCTCCCCATCCCTTCAAACAACACTGCCTGTAAAATTTTCCTGAAAAAATTAAACTGCAGGGAGCTTTTAAAACAAAAACAAACAACAAAACAACCCAGAAAAAAACCCCAAAACAAACCTCTTTTTTTTCATGCCCTGTTAGACTATTAGAAAATAGTTATTTTGCAGCAAATTGCTACAAAGGTAGAAGTGAGGAACAGCGTACTATTGCTGATAGAAATGTATTGACATAGCTGGAGCCCGTGTACTACCTAGCACCCATCTGCTGTCCTCTTTGTAGTGGAAAGTTATGCCTGCAGTGCTTCGGAGAGGAGAGCAGGCAAAACTAAAAGACTCTCTACATAATGCTGTATTACAATGAACCTTTTCCGTGTGTAATACAGTAAAATCCCTGTTATCTGAATTCCATATTTTTCAATTACCGTAACTTGTGATTCAGATAAATGGGAATCACCAAGATATAAACTTGCAGAGTTTATTAACTCACTAGATATTAATCTCTTCCTAGTGTTATTTATATAAATCTGCAGCACGATCTGGCACATAAACACAGCAGGTTTAGTTTATTTTACCATTCAGTGCAAAATATCTCTTGCACCAAAAAATACGTTCAAGTTAGACCTCAGGGTACAAATCTGGATTTGTGTTAACCCAACTTCATATGTTGAAGGTTGGAAGTATATCCTAACAGATTCATCAGAAAGAAGGATAGTCAGTACAAATGAAAAATAAGGAATTATTATCTGTATTGCAGCACATGTAGAAGTGGAGATAGGATCTACCTTCATTCTTTTCCAGCTCCAGGAAGATTCTAGATAGTATTTTGGATTGGTTCTTTATTTATATTAGCAGAACGGAGTAGACAAAGTCTTGGGGCAACTATGGTTGGTAAATTGACTGAAGTAGATGCAGATAGGTGATTTGTGAATTTGGTTCCTGGCGTTACAAGCACGAGAGGATGCTGAAGGTAGCTTTTCTGAACATCAAAGGTGCAGATAAAGTTTATTGTTCTGTGGGATACCTTAGCTGGATGTAGGGCTGCTCCTTAAAGATTAGGCCAGCATAATTAAACATGGGTGTACATTAAACACTTAAATTACAGCTTCTGCCTGCCTTTATGCTTAGCATTTGGTTGGTGCTGAATGCCTGTCTCATTTTTGGGTTTAGCTTGTTCATGCAGCTAAAATTTATCTAAGCTTATTTTCTCTGAAGGAAAATGCGTACACTGGAGTCCAGAATGCCTCACTCTCTTTTTGGTGCTGTGTTACCTCCTTGCTGACTGGCAAGGATGGGAAGGGCCACAGATATTGTCCCCCTGTAGAATGAGTGATTCGGGTATGTTTGTTTTTGAGGTGGGAAAAGAAGTGTCATCCAGCCCCGGTTTTCATTTTGGTGCTCAAAGACGACATAAAAGCTGGATGCCAGGGGGGGAATATCCATTGCGGGGGCAGAAACCAGCCCTGCACTCCTCGGTGATTGGGACTGACCGTGTTGTTGCTGGGTGGAACAGCGTAATGCTGTTGCTGCTCCTGCTCTGGCACCGTGATGTTTCTGTTCCAGATTGTGCTGACTCACATTCAGGAAAACATGATACACAGACACAATGCACTGTAACTCTTTTCCTTTCCCCCAGTAAGCTCGGTAAGTGTTTGGTTTCTTTTTCCTGTCTATGGCTAGCGTGGTGCTAATATAGCTTTACTGCTAGAATTAATAGGAGGGGGAAAGGCAACCTTGTAAACAAACTGCTAGCAGACAGATTAATCTTGGAAAGGGTGTTTAAATGCAACCTGCTGTTTGTGGTACATCCACCTCCCTTTAAAGCTGATCAATCCTGATAACTTGCCCGTCTCTACAAACTAGACTTGTTACAGCTGTGTTCTTAAATGGGAGAAGTGCTTACAATGCCCATTTACAACTGTATTCTGTTTAATTAGTCAGCACAGCCAGTGCTGTGGGGATAGATCGCTTGCCTTTAAAGATTTGAGAATGTTAATAGTACAGTATATCATTTTAATTATTATTGGATTAATGTTGTGTCTCGAAGAACATCTAATGCAAATCACAAGAAATGGCCTGAAGTGACCCAAGGGTTGTGCTTTATTAGAAAAGTAATAGGTCCATTGCTTAAATATAAAGAGAGGTTCTTTCTTCAAATGTCACTCTGCACTGGGCTTCTCTGTGTGTGTACGTGGAAATGAAATCCTCTTGCTTCTACTTTGTCCACAGAAAGTTTCTGTAGCTCATGCAATAAATGGCTGAGACGACAGGTGTAATACCAAGAGATGAAGAGGAGATCCAGAATAACAGTGATGATGAAGACCCATTTCTGAATCGTGATGCTGTAACGGCATCCCCTGGTTGCTCTGCCAGCCCTTCGTTAGCCAGTCTTAATGAAGACAAGGGAAGCTCGGCGGTGCCAGAAAGACTGTCCGTCCTTTCCAGCAAGGCTATAGCCCAGGCAAAAGCCCTGGCTGGTCCAGAGATGGTTAGTGGTGGCCAGGCACAGAGGACAGCCTCTGGGTTGGCTGAGCATCGTCCGACAGCTGTAAACACATCCTTATGTGGCTCGTCATACGCTGCGGTGGTCGATAACCTGCAGCCTGTGGGTATTGCCTCCCTGTGCTCCGAAAGCTCCTGTTGCGATGGTGATGCGAGTTTGGAGCTGCCACAGGTCCCAAGGGTGCCTGGGGGGCCCGGCGAGCCCCCGCAGGCTGTCACTGCCCTGCCCGGGACCAAGCCCGGGGGCTGCCCCGTGCAGCAGGCAGGGAGCGGCGCCAAGGGCGACACGGCCCCCTGTGGTCTGGGCCGGGTGATTTGGGCAAAGACCGCAAAAGTAATGGAGACCTTAGAAAATAAGAAAAAGGAGGAAAAGGAGAAGTACCGGCTCCAGCTAGCTATGTACCGACGGCTTCTCCTGTTGCGCTCAATCAGGAGCTTGCATAAGCAGCTGGAGCAGCAGCAGGCCAGATTGCAGGAATGCTACGGCATGGTAATAAATACCAAGAAAGAAGTGTTGAAACACATTTGCTCAGCCTCGCCCTCACCTTCACCATAATCGTGTTGCTGCATGCAGAAATGAACTTTGTAATGCCACCGGAGCTGTCGGTAAGCTTGCATGCCATAGCGGGGATGTCCTCATACCCAAGAGTACGTGCCCACGTGCACCGAGAGCAGAGAGGAAACGGCAGCAGCAGCAGAGCAAGAAGAAAGGGGAAGGTAAAGTGCTGGCTCCTGAATTTATCTGGAGGAAACTGGAGCATGATTGTACCTGTGCAAGAAGGTGCCTCCTGATGGAGCTGAAACAGGATTTTTGGCATATAGGTTTGTAAAAACAAAAAAAAAAGTGTGACACCTGATCCGTAAAGGTGGTCAGATGCAAGAGCTGCTGCCTGCTGAAGATGTGACATGGCACATCTCCCTTCTACTTTCAGTGCTAACAAAACTTGAGCAAAGTTAGGGTTTGTTTGTCTGCAAGAATATGTGAATCTAGAAAGCCAGGATGTTTGGAATGCTTAAGCTCAGGCTTGATTGTATCTACCTAGCTGCCTGTTTTTCACAGAACGGCTAAGGCCATTGTACGTTTGTGATCTCTGCCCTCCTACAAAATGTATTCAGATTGACCAGAAATTATTGTGGGAAGGTAGGACAGTCAAACACATGCACAGGGAGACAGTGTAACTGCCTAAACCTTATTTCCTTACGAAAGCAATCTAAAAAGAAAAGCCTCGTAATGTGGCGTTACATTGGAAACCCAGACTGGCAGTGCCAGGGGAATGTTCGAGGTCTGCACAGTTATTAATCTGCTGCTAACTCCCAGTGGCACTAGCGTCTGCAAATCAAGCATATTTTGTGCCTTACTGCTGTCATTTAATGGAAGTTGGTGACAATTAGCACTTTTTATCCAGGTGTATTGGACATGTGGAAAACCCTAGAGCACCGTTTCTCCAATTGCAAGGTTAGGATGCCTGCAGGGAACTTGATGTCAGTATGCAACAAACACACAGGGAAAATGAAAGCAAAAAGATGCAACTTTTTTGTATGCATTTAAAAGACAATGTGAGTCCTTGTTATTGAACAGCAAATTGAATAGTTGAATGTGCTGGTTTAGGATCTGAAGCAAAAAAATTATTCAAGAAGAAAAGATACTGAAAAGCTGCCTTTTCTAGGATTTAAACTGATATGGAAAAATCTCATTTTCTTCAGATGTTTATTTCTGATAGTGCCACCTTTCCTTTTCCCCTGTTGTTTTTTGGATTTTTTTTTTTTGGTAAACGTTTAGGTAGAAGAAAAAAACCCAAGTTTTTGGTGTGCTTTTTCCTCATGAAAAGGCGAGTCTGTTATTAGCAGTCATGTCTTTCTGAGAATAATGTGTTATGTATAGGAAATTTCTCATCCTCAGCTTTTTTTTTGCATGTATAGAGAGAGGGTGTGTGTTTGTGCGCACAGGCACACACACCTCCCTGTATACAAGAGGTTATGAAAGGCTGGTGCTGCTTTTTCTGTAGCAGAAGCAGGAATAATATCTCAAAATAATCTCTGCTTTCTGTGAGGAGTATGGTTGATTAGATTCACATGCACACATCTGTGAGCAAGGTATTGAAGTATTTCAACAATTGAAGTGCAGCACAACATTGTCATTATTCCGTCTTTGTGCTTCTGCGCACCCAAAATTATGGAAGCCCCCTGGGTATGCACAACCTTAGGTATGTTCATTCATCTCCTTGGGCCCTGGTGTAGCCTCTCACACAGCACGAGCCTGTAACTTTGAATGCAGAATTACCATAGAAACATCCTTGGCATCAAGGAGATATTTGAAGAAGCATCCTCTACCGCCTGATTTGGGGGATTCGGGTTGCCAAGGGCCTTTAGTGGGCTGCAGAAGAGAGCTGGGGATCGCACGTGACTGGGAGACGTTACTCCTGAGCTCTGATCCCATCCAGCTCTGTGCTCAGCCTTGGGAAAGCTGTTCTCCGTCAGTAATGCAGGTTTCCCAAAGAATGCTTCAATACTAAACTCACCTCAGAGATAAAACTGTTTTCTCTTAATATGCCTCCCAAGAAGGAAGGTTGATCATGGCCAACAGGGCTATGCAAAGATTTGGTTTTTTTCTTATTTCTTTGTACTTCATGAACTAGTAAAGCCTTTTTGTCATTGGTTAAGAGTGAGAGTAAGTATTCTGTTAAACCAAATGCAAGCAAACCACTATTATGTCATTTCTGTTGGGGAAATAAGTATTGGAGAACGGACACATCCCTCAGAAATATTGCTGAATTTTGAAATCAAATGTCAAATTGTTCCCGTTAGGAAGACAGTCATAAACGTATACTTTTGTTAATTTTGGCCAACTTTTTTTTGTTTGAAAAAGAATTATCTTCTAAATTAGGTTCAGCTTGACTAATAGTATCATGTCATTGCATTTTCCAGTGAAATAAAATATATGCACAAAAATATATAAAAAAACTCCAACTGGTAAGACAAAGTAGCTATTTGCCTCAGTAGCTGCTGAAGTATTGTCCCGCATTTGTTGCAAGAAGTGGAATGCCCTCCATTACTGCATATATATAGTATATATATATATGCGTATATATCCTATAGTGTTGTATTTGCATTTAAGGATGACTAACATTAAAAAATACTTCTCACATAATACACAGTGCATCAATAGCTGAGTTGTCAGTGTGTCCAACTGTAAGTGCTTTGTGGGAGAAGTGTGACAATCTTTGTTTGTACACCACCTCTCATAAAATTTCTTGATCCTAATTGGGATCAGTAAATGCTTCTGCACTATGAATATTAAGTACCAAAAGACTTGTGCATGAGCAATGCTCTCTGATAGCTGGCAAGAAAATGAAGCCAAGACTTGTTCTGTGTGTGCACGCTCTTTCCGTGTAGCGCTTTTATGGATACATGCAAAATAAACATTAACTGAGGAAATAACATCGGTCTTTGCAACAATTTACTGTTTAGCTGGTGGTTCTGGTGTGGCTACTAATAACCAGAGTTGGGCAAACCAATTAAAAGCTGCATGATTTTTAAAATTAGTTTATTTTACAAGCTTGGAAAATGTGGCTTAACAGCTATGTTGTTTTCCTTGTATGTTTTTGTATGTTTTTGTATGTTTTAGCAGTTGAAGGCCAGTGGGAAAGTGCCAGAATGCCATGAGTAACGCATGGAGGTGTTCTCAGGCATACCAGACACAGCAACAATCTCGAGTTTAAAAAAAGTGTGTCCTCTCAAATTGTTCAATCTGCTCGTGTGGTTAAGAGGTTTGGTAGTTTGGATGAGGTTCAACTAAATCTCTTAAAATTTGTATTTTCATCTGAACTCAAACCGCATGGGTTTAGTGCTAATGAGAGGAACAAACTTGGATTACTGAAATTTCCTGTATGTACGTAAGAACTTACAGGTCTTGGGTAATGATGACAAACTAAGTTTCAGTAGGGCCTTTCTCCCCACTATCTTACTGCCTGCCAGAGCCTGTCAAGGTAATGATCTCCAGGAGAAATCATCTCTGTGACCTGACAGCTTATGTTACCTACTTTTACAGCAAAGGTTGAAGTTAAATGATGCTGCTTGAGCCTTAAGGTCCTGCTGCTCGCCTAATTGCCTAGTCTCTCTGAAATGGCAGAAAACAATCACGAGTTTACCATGGAAGTGTGGGATGTTTATAAGGTGCCAGCTCCCTTGGAGTCGTTGCTATCACTAAAAAAGGTGTAGCTTGTGCCTAGCTAAACCCAGAAATCTTTAAGAACAAAATGGAGTTAAAAACAATTAAGCGACAAAATGCATTACTGAGATGTTCTTTAACGCAAGGGCTTTTCTTCTGCACCTCCAGCATTTCACTTAGCTAAACTGCTGCCCTGGAGACTGGTCAGAGCTGTGGTTTTGCTGTTTCTGTTGTTGATGGCCATGAGTCAGCCAAGATAAATAGCCCAGATTAACATATTCACTTGTTACCTCTTGTGATGGAGCCACACGTTTTGGGGGGATTCGTTCACTTTCTCCTTCCTGAGACTTTCTTGTGTGTCTATCACATTTCTTAATTAGGACAGTGATGATTTTACCAATTTATAGTAAATTTACGATATTGTGGTGAACTTGTGAGGCATACACGGATAAATGCGGATCACCCTGCATTGTTCACAGAGCCATGAAAATTACGGACTCTGGGCATGACATAAGCATACAAAAGAGAGATTTAAAGATGAGGTGGTTTAAATCTCCCCTGGCTCATGAGCAGACTTAGAGAAACCCTTCAGAGTCCCTGCTACCATTTATTTCTATAAATGTTATGAGTCTCGTATGTAAGTAAGTGCATTGGAGTGCACCTTTTGCTTATGACTCTTGAAAGCAGCACAGTAATGCAAGAGCAGGTTTGGGATATGCTTGAATGGGACCCTACTCTGAATGCACCAGGCAAGGAGTAAATGTTCCTCAGTTTTAAAGCTCAGGGATTCAGATGAGTGCGATAACCAAAAGCCTGGATGGTGGAGGGAGAGTGGGAGTGAATAGAACTACAAGGAAAGATGCTTCAGCATTTGTTTTTTAATGCAGCATGGAGACTGGCACAGTGGACAGGTTTTTTTGCTCAGTTAAAGATGACCTTTTTCTTCTTCTCATTCCCAAAACAACTCTTTTGGATCATTGCGCTAGATGCGTGCTAAGGGGTGGTTGTGTAACTGCAGTACATGGTTGATACCCATCTCTGAAGCTGAGTGACAGTAGTTATTGGTGCCAAAATTTGCACGTACCACTTACTCCCCTCGACCTGGCTTTTACCTAAACTGAAACATGTTGAAGTCGAGTGTCCTGCTGACTTTCAATGAGATTTAAATCCAGACCAGGACTTCGAGGTGGTACAGCCTTGTTCAAGTCCCTTCTCAAGTTTGATGCATTTCTATCTCCTTGTGTCTTCAAACAATTACAAATGTCTTGGATGGTACTAATCTTTGTCTTTCTGGTAAAATGTTTGGAAGATTTGAGAGAAGAGGAAAAAGGCCTTCCTATCAGTCCCTTGTGCTATTGAAGAAAGGGGGAGGTAGTTGTTTGTTTTTAATGAAAACTTGTATTAGGGAAGATGGCCCTGTGAAAACACTTCTGGAGGGTTTACTTAGACATCTTGAAAATAACAGCAGTTCCTACAGGAATAAAAGTACAGTTGCAAACAAGTTTCCTTAATTATATTGATCATCCTCTCACACAATTTTAGCCGTCTTCAAAAACAAACAAAAAAGTTGCCTCCATCTCTGACAAATCAAGTCTTCAAGTCCACAGCCCAAAGTGACTTCTGTGTGCATGAGAGGCAAGGAATTATTGAGAATCTCAATAAAAGTTACATTTTCCCTTTGATGGGTGGGGGTTGGAAAGGAAAGGGAATGTGTGACCATTCATCACAGCTCCAGGCTCATTAGTACCCAGGAACTTTCTACTCTAAATGACAAAGAGTTTCACTGTCGCCAAAGAGAAATTGCTGCTGACCTTAGACCTCTTTTTGGAAAGTAAAATAATGGAGCACAGGAGCAGAGTTTGATATTTGACCGAATTCTACACAATTATCATGCATGTGTATATAATAAAATTAATTCTGTGTCTCTGCATTGTAGCCTCCGGCAAGCAGCGTACAATCAGTTTTGTATGTATAATAGATCACAGAGTTGTTCATGAATAATACAAATGCATTGAGCAGATACTAGTGAGTGAGGATGTTTGTCTTTGCATGGAATCGAAGTGAACATGTAATATTGTGATAATATATATTTGATGAATTCAGGTCTGACTTGCCTTTGCCATAGCCTGCTAATTCCCCAACAAGGGTTGCCACAATAATTGAGTTTCCAATAACATTATGATTATTTCCACATGATAATTTAATTGTAGGTATTTTTTAATATTGTAATAATGCAGATTTGTGATTATTATGCATTTGCATGCAGATTTTCATGGTGACTCGGAGCACATCCCTACATTTATAACTTAATTTCCCATATTATTGCATATATATTTTGGGATGAACTCATTAAGGCAAACTAAAAAAAAAAAAAAGTAGGTCTTTTTAGTCATTTTGCTTTTATTATAAATGGCTGAAAGCTTTGCTCATATTTTTAGACCAGTCTAAACAAGTGAATAAACAAAAGACAACTGTAATTCACAGATGGATTAATTTAAAATAATAATGTAATTACAAATCATGGCAGATTTGTCTGAGGTAATTGGGATGCAGACTGGTACAAATTTTGCTTTACTGAAACAAAACGTGTTTAGATGAATCACCAAGTTTAGTAGGGACTATTTTCCGTTTCTTCCAATTCCCCTATATAGCGTGTTGGCAAAGTAACATTGGCTCAAAATTAGTGGGTGCCTGTACAAATGGGTATAACAACAGGGAAGCCCAAACTGGATATTATTTTGGCAAGCAGTATGCCCAGTAAAAACAGAACTGGGTATACAGCGTCATGACACTAGCAGGGCTTTTAATCAGTTAATTTGTCAACTCTGGAAAGAGGCTGGTTGCTTGTCTAATAACAAGCTTCAAACTGCATTAGGAAACCTCACCTGAGACTCAGTATAGCAAAGGGAGGTAGGCCTTTCTCCAGAAATAAACTCTGTTCCCATTAATTGGAGCAGACATTCGTACAATCCTGCGAGCATCCTGCTTCACATAGGAGAGCTCTCTTCCAGATGTATCTAAAATTCGAAGAGGAGGAAATGGTTTTAGCTAAATACTTCTGTTTTGAAAAGAAACTTTCCAGAGTAAGTGACATGAGGTTTGCATGTTGTTCATTTTTCTGGTTTGTCTCAAGTACATGTAGTTGGAGGAACGTCTCTTCCACTTTTTATCTGTTAAATCTCAGCTCCCCAAATCGAACTGGCGTCACAACAGAGTTCTTGGTCTCCTCCACGTTATCCGTAGCTGGCAGGTCGGATTTCAGTTGCCTGCATGGCAGGCACATGTAATAGGAACTAGGAGAACAGGCCTGGTCCAAATCTTCAGACGTGGAAGTTTAAAACTAGGGGCTGGAATATGTAACTTACTGCTATCTTTTCACATCATTCTTCAGTGCATGCAGATGCTGTTCCCTCCAGTGTAGTTTTTGGTGCCTGCTTCTACTTTCAGATGTGTTCCTTTAAATTAACAACATACAAGGCACAATGAGATTAAGTCACTTCTCTTTCATCTTTCCTCGCTCTGCGGACCTAAGAGTCGAAGAGAAAAATGAAAGCTTGATTTAGACAGTACAGAGAGCAGTCATGATTCTGTGGTATAAGATGGTCTCTCTAGGTTGTGCAGCAGAATGACTACTCACATAAGTAAATTAGATTCTGTCCTGAAACCCACTGAAGCCATTTTGATCCAAGTCTTCTGCAAATCCAGTCTCCAGCTAAGAACCTCTTTGGCAGCTGACTCTACTTGAAGCAGTAAAAGTATCAAAACATGAGGGTGGTTCCATTGGCAGGAGATGTTCACAAATCTGTACCTGTGCCTTGCTGAGAGCAAGTGATAGCTCAACACAGGGGACCTGGAAGGTTGGTCTAGCGGTTACTTTGTTTTATGGTGGGCCACCAGCATAAAATTAAGGATGTCTTTTACGCTGTGGCATTAGATCTTAAATGATCTCAGGTGTTGTTTTGCCCACAGCGAGATTATAAAATTATCATTATGTCAGTAAGTCCTGGATGCAGCGTGTAATTCCTGCTTATCATGAAGATATCTAATGTTGTTGCAGATACCAGATGATTTATAATCAGATTATTGTTTTCATTACTGTATGTTCCTGATGTTACTTATACAGATATGATAGGTGGGTGTACATAAAATTAGAAGCAAGCCTGCTGAAAAGCACCGATATGCGTTACATGCATGAGTAACACATGTTCATGAGTAATTTTCTCCGAGGAGAGAAACCGAGACGAAACTTTTGTAATGCAGAAGACTAAGCTGCCCTGGCCTCTCAACTTTTCCAGCATTGCAGAGGTTAGGGCTTGGAAGAGCTCGGTTCCTTTCCTACCTTTACCTGATGGGTTTTGAATTTAAGTCACCTATTGGCCCAGAGAATGCCAGAATTGCTACAATATTTTAAATTGGGGGAAGTGGTGTGGAGTCCCTCAGTCTCTCCTATTAGTGCTGTTTCTCATTCTGTAAAAAAGTTGAGTTTGGCCCAGTGGCAAGGCAGGACTCCAGCTGGGTGGCTGCTGTGCTCTCTGTGGCAATGCATGGCGGTGCTTGCACAGGAGAAATTAAGAACGCTCTCCCTTCCCCTGACCTCGTACACAGAGACGGAAATACACGATTGCCCGGTGGCCAGGATCCTTTCCTGAGGAAGGCAGGGAGCATTCGGTTCAACTTAATTCAGCAGGAAGACGGGTTTGCACCCAGGTGCCAGTCAGTAGAACGAGAGGTAAAAATGCCTCTCCCAGCTCCTGCGTTGCAGCTCCAGTGCATGGTGTCCTTCGCTTTGCTCGCAGTATGTGAGAAGGAAGTGTTTAATTTCAGGTCACTTGAAAGGCTTCTTTTGACACAAAGTCATTTGTTGTTGCTACTTTGTTCCTTCAGTTGAAGAAAAAAATCACCTTCACTTTTCTTGCGCTATTTTTTTCCATTTGTGGTTGTCTGTGGAGCAGTGGGACCGTGTCATTTTTGCGTGAGGCAGGGCTATGTTCTTTTGTGCACAGACCAACATTTCCCAGCCTAGTCTTAAGGAAAGCATTGCTCAAAAATCATTTGAGTAAGGAGGTATTTATGTATTGCCCATCTCCTCTGGTGCTTGCAAATGCATGATTCATGACTACTAGTTGTTCCTCCCATAGTGGGGAAGGTTTATTGGCCATAATCCTGGAAGTCCCCGGTGTGTCAAATGATCACTGATTGTATTGGAAAAGGATGCTTCAGTGACAGCAGGCAGCCCCTGGGTGGAAAGAGGTGTCCCTTGTCCCTGAGCAATAACCTGTACAGATGATTGAGACTTGTTGATAGAGCTCCATGGAAGTCTTACCTAGCAGTCAGGGCTTAGCAGCGTCTGACTTGGTGACGGATCCTTCAGTACAGGATGCTTGAACTTGATTTGTTACTCTCATCAAGGAGGGCATAAAGGTAGGCAAAAACTGAGCATGCCTTGAGGGCCAGGGAGATGCAGTTTTACCACAACCGCTGTCTTATGGGGGGGGGGGGGGGGGGCAGGGAGAGAGGGGGAAACAAAGAAAAGGCTGCAAGAATTTACGAAATATAATTATTGACTAATTTCTTCATCAGCGAGACCTGTAAGAAATCAGTGATATCTCTCCTGAGAGATTAGTGGTGTCACCTCACATGTCCTCGGGGTGCCAAATGGTATAAAACATTCACTTTGAAAGTGCTGCACCGTGATAAGCTTCAACTCCCAAGGGATGCATTGTGTGTACATTTTGTTATATGTAATGACACACTAAAAGGGCAGTGAGGCTGTTAAGGGAACGCTGCATGTCTAAAAAGAACTTATTTTTCTTTCAACCAATAAAAGAAAGAAAGAGTCTTTCAGAAAAGCAGTTAAAATAATATCATTTAAATGTAACAAGTGATAAAATACTAGAGAGAATTCACCTGTCAGATGAAGAAATTTAAAACATGAGGTCTTCTGTGTAACATACACATTTCAAATTGGACCATTTTCCTGGTAAAGCCATAGACCTCTTCAAAAACCTTTCAAAACAGTTGATATATATACAAAATTTTAAGGCTGACACAACCAGCACAATGGCAACAATTATTTAAAACAGTAGATTTGAAGAATAAAGCAGAAAATGTAGTCATTCTAGACAATGTATGAGATGCTGTGAGATTCAGCAAGACCAAAGTTGGATGTGAGACTCTGGGAGTTTTTCAGCAAAGGTGATTTTGCAGTAAAACAGTTCAGTGCATATAAAAAATACCCCTAGAGAGGTCTACAATGCTAACAACAATATTTTGAAATTAAGCTAAAAAAGACTCATGTTCCCTTCAACAAAATTCCACGTGAACATATTAAAAAAATTCTGCATGGCCTCAGTGCACCAGGGCCCATTTTCCAGTAGAAATACTTTTACCTACAAAACATATGGAAATGTGTGTGAGTGTTTTCTTGTATTTCTAATGTCGTTAGATTTCTAAAATAGTTGCCTTCCCTAAACTTGACACAGAATGAAATTTGAGGATATGAAATCCCAGTCAGCAAGGTGACAGAACAATTGGGCAACTGTATTTCCAATGAACTTTAAATGCAAAATTCAAATTGGACAAATAATTCATTTGATGTTATTCAGAAATAAACAAGGACTCATAAAAAAATAGAAAAGTGAATTGGATAGAATGGTGCAGTTGTATCTTCTATTACCTCAGTACTGGCCATCAATCACTGTCAGTTAATTATCATTAAGATCGCATAAGAAAAGGCCCCTGTGGGAGCTGGATAGTCTGTGAGGTTCCTTCTTTCATTAAAAAGAAGATAAACAATATAAGCCTTCTTGTTGGTTTTTTTCTTTTTTCATTTGGGTCTTTTTGTATACAAGGAAATGATGTGAAAAGGTGAATCTTGAAATGAATAATTGTGCTGACAGTTACCATACCGATTGCGGAGAAAGCAGTAGAACAAGGGATTCAAAATTAAAGTTATTATTTGTCAGGAAGAGTTTAAAGATTTTTAATTTCTTTTTTTCCCCCTCTTTTCCTTTTTCTTCCCCCCCCCCCCCCCAAACCAGTAGGATTGCTCTTTCCAAGGTGCAAAACTTGTGGGATTTTTAAAAGAAATGCTCACTTCTTAATTAACTGTGTTGTTTTTAAGCCTCTAGGGTTTATACTTTTCTGTGCAACATCCAGTTTGGAAACTTTCTTTTTAAAAAAAAGGATAAAAGCTAAAGTCACATGACTCCAAAAGGTGATTCTCCAACAGAACACAATGCAGCATGGAATTCAGTATGAGTTGTGAATACGGAAATTTTCAGAGCTTATGAGCTGATCTGAGGGGCTCAGGAGCACTTAGCTAACAACAGAAAGAGGAATGCAATAGTGGACAGGAGCAGCTACTGTTATTTCCAGGGTGTTCCCCTGCACTGCTGAGTAGCAGTTCATACGGGGTTTATTGATAGCGCTCACCAGCATCACAAACAGGGGCCGGTACCTGAGCTCTGTGCAATTTCTGCTTTTGATATAAAGTTGGTTCTGAGTCAGCTCATGCTTGCTCAGCCTGAGGATCACAAGGCTCTCCTGGCCAAGCTCTTTCCCTGCAGAAGAGTAAGCCCTTATGAGTTTTTCACATCTCTAAATAATTATTTATCATGGGAAAATGTATGTGTTATAGACAGAATTTTTTGTTTGTTTGTTTGTTGGGATTTGGGTTTGTTTTTTGAAGAGAGGCTTCCTTGTTAACTTTTTTTTCCCCCTCAAAGGACAGAAGAAGTGCCTTACAAACAAGAACAATTTAAAGGCTGAAGCCTTCAGGGCCAAAGGCCTCTATGCTCAGCAAAAAAAGAATAACAATAATAAATTTAAAAAAAAACCATTACACTTTGAATTAGCCATGTTTTGGCCAATTGCCCAAATAAACCTCAGAGCTGGTGTCATGTAAATGCAGGTGTTCCCACCCAGATGTCAAAGAAGCAAAAGGCCTGTAAATGGCACAACCTCAAACCAAAATGAAGCCTTTGGCATTGGTGAGCGATGGTTTCTAATGAGGAGGAATGAATGACAAACTAGAGCAGAGCTGCCCGGTTCAGGGCTCTGAATACAGCCCATCAGGACAATTCATCTGCTCCTTGTCAGCCTCCTCCTCCTGGGAAACCCTCTTTGCCTGCACATATCCAGACTGCAGGCAGCACTTGGTGCGAGATGGGCAGCCAGGTGGTCACAAGGCAGAGAGAGACCTATGTTCAGGGCAGGTCAGGTAACTCGGATATTGTCCATGCACCCCGTTTTTCTTTATTTGGTGTTTTCTGATGTGTCAGGAAAGGTTGTACTTTGGATAAAAGCTCATCAAGTAAGGTGATTTCTACTCTTGCATCTTTGCTCCCTCTGTCACGTGTTGACTTTCTTCATTCTTATTTAGCTATTGGAGAAGGAAGTTCCTCCAGTGCCGATTTATTTTGCAAGGCTGGGTCAATGCTAGTGCGTCTGTAAACTAGTAGAAGGGGGAACTAGGCCGTAGCAGAAAGGGACAGTGCATCTTGAAAGAAAACTGAAGACAGAAACCCTAACCTCTTCTAATTTACATATGGTGACATTTTGCAGAAATATTGTAACATTAGCAGTGGCATAATGAAATTCTGCCTATCAGCCGTGGAAGGAATAATGTTACTGTAAAGGTAACCTGTCCACGGTTTGTTATCAAGAAAATATTCATGGCAAGAAACATACATTTACCAATGAGTGTTAAGAACAGTATTTTTTCCTTATATTTTTTCCTCATGGGCTATCCATCTTCCCCTCCAGATTTACTGCATGATCACTCCCTTTACATGCTAATTATGTGCAGCTCTGGTGAATTTGTTAGTAGTGACACTTCAGGCACCCAGTGGGACTGCAACTCATTATGTGGCAATGTCCAGATATATCAGATATTATTAGCTGTCATTAATCTGCTGTGGAAACATTGAGTGCACAGCCAGGAGAGAGACCAGGAAATAGAGTAAAAATGAAGTTTGCGGCCGCCCTGGCCCCCAGAAGGTCAGAGGGCAAATCAGCAGGGGAGAAGAATACACCTTAAAATGGCCAGTGCTTAGCAGCAGATTTTTAACCCATTATAAACCGACATTTCTAAGAAGAGGAAAGACAAAAAGAAATGATACTGTTTGTAATGTCCATATGGCTACACTTTACCGGAGGAAACGGGGTCTCTCAAACTATTGCTTTCTAAAGCCGTTTTGTAGAACTGCATCTCAGCGATAAAAGCGTGTGAAGAGGAGGAAGAGTGAGCAACATGCTGTATCTGTCTCAATGTGGATAGCACCTAAGCATAAAGCTTTGAAATTAGGCACGCGTAACTCAGAATAGGATTAGGCCCCCATCCATTTGAAGGTCGTATTTTATAGAACCGGACCTGGCAGTAGAGAAAATCCTGCAGAAATGAAGAGCTTGCTCTCGCTGTCCATCCAGACCAGTAATTTGCCTGTATAAGCACATGAGTTTGCCTCTAGACTGCGGACACAGTGCCGACCAGCCTCTGCTACGCAGCATAAAAACACAGATCCCAATAGGTTGCACTTTTGGCATTGATTCTGAAAACCAGTCACTTGTAAGAGTTATGCATATCTGTGCTGGTGCAGCATTAATTACATGGCTTGGAGTGCAGACATAAAAACAAAAGACAGATTCTTTCCAGAAGGCTCCACAGTCTTTCCGATCTCCAAGATGACTTGCAGAGTACTGCCCAGGACTGCGGGAAGGCATACCTTCTTTCTTTACATCAGCTAATAAGGCTGGAAGAAACCAGGCAGGCTTTAAGGCAAATGAGGTCTTCTCTGGTCTGAAATAGAAACAGAAAACACCAAAGCAGAGGCTAGGAATCTCTGAGTTTAGTGGTGATGTATTAACTAGACAATTTTCAGAACAGGGGAAAGGTAATGGGTTGGTTAGTCTGTGTGCATTGGTAACTTATGGGTGACTTTTGCTACTGTCAAGGGGCAACCTGGAAATTCAGTGACCTTAAAATACAAGTAAATAATGAGATGGGGGCATTCAAGATAGGAAACCCTACATTTTGTCAAAAAAGTAAAAATAATCTTTTGTTTTCGAGGTTGCAAGGACCTGTTCTCTTTTATCTAGAATTTGCAGTGCTTTAGTTAGAAGGTTTATACAAAAACTAAAGGAAGGAAATCACCCTAAAATTCTTCAGCAAATGACAGCTTATACTTGTTTGGGGAAGCTGGAGTGACGTTCTTCAGCCAGTTGCTTGGAAATTTCCAAGTGAGCCACCCATCTGAGTTTCCTGAGGGAGTCTGGGAAAACTGGCTTTATTCCCATTAAAGGGGCCTAATTTAATGCTTCATAATTTTTCACATACTATGACCTTTGTGTGATCTAATCTTATCCTAATGAGGATAATAACAGGAAAAAAAATGGCCTGATGTTTTATTTACTGACCTGTTTTCAGTTAGACTCTGATAAGCCCACACAAAAACAACAACTGTGGGCTCAGTTTTAGGTTGTCTTAAATTCCGTACAATCCCATGAAAGAGAAAGCAGTGTTAGTATTTGGTGAAATGGCTCCCATTAATTCTTCCTAAACTAACAGCCATTCATGAACTCAAGTTGTAGGAAAAGATTGAGAAGTCATTTTGGCGGCATCGTGGGGTTTGCAGAAATACCCAGAAGTGTTACCGAATAGAATGTTTGCCATGGGGCAGGTGGCAAGTACCCAGGGAAATAAAGAAGAAATAGTTTTGTCATTGGTCTTGGACCTTTGCAATTTTGGTGTTACAGGAGGGTTTGTTTATTTTTATGTGAGAGCGATGCAATATTAAAGAAAAGTTACAGTCTAATGGTGTTAACATGGTAAAAAAAAAAATCACGAAAGCCATTCAGAGTGCCGTATGAATACATTCAATAGGTCAGTCATAGATTCTTTTATAGTCTTTTCTAGTGTTTATGAAATTTCACAAATATGGCATGCCTTGCCCTTTTTCCTGGGGAGGGGAATAAAAATTCATTCCAGTTTCCTTTTTCTTTGAGTGCTTCGAAGAACTGAACATGAGGTGAATACTGTTTTACTGGTAGGTTAATGAGTTACAGGTCAGGCTTATAGTGGAAAAACTGCAGTCAGCTTCCATGGTGCTGTGTTTGCCAAATTTGCATTGATGAAGCTATTATGGCAGGCTCACTTGTTTTTCTTTTTCATGGAGGAACATGTTTGTTATTTGCCCATCACGATTATGCTGTCTTTTCAGTGCCTGTGTTGCTCCTTATGATCCTCCAGGCACTTATTTTCACATTTGACACGATATGCATGAGTAACCCTCTCTCAACTGGTAGAACTAGTCAGGTGTAAAACTCAGATGCATGTACTCTGTAGGGCTGGGGGCCGAGCAAATTCCACAGAACACAGAAGCGTGTTATGGTTTACAGAAGTCTCCGTCGTTTCTTACTCCATTGCTCGTAGCAAGTTGAATAGTTAGGTTTTATCCAGATAAACCTGTATCAGCAATGCTAAAGAGGATAACTGCACAGCTGCCTTTGGTCTTTATTGTACCAAAAATGGTGTGTTAAATATTAAGTTCAGTGGTTTAAAAGATGGCTCTTCAATATATGTACTCAAAATTATTTCCAAAGTAAATTCCTAGGGATAGGTTTAAAATGATTGTAAGTTGTAACCTAATGGCAGGAGAAGGCCATCACCTTGAACGCGGAGTGTGGAGAGAACCAAAAACCAGGAAGTGCCGCACTGCGCTTTTTCTTGTGACTCGGAAAATTAGGAAGTATCTGTAAAAGCCCTAACAGCAATTTTACCTTCCTGGACAGGCATGAATACCTTTAGGAATATCCTAATACGTTTGCTTTTTTTTTCATGATCTGCTTTGCAAAAGCTAATCATAGCTACAGATTTATAGCGTATAAAGTGTGCAAGGTTAGCTGTAATTAAGACTATATTCAGCTTTCTGAAAGTTAAGAAGCGACGTCAGCTCTGAACTGGTGTATTTGCTCAGGAGTTGCTTTGGTGAGTGAGCTATTAGATCAGCTGCAATGTTCTCAGAGGCTGTGGGAGGACCTTGCCTCCTGAATTTTAGGGTCATGACATCAGGATCTGATTCTGCAGTTCGTCTGCAAACGACTGCAAGTGGCAGGGCTCTATCATAGCTCTGCTCTCCCTACCTCATACCGCGCTTTACAGCATGCAACATTGACAGCACCGTAGGTGGTGCGTGCCATAAATTACCCTACCTGATGTAAAGGGTAATCAATATTTAGGGTGATTCACTGTTTTTGTGATGTTTACTGGGAAAAAATGGAAGGACAGATGAGTCAAGGTTTAGATTCATTGCAGCTTTCATGATGTTCCTGGTCATTTATTCATTATCACCATCACTCATTTAGGTGACTTAGGTTCTCACAGAATAAGGCACTAGTTAGCATGAGTGAAGAGGGAAGAATCTGACCTGAAATTACAGTGAGTCGTCATTAACGTTTTATTTAAAAGGATTCTGGTGCAGCTGAGACAGGAACAAGAAAATTCAACCAGAACAATAACATCACCAAAACTTAGGGCATTGTTTCAAGAGTATTTCTTGAAAAATCTGAAGACTTTTACTACATTTTCTGAAGTCACAGATGTTGATATTTTTTATAATTACTAGTATTTTTATTTCATTGGCATAGAAAAATGGAAATCAGAGCCCTTTTGCTGCTGTTCTAGCTACAAAAAAGGTAGGAGTTTTCTGAACCTCAGAAAAATAAAATTTAAATGGATGAAACAGATTAAAGAGAGACTGTTCAAAATGCGTGGAATGATGAACATTCGAGAATTCATGTTTCACTGCTGCAAATGGTTGCAGAAATTGGGTTGCACATGTCTATCCATGTGTCTATGCGTTTATATGGGCTGCAAGTGCATATTGTTGGATCAAGGGTGAGTAACAATTCCTCATGTCTCCACTAGACAGTTGTAACTGTTCATTTCAGATGCAAACAAATTATTTCACAACAAAATAGAGATAAACAAACCCTAAATTCACTTTAATTTCTTTTAATGAGGAGTTACATTATGCAGTACTAAAACATAATAATTTCCTAGATTTATTATAAACTGTTTCTAAACGCATAAGGTGTTTACTGAGGTTTTGTTTTCATAAAAGCATTGTGGCTATGCATTCAACTTTTGAACCTCATTCTGCAGTGTTGTAGAATCAACTGCCTCTGGGAGAAAAACCCACAAAACCCCCCCAAAACAACAACAACAAAAAAATGCAAAAACACTGCTGAAGTTTTTCAAGAGGAAAAAATTAGAGATTCACGGGGAATTTTGCTATTCCCTTTAACAAAGCCAAAGTTCTGCGCTGGTGGCCTGGACCTGAATCTAGCATAACGCTGCGTTAGGTGGATGTCTTTTCTGGATGTGTTAAAGATCCTAGTGATCTCTCTCGCTTTCTTCCTTCTCAATGCACCTGAATCTACCCTTGATAATGAATTTTGATGGCGTCCCTTTTGAACAGCTTTATATGATTGCTTCCATCCACAGGTTGCTTTATTCAAGTGGATTTGCCACAGAGCACTTGCCCATTAGCAATCTCTTCTGCAGCCTGCTTTAAAATCTGCTTATGGTTATGGCCAGATAAAAGCATGTGAGGTCAGTTTGGTAAAGCAGAGACAAATACTTTAACATAAGGTTTTCTATTCTGTGCAAGCAGCTAATAAAAGTGCCCGCAGGTGTTGAGAATTATCCTTCTCTTGGAGATTTCTTTACAATCTGAACCTAATCTTGGCAAAAGCTTTGGCAAGGATATCTGGCACTTTAATTAAATGACTTTCCCTCCCCCCCAGGTCTTATGCTGTAACTTTGATTAACCACCTCTGTGCCCAGGAAACGAACTGCTGGATCGGCATTATCAGTTTTGCAGGTGTATGGATGTTAGAGATAACATGGGATTCCTCCTTTATCTGGATGGATGCTCCTTACTGTTTCAACACTACGCAGCTTTTCCCCTAGCTACAGCTACAGGGATGCTGCAGGCATGCTATGAGATTTCAGGATGGGGACCTTTTTATTCAATATCTGTCTCTGGATGGCCTCTGCTGAGAAGTTTCAGATCCTTAGGGGGAAATGCCTGACTCCTCCAGAGCTCCCCCTCTCTTAAAATGGCTTTTCCTTCCTGCAGTACCACAGCTGTGACACATCAAAGGCAGTAGCTGGTGTGGCAGGACATGCCACATGATTCCCAAATCAGCCTCAGTGACAAAAGGTGATTTGCAGTGATGTGTTTCCTATCTTACAGTGTCATTTTCATGAATGACTTGGCTAATTAAATTTAATGTGGAACAAGAGCTTGCTTACGTTCTATCAGGTTTAAGATGTTTTTAAGCACACCTTACTTAAGGAACAATTCCTACTGTTGAACAAGGGCTCCAGGATTTAGCCCTCTGTTAGCAGTCTTCCATAAACCCTTTGTTTTCCTAACATGTTAAAAACCAAGGCTTAATGGGTTCATGATGACATCGGTTATCAAGATTTGTGTGGTGTTGGCAGATGTTGAATTTTCAGTGGAAAACCATTAAACAGATTTGAGTCAGGGCAAGTTTCACAACATGCACGTATTATACCGGTGGTTACATGTGTTGACTTCAGCTTTATTTATTACAAAGGAAAACAGGCCTGTACTTATACAACAACAGCAATGAGAAATTAATCTTCCCAATAGGAAAATCAGTCTTGTCTTGTTAAAGGTACTCAAAGTTACATATTGAGCATGCTGAGCTTGCAAAAATTATGTCTGCAATATTCAGATTTAATAAATCAAAAATTAAATATGAAAAAAAAAGATTCGGTACCTTTATTTTTGGACATCCAGCGTAAAGAAGGCATAATTCCAGAAAGTGGTGAATGTCTGACAACCATTCTTTCCAAAATGTCTTGAGATGAGCACATGTTTATTTTCATACATGATTAGATTTGTCACTTTTGGATGCTGTTTGCCCATCAGCTCAGAACACATGAATTCTGTACTAGATCTAATATTCTTCAACATTTAAAAAGTTTCTTTTTGTCACATGATGCGAAGTTTGCCCAGTGGTATTGTGTAAAGCGGTGATGGTGTCCAGGCCTACGTGTGATGTGATATGTGCATAAGAAACATATGCCAAACATTGAAATCAATTACATGGGGAGAAATCATTTTTCAAATAAAAACAAGATCCAATATAGCAAAAAACCTAAACCCCAAAACAAACCAAAATAACAACAAAAATCAAAGAAGAACAGTTCCGTTTTGTGCATATGTATGTGTATATACAGTAACTTGAAATGAGATGGTTTTAGATGGTGCAATGTTTGGTTCATACATTAATTAGGCCTTCCATTTGGAGATATACTCATGCAGTGCACCGAAACAAGGATGTGTTGTGTCTCACTTTCTATTTAACTGTAAATGTGTTTGAGACTTCTTATTTTCTTGGAAACTGAACTTCACGCAGTTGTTATGAATTACTTCAGGTTCTGCTTATGCATCAGAAGGGATCTAATCTTGGTCCTTCTTGTTAGAAGCCACCAGTAAAGTTGTTCTTATAATGCACCTTTCCCTCCCCCGAAGTTTGTTCCGAATCTTTGATTGTCAGTGCTGCTGCTAATGCACGATGTTTGCTGAATGCCAAAATTCATTCTGACAGTAACTACAAGGTTTCAAGGGGTAAATCAATTATTTGACCGTCATATGGTACACTGCATAGAGAATCATTAGAACAAGTGGGGATATTGCACATCTGCAAAAGTAAATAATTAAAAAAAGAAAGGAAAAAGCCTAACGTTCTAACTTTCTTATAAAGAAGCACTTAATTTTCTATTGGTTTTTTTAAGGCACTTTGAGGAAACTTTGCTTTTGAAATATGCAAATTTATAAAAATTAAAATGCTTTGCAATATTGCTTTTATTCAGAAAATCTTAAAAAATAATTTCATACTGAAATACTGCTTTGATATTTGGGGATTTACAGATTTCTAATTTTTGACAGCCTTTCACTTTATTTTCTTCCTATTTGTCTTATTTAACATTATAGCTGCACAAAAGAAGGTCAACATGTTTTGAACAAGTAATGGAATTTTCCTTCAGAGGCAACTCCACTATTTTAGATTTTGCTCCAGTTAGGAACAGGGCTAAATTCTTCTGTCTTGCAGTCCTGTATAAAAAAACCACCTCTGACTTCTGTGGAGCTCTATTTTTCATCAGGCAAACAAACAAAAATAATTCCTTTACTGGTGCATGCAAACTCACTGTTTCTTCATGAACAGCAACTTTTCCAGTACATGAAACAAATCACCTGATAAAAAGGATAGGGCAGAAGACAAGCTTTGAATTAGGACCTCAGTTTTCACCAGCTAAAGAACAAATGATCATCCACAGATGCGAGTGTGCAAAAGAAAAACATTCCCTCCCAAACTTTTCAAGTAAAAAACAAATGATGAAATGTTGGATAATTATGATTTCATGAGTTACGTGATCTCCTAATTATTATAAATGGGTAAACAGAAAGACTCTGATTATTTACACTGCTGACCTGCCCCAGTTTTATGCCATTCATTATAGTCAGTAATGTTTATAGCAAAATTTTTCCTAACAATAACATTTATAATATTTTAATGTGTGTGTATGGAGGGAAATAGCACATGAAAGAATTTCAGTGCAAATAAACCTTGACCGATTTACATTTGGAACTCCACTGTATTATTTTAGGACCGCGGTCCTCGAAACACTTATGGTTAGCTTTATTCACACAATTCCAATGGGACAACTCATGTGTATAAAGCTAAGTCTCTTCTTAAGAGTTTTCTTGTGCCCTTTCCCATCCCAACCTTCACTTCCAGATGTGCATGTGCACGGGGTGGGGTAGATATGTCTAAGCAGATTCCTGAACACACTGAACTGTCTCTTCATTCTCTGGAGCACTTCATTTTAATGAAACAACTACATAGGGTTTTGTGTATGGATGAATATACAGATATTTGCACAAGTATTAATTAATTTATTCTGTGGGCACCAAGTAATTATCTGTTTTGCTGCAAGGGCAATTTGCTGCCATACTAAGCAGAAGGCATTCTTTTACCAAACAAAACAAGCATAGCAGCATTTTCAGCCATGTGCTGAGATGTGTGATCAGTATTAAAATGTGTTAAGCATGGCATCATTATTCTAAAACCAGCCACAGAGATATAAAATGCACTGTGATATTGCAAACTGAGCACAGTTTGATTGTAGGACACCCGGGTAGAGGGTTTTTGTATTAGAATATACATCGCATCTATAATGCCTTCTTCTCTAAAATGTAATTAGTTTTTTTTATGAACTGGTAAAATATAGTACATAAAGGACTCGGGGGATTTCCATATAGCCACATTTATTCCCACACGTCTTTCCAAATCATAAATGGTTGTCTTCCTTAGAAATGGATTAGGACAAATTGCATTAGGACACGATTGTGAATCTGATTAAGGTGGAACCATGATCAGGTTTTTTCTTTTGGGCAACCATGTTTTCTTATAACAACCAGAAGACAAAAAAGCCTTTGGCAAGATGTTTCAAAGGCCTTTCTCATATGCACATAAAAGCAGTTTTCATGCTAATTCAAAAATTGGTCCACACCTATAATTTCTTTATATAGCCAAGACAAAGCTTTGGGCAAAATTTTGCAGTAGTATATATTTCAGATACAGACTTGTGGTTTCAGTAAAAGCTCGTAAAAAGGAATTTCCATGCATAATTTCCTTAAGGAGAAGACTCTGAAGGCAAGCTGCAAGAGAGGCGCAAGATCAGGCATTGATTCCAAATTGGTTCAGAGAGAGGAATGCTGAGAACAAACCATCCCCAGTGGAAAACTGATTTAATATACTGAATAAATACCTTTTCAAATGAATGCACTCTTAGAAAGGCCCCAGCCCCTCCTCTGTGTTAGCATCTGACCCAAACCGAGCACACTGCATGACATCACTTGCCATGGAAGGAAACTAGGACAGGTATGTCTGTCGACGGGCAGAACTGCAAATGTTTGGAGAAAACAAAACTTGGAAAAAAACGGCTGTTACTTTCTTCCCCACTCCTCCCCTATTTTTTAAAACAGTATTCTCAACCCCGTAAAGCCAAAGGGAACTTAATTGCAGCTTTGTAATCTCTGTGTTGTACTCAAATCTGTCGATGCTCTGTTGCTACTCAACAGAAAACCAGACAGGAAGAGGCTGGGAAACCCATCTTCATTTGCCTCCTTACGGCTCCATTGCATATGAGTGTTTTATCTATTGAACTAACATGTAGGATTCAGCAGAGAAGTAGAACTCCACTGCGTTAGGAACTGAAATTCTGTATGAAGAAAGAAGGTCCCTGTCTCCAAGGGCTAGCTTTGGCCTATGAAAATAAAGAGAACAGGTGGGTCTCATGAATAAATTTTGGAAGCCCAAGGAGCTCCATAACCTTTGTGCTTAGTATAGTAAGTATCAGTGACATTATTCTGCCCAAGTAACTGCAGTCGTCTGCTTTATGGCTAGCCTTGCTGGTTTTTACATTTTTTTCCCAGTTTAGACCAAAATTCAGTGATGATTATTTTAAATTGTTCGTGTTTGACCTGATATTAGCATTGTCTTGGCAAATACAAGTAAGAATCTGAATTCTTCATTTGTCTCACGCAGGCAGAGCCCACACAAAATAAGAACAGATCTCAACTGTGGTACAAATTTCAGGGTGTACCCATCTGAACTAGATTCTTCCTGAGGCTGGAAAATATCTAGTTCTCTCTTGTCTGTTGTTGTTGGCTACTCACGCTGATTTCATCCAGAAGCCAAGGGCCTGAAACGAATGTGGTTGGAAGCTTGAGCCAGTGCCCAGCAAGTGAATCCTCACCATTTTTCCAGGCTGACAATCCTTGGGTACCCCTCCAGACTTTGCATGTTTATATAAGCTGAGTGTCTGGAAGCATCACAAGTCAGTAACATTAGTTTATAGCCCAGTTTCCATAAGTAATAATGACCAAACAAATGCAAAAACTTTTTTGTCTTTTTCTTCCCCTGGCATTTCCAAGTGGATTTGCTCACACCTGGGACTGTCAAGACATCTAGAGGAAGATCCCATTCAGAGGGACTGAAAACCAGCAGTGTCAGGGCACATTTCTGGGTTTCTTGGCCAAGCTGAGACTCAGTTCTGAAATATAAGTATGCATGTTCTCCCTTGGATGCTTCAAAGTAGAGGTTCAGCTACATTTCACAACAGTGATGTCCAGCTGAAACAGGCAAGGTGCAAAAAACCTACCCTCATGTTCCCCAAACCTTCTCTTTTACAACACCCTTTACAAGAGAACATCTTGGCCCATGCCAATACAGTCATGGCTTCTTGTAGAGTTCAGGTCTTACTAAAACTGTTAGAAAATGCAAAGTAAAAAATAATTATAATGAATTAGGATAATCAGAAATAAAACAACCTAGAAGGGGAGAAAGAAAAGGCTGACCAAAATTATCACACAAAATTTTCTTATCTATTGGAGTTTGTCTCAGGTTTGTTCATCCAGTTTACATATATATATATATAAAGAGAGTGAGAGAGAGCGAGCCGTGTACACATACATATATGTATATAAAGAAGAAAATGTTAAGCTCAGAAATCCAAAATCTAAAATTAAATTATTACAGGATGTAAGAGACAGAATCTTTTTGGTAAATTCATGAGCTGGATAATCTATCTGTACTAGCAGCTTGTTATTTTCAGTAAATATAGTCCTCTTTTTCTCTGTAATAATTAGTCTTTTCAGTGCAAATTTTATTATTTTTTAGGCATTTAAACATTTCTGTGAAAAGCAAAGCTTGCTGGGAAGTCAGCTGTTGAAAAATTTCTATGAAAACAATTTATTTATATAAAATTAAAAGTATATCCAGAGGTTTTCAGAATCTTCACAGCTCAAAAGCTAACTGAGCTGTGTACAAAAATGGGAAAAATTTTACTTTGTGTTTGTTCCATTTATTTTTCATGACCATTCTAGCATTTATTTTAAATTGACAATTAACCTTTTCAATAGAATCGGGCTTTTTCTTTTTTGAAAGGAAATTTTTGTCTAAAATGTCAAAAGAAAAAAATTTCAATTACATGTCATGTAAACAGTGTTCATATTTGATTTTCCCACAGATTCTCTGCTTGGAGTGTTCCTTTGAGAGTTAAATAGCTTATATGATCAGAGTGGTTACCTAAATCATGCAGTTTTCTTATTTTCTCTGATTGGGTAAGGTTTTATAAACTGCTTTCACTTCTTCCTGAAGTAAGGCATATTTATTTCACAAAATTATTTTCATTTCATGAATGAATTAATCTTAGCTCCAGACATAAAAATTCACTCTCTTGGCACTGTGCTCACATTATTATTTGTGAGAAGTAAAAAAGATGAAGCAAAATTCAGTGTTCGTTGAAAGTGTCATGTTTGAGTATTTTTGCTGTTCATTCACCGGTACCTTGCAGCTTGGCATCACTGCAAATCTGTTCTTTAATTTCTCTACAAAAAGTGGCAAATTAGTCACCAGAAGGCCCTGCAATTCAAAGTAGGTATGGAGAGTGACTGGAAAGCCTGACTCCTGGTTGTAATTATTTATGTGATTTACCTGCAGTCATGTCACTTTTATGGCACTTAAAGATATGCTATATCTGTTTATTCAGCTAATTGTCCCAATCAATTTCTGCGACAAATTTACTTAAATCCAATAGGGTTGGGTGCTAGATTCTTAGCTAGCTTAAAGCTTTATGGAGTTATGTCAGATGGAAAATCTGGCTGAGGAGGGGGAAGAAATGGAACAGACCAGCATGATCCTTGGGACCTTTTTTCACTTTATATTATTCTGGTTATATTCCAAGTAAATTCTAGTGAAGAAAAGTACCAGAAAGACTAAGAGAGTCATATAACAATTCAGTCTGGAAGGGACTTGAGGAGGTCGTCCAGTCCAGCTCCCACATGCAGCTCCAGTCCTCAGTCCATCCAAATGGTCTTCAGCAAGACTCTCTCCAGTTTGTCCCCGTCTTTCTCGTACTGAAGGGCCAAAAAGTAGACACAGTAAGAGACTTGCTTTTTCAAGGTTGTTAGTCTCTATCTCTGACAACTACAGTAACATACAGGTATTTTGGTTAGGTTTCTTTCATCGTACTGACTTCAGACCATCTGAACTTTTTGCCATTAGAAAAATTTCCTAAGTTTTCTCTGATTTCTAGCTAAACATCAATAATTTGTAACATTGGAGAGCTCTTTCTCTGTAGATATGTATTTGTATAAACAGACATAGTTGCCATATCCCCCCTAGATACTCCATACACACACAATCCCACCTATTTGAGTCAAAGAGATTGCAGGTGTCACTGAGGAAGATGTAACTCCGTTAAAGGAGGCTGTGAAGAATGTCTTGGAACAAGCTAACGAGGGTAGCAGTTTCTCTCCTGCTCCAAAAGAGTGATGGGTATGGCCTGTCTGACCAGATGCACAAGCCAATGCCTAAGTTCCTGAATGTGCCACCCACCATTCCCTTTCGCCGCCAGGTCAGCCTTACCGCTAAGGAATTCTTACACTCTCAGCATCTCAGGCTCTAAATTAATTCTGTGGCAATGTCTAATACGAGTATCTGCACAACGGTGGATCTAGTACATCCATTGAAATTGGGAATAGACCAAGAGAAAACATCTTGGAAAGAAAACTGGCGTCCTGAAAGAACAGCCTTAGATAGTTGACCTATAAACTTTGGAAGTGACTGGGAAGAAATCATTCTGCTAAATGACTGAGTGAAGGCCGATCACAAGTATGAAATATAGCTGTGCGTGTATATGCTTATATGTGCATGCACACATAAAATTTGATTCTTTCGTCAGTATTTCAGCAGTTTGTTTCAAAAAACACAGAAATTTAGATTATCAAGTACACTTCGTTTAATCTTCTCGCAATTACAAAGTTACATACCTTAAAACTTAAAAGATAAGTCACTAATGTGGGCCAGGCTGATAATATGATTAAGTACAAGAAATTAACTGAAGTGTTTCACATAATGTCTTACAGCTATAAATTGTTAGAAGCAGTTGAGTTCTCTGACATTACTATTGTGGAATAATTATGGGATTAAAAAGCTGGAATAAGGTTATTTCAAAATGGGTGTAAGGTAATGCGAGCCAGAACTCTCAAAGTCCCTTAATAGGTGTTCTTAACTCAGTGTTAATACTTTATTTAACATAACATGCTGTGCACTCTTTAAATTGTTAGCTTGGAACAGATGATTTATGTTGCTCTTGCATCCAAACAAGAATTAATGCCCTTATCCTATTTGACTGGAATTGTTAAGCACTTTTGTTCTCAGACTTGTATCAGAATGATAACAAAAACATAAAATCAGCAAGCTTTTTAATGAACATGGAGTTAATTTGAAGTGCCCTGATTTACAGATATTAGAGTAATGATCTCTTTCAAGTATTTACTGAGGTGTTAGAAAGTTTGTGTTCCCGTTCAGCTCAAACAGTTAATGCACTGCAGTTTCTTTGTTTGCAAAATATTAGCAAGTGGCAGTTAAGAAAGCTATTGGAGCCAAGTCTCCCTCTTTTTTTTTTTCTTTTTTTACAAACAATGATATCTTTCATTATGTTTTGAGGGAATCAGAAGCGAATGCCACCACTAATTCATCTGATCCTATTCAGACCTTGGTTTTGCAGGTTTCTGTTGTTTTCCAGGTGTTGCCTTTTCTTTTTCTTTCCCCCAATAGTTTAGCTTACTTTTACGTATTTCATACCTGCATCACGGTTTACTCATCTGCTTTTACTACTTTTATTGGCTAATCTTGGTACCACTGGATTTTGCTAATGTAAAGAGCAGTCGGTGCAATCACAGTGGCTGACACAGTTACTTGTCAGTATTTCACTAACAGGTATGCAATAGTATGGTCACCTGTACAGAAGACTTTCACTCCACTCCATTTTGATTTAACTACTGGAACAAATGCATGCACTTTCCTTTGTTTTCTGGTTATTGTCCCTGTGTAGGTTTTGCTGGTAAGAGAAGCAGACACTATTGTCCGCTGTCCTGCTGCTGGCAGTTAAAGCTCTTCAAAGGAACTAAAGAATAGGTTCATCAGAAGTTTGTTAATGTTTTCAGTTCTTATGAGCAAACCTTATGTCCAGAATTTTAAGAAAAGCTAAGCTGTTTTTATGATCTGGCATGTAAAGCAAGGGATATTTTCACCTTGGCATAATTTTGACTTAATGGAACATCTATTAAGAACTACGTAGAGCATTTAAGTGATGGCATGCTTACATATATTCTTAAAAAAAAAAAAGAAATATTAGCAAGTGAAAGCTTAATGTGCACACAACTGAAAGGAGGAAAGTGGAAATGAAAGTTCAAGCCATGGCAATGAGAAAGGACATTTCCTATAGGCACAGTAAAGTGTAGAGCATGCACATGGAAAAATTCAGTGAGAACCATAAGATGGCATCACTGAAATTGTCCTGAGATAAAAATTAGAGAATATCGAAGGCTGGTAAGATGAACACCAACAAAGAGTCTGATGTTTTTCCAAACCCTATTAGAGCACTTCGCTTTCCCATGCTCTGCCAGACTTGCCTGAATATTCACCAGAACGTGATTTCTGATGAACTTGAGCAGAAGAGAGATTGGTGAAGATAAAGAGGAAGTACGCAGTGTATCTGAATCTCCTACAATAGCTGATTTAACAGATTAGCGTGGCTTTGGTCTGTTTGTATTTATAGTCTGATGGATTGATTCTTTCAGTCCTAAAGTATGTAGTATTTATTTAACACTGCAGCAGGGTGAGATTGCAATTACCAATTTAACCTGAATATCTGCGTTCGAAAGGATGTTTCTTATAAATCAATGCAAGGTGCTAGCAAATGTGCAAAGCACTTTGCATATAAAGCATATGTATAAAGAGTATTACTTCACTTCTTCCAAGTATGAAGGTCTTCAACTTGTTCAGTGGTTGTCTCCTTACTTCTTCTGCCTCAATCATTCCAAAATAGGTAAACCCCCAATTTGAGAGCCAAGAAATAAGGGAGAGATGAAACACCCACTTCTCGGTTTTGTCTCCTTCAGTTGTTAAATGTATCATTTCATGTGCATGGAGAGAAATTAATTTGGAAAAAGATCTGATATTTTAGAACTACTGTATTTCCCACTGGCTTCATCTGGATGACTTCGTTGTCCCAAACTGGGCTTGCAAAACTCTGGCCGTCCACCAAGACTTTCTGTAAAACCCTAAGTTTTGGGGGAAAGTCCTGGAACAAGCTAACAAATCATGCCATATATATGTTACGTAAAACAGCTCTGAAGCCCTGAAAGGATCAAGATCCGGAGATTCCATAAAGTCCCTTGAGACATTTACTTTTGCTATTGGTTGTACATGCAAAACAGTCAGATACTCTGGAGATGAGAAGTAGAATGAAAGCCTGAGGAAATAGCATCCATTTCTGAAAATGTTACAATAAGTGACTTTGCCAAGGTCGCGCAGGAAATAGGAGTCAGACTGTATAAATCCAAAGTTTTTAGTCATGCTAGCCCTCCAAAAGCAGCCCTTTCTTTTCTTTCAGCTGGAGCTGCCACAAACCACATTTATATTCTCGATGCTGCCCAAAAGAAACGAGAAATGATTTTTCAAATTTTCTTTCTGTTGCATCGTCTGTTTATTACGCACAGTGTTGTTGCACATAATGCCAGGATGTAAAATGATTCAGGGACTAATGTCTTCAGTCATAATGTGGGAAAACAGAGAAGCAGTTGGAGAGTAATTTCTCACACCGTTCTGCCATGGCAGTTCTTTCTGCTATGATTTAAGAAACTACAGGCAGTGGAAAAGGTTCCCTTTGAAAGTGTTTTAAATGTCAAATATAAGATTCATTTCTATACTGCTTTAATCCAAATGCCAGAGTTCTGAGCTAAGCTATCAATCTGACCAGGACTTCATGAGCTTTGCCTATCCATACAGCTATCTCTTGAACTGGAAGTCCTGCTAACACCGACGTATAGTATCAGCATATTTTTTAGGAAAAGGCGACCTTAATTTCTTTGTGATCATGTGCTTTGGCATCCGTAGGCTCATTTACTATGGCTGTTTGTGAGGGGGGCCTTGAGTGCGTAGTAGCTGCATTGTGCCTGGGTGTTACACACCAGAGCAATAGGCTGGGAAGCCAAGGCTGAGGGAGGGAAGAAACCCTGGAATTATTCAGGCAGTGGGAGAAAATCCATAGGGTCAAGGATACTTCCTATAGAGATGCTAAGTCTAGAACTGATCATTGTTGTCATCAGGTATGGCCTCTGCCACAGGGACCCTGGAGCTGACTCTGGTGCCTTATCATCTGCTGGTGCTCTGCTTGAAAAGAGCAAGTCTCTGAGAAAACCATTCAGCTCTGCCTGTGAGGATGGATCTGTTACTGAACAGTCTCTGTTCAGTCATTGCAGAGGAATACGTACCCTCCTTGTGCTGGAAAATATATGCCCTCCTCCAGCTCAAAGTATGACTATTCCCAGCTTTTAGCCAGGAGGTCCTAGTTTCCCTTGTGATACTAGATCTTTTCCTTCAGGAGAAGTTTACAGTCTTCTCCCATTTTTTTGGTCATATTTTTCAGTCCTTTAATTTCATGATTCTTCTCTTCAAGTTCTCAAATTATCTGCCCCAGCCTTTAAGCATGGACATCGAAGTATGTTTCAGTAGCAGTTTCCTCATTACCAGATGTAGAGGTAGTGTCAGCTATTTGCTTCTCCATGATGTTGTCCTGTCTGTGCCATTGAGTTACCGCAGTTAGCCACTGCAGTACACCAAGATCCCCCTCCCCAAGGTGTTCAGCGTCCTTTCTTCTGAGCTACTGTTTCCCATCTCACGTAAGGGCTACCTTCTTTGATAGGAATTTCCTGAAAGCTGTTCCTGTGAATTTTTAGACCTACTCAGAATCATTTTTTGGAAGACAGATTATCTTGTACTTCATAGATTTCAATGGACTGGAAACTTCGACAAGCGGACAATACCTTTGTGATCTGTGAGTAGTCCTGGAGCAAACAGCTCAACAGTATGAAGTGACTCGACCACAGCAATTGCCATCTGATGCTTACTTCTGGTAAAACTTAAAGGCTGTCCAACAGGAGAGGCCATGTTTTCTAAAGTAAAGTAGAAAGATCTCAAAGCATTGGAAAGGCTGTCCAGACAAGGAGGGAAATTTTTTTTTTTTTTAAACCAAAAATCTACCTGACCTTATGACTTACCTAAATCATAATGAATAGACTAGGGTTAGTCACGCAGTCTCCTTGCAGGAAGGGCTGCTCACTAGTTTTCTCCTGCAGGAAGGCAATTACATTCTGTGGGAACCAAGTTTTGAATCATCAGAGTGGCAATGGTAAGGCAACATCTCAACCACATCTCGCTGCACCAGTTTGTCTCAATGCCCTTACAATGTCTTCTCTTTCTTAGTACCCATCTTCTAGCATGAATGTCCAGGTATGATTGTTTCCAGAAATATTGCCAGATAACCGTTATTTCCTAAGGCTAATGTTTGTTAGAGCAGATCGTGTAAAGCAAGCATAGACGTTTGTTTCAGAAGGGACCTTGATAGTGCTCACATGCTCCCATTTAATATGTTCTCTCTCCCAACTATCTTGCCCATCAACCCAATACCTCTTGTAGACAGTATGGGTATTATTTCCATGCAGGCCAATTTGTTTCAGGTAGGCCAAGCTGTTTAGGTACTGGTTAATCAAAACTGAGGTGAGTCGCTCAGACTGAAATTATGTTGATCACACATGGGCCTTCCCTTAGTTAAATTAAAATATTTTAAAACCCAAACTAGTGAAGTTAAAGTAGATACAGGTTAAAATAGGGTCTACAGAGACTTTCATCCAAATACTGAGCAGGATCTCTTTTTGCAGAAGACAGTGGGACCAGAAGACCAAACAACACTCTAGACAGGAGCAGATGTGCTTTGCATTAACCTGTGGAGGTGAAGTGAAAGAACCTTTATTTTTCTTGAACAGGACTATGCACATACAACTATCTATAAAAAGCAGTCATACTCTTGGACAACTAATACCATAGGTATTTGCTATTTTTCTCTAGCGAAAAAAAAGGAGGGTAATTGTTGTAGGTGATTCCCTTCTGAGGGGGACAGAGGGCCCAGTATGCAGGCTGGACCCATCTCACAGGGAAGTCTGCTGCCTCCCGGGGGCCTGGGTAAAAGATATTGCCAGGAAACTCCCTGGTTTGGTTCGGCCCTC
>JAVKLA010000028.1:17524161-17538632 GCA_034782735.1 Sagittarius serpentarius | reverse complement strand
GCCCCATCCCTGGGAACATTCAAGGCCAGGCTGGACGGGGCTCTGAGCAACCTGATCTAGTTGGAGGGGTCCCTGCTCACCGCAGGGGGGGTGGACTTGATGACCTTTGATGGTCCCTTTCAGCCCAAGCCATTCTATGATTCTATGATTCTATGAAATCAAATAAAAAAAATAATTAAAAGTTCCCATCATCTTCAAGCTTTTTTTAATAAGCAACAAAATGCCTGTGCAAAAGTTCTACGTAGGCATGGTTAAAACAGGAAGGGAGGGATCAGATTATTGCACAAACTGTTTGAAGTTTTCTTTTGTCCACAGTTAAATTCAAAGAGCCAGTCACTGAATTTTATGCAGCAGCTTTTCTTCATGGGAAATGTGTCATCCTTGAAAATTAGGATGTGAAATACTGATCCTGTAAAATAACCCTGAACACTTCAGATTACTCCAGGAAGGTCAAATATTCATCCTGAGCAGCTCGATTCATATTATAATGTCTCCAGTGTACAATTCAAGATTAGACATTTGTTAAAGTTCTTAATTTTTGCTGATTTAGATTTAGCACTTGGTTTTGGAAAGGAGTATAATCCAGAGACTGATTTTTATGTGGGTTTTGGAGTAGGAACAGGAGACCTGGGAGTTGTTTTCTTTTTGTTGTCTTTATTATGTTTGAATCAATGTTGATAAAAGTGAACAGACAGCTTACAGAGAGCTGCATTCGTATTATCTGGCTGTTAAACATGTTCCCTTATAGGTATGTTTAACCTGGTATGAAACAAAAACACCAGCAATGCAAAGATTGTTGCTGTCGAGCCAATACGATAGTACATTTATGCTGTGCTAAGATTTTTCTACTATCCTAGCTGCCTAGTTTGAAAAGTTTTTTCTTTTTTTTTTTCCTTTTCTGTTTTTTCTCTGCTTCTCTTTAAGCAGAGAGTTCTGTATAACTAAATACTAAGGGTACTTCTTCACCACTGGCAGATGTGCCCTGTATGACTCAATGTTTAACTCCTGTGGTCAACAGCAATTAAGACTTGAAGCATGTGAACTCTGGCAAGATGCACAAGTTTCATTTTTTTTGTTGGTTTGTCTTAATGTGTAGTTTAAATGCAATGTGATATTTGGAAAGCCAGCACATCCTCTGGGAAATCCGCTCAAATAGTAAGCACAGCCATATCTAGAACAGGTTTTTTGGAAAAAAGACAATCATATTCATGCCGTTGGGAAGGAAAAGAAATAATCAGAAATATTTGATTTTTTAACAGAGAAATTCTCCTATCAATCAAAAGCTAAACAAAATATAACGGGAAGGTTAAAGGCCCCTCCCTTGTTGATTTTACTCACATAAATTGTTCAACTCACATTGAGGTGGGTGAATATACTATGTCTAAATGGGCTCATTGCGGGGGGCAGGGGGGGGGAAGTTGTTAGATGGTCATATTAGAAAGCAGTGTAAACTTTGGCAATGGTAGGAGGAGTCCAAATTTCCCTTCTAACAGACAGGCTAATCAGTAGCAATTAAGAGGCAAAGTAACAGACTAATAAAGTACACTTGTCACCAGTTGTCATCTTAGTGATCAATTCACACCTCCACGACAATAACATCGACCCTTCAAGTGCTCTAATGACCCTGAATCCCTAAAGTGACAGGAGGATTAGGGCAAAGATAATGTGCTGGAAAGGTGCTAATGAAGTGGTGAGATTACAATATGAGCTTCCTCCTTGATAGACAGCAAAAGGGAGTGTTCAGTCCCACGCCAGCAATAAGGTTCACATGGGTAAAGTTTCATTGACTTCCACATCCAGTCAGGATCAGGACCTTAATTTAATTAATTAGGGCTTTTCATTTCTTAGTTAAATCTGAAACATGCAACTATGGCAGCTCTGTGTTTCCTGAAAGCAGCAGACATTTCTTAGGTAATTAAGTTTACTCTCCTCTGTTGTTTTTTATCTTCTCTTTGCAAGTTGTATTTTGCAGACATTGATTGCTTGTATCATTTTAACTTTGTGGAATTAGTTTGAGAGAGATGTAATTTTTTGTGTAGAATGTACATAACTGCTTTCCCATGCACTGGTTGTTTTAAGAAATGAGAAGTTGAGTATGTGATTAGAGTATAATGTCATACGTTCAGTAACAAAATGGTGTAATCTTCTTGCTCAGGATTACAAGTGTGTGTATATATATACGCATAGATAGATACAGTGTGGCAGTAGCATTTTGAGGTGCTAATACAGAAATGGTATTCTTGTAGATACTGTTGAACATGCATATTTTAAAATGTCCAATGTGTTTACCATACCATCAAAACAATCCTGTTCATTAAGTGCCTTCTATCTCTTGTTAAATTACACTTGAACAATATCTGTAACCCATTTCAAAAGAATATGTCAATATTGAAGAGGGAGGAAAGGGTACAACGGGCCACTTCTGGTATTTTTAAGCCCCGGTCTTCATTAGATGTTACTCTGCTGCTTCATCGTAGCTAATTAACTTGTATATTGAAAACCCTCTAGAATGATTTGATACAGGGAGATGTGGGAATACATCGTGCTGGGATTAGCACATTTATATTGCTGTAGCTGCGTCCCTGCTGTTTGGGTGCTGGGGGAAGTAACCATTTACAAATTTAGCTGTATTAAGAAAATTTTCAAGTGGTATAAATTCTACTGATAGCAGTTTCAACAAAATCTGCTCTACTTCAGTGGGAGGTGTACAGATAGGTAATTTGCTGCTGCACACAAGAGTGCCAGAGTCTGCCCTGAAAGATTAGTCTTGAGAAGCTTTATTTGTTTTTGTTATTCTGCGATTTTGAAAAGGAAAGGGAAAAAAAAAAAAAAGCAGAGGCTTCAAAATACTGGCAATGAGATGTTGGATTTTGAAACAAGACACTGTAACTTCTTTGATCATCAAAATGAAATTTTAAACACATCTGCGTCGTGCGCTCTGCTCCTGTCCAGATTTTGAATTTTTAGCTTTACAACTAAGTACTCAAACAGCTAGGTGAACATGCAGTACAAATTTTTCCTTTTGCGTAGTTTATACAATACAGTACTATTTATAAGTCTGTAAAATATTGCACGTGTGCTAATTAATTAACTCTTCATAGAAAGCTTAGCTTTCTGTGGAAAATTGGCTCTCAAGACTGAGGCTCAGAACTTTTTTTTTTTTTTCTCAATTTTGGGAGTAAAAATGAAAGTTGATTGTTCCAAATGCTGAATTCAAGCCAAAGAACACCATTCAGGCATTTCTAAGAGAAAAGTCACGAGTGATGTCTTTCAGCACCAGTAGTACATCCGTGGAGTAGCATGAACTTGAACCAGGAATGAATGACATTTTCTAGCTTGTCATTAAACTCATCTATTTAATTACCTGAATTACATCATAATGCATTTAGGGTTATTCTTCAAAACAGAGAAGGCATTTCTGTTCCAGACCTAGCTTGTACTATTAATTTTGAGGCAGTTGCTGTGATGTGTCATTTCTTTACAGCTCAGGAGAGAAATGGAGCCACAAGACCTGTTTTGTGCAAACTACAAAAGAGATTTTGGAGACAATTGGCTTTTTGTCATTGCCAGCCAGGGTTGGAAGAGAGCTGATGGTTGAGCCTAGCAGATGAAGGCAGTGCCTCCGCGCCAATTCTGATCCACAGATCAGCACAGCCTATGAGGGGTAACTCCTGAACTGCAGGTGTTTACTGTGGGCTTTTTGCCTTTGGTTTGTACAAAGATGAGATCAGATCCTATCACTTTCTGTAAGGCTGTTGAGTTTGGTAAATCCCAAATGCGAGAGGAGCAGCAAGTAAAGGCAAATATGCAATAGCAATCTTTATTGCAGGAATGTGGTATGAATTTAATATTCAATATCCATACAGGTGAGCCCTGTAATTTTCTGCTACAGACCAGGTTTTGATCTTTCTTTATGGTTGCAGTACATTGGGGTAGAGGCACTTTTATTTCACTTTGATATAGCATGGCAAGCTGTTTTTTAAACAATACATGCAGTCAGTCTTTTATTTATTATTTCCTTTTGTGCTCAACAGATTGCCCATTCAAACTGGAAGAGCACAGACACTGTTGCCTCCTTGGTCACCTTGCTGTGAAGTTGTAATGTAGCAAATGGCTAATGTATGCATACATGTGGGGACTGTTTTAACTCACATTTCACACCACCGTAATCGATTCATTGGTTTCAAAGAACAAAACAAAAACAACCGCCCTTGTCCAGCTGCAGCAGGCGAGAGCTAGGACATATGCTGGTGTGAAACGGGGGGTAGGGCAGGAGACCCCTGCCCAAAACAGTGGAACAAAGGGAGTGCAATCGCCTTGGCAAGGCATGGGATGACTTAAATACCCTATTGTATGAAATATCAATGGGTCGGCATTGTGAATTGCGGTGTGGGGGGCTCCTCCGCGTCGCCGATTAGCCACACGATTACCCAGATTACATGGGGAAACGGCTAAGGTAAATAAGGCCAGCCTTCTGCCACCTCCTCCCCAGGGCTGGGAGGGGGCTGCCCCGACCCCTTCCCTGCTACCGGGAGCTGAAAGGGAAGGGGGTGGAGGGGAAGGGGAGCAAAGCCATAAGCCCTGTGGTTGACAAAAATAAGGATTTCAAGGACAACAGCGTGAAAATGTTTTTCTGGTTGAGTGATGGATGGGTATTGTTCCCTGTTACCGCACAATGTGGAAGTAAATTGCTTGGCCAAAAAAAGATCTGGTATCCTCTCCTTTTTCTCTTTGTCCCCTTAAGTTAAGGGAGACCCATGGGGTGATGATCACAAAGTGTGGTAGGTGCAGTCTGCATCCTGCAGTCTTCGCTCCGCTCCGTAATCTTGCGTATAGATGAGTTCTCCCCTCCCTCCCCTCCGTGCAGCCCTTATGGCCATGGGCTAACACTGTGAAAGCTGTGTTTATCCAGCCCAGGGCAGCTCAGCAGAGCAAGGAGAGATCATTTCCCTATGCTGGAGTCTTAAGGCACATATATTCAGCTGTGATCCAAAATAAACTCATGTCTATATTATGGAAGGTCAGGCTGGAGAGATTGCATTGTCAGCTGCCTCAGAGTTTTCAGTCTTAAAAACATGTCCGATTGCTGTGCCTAGAAAATCAGCGGTAAACTGAACCACAGTGCTGACACTGCCGAAGTCTCAGCTTCTGTGGGATGGTCTCAAAAGAAGCTGTATCAGAAGTGATCGGCAACCGATGTGTACATGTTCACAGTATGAAATGGAGAATGTGAAACACTTATATGTTATACATACAGACTTAAGCTGTCTCAAAAGTGAAGATATTTTTGTCTCAGAGAAACTGTATCTTATTCTAGCTTCCCAGTTGAAAAGGCTTCTGATGTTTGTATATCTTGTAGCACCTCTTACAACCCTCATGTCCGGCTCTTTTATCCTGAGGAGAGTTAAAACTGGAGGTACGGTGCGGTGTCCCACCTCATTGCAACGGCACTGTCAGTGCCTAAACTGGGATGCAGCATCCTTGCCGGGAGCTCTTTGACGCAAGTGATGTGCCTGGCTGCAAGGCACTGAAAAACAGCTGAGCTCCCAAAGGAGAGTAGAGCTCCCTGGGTGTTTTTGGGGAGATTTTGGTGCCTGAAGTTCCAGTTGCTCAGAAAAAGTTGCAGTTGCTCAGGAAATATTTAAGTGGGTTAAACTGGGACCTGGTTCTCCCTGGAACAGAAATGAATCAGTTTGAGACAATAGTTGGGAACGTGGTTTTGAAACAAGGGGAAAGGGGCAGTCTGACTTTTGTGAATTTCTTTCTTTTTAGTTTCAGGTGACCTAGTAACAAAATTCAGCACAAGTTTATGAATAGTTTGGCTTGGCCCAAATTTGCATTCTTCCCTAAATAAAATATTCAGCTGAAACTTTTTGCCCAAGACTACTATGTTGGAATTATCAGTTAATGGCAAAACAGATTAAGAAACAGGCTAGCAAATGAGAATGGTAAACTCATTAGTATTCCATGGATTTTTATTCATAAATATTCAAATAGTGCTGTAGTTATGAAAATGTTTACAAATCTTAAGAGAACACAGAGAAAAAGGTGTAGCTTTCACTTTTGGTTTGATAAACATTTGGAAGTAAAAAATGTACTCCATATCGAGTCTCACTGCTACAGAGAGCAAACAACTGAAGTGGGGAAAAAAAAAAAGAACAACGCAAACCCAAAGTGAAAAGACACTCAGCAGAAGCTCTTAAAAAAAATTGAGAAGAGCCATTGCTTATAGCAGTTCGTATTTGAAGTCTTTACACTTCTAAATGGTGGAGAAACCCCCCAAAATATAATCTCACAAAATTTATTTCCTAATCACCAGATGGAGTGCTTATTGTAGTTTGCGTGAGGTTTCTGGTGGAAGTGAGCTCCTTGCCCTTTCTTTGCTGTGAGTACTGGTATCAGTGTCCTAACCAATTTGGCCAGTTGCATTATTTTATATAATCTAAACTTCGCAGATTTTTCACTTTGTGCTCTAATCTGCTGGGCATTGCCACTTTGTCTAGTTAGATACTAATTGTATTTCACCCAGGGTTGGAGGCCTGCCCATGCTGAAGGAGTCTCTGGGTTTGTATCTGTGTGTGTGTTTTGTACGGAAGGTGCAACCTCTCGGATAAGCTTGTGCTTTTCCAATACTGTGTTTCATTACATTTTTGATTTGCAAAGACATCTTGAATGTACTGAACTTTATTGATGGTTTCTGGTGAAGTCGAATGGAAAGTCTGTGGTTTACAGTCATTCTTTATTTGAATGCTGTTTTTTTTTCTTTCTGCATAGCTGTCTCTGCAATCTGAGGATGTCTAGAGCTTTGTGTATGGGCACTTCTTGTTACTTTTATCAAACTAAATCCAAATAGTTCAGTGGAATAGAATGGTTTGTACAAGCTGTATATTGTCTAAAAATGGTGCAGTCTGTCATTTGTATCCTCAGCTTTCCTCTTTGTTTTTATATAGTGAAATTTTGCATGCACTTCTGGTTTAACGTATCACTCCACTGGTTATCCGAACAGTTGCAATGTTATTGGAATTAAAAGCTCGGTTCAGGTCTTTCTGTTATCTTAAAATCCGATTCTCTACAATATTGTTTAGAGTGTCGGCTATGCTTGCGTGCTCTGCCCGACGAGCCACCCATACATACGTAGTATGCCAAATAAAAGGAGAGAAGCTTCCTAGGCAGGTTTCTTTCCACTGACCGGTTTGCTGTTTAGCAGATGCAGAGGAGCAGTATATTGATTGAGCCGCGAGAAGGAAGGGTGAATTGATCTGATAGTGAAGTGATGTATTTTTTGCTGAGAGGGGGATTTTTCTGATGGGGAAGGAACAAATTGACTTATTGGTTAATTGAAGGAGAGAATTGACTGGGAGAGGCAGTAAGAATTTGATGAACGTTAACTGCAGGGAAGAAGGGTTTTTCAAATATATGCACAAATATTTATTTCTTTCCTCATTTGTCTGCCTCTTACTTAATGTGTAATGGAGATGCGTGGCTTCACTTTGACTGTTTTTGGCATGCTGCTCGTTCCTTGGACTTCTGCAAGATGGGTAGGCCTGGCTTTGTGTGAAACTTTTTTTTAAAATGTGATGTTCCCACATGAAAGTCTGCAAAAGTTTGTCTCTGCTTTTTTTTTCCTAAAGCTGTGCTTTGTGCTTCAGTTTGCTGACTCTGCCAGTAAATGTTCTTTGTCACTAGCTGTGATTGCCTAATCTAGGCCTGGATTTTAATGCATATTAGGCACTTAACTGCCACTGAAAGCAATAGAAATTAATACTTTTTTCCTTCCAATAATCTTCCAGATTTCAGTAGGCCACTCTCCCTATCGGTGGGACCAGAACTGCCCGCCTAAGTGCAGTCATTGCTCCCTAACCGGTTGGAGAAGGGATCGTCATTTGTTAAGTTTGGCTGGTGCAACAGTGGTCTCACCTGTGGCGGGGGCTTCTAAGTGCTACAGTCATAAAAAAATAATTAAAATAGTAACAGTGACACCCAACAACAGTAATACTAGTAGTAATAAATAGTTACATATTGGTGCCACATAAATATTAATTACTCCAATGCTTAATTTAATTTCTAATTAATTTAGAATTAGTTTCCTAATTTCTGTCTGGATGAGGTTGCCGTAATCTTCATGTGGCGCCTTTAGCAGACTAGAAGTGTTTTCATTCCCATTTTGCAGAAATGGCATCGAAGGCCTCCAATTACTGTCTTTTGAGGACTCTAACTCTTAAAGCGACCTCAAGAAGTTTCTGTCCTCTCCTTGGGAAAACTGTGTTTTTAATGGGGTTAGGGAAGGAGCCTCTTCAGGGAATTTCCCATGTTGTGGGACGGCAAACAACAGAGTCCCCAGGGATCACCGTGGTTATTTGAGCTCAGTGTTGTAATGTTACAATAATTTCCCTCTTGCAATGACATTACCCTGGGGACTGTGGGGAAACTGAATGCTACGGACTGCTTCGACATGCGAAGAAGCTGTGTCTGTCCCTTCCTCTCCTTGTACCCTTCCAGTCTGCTCAGACATGCCACGGCCTTATTTTTGTCACCATTAGGTAAGATTCAGCTGCATTTACAGCAGGAATATTGTAGGAGTGAGTTCTGAGAAGAAATAGTATTAGAATTTTTAAACTCCCAAGGGCAGGAGGAACGAGCTTTAATTAGCAAATAATAGGCTTAGCCCATAAACTGCCCATTAAAAAAAAAAAAAAAAAAAAATTGCCATGCATTGGGAAGGAAAAGGATAAAGAAAAAGCCTTCAAATACTTTACACGTAAGAAAGAATTCTTGAGTGTGGATGGGGGATTGCATTATTTCGAAATGTATGCAGTATTTTAAAAATATAGGAACAGCTTTGCTCAAAGTCACTCGTCCCAGGCAGTCACACTTACACCTGTATGTTGTTGAAGCAACACCAGGGGTTAGGTGAGTGGGGGAAAGGTATTTAGGGAAGTTTGTGCAGCTGGAAAAGATCTTTTAAATTTGAATTCTTAATGGAAAACTTATGAACACAGCAGAGCTGAACAAATATTTCAGTGTGAATAATTTATACGACAATACGACTAATAATAGCAGGCTGCTGCAATTCTACGATATGGCTAGCATAGTTGGGCTGACAGAGGAGGAGAGGTGTCACCTCACACGACAGCCCCTGCTCTGTCTTGCGCTGCCTGGGATTTTACCTTGGACTGAGCCAATCCATCATCCTGCTAAAGAAAAAAATAACAGCTTGGCTTCTCCATAAAACAAAAAAGTGTGATTGAAGGATGTTTTTCTCCATTTTCCTCCCTAACAATTTACAAGTTTTCCCTTGTAGAAAGTGGAACTTTAGAAAGTTTCTTCCAAAATCAAAAGCTTGCTCACAGATTGACTGTTAAATGTGCACTGTGCGTTCGTCAGGGATGCTCTAAGTGGTACTGAAGCTGACAGAATACAAGCAGGAGCTGACAGCTTCACTCCAGTTACAGCTGATTAAAGGCTGCAGGGGCCTGGGGGCCCCATCTCAAAAAGAGGACCACTGCAAATTCACCAGAGCACTTCCCGTCTGCACATTTTACACGGGCTGGCACGGAGTACTCCAGCTATCGCACTCGGTAATCAACTTCTGCCTCCAGTTTTGGAGTGTTTGATAACAGATACAGACAAGAAGTTAAAAATGCAAATGAGAATTACCTTACATTATGTATGTGTGTTACATTATGTAAGACAAATGGCAGTGTAAAATATAAGCATTGCATATGTTAAAGCTCAGTGTACGTTTTAGAGCCATTTGCGGCTCTAAAGCATGACTCAAAGCTGGAGGTTGGGTCCTCTCCCAGGCTTCTCCCAATTTCCATACCAAGCGCGTACATTGAGCCCTTGTAGGATGAGCATGCTGGCTGTTCAATTTGGGAGCTCTTCCCTAGGGCCTGTGGCCAAGGTGTTCAAGCATAGCTAGGGACCTAGCGTGACCTAACCAGAACCATTAAAAAAATATCTCGGTATCAAAGAGTGCTTGGCACTGCCTGGAAACAAGACAGAGAGCATATCTCCTGCTTTTCTGAATGTTCTTATTTATAGCTTCCAACTGCTAGCAAGTATGCAGTGCTTGTGTGTGCTGTGTATACCTTGTGCCTTAGCCTACGCAGAGTGAGCATCTAATTGGGGAAAGCTTTTCCTCTCTGTTCTGTCCCACGCCAATTTTACACAGTGGGTATTTTTTTTGTTCCTTCACTAATGCGAAGAGAACATTCCAAACAAATATCCCCTCCCAAACATGGATAATTAAAAAAAAAAGTTATATTTTAAGTTTTACTAAAATAATTAGAGATTTTTCCTTGCATTATTTCTACCAGGAGCTTTCTATTACGCAAAACAACCACATTTCCCCCTTCTGCCCTAAATTTCAGTCTTACTTTATTAGCACCAGAGGCCAGATTCTCAAAACTGCTGATTAAAAAAATCCATGCAATCTTTAGCACACTTTGGCAAGGTACTTTTTAAGAACACTTGAAAATAAATCGCAGCTTGTGGCTTAATAATCAGAACTGTGGGCACAAAATATAGTTAAGTCAAGTAATAGACATTTGTTAGCATTTTTTTTACGTTAATCCATTAATACATTTTTAGAATTGCTAAATATTTAAAGCTCCAGACTGAGAGCTATTCTTAGGGTGATTTCTTCACTTAAGCTGAGGTCAAGTAACGCTTTTGATCTCCATTGTCGTTCACCTAACTGGAAATTAGTTTTTCAAAAGTGAATATTTATTGAGAAGAAGACCCACAAGATGTGCCTCTAAATAAAGGGAATTAAGAAAATATACTTGTCCTGATCCCTTAGTGATGGGAAGTTGTTTATAATTAATTTAGGCAAACTGTTGAACAGTGTACCAGTGTATCAACAGAACCTTTTCATAGCCTGAGTCCTCTTGTGTTGATTTTTTAAAAGGCAGCCAGTAAGACCTGAGGGCTTTTAAACTGCAGAACTCAAGGATTTTGCTGATTTCCTCCTACTGAGCAGCAAGAACCCTATATAGGCATATTTCAGTAGGCAGGTGTGTATGTGGATGCATGTATGTGTCTGCATGTATTTTTTTATATACATACACACACATACATATACACACTTGTTATTTTAGTGTATATATATAAGCTCATGTATATATAAAATATATACCGTGAATACAAACATGCATACACATATATACATTCCCTTTGCTTCCTTTTCTCCCAGTCTTCTTTGAGACTGTCTTTATTTGTTTTAAATCACATTTTGGCTCAATTAAAGCTCTGCTAGACCCATTAAATTCTGCCTCTGATGGTATTTCAGAGTTATTTTAAATTAAAGATAATACAAAAAAATAATAGCTATAGCAGGAGAATATAATTTCCGATACTGGAATAGTTTATCTTTTTTTTTAAACAGAAAATAAGAGATATAAATTAGAATCCACGCATTAAAAACCTGCCCACGCCAGAAGGGACGCGCTGATATTTTGACTAGGATTTGGACTGCCAGAAAAAGAGAGGATGAAATCAGTGCTTGTGAGAGAGACTGGAAAAGAGAGAGCTTAGGAAAGCAAATGTGCTCTGCAGAAGTAGTTCAGTTTGCATAATTTATTTTAAGTATGGATCCTCTCTGTTGTGTGAGCACTCCCTCCCTCACCACCCTCCCCCATTTCCTTTAAAAATAGGAATTTCTGTGCTGCTTGCGTTCCAATATTCCAGTTCAAACAGGGTGTCTGACGGTAGTTCAGCACCCGTGTACCTGACTACTTACTGCTGACGAGCCTTGCTTGCCGGTAATCTAGATTTATGGTAAGTCTACCCTTTCCCTTCATCTACAAGGTCCGGGGACATTCGGGTAGCCAATCTGCCCTTAAATATGTCTCTGAGGAAATGGTGCTAATTAGTATTGGAATTTACAGCCTTCCATTTTATTGACTTGTCCTACTTTCTTCGATAATTAACTAATGAGTAAAGTAATGAGCTATGTTAGTCAGTCATGATGTTCAATTAAACAGCAAATCAATTATTGAAAATAGTTTCGGACAGCTCCGGTGTCGTCACAGGGAGTGTGGGTGCGTGTGCGCATGTGCACGCGCGTTTCAAACGCGTGCCCTAGATGTGGCAGCGTCCCTCCCCAGAGGGTGCCTGGCTGTGGGGGGGCTGTGTGATCACAGCCAAACCCCACCAGCGGTCCCTCTTGCCCCCGTTGTCCACCCTCTGCGCAGCTCCGCTTGAATAGCACCCTGACGCGGCGCCTTGCCGAGCTCAGCTTATTTGCAGGGGTTCCCCAAAGCCTGAGAAAGACAAGAATGCCATAAAATAGAGAGCGCTTTTCGTGATGGGGCCATGGGCAGAGGGATGTTACGAAGCAGGGATGCCCGTTCAGCGCTGTGACCCCTCTGCCTCTTTTCTTGGCACACGCAACCTTTCCCAGCGGCACGCAGGGCCGCCTGTCCCAGAGCTTGGCGTTACGGCAGCAGGGACTAATACACAAATACCAGTCCTGAAAGCCCTAACTCCCCTCTGGCCACAGCAATACGCAGGAGCGGCGGAGAGGATGGCGGGGAGTTACGGAGGTTTGCTCGGAGGGCTCCGCATACCAGCCTGAGCGGCGATTAATTGTCCACGGGAAGAGGCTTCCAGGACCATCATGTCACGAGTCCCCTGCACCATGCCCACACACTGGGGTGGCTCCAAACCTGGGAGGGCACCACACATACGGCTGCTGCGTGGCCAGCGGCAGGTCAGGTCGTGGTTCGCCGGGGCGAAGCCGTGACTCTGGGCCTGGCCTCAGTCCCTATAGCACAGGTGGCTTCTTTTGGCGCGGGCCGAGCAAAGATCTTTTTTGTCAGGATGAGAAATAGATGTTCATTATCTCCCTAATGTTGTGAGTGCAATTTTGCCTAGGAAATGTGAAGGGCAGTTCCAGCAAAGAACGCTGTAGCTGACAATCGTTCAGTAACTTGCCAGCTCTTCAGGTTTAATTATTCTTTCATTTGCACTTTTTACCCTTCCTGTTTCCTTCAGGACTTTTCGCTGCACTAGCTGACAGCACTTCCACGCCTGCTGCCCATAACTTTGCACGCTTTCGGGCTCACCCTCCTGGTGACACCCAGCTTGTTGCGTTTGCTGCTACTTTTAGTTCTGCTTTTGGTGTTGGAGCGCACCGCAGCATTATTCCCCGCGTACAGCAAGCAAAAAATTTCAGCAGTCGGGGAACAACTTTTACTGTCCTACACTTTACTCATACAAATAAGAAGTTTTGGCTTGCCCTGGCGAAAGACCACTTTGCTGTGGGCAGCAGCAGTTTCTAGAGATGACAGTAATATTGCATTAAGCAGTTTGATGGTTTTAAAAGGCAATAAAAATGTAAAGGTTATTAGATAGAAAACTTGGGTTGGGCTTAAAATTTTAACCTAACATGATCAGATAGGCTGAACCAGAAATAACACTCCTACAGCCTTCCTGTGCTCTCTCGCCGTTCTGTTTGAGTAGCAAAGTGGCACAACTAGTGCCATACCGTTCTCATAGGCTCTGTAGTCATACAAACGTGCCCTATAATTATCCATTACTAATAACAGTCATCATATGATAATTTTTTTTCAAAGGTAGTGAGCATGCAGAAAGCTTCCCCCCTGCCCCCGCCTTCCAAATTCAGAAGGAAAAGCAGGCCAGGGAGCAAGGTGCCTAAATACAGAGAGAGGAGACTTAATATGTTGGCCTTAACCATCCAATTGAATCACGATTCATTAGAGAAACAACAAGCCAAAACAAATCAAAGACAGTTCAAAAAAGGCAACATAAAGTTTTCATTTCCAAACAGTTTTAATTCACTGTTTCATTTCCAAACAGTTTTAATTCACTGTTTGTGCTCTTTACTGAGAGTATGCAAGGAACACAAACATTCCCATATGAATTAAATTACAATTTACATATGAATTACATTAGAAATATGAGCTCCACTAAAGAGATAATTAGTGCTGTCCTGGGTTATGTGAGCGCAAACAAAATTAAATAAGAACAATTTCAAAGCCAAGTTTTGCTTTGCCTTTTCAACTAAGCTGGTTTAATCAGTGATAATGACTGAAATAAATCCACCACGTATAAAACAACGCACAACATATCATACTGTGTGAAATGCCATTACTAAGTCCCGTGCCTTGGTAAATCATGCAGCCAAACAGGAGTACGATGTCACTGACATGATGCTACAGAAAATTTGCCACTACGGGGTGCCCAGCGCTGAAGGTGGTGGTCCCTGAAGCTGGCAAGGAAGCAGGACCCGCGACGGGCCAGCATCACTGCGCTGCTCCAGAGGGTGTAACGGGGTGGGGGGGACGGGATTGTGAGGGTGTGTGTTGGGGATTTTTTTTAAACCTTACATATGAATGAGAAAGAGCTGCCATGGGAAAAAAATGCCAGCGTGAGCAGAGAGCAGAGAGGGAGGGGAGCTGGAGAAGCAGCGGGGGGGGGGGGGCGAGGAGAAAGGGAGAAGGATA
>JAVKLA010000028.1:17504096-17524061 GCA_034782735.1 Sagittarius serpentarius | reverse complement strand
GGGGGCGGCAGAGGAGAACGTGAGAAGGATAAAAATACCAAGCAGAAGCAGACTACCTGTACATCAGTGCCTCAGCCCCTAAATAGAGCTATGGTTTATGACTACCTTGCCTAATGAGCTAAACTCTGGTGACCATAAAACTGAAATATAATTATGACATTAAAGATGCCTATATTTGAACTTAATTATTAATTAATTTAATGAGAGAATAGGAGGTTGTAAAATTGCTAATTAAACGGCTCTGTAAAACTGCAGACGGCAGAGGATTTACCAAATGATGAATCCCACAACAGTATTTGGGCTATATCAATATTCTATTAATATACAGTATGCCAGAGGTACTGGCTAGTACGCTACTCACAGTTAAGCCGATGTGACAGGCATACAGAGTGAAAGAAAATGAAGGACATAAAATTCCAGATGACAGCAACCTTGAAGACGATCTCTGCCCCCACCTCTGTGGCAGTTTCTGAAATCAGTTAAATAAACTCAGAAATGCAGGATAAAAATCAATCTTACCATCGCAAATGTGAATAAATTGGCTTGAAGCAAACGACCCACCTATGGTCTTGGGCACCGTGGTGGTGTGTCGCTCTCCGCTTGCGTGAGGGAATGGTCAGAGCTAATCTGGACTTAAGTGCAACAGAACGGGAGGGATGCGGCGTGAGTGTGTGTGTGTGTGTGGGGGGGTGTGCTCGCCTGTGAAAGAGAAGCTGAGCGAGAGCAAAAAATAACTGTCCCCGTGTGATTAGTGAAATTAAACTCAAGTGAACCTTCAGGGGCTGAATTCGAACCTACGGGGGACAATTTTAGAGATTCCCACACTGCACTATCAGCATGCGAGGAATTTCACTGTAACGTTTGAACGGCAATGCCATTTGGATGACATTCATTTAAAAATACAGAAGAGGCGTGCAGGAAAATGTTTTCTTTTAACACCAAGCCTAATTCAAGAAACATCAAAAGAAAATGCATGGGGGTGTCTCACCCTGCATGTCTCTAAATGTCAGTCATGACTAATTATTTGGATAAAAGCGAAAGGAAAAATTTAAGTACCCCTTCATAGTTTTGTAGGAAATAATGAAGTACCACTGGGCAGTGTAACAGAAAATCACCAGCAACACCAGATTAAATGTTTTAATATTTGCACAAATCCGTAGAACTGTTGCTTTTTATACCTGCCATGTGGCATAGCTTTTCCTTTACACATTTTGGTTTTTAAATGCCCTATTGACAGCCGCAAGAAGCAATTTGACAAGAAAGATCAAAGGTGCAATATCAAGAAAATAGGGTGGAAGGAGACTCACCCCCCACTCCAAGGAAAACAATACAGTCATTACAGTAACATTTCTGGAAAATGGATGGAGGATCTTGAGGCTAAGGACAGGAGCTGTATTCCCAAGTCCTTTGTGAGTTCTGAACAAATGGCACAAACTTTCAGTGCCTGACTTTCTGCTTTCTAAGCTAGGAATAACAGCGGTTTCTTGCCACTTACCATTTGTGTTTCAGAACGCTAAATGGAAGCTTGCAAGTAATTTCTGAGGAAGTGATCTCTAGAAGTCGCTTTTTATTGGCAGGTTTGGGACAAGACTTTGGGATGTGTCACTTCTTGCTTTGTTTAGTTTTTTTAATGTCCATCTTGGGACATATGAACAAGTTAATTTTAAGGAGCTGTGAGCTTCACATGATGGTCTTGTTTCCTTTATCTCAAATACTAATACAGTTCGCAGTCTCTCATTACTCAGAAACCTCACTGGTGGGTTTTGTATGAGAATCTGCAGCTAAAAGAGCTGCTGCTTTAAAAAATCTTGATTCCAGTTTAGAAAACTACTCTGGGTGGTTTCCATCTTATAATATGTGCAATTAATAAATATGAAAGCTCCTATGCATTTATTATCATTGCATCATGCCCTGCAGTTTTATAGATCCAGTTTCTCAAAAAGTGACTTCTTTTACCAGAAATAAAACCAGACAGATTTCTTCTATTGTGTGACCAGCTATCAAGCCTGCCCCTTGACTGGAGGCTTTTGTGAGATCTGAACTGTGTTTCACTTGCTCAGGTTTCAATCCCAGCAAGACAGACAATGAATTGAAAGTTGGAACTGGTGGGTTTCTAGTAAAAAAAGGAAAGGCCAAATGACTCATCACCACCACGTTGCAGGTTACACATTTAGAGCATCAAAGAAATTGCCTCTTTATCTCCCCCAGAGCTACCACATGGTAAACTGTATTACTAGTAGGTCGCACTCTTTGCTAGAGAAATTCAACCTGCAGCACAGTGGCTGGCTTGGAACAGAAGAGAAAGACGGGCAGGAAATCTGGGGATGCTCTTCTCTCCAAACTTACCGTGATGCAGCCATTGCAGGCAGCTCGCTATGAGAAAGAAATATTTGAGAAAAGGTAAATATTGGTGAGAGTTGTTGTCAAACCAAAAGCCTTTTCGTTGTTCCCTGTGATACTTACTGCCATCCAGTTACGAGGAGATCCTGAGCAGGGATGGGCAGGGACCTCCTCGTTGCAAGGAGCGTGAGGGGTCCAGCCAATAGCTCTGAACTTGAAGTTCATGGTCATCTTCCTAAGACAGGTCACTGCAGATCCTGGGAGAAAATGATTTTGCTGCCTCGCTTTGCTCTGAGGGCAGGAGGCTGGTCACTCTCCCCTGACGGCGACCGTAGGGCTGAGCAGGGCAGGCGTCTCTCTGAGTACCAGCAGCCACAATAGCAGTGCTGCTCCCAGCCTTGTGTCACGTATCACCCCAAAGAGGTTCACAAACTTCTAGTAGCAACTCGGCTAGCATTTACGTACGTCGCAGTTTGCAGACCTCTGGGATGGCACGTTAAACCTTATGGGTAAAACCCAGCTGTGGCCCAGAGCTAAACGATAGAGTTGGCGGGGGTACCTGTCAAGCTTGATTACCAGGAGAGCGCTCCAAAGTAAGGACAGGCGTGAGTAACTACTGTTGGTGTTGCAGGCATGTGCCAGGGTCTTGCTGCGATACATGTGAAAAGTGTGTACAAACCCAAAGTTTTCATTGATTTTATTTAATTCCTGAGGATTTGTTTGTTTTAACCATAATTGAAATCATCAAGGAGGTTAACTTGGTTTATCTGTTACTCTTGTTTGCATTCGTCCTTTTTTTTTTTTTTACCCTTTAGAAAGCTTTCCCTTTTTTGGTTGGTTGGTAAGCTGTAAAATATGTGGCTAAATACATCCTACACAGTCAGCTGCCTACTTCTTGTACTTGTCACTGATCAGAAGGATAATTTACATCTTTGCCCATTGAATTAGCCAGATTTTTAGTTTAATATAATTTAACTTCCTCATTTTTTACCTTTAATAATGTTAGAATAAGGTGAGTGCTCTACCCCTTTTTCATTAGGCGAATACTATTTTTTCTTTGATATTTGTGTTAAATATATAGCTAGAACTCACAACATCTTTACAACTGCAGGAAAAAAACTTTAAAATAGTTCTCACTAAGTAAATAAATCTATCTTAAACTGGATGAATATGCAGAAAAGAAAAATATATTTACTTGAACAGGGTTTTTTTATTTAAAACAAGTGTATTACATAGAAGAAATAGTGTAATGGCATAGTTAAACCAACTGTTTCTGTTCATAATGTCCATCAAGGCCTTCAAAACGGTAGAACTCAAACCTTTTCTATCTACTGTATGCATAATAATTGAAAGACAAAAACAAGCTCTTTTTTTTAACTTCCAATTGGTTTCTAATGTTGATTGAAGTATCCATTGAAAAGAACTAACTGAATACGTTGAAATGAAGAAAAAAATTTTTGTAATTCCTGAAAATACAATTTCTGCGGTCAAAAATTCCAAACTGAGGTAAAAAATTTCTTTCCTAGTAATTCCACAAGATCTGTGTTTTGACTTGTTTTTAAAACCTCAGGGTGAGACTAGCACTGCCTAAAACCATGTGGCATTGCAGAGCTAATAAGAGAGAGAAAATACAAGGCACAATAATAAAAACATAAGTTTCTTTGTAAAGCTTGAAGTCTGCAGATCTGAAAGTTGTAGTCTGAAAATAGAGGATTACTGTATTTATCAAAAGACAACAGAATTTTCATTAGTTCCTGTTATTGCAATCTTTCTTTACATCAAAAGAAATGACACAGAATGAATAAGCTAGGAAATATATGGATTCAACTTTCCCCTCCCAGGAAAACCTGGCAATTATTGCATTTGGTTTGAAATCTGAAAGCTAAAAGGTGTTCTCCCAGGTATGTGCATTAGCAGTATGGCAAAAGTTTGAACTGGAATTAAAAACTCTGTTGTTCCACAAGGTGAAAATAATCAAGCTAGCTCCATAAACTAACTGAACTAGGTTAGCAGTGGTGAAATGCATAAATATTGTTGAACACACAGAGATCAAGCAGATCTGTGCAGCACTGGGGTGCTATTTTTGACAGAGGGCTTATGATTACGGGATATTGGGAGAAAGAAAGAGATAAGAGATCCATTTATTTTTTGTTGGTTTTCCGTGAGATCGCAGGTTCTTCTGGAAGAAAGATAAAGGAAGCAACTCTGGGGTCTGCAGTCTAGAGAAAACTCATGTTTTTTTATTTTGCCACCAGATCACACCTTTGTGTTAATCTCTCTACCCAGCTCTCCTCACTGTGTATTTATGAACAGCCTGTGGACTTTTCCATACCCCAAATTAGGTAATCACCATAAACCCTCCTCCAAACGCAAGTACGTAGAGGACAGCAAACAGATTTCAGCTGCTGCAGCAAGCTGCCATGACCTCTGTGGATGTTTTTCTGCAGGGAATTACACAGCCTTTCAGATGACGTCACAAGGAAGGTTGAAGCCTGGCAACCCTCCATGCTTGGCATGTGCTTGAAGAATCGAGCCGGATACTTTTCTTTTGTTCCAAATCACAAACCAGGCAAGCATCATAAACAAGAATGAGTCAGTCTTTCTGCCCCCAAACTCCAAATGTGTTAATCTTTTCCTTACTCTGTCAGTTTTGATTTAATTCTGGAGGAAAAGGGAGGTACGAAAGCAGCCTGACTGAGGCTGACTTCACTGTCCCGCAAACGCAAAGAACCCAGGGTCTAACCTCTCCCTCTGTTTTCCAGCACTTCAGGTCTTGTCCACGCAGGAAGCTACGGCAGATCAGCCTTTGCTCTAGCATGCAGAAACGGTTGTCCCACAAACCCGGGGTACCCGGCAAGCGGCTTCGCAGCATGCTTCTGCTGCATTAGCGTCCTTCGGCTGCCGTTTGTCCAACCGAGGGAAGGCACCAGGAATAAAATCACTCTACAGGCAACCCAGGATAACTCTTTAGCCTACTTTTTTTTTTTTTTTCCTTCCCTGTGGTTGTTAATGGTGTTATGCTTGAACGCAAAACTTGTAACAACCCCAGCTGGTCAGAAGAGTGTTTAAAAACTGTTCTAAATACAGTTCCCTGTCCTAGATTTCAGCGGGAATATTCATATAGTTAAAACTACGTGCCTGTTTAAGTGCTAGACTACATTTATAGGCAAATTTTAGCCTTTAACCCCACCTTAATCATTTAGGTATTTTTCCTTTTGTTTTGTCAGATTAGATAATTCCTATTCGTTGTATAAAAAGCTTCCCTTATACATTAAAGGCTTACAGAGAAAGCCACAGCCACGCATGACAAATATGTGAATAAAACCTAATAAAAAGAAACAGCAGTATAAAAGCAATATGGAAAGATGTAAATCCTAGCTATAAAAAAATTTAAAGAATCTAAATATAGCACAGGTACCTTACCTACATGTACATGCAGTCTGAGGCAATGTTTTCTTCTGAAAGGGAAATCTGAATGTGGACTATATGACGTAATTTAAGTAAATATTGCCTGGAAAAATAACAACTGTCTGTTTTCAGCCGATCCACTTGAGAAACTAAGGGTAAAAAGAAAAAGGTTAGCAAAGCATCTCAGAAGTGCAGGTGTGACAGCATTAAAAAAATCTGTGAAGAATTAAAGGAAGGGATTGTAATGCCACCTTTTTTCTTATATGCCGAGATTGCTTGAAGGAGGAGAGGAAGGTAAAGGCAAGCATTTCTTCTGTGAAAGGCTTCTAATGCCCGGGATATGATTGATTCATCTGTGGCTTCAGCTTTGTGGGTGTGAGAGAAGATGTAAGAACTGGGAGATAAGTCACACTGCATTTTGGGATGAGGGAGGGGAACCCCCCCAAAATTCTCAAGTTCCTACCGCTAGCAACAGAAGAGATGCCTGACACAGTAAATCAATTTGGAAGGATTAAATAACAATTTGGTCTTTGCATTATGAAAAGTAAGATCCCATCTGGTATGAGTTTGTTTCTTGTTTACAAATGCCTTAGTTTGAATGAAGAATAGAAAAAAGAGTTATTGCTCATTCCCTCAAGCAAATGGGAAACCCAGCTGATGATGGTCCTCCATCATACGCAGGTCAGCAGGATGTCATCTATAGATGGCCATGGATGTCTCCTCAGATAGCTCCATGTATATACATGCACTTGGCCATGCCTAAGCTTTTCTGGTGTCACCAGCTCCCTTCAAATGTATCTCATTTGCTTTTGATGCATCCTGTCACAGTAACATGGTCTATCACTGTATCACCAAATTATGTTAGGACACATGACAACAGCCACCCAACTGGATGACCTCACTCTCGCCCTACTTTGATCTAGTTCAATCATTTCTGGTGACTCAGGTGTATAAAACAATTCCCAGGAGATGGCTGAAAAAAACTGCTGATCACATGGGTTGCGTATGCATTTGGGAATACCAACTGCAGCGAACAATTGGGCAGCACAAGTTCAAGTTACAAAACGGATCTAAGTCGCACATCAGAAAATGTATTTCCTAAGACTGTACCAACCCTAACTGCAAGTTTAAAGGCCTTTTTTTTCCCCTGTGCTGTCTTCCTAAGGGGTCAGTTTTGAAAAGTAACCCCACAAACAAAACATTAAAGATAATAATGGGTCCATCTAACATCCTCCTTGTTGTAATCAAGGAGAAGGAAAGCTAGATATGTACACATGATGAACAGACATAAATACTGTAATTATAGCAATGCTAACACAGATTCTCCTGCTCCACCTATGTACCTGTGATGTCAATACGTTTACACACACATTTATACTCATATGAATGAGAGCAAAATTTATTCTCTTCAGACAAAGGAGGTAATGAATGAGTAGTATCAATTTCACATTTGGGTCTCTATTATTTAAGCCAGCTTCGGGAGTAGTTTAAGAGCAGAGGGTCTGATTCTTTATATATACTAATAACATAGCAATGTAAAATAAACTAGGGTGTAAATTACATTTAATCTGCCCAGCCTGATACAAAAGAGACAGTAGTATAAATGAGAAACTGTCCCAGAAGCTCTCCCTCTGCAAATTGATTAATGTATGAACGTTAGCTGCAATCTAGTTATCCTCTAAACAAAAATGACCTAGTGTTGCAATAGAATGGAAGTTTCTTTTAAACTGCTTGACTTGAATACAAGGAAAAACAGTACATCCATATTTCCTCTTCTCTGTTTTTTCCACTTATATCAGTTGGTCTAATGAGAGGCATTGCCTTTCTCAACATGCCATCCTTCTCTTCTGTCTTTTTAGCATGGCAACAAGAGCATTACTACCATAGAAGTATGTGTTACGTTTCAAAAATGCAGCAGGAGAGAAAATTTTAAAATTCATTTTCCTTCCCCTCTCTCCCCGTGCTCCTTAAGCTCTTTTGTATTGCCACTTTTCCCTGCCCTGCTTATAGTGAGGTTTGTTTCTGCTCCAGCAATGCATTTTAGAGGCGGGTGGATCACAGTTGTGTGTTAAATCATGAACAAAACCAATCTCTCTCCCTCTCTCCCCCTTTCTTGTTGTCTGTCCTTTTTACTTAAACATAGCTTCTAGGTTAATGATTCATTCTTCTAAAAGGCTGCTGTGCCTACTAGATTATACTGTAAAATCTGTCATTCTGTTTATGTTTAAAATACAAGATTAAAGCAGTGGTCATGCTGAGGGAAATGGTTCTCACGCATAACAAGAAAGGATCAATCCATGTCTGCTGAATCCAGGCTGTTTTAGCAGAGGCTGCTGTTTTGGTGTGCTGCCAGACCCCAAAGAAATACGTGTGAGCTTTGAAACTCGGTAGCCATTCTTGCACTGAGCACAGCAAGGACCTAAAATAGGGCTTATCACACGCTAATGTACCTTTGAAAGTTACAGCAGCCTAGCTGTCTGTAAATTGCAGGGAAAGCACTTGAGAAATAAATTATTCAGTCTTAATGGGAAGTGAAAAGGTGAAAAATTTTATTACAAAGTAGCCTGTATGGTACCTTTAAAAGTATTGGGGGCTAGGAATTTGCAACTGGTACTGTGGAATCAGTATCCAGGTCACATATAGCCAAATTATCAGTGGCAGTAATGCTTTTTTTTATAGCCTCATGCATTAGCATAAAGGCAAATTAGAGTCAACGTTAGTATATTCCTTTTGTTACTACAGGGTGACTTACTCACCAGATCAAATAGCTTGATCCATATAAACTAGTTGGGTATGTAATGCCAGGCAGATATTAGATTTGAGACTTGTATACACTTGAAAATTTACAAAAATAGCTCATTTGAAATAATTGCTCTGGAACAGCTATTTGGGCAGAAAGCTGTAGGGATAGTTCTCAACCATTTTAGATTAGTTATCTCAGTAAATTTCTAAGTATAGACAAGCCCTCGTGATGCGTGCTGCCAAATGAAGATTGTTCTATTCAATTAGCTCTCATTAAGGAAGGCAGAGAGCAGTAAAAGTAGATTCTCATTAAGTATATATTTTCATATTTATTAACCAGAAGTGAGCATACACAAATTCGATTTACATGTATTTTTCACGCATTCAGTGAAGCAGGCCTTCTAAAGAAGCCACGAGCCTACTCACTGGATACTTAAATGTCTCTGAAAAAGGTTGGTTGGTGTTTGCAGGACCCAGGCCGATGGGTACAGTGCCGTTCCAGGGGAGGGTCTGAATTATGGTTACGAACCACAGTTATGAATTATGGTTATTTCAAGGAAAGGTCGTTGTGGAAACATCTTATGTTTGGGTTTTTTTCTCCCCCAAATTTCTAGTTCGATTTTTAAGCAGGATAGGAAGTAGTTTTAAATAAAAGGCAATACTTTCAGGGGCAGGGGGTGAAAACGCTGTGTCTCAGATGTCAGCTTCTCCATAAAAGTCAGAGTTGCCCATAAAAAGCTACCATCTTTTCTAACTGCACTGTTTCAAGGAGTAGTGCATTTAAGCACTGAGGAAGCAGTTTGAGCAGGAAATCCAGACTTTCACCCATTATATCTGAGAGTAGAAAATGCCACTCTTTGGTACTCTGTGCAGTCCTCAGGAGTGCTGTGTTGAAGCCGCTCTCCGTGCTTGCAGTGCTGCCCATGACCTTCCCCTGTTCCAGAATGCTGTGTCTTAGAGAAAAAACTTCACGATTCTTTCTAAAACCCCATGACCGAAGAAATTGCTACATGCATATGGATTAAAAGCTAGACTGTTTATTACACATATTTAGATCCTAATTGAACATAGATTACTATCCAGGCCAGGCTAAACACTTTTAATTTACCAAACCAGTGCTGGCTATAAAGAGAGGGTGAAATAAATGTTTAATATATCCTATATCATCTTTCCCAAAATGGTTTCTATCTATCATCCAAGTACCTAATCAAAGCAACTACATATAAAATCCACAGATTTTATAGTCCGGTAATAAGTACATGCAAATTATGTTGTCATATAAGCATACTGGCTCAAAAAGATGTATAATACCTATCAGACTAGTTAGCCATTATCTTAATTATGAAAGGATTATCCCTGTAAATTCAAGGCCATAATATAATAGGAGTTCTGAAATATGAACTATGTTTACCATTAATTCAGATTGCACTTATATTCCCATTTCCCCTTTTCTACTGTTTATTTTTGTTAATGTTTATGTGTCCCTTTGTAAGCAGCAATATGGTACAGCATCCCATCAAATGCACTATGAAAGCTCCAAAGACCCATCCTAAGTATATTAATCCTCCATAAAAATAAATAAGCTATATGAGAGAGAGCATTTCTATAAGGCTTGAGTGTTAGTACTGGCAGCTGGAGCATGAGGTGGTGAGAATGTCTGTGCCAACTTTGAGATTCATGCATGAAAAAGCTCTTTGTAGTATTTTTTTCTGAGATGGGTTTTGTTGTCCGGATTTTTTGTCCTTTTAGTAAAGGTTTTTCCGTAATAAAGACACTGTCTTTATCCCTCTTTCTGTGGAAGTCAAAAATGCCTTCTGAAGGGCAGGCAAAAGATAGGGGAGTCTGAAAGAGATCAGGTCACACAAGAAAGATGTTTCACAGTCGGGATTTTGCAAATACAATACAGAAAAAACAACAAATACAAGAAGTAAAACCCCATCTCTTCCTAACGTTACATTTACTCTGCTGTATTTTCTGAAAGCCGCCCAAGTATAACTATTTATTTTAACTAAAGTAATCAAGATTAATGTCAGCAGTTATGACACACGCTGTTTGCTAAAGAACACATAGAACAATTGCTCAAGGCAAGCTTCATTAAGAAATCAGATAAAATTAGTAAAACTGATTATATTTCAAAACTCAGCAGCGGCAGCAGCTCAAATTGCCATTCAGGAGTCTCCAATTAACACAATTGGTCTTGTTCACAATCAGCTTTGTAATCTCATTAGCCTATTATATTTTAATCATTGGGATAACTGCACAACAAAACTTATTTTATTTTTGCACTGACTGCTGATGGCATAAGTGAATGTGCAACATACTTTTTCTTTCTCTTTTTCTTTCTTTTCCCCCTTTTTTTTTTCCTTTCCGGAGAACAATGCAGACTCCTTAGAGCATTATCCTGGTTACAGATTATTACCATACACTCCGTCAGTAAGTACTAGGGAACACTGACAGCAGGCATCTAATTTGGCATTAATTGGCAGGGGACTAATTGCATAACTGACATTGCTAGTGAAACTTTGAGAGTATAAGGGAGGGACGGTACAAAGTATCAGAAAAGAGGGAGATGGGAGAAAGAGCAAACAAACGCCTGCAGACAGCTCTGTGGACACATGCATATAACTCGTTTGCCTCCTTGGTGTGCTGCCTTGTTTCATAAATGTGTTCCAGGGATATTGGCCCTTGTAAAAACACAAAGTCTTTCTGTCCTTTAGGTACTGGCAGTCTGCAAATACCTACAATACCAGTGTTTCATTGATATTGAGTATTGCCTGCTGCAATGAGATTATGTTCTATTGATGGGAACTGGGGTGTAACATAGCCATCTACAGAAAGCAATAGGTTGCCCTATTTTCAAGCTGAAAATGCTATGTATTTTATGAACTGCCTCTATCTTGCACACCAGGGATGTCTCTGTGGCTAAAGCCATAATAGGATTTTCCTAAATGATACAGAAATACAAATATTCTGACTGAGCACTTTTCTGGCCTCGTCTTACTTACCAGCAAGCTTTGATACAGTATTTTGCTTCCGTCTTTTAAAGGACATTTTCAATTTCCCATTTCCCTTATGAGTGCTTCCTGTAAAGGTGTCAATAACCACTAATTGCGTTCTGCTTGGCCAGTCTGCAAATCAAAACAGCAGAGGCAGCAAGCCAATATGCATTCAAATCCCTTTACTTGGCTGCCTCATTCTCAACTGGAAAGATAGGAGAAGGCAAATATTCATATAATTGTATGTCGGGAAATTCAGAGTTACTGCTATGATCTCCAAAGATACCTATGCGGCTGCTGCTAATTCCCAGACTTTTATTTTAAGAGGGTTACTGCTGGGGGTATTTCAATGTTGTTTCTTTTATCTTCAGTCCGGGAAATGTAATGTCTTAGATCAGAGCAAATGTAAAAGGAAATAGCTCTGCAATAAGAGCAGAGGGTATGCAATAATTAAATTAGGAGCTTGCTTCCACAGGCAGACCAGTGACAGATGATGGGGATTTTACTGTATTGGTGGCCTAAGCAAGTGATGGGTGGGATTTAGCTGCGCTGAATATCATACAGTGAAAGAAGTCACTGAGTTGATTAATTTTGCTCCTATTTCATGACTTGTATGTCACAGAGTGTTGATTTTCTTAAATCAATTGGTCATGCCAAAGTGTTAGCTGCCTAATTTCTGCGTGTAATATTCAGCCCGGAGTTTGGTTGAGAGCAGTTTGTTGTCAGCATTTGCTCCTGTGATTGAAACTGCTTTGATTTTCACGCTGTCACGAGGACCATTTTCCTCCCCTGGTTTGAGAAACAAGATTCCCAGGGTGGCTGTCCACCAACAGAGGTTCCAGAAACACTTTCCACAGATGTTTTTCCAATTCCGTTTAAAATCTTCAGCTTGGGCAAAAGTTTCCCCCAGGGAAATTCACGCACAGAGAAAACCCTTAGAGGAAGGACCTCCAGTGGTGCCAAGAGAGCCAGCTCAAATTGACTGAAAACGCTGAGTGCCTGCATGCAGGACAACACAATTCCAAGCCCATTTGCTTCTGTTCTGACATGGAGGGGGAGCAGAGGTGACATCCCTGATGTCTCTCCTCACCACAGCCCATTTTGAAGCACACTTAGCTTGGCTACCAGGGGGGCACAGGTCTTGTATTTCTGGTGACTGTAGGGATGACCCTTCCTGATGATGCTGGAGGATTGCTGAGTCACAAGCTTTTTCTCTTGTGCCTGTGGATCCAAAAGCAGCAATTTGTCCCTCTTCCACAAAGCGTGTGAGCAGGTGCATAGTCAGGTACAGGAAGATAAATTAGCGTTGAAAGAGAGCATGGGAGCATGGGAGATCTTTCATGTGCTAACTAGCGTATCTGACTGCATTTATAATAATCAGATGTTTAGAAAAGACGAAAAGGTTACTCTGTCACCTTTTGGGGGACAGTAGTTTGAATAGATGATGGATTTTGCTATCATTTTGCCTAAATAGCTTCCACTGTTAGTTGCTTTTAGTTTAGCAGTCTGCTTATCACCTTCTACCCTACTCTGCTAGTTTTCTATGAAAGACATAAAATAAACTTAGAGATTGGACAAGCAAGTGATACGATGCTTGTTCTCAAACGGAATATTGTAAGGAGGGGAGCATTAAGATACCAACTCAAGCTCTTGCTTACCACTTCTGGAAATCACAGATGTGATACAGCGGTACAAGCGGCTAAAGGTGAGGCAAGTCTGGCACAACTTTGGTGTTGTGAGACATTCAGTGATGTTTCTTTTGTTGTCATCCCGGATTTAAGATTGTTGTTGGCTCCTTTCTTCACACTGTGTTTTGCCTAGCTCTTTGAATGAAAGCCGGCTCAGAAGGGCACTGATCTCTAGACTGATGTGCCTAAACACATCGATGTACCTGCTGCTAGCCCCACTCCCCGTACCCTGCGTGTTCTGTGTTATCACTTCATTGCACAAGTTGGTTGGTGAGGATTTCTACTTTCCTGTACAGGTTTGCTGGGATGGGAGCTGAGCCCAGCTCATTCTTAGTATCAAGTGATGCTGTGCTACATAGATATTGCAGAGGGTCAGCCAAACCAAACGGATGCTGTTTAATGCTGTAAGTCATGGTTTCTGACAGCTGCTGGCATATTGGTGTATTTTGTTCACCAAGCATATTTTGCATGAGCTGCAAACGCGACGCTATCAGTGGAAGTAAGTGGACTCATGATGGCAGGCAGAAATGCACAGGCAGCAGCAGAGCACTGGGGCAGCAGAAAAAGTTGAGGGGGGAAAGTTGCTGTGGTGTTTAAATGGAGCTGAATTCTACTTCAGAATCTGTGATTGAACATTTCTGATCTGTAAAGGAGAGCCTCTGCTGCTGTCATTCACGCTGACCATACCCTTGTCTTTCCTTTCCTCCCGAGGCTTAACCCTGTAGACTTCCATACACCTTGAAGCAAACTGCTTGCCAGCAGCTGCAGTCAGAGTATGCGTGAATATGCTCTGTCACTGCGTCTGCAGGGTGTATTGGAAGGAAAGTCGATGAGGTTAAGCTGCCACCTCCTACAGCCACCCAGGAGACAAGCAAGCTACTCCCAGGCAGTAGACTAAAGTATTTGAAAGCATGGCAGTGCCTCCATACAAACACACCCACTGGGCCATCTGGGAGACAGCACCACTACGATGTGATGTCACCAGTCACTGTGAATTTAAGAGTTAAAGTGCATTCACTACTTAGGTGTTTTCTTAAGAAAATGTTTGTGGCAATTATGAAAGGCTAGTGTAGCTTTATAAACACTCTTAAAAACAGTAATTTATGACACTATAGAAAGAAGTGGCTTTTTCCTTCACGATCGAGACTAACCTATTTATTAAATTATTTCTTTGCCCTGCACCAAGGTGGTTCACATTTTCTCTATATCAGGTTCTGCGCAGCACCAGCCAGCCATTTTCGGTCTGGGAACCCAGTTAGTACATTCCATATGGCCAAGCTGGCTTTTAAAAGGCTGCCCACACCTTGGCAGAATCATCAGGTTTCTCCCTTACAGAGCATCTTCTCCCTACAGACCTGGGCTGGTGGGGTACGTTGTGCCCTACGGGCACAAACAGCCACGCGTGTCGTCTACTGTGCATGCCTGGTTCTCCCACCGGTGTTGAGCAGCACGTGCTGCTCTTTGTTTCTGCCCTTTCCCAGCCTCTCCCTACCAGCCTGGGCGCACAGTGACTCCAGAAGAGCATAAGCAAAGCAAATTAAAATGATGTGCCTTGGATTTTGCGCCAGTGAGCCTCAGTTCAGCTTCAGAAGTTCATTGTCAGTCTTTCGGTATGATACCGGCTCCCTCGGCAGCTCAGACAGCAGCAGCAGATGGGCCTAAGAGTTATGTTTCTGAGTGTGCCTGCCCCTCCTTGCTCTTCCTGTCTGTCTGCGTGCTCACATTTTGTGTTGTAAAATCACACAGCATGTATCCCAATGCCACCCCCAGCAGCAACAACAGAAAAACCCTGGGACTAGCAGAAAACGTATCTGTGGGACTGAAAGATACCTCAGGATCCCAGGATCCTGCCTTCTGCAGTCCCAGGTTGCATTCCCTAGTTAAGCACCATCAATATCAATACTTAATGGTATTCTCTAAGCTCAGGCAGTGAAGAAAATAGGGTTGTTATCTATCAAAGCACATTTTAGTTTTTGACAAGTAAAAAGCAGCATGGGGAATGCAGTAAGTCTGAAATGAAAGCCTAAAAGAAAACTCATATAACATCTGGTGTCATTTATCCCCTGTTGGCCTTTCATAGTGTGATATGATGAGCTTGTTCTGATTTAAGATCAGATGATTTGGTTTGAAAGAGGGGAGTGGGGGATGCAGCCAGTCTGGCAGCAAATTGGGATACAAAATCTGCTCAAATAATTGGAAACACGACAGATTTTCCTTAACTGATGCCAGTGGCATCTTAGTTTATCCATCTCTCTCAGCTGAATTTGTTAAGTGCATTATCTTATTGGTTTTAAAGTTTTCATCTCACTTATTTGCAGGGGAAAATGTGAGCAAATCAGTCATGATGGATTGCCTAATTTTCTGGGCTGAATAAACTGGTTTTATAAGACTGTTGATTCCTGGGTTATTAGTTAATAGAAACATTTATCAATTTCTTTACAGAGAAGGGGAAAAAAAACTTTAACCAATGATTGCATTTTAAAACTCTCATTAATGTTTCCACATAATGCTTAGTGTTGGACATGAATATGGTAATCACAGATTTAGGGTTGGCTTGAAGCAGATATTTTTTTTTTGTCCTTCCTCCCTTCTCTTTTTTCCACAGAAATTTAAAAAAAGTCAAAGCAAAAGGATGTCATTAGATTGGTAATTATATTGAGTGTTCTTTGATCAAGAAAAGGGGCAGAGGAAGAGAAAGATCTTTTTCTAGCTAGAAAACATGATGCTTGTTTCTATTACCGATTTTCTTTACACAGACAGGGCCTGATTCTGTGAGCTTGAACCCTAATGACTTAGCAGTCTCTGTCTTCTCGTTATATTCAAGTGCCAGCTGGATGTTAACTCTGACTTCTGTGTGATTTAAGCGCATCGATAAAGTTACCTATGATTCCATTAATCCCTTGAGGTTCTTTGGTCCTAAATAAAAACACAGCTTTTTGCGTGGTTCACAACAGAACCTCTGAAAATGTTGGTTTGTTGATAGAGATCCAAGTGATATAATCTATGAAGTGACCCTATTTAAAAAAAAAAAAAAAAGTTTCATTTCTTAAAGAGAAGGACTCTCTTTTCAGTTTTACAAAGTGTCAGGTCTGAGTCTCATCAAAATTCATTTTTAAATGCAATGACTCCGAGAAGATGAAGACACCGTAAACAGGGGTGATGTAGCCAGTTGACCGTCTTAGATGTGGCACTACACACTGCCCCAGCTGATGCACACAGGGAAGAAAAAGGTCCTCTTGCCCTCACCCAGGGTGTAGCTGTGCCCATTACCTACACATTATAAAGCCCTTTGCATAAAGGACCTTAATATAACTAAGAATCTTTGCACATTGATCAAACCGAAGTATCATTTAAAAAGACATCAAGTTCAGAGCAAGAATACATCATGTGTGGACTGGTGAATAATGAACTCATGTTCTAAATGAGATGCAGTATGTCCATTAAATTTTTTTAACACCTCTCCATCTCCTTTTTAACATCTCAGATACCTGTGTTGAGCCTTGGTTCCAGAACTGCAAAAGACACTTCCTTCAGAATAAGAATGAAGGGAGTTAAAAAACTTTTATGCAAGTAGACTTTGCTGTGAAATGTTATCTTTTGTTAGTTCAAAGGTTTCTGAAGATATAAATTCTTCACAACTGCCCTGAGGTACTGAGAATGTAAATTGAATACTTTACAATTTGTAGACTGTTCCTGCAGTAATGTGTATCTCCTCTGTGAGTGAGTGTTTAGGGATTTTTCAATTACTGTAGTCTGAAAACTCTCTGAGATTCTTTAGGGCAGAAAAAGGCTTCCTTCTCAAAGTTGAGTCACTGATGTTCAAATTAGCTGCCAAAAGCATTCTAATGATCTGTGTTCCAGATTTTGCTAAACAGGGAAAAAAACTGGCCCATTTCACCAGGGGAAAGAAAAAAAAAACCCAAGCCCTTCCTCCCCCACCGTAAGTATTCAAGGGTTAGGCGTTTTGCCAGGGTCAAGAATGAGATGCATTGTTGACAATAAGCACACCTTGTTCGATAGGTCAAGGTCATTATTAAAGGATTCAAATGAACTTCTTTATATTTCCAGGGCTGTAGCATATGTGTGGCCTCCAGGCTCACAGTGTTGTTTAATAGCTTTTGCGAAGCCATAAGTTAAATGATAAATTGGTTGAATATGTCTTTAAACTCAGTACATTTCAAAATCGTATAGAGTACTCTCACATTTTTATATACTGTGATCAAATGCATTTTACAGAGCATAGTGCAAATGGCCAGAAATACCCGCATTGTGCCAGCTGATTATGATTTAGCAGTGTTTACTGTAGACTACTCTTGCTACAGTTTATTGCTGCTCAGGTCAATAACTAATACAATTTAACAGCTATTGCATTTCTAATAAGTAAAAGACCCTAGTGTATTTCTAAATGCAACATGCACCAAAAATAGTGCAATTAAAAACACCCAAATACTGGGAGTGATGGAACTCCATAACATTAAGTAACTCCTTAGGACACCAGGAAGACCTTCTGTGACAGCTGTCAGAGGTGATCATCTCGATCCATCTGATTGTCCAGGGTTGAGCCGCTTCCTGGCTTGAGAGCGGGTGGGTGGACTATTGCACCAGGCTGGCTCCTCTGCGGGATCTTTCCTAAACCTGTGCATTCGTCGTCTGTCTTCAGATGCAGCACTGACGTCATTAGTCCCCAGACGAGTTGATGCAATTCGCTTGCCAGGATTTGGGTTGCTCCACTCATGTGGTTTCTGTACCGCGGTTGGTCATTTGGAGCCACTTCTGGCTCAAAAAGTAGGGACTGTTGTCTGAAATTAAAAGGCAGCAGATTAAAGTGTGATGAGAGGAAGTATTTCTTACTTGGCACGAGAGGTAACTGGTGGAATTCATTGCCATGAGGTGACTTGTTCTGAGAGCTGAAAAGTTAGAAATGAGAGAGGAACAGTGGTATTGGAAAATTGCTTCATTCTGGTAGCCTGAGTATGTTGAGCCTTCATGTGCTACCCTGACTTTGTTCGAAACATTTAGCGAGTATTTCCAGTCGCCTTTCAAGTTTTTTTCCTGCCCCTGAGCCAGTTGCTCTCTGGCTAGCATTCTCAATTACCAAACCTTGTTTTCATTCAGATGCCACCTATTACAATCCTTGTAGTCCTTGGAAGAGGAGCTCTACCAAAGTTTCACCGTTTCCTATTCCATTACTCCCTATCCACCAGTGTTAGTTTGCTCCACTGCTTGCTTTACCATTTGCCTTTGTGTGACTTTCTAGTTGTTCCAGAGACTTTGTAACCATTTGATTCGTGCAAAATGTGTATGGTGTTATTGTAAGTGAGACCCACAGTGGGTAAATTCAGTTCACAGTTACTGGTGAACTTCTCTTCCCTGTCTCCAGCTCTGCCATGAGCTGTTTTTGCATTCTGTTTTTGGCCACACCGAACGTGACACCTACCCTTCTCTGCAGATCTGCCAAGGGTCAAAAGTCCTGCAGCGTGCTCTTCGCCGGCCATCTGCACTACGCCTGGCTTTCGAGTGCGTGATCCAGCAGGGAGGAGATTCTTCTGCATAGGAATTCTTCATGTGATACAATGAATGCATAATTAAAGAGAATTTTAACGCAAGGAAGTGTCAGAAACATAACTTTGACCATCATGTCAGGGCTGAGGCATACCAGAAGCCTTTCTGTGACTTTGAAGAAAAAAAAAGTCACAACTAATGAGCTTTCCTTAGCTGATCACTTCTTGAACAAACTCCTGCGATTATTCTCCATCAATAACATGGCTTCAAAACAGGGAAATAAGGACACTGATAATTAGGTTATATGCCACAGTTAAATCCCATGAGACCCAGGAAATAGTCAAGAGCAGTTTGGCGAACACACAGCAGGCACAAGGGTATTTTCCAAACGAGTTTCTCTGCAACCCAACTTTTTAACCCTCGGTCTTTGACTTTTCTCTAGCACGATTTAGTTGCACGAATTACCCAGGATAAACTGAGTAACCGGGCCGGATTATGCAGGTTGATGTGTTTATTTCTGGGTGAGCAATTTCTGGGACCTGTTAACGTTCCCTGGTTGGACTACGGAAGCACCGGCTTTCCCCCCTCCCTGAACGTGTTGGTGTTTTTCCCCGCCGGTCCCTCGCCGGCGAGGATGACATAAGCCGCCGTCGGGCCTGTTCCTTGGCAACCGTCCCATTTCTTGGCTTTTTCAGCTCCAGCTGAAAGCCAGTCCGAGTCACCCTGCACATTTCCAGTGTATCAAACAGACATCGGCTCCAGTTAATCTTATTAGCACAATGAGGCAGTTTTCAAACATTGCAGCAAATCAAATCATCCCTAAGGACTGCGAGGGAGGGAGGAGAGGGTGGGGGAGAAGGCGGCGAAGGCTAACCATCGAAGGTGGAATTAGCGCGGAGGGAGCCCGGCTGCTGCCTGGCCGCTGTCAGCGAGCTCCTTTGGCGAGACACCTCCAGGTCCTGCTCTTCCCCGTGCCACCTCCCTCCCCACCGGTCCCTGCGTCTGCGCCATGCTCAGGGCAAAGGCAGCAATGGGCAGCGACAGCGAGGGAGCTCATCTGTCTGCAAGGAAAGAAGCGCTTTGATGGTTCCCCAGTGGATGTAATTGTGCTCATTACTGCCCATTTACATTTCATCACTCGATTATCGCAAATGCCTCATTACTGTTGATAAGGGTTTGGTGTTGAACTACTTGCTAACTATTCATTCCTGAGCTTTGCTGTCATCAGGCAGACCCGCGCGAGACGGGAGGGGACTGGGGAGGGCCCGGGGAGAGGGGGGAGCACGGAG
>JAVKLA010000028.1:17480557-17504059 GCA_034782735.1 Sagittarius serpentarius | reverse complement strand
GTCTTCTATCAGATTTGATTAAAGGCTGTGATTTAAATCGATATTTAATAAAGTGGCTGCTGCCACATAACGAGTGCAATTCCCCATGCAGGCAGAATCATGAATCCGAGGGCCTTGCCGCCTGCTACATAACTCAATTGGGTTTTGTGCACTGGTCTGGCACCTGTGTCCCTGAGCACAGCGCCTCCGAGGTAATGGGTTTATGAGCCGATGAACAGAGCTGATAGGTTCTAAATGGATTAACTAGGTGTCTGCAGCCTAGTGATGAATACATCAGGAAAAAAAAAGAAAGAGAGAGAGAGAGAGAGAAAGGAAAAAGGGAAAAAAAATTTGCCTGCATAAGCAGAGAGTGATAGAATGTGTTGACAGACACTGTGGCTGTCATGAGCCCCACAGGGTGAAACATTGCTCAGCTCCTGTCAGTCAAGTGCTTTCCGAATAACGGGTGAAGATACCGGGCAGCGGGGCTTCACGAGCCTGCAGGTACCAGGTAGCATCACCCTGCAGCTGCTCCTACAACTGGTGCAAAAGGCTAAAGTGGGGCATGCCTCATCTCACAGCTACGGCCAGCTTGCAAGTTTGTCAAAGATGCCGCATATGCCTCTTCGGCTGGTGGGCCTGCCTTCCACAATGGCTTAAGCGCATGCTCAAGCCAACCTGCATGTGTATTTATATCACTGGAAATAGGTTATTGTTGCTATTATTGTGGTCTCACAGTGCTTCCTCAAGCAGGGTTGCATTTCTGCAGTGCTGAGCCCTGCACACAGACACCCGCTGCAGGGCAGTTCCTGCCCTTAAGTGCTTTTTAAGTGAATAAACCACAAGAGTGATGAAAGAAGTAGTATCATCTTCCTGGTTGGGGGATAGGAACCGACAGATTAAATAATTTGCCCAAGATTCCATAGGAGAGCTGGAAATTGAACCCAAATCTCTTAAACTCAAGTCTAATGCCCTAACTATGAAGTCATCCTTCCTCCTGTGGAAGGGGCCATGGAGTCTTATAGTCCATGATTGATCTACGGAATATGTGGTAAGTGGAAAATGAAATCAGATAGACTTTAATGCTGACCTCCGTTTACTACTATTAAGCTACCAACAGTACAGTAGCAGGTTGGAGAATTTAGTGGAGTTTTATGTCTTTCCTACCGCGTTTCATATCGGCTAACAAGATACATGTTTTGTAAGTGCCATAATCTGCCACACTACTGCAGAAAAAAAAAATACAAGTCATGTTAGTATATGCAGATGTTACACAGATAAATGAGCCAGTGTCTGTATCTACTGTCACCCAGGAGTTAACCAGACTGGATTGAAGTAGGCAGCTGTTCTTTAGAATACGTTGCCTTTTCACCAAAAATTGAAAACTGAACATTTTTATTTGAAAAATACTTCCACAGTGCTCATGGGAGTTGTATTTTGGATCTTTATCTTACCATTGTTCTTGCTGTGTGATTCTCCCTAAACAGATTACATTGCATATAGTTTTCACCTCTTGCTGAGCTGCTGCAATGAATTACGGAATCCATTGGTTTCCCATGGGAAATGAAGTGTGAAATATCAGTACCCCAGATATTTTCAGATTGAAATCTCTAGTTTAAAAAAAAAAGTAAAAAGGGAACCTTTTGCAAGAAACAGCAGATTTTCATTTTTTTTTGAAAAACGGAGTAAATTTTAGCCTTAAATATGGGTAACATAGAACAGGGTAGGCACACCAGATAGCTGTTTACTATGTTGTTGCACATAAACCACAATTTAAAACCATTGTCTGATCATATTAAGCCATGATTTCAAAAGTCGGCCCAGGCAGGATGCCTCCAGGAAAGCAGATTCTCTGAGGATGCTGAACACTACCTCCTTATTGGAGGTATCGCTGTGCACCCACATTTACTGGTTGCTTTTGAAATTCTTGTCCCAATTTTTACTAAGTCTATTTTTGAAAGGAAGGAAAAAAAATCATCAGTGGTATGAGGTTTTTTTTTTGTTTTTTTTTTTTTTTTACAAAACAACATCTACAACAAAATTGTATGCAGTTAGAGTGGCTGGAATCATTCAGTATTATTCAGACCATCTGGGTAAACTACAAGATACCATCTTGGCTATAGCAAACTGCATTTAAAAGTATTAGAAGAAGAAGCGGGTTTTTCTGTAAGGATGCATTTTGGAAAAGGAAAAGAAAGTTGTGGACATGAAGGCAAAAATATCCACCGGTGGATTATCAGAAAATGGCTGGCTCTGTGCAAGATTATGCAAAGAAGCTCCGTCTCTCCAATCATAACGCTTGTCTGACACACTGAATTTGTGAGGGATTACCTTCTCATTTCAAGTTCTCTTTGTATAATCCAGCCAGATCTCAGCCACACAAGTAGCTGAAGACCCTGGATACAAATGTTCTTTCTGAGTTCTGAAGTCTCTAAACGATGCCTGTGACTATTAAAGACACAATAGATGCCATGATTATACTTAACATAAGTCTACATTAAATGAACAGCCACTAGTAACAACCGAAGTGCATCTTACATCTATATCTGTTAAGAGTTTCTTCCTGTTGGTTAGTTCATTGTCACAAAACCAGACTAGATTATAGAATTTCCAGTTGCTGCTTTGGCATTCTCCCCCTGAAAGTTGAGAGAAAACAAAAAAGGTGAACTATCCACTGGAAACAGAAGTGTGACCCACCAGAAGGAAAAGGTACTTTAATTTGGAAATACCAGTGTGACAAACACCCAATGCACCATTGGTGGACTCACCACGGAGGGATGCGGTGTGTGGCAGCATGCAGTCTGGCTGGGGAGCAAAGTCAGCAGGCAAGCATGAAAGCCTGAGGTTAACTGACCACTTACAGTTCTCATCAGGTAAAGACGTGATTCTGAAAGAAAGAGCAACTGTGCCTGGCCACAAGGCCACCTTTTATTTAGATTTTCCTGAGAGAAAATGACATGAATATTGATGATTTTTAATGGAAATTTTCAGTTCTGGTCAAATCCTGTTTGTTTTGCTCAAAATTCTACTTTCCTATTTGCTGTTATTCTCCCTCTTAATAATGAAGATTCCTGTTGAATAATTCTTTTCTTGAGAGGCGATTTAATTTTGTAGATAGATCACTTGTTCCAGCCTTAAAAATATGACTGTTGCCAACACTCCTGCCATCAGTTCCTCAGTGTGAACTCCAGGGCAGAGTTGGAACGATGTACACATTCAGGTCAGGGTACTCAGCACAGGAAGAAAAAAAATGTAGCTGCTTCTACTTGGCTAATCAGGAGTTACCAAAATAAAACCTTATACAGGAACAAAACGTATCTTCCTATTTGCTGGTACAATGTGGAAAAAGGACAAAAATGCATTCTTAGTATCTTCATATCAGAATGATTCATTTTATTAAAAATATCAATTAAATATTCCTGCCCTGCACCCCCCCGCCCCGCCTTCCCTCCAGAATAAAAAGACTGTTACGCGGGAAGAGCAGTTGCCTCCTGGCATCAAAACATGGGCTGTGTGCATCCGCCTGCTCAACGGAAATGATAGAACCTTGAGTCACACGAAATGGTGACTCAGAATCAGAGTGGGGTGACCTTGAGATGCTCTCTGACAAGCCAGCTCTGATGTTTTTGTCGTCAAGGGGAGAGTCCTTGGTCACCCTACTACCATGATCCTTCCAGCTCAGGCCCACAGAGCCCTCGCGGATGCCTCAGCCAGCACTTGCTTCCTCTTGCTCACCCATTCCTGCACGGAACATTGAAGTCATGTCCCTTCTGGTCGCACCACATGAAAGGTTGAGGGTACACGTATGTGTGTATATATGTGTGCTGAGGAGCGGTCCACAAGCAATTTCTTCTGTAGAGAAATTTTACAGCACTGAGATACGCAGAACTGCCTATAAAATGGTTTAGGGCGCTGAGCACTCAACTCTTGCGGCAGGAAGAGCAGTGCGGGTGTTTAGCTCCTCTGGAGCTTGGCCATGGGGTCAAATCATAGGAAGGATTTAGTCATACCTCAGCTGAGAAATATTTTGCAGATGCAGCTCAATGAAGGCATCTGGACCAAGGAAGATAATTAAACCAGGGCAGAAACAAAGACAAACTCCTTTCATAACCTAAAGAAGATTTGACCAATTGAGTCCCTTTGTTTGCATCAGCTAAACATTTGTGCATGGAAATCCAATGGTTAGAATAAATATTTGGTGCCTACTTGGTAATATTCGCGAAATGCATTTACTTGTTTAGATTTTTCCAAATCTACATACCTAAACTTTAAGCATATGTGCAATCAGCTTCAAATTTTCCAAACAAAAATAGATCAAGAAAGGGGGGAAAAATAGCATCTGCTCCTCAGCTAATCAAACCACCCAGGGAGATTGTCCGTAAACACTGCAACGACCAGGTCCTCATTCTGCTCCTTATTCCTTACATGTCGTATCGTGTAATGACCGTTAACTGAAAGCAGATCAGTGGAGATCGCTAAAAAGTGGTTTTCAACCCTGGTACAGCAATCCTGGATTCCGCTGTGGAGTGTCATACAGCTTAGTCTTCCCATTAAGACGATTTGGACGGCAGCTGAAGCCCGTGTGAATGAGTTTAGCCCTTTGGAAATCCCTGAAGTCGCGGCCAGTTGCTGCAGGTGAGGTGAGAGCAGTGCTCATTTACACCGGCTGAGCACCTGGCCCAGAAGTAGTCATCATCGCCCCGCCCGCGACACCCCCCCCCACCCCCCCCCCCGCCATGTCTGCACTGAGGCAAGCGCCTTGCAACCTCCCTCTTCAGCTGCCTCTGGATTTCTGCTGCTACAGGTAGTCACAGGCTACCTGCTACGGGCTCCAACCCCCCCACCGCCGGGCACAGCTGAGCCCCGCAGCCACGGGTGGGGTGCCTCTGGGGAAGCCTATTTAAGCAAGGGCAAAAGACTGGAGGGAGGGGAAAAAAGTGTGAGAAGCAGCTTTCTGAGCATCGAGGGGAGAGGAAGGAGGGGGAAGAGGTGCTCCAGGTGTAAGAGCAGAGTCTCCTGCAGCCCCTGGAGAGACACTGGTGGAGCTGGGAATGAAGGTAAGAGGGGGTTAGGCGGGTGAAGGTGCTTCACATTTTTTGCCTTTGTTTCTCACTATCCAACTCTATTTTAGCTGGCAATAAGTAAAATCAGTTTTCCTCAAGTCGAGTCTGTTTTGCCCATGAGGGTAATGGGTGAGTGGTCTCCCCGTCTTTGCCTTGACCCGTGAGCTTTTCCACCTTATTTTCTCCCCTCTGCCCTGTTGAGGAGGGGGAGTGGGAGTGAGAGTGAGAGCGCAGCTGGGTGAGCGTCTGGCCAAGGCCAACCCTCCACAGAAGGAAAGGCACAATAGCAGGAAATAAGAGGATTCTCTTGACAAAAACAATTGTAACACTTCTGAATATCAGGAGGCAATCTATGGCTCTACGATATAGTTTATAATAACTGGAACAAACCACCCAGTGTGTGTGTAATCTATTGCCTTGTGCTGAAGAAACTGCCAGCTCTTCCTGGCACGCCTCGTATCCCTTAACAAGAGTTACCTGCCATCTTATTTAATGAGCACCTGGGCTTGTTAAAAAAGAAAAGGTGATTTCTGTCTGTGCTGTTAGTGTGATAATTTGAGTGTTTTCAGTGGATAGAGTGCTGATACCTTGAAGTGAAAAATATTATATCATGCTATTTGCTTAATGTTACATGCTACTTAGAACTGTAACCCATATGGGACTAATGGGAAAATGAGATTAAGGAACATGCCAGTAGAGGGAAAGGTGAAGAACAAGGGTGATATGAGGGCTAGCTGGTTTATCCATTACAACTTAATGCTAACAACAGCCGCTGTATTCACTGTTGATTTTTGGTGGTTTGCTGCTTATTTTTAACCAAGATAGGGCTCTCTCATGGTGTCATACAATGCATAACAGTCTGTCAGCTGCGTGTTATGTCTTCCCCTTGAGTGGTCTTTCTGGCAGACATGTTGTTATGTTAAAACTGGTAGTGGGAAAGGAATAGTCTATCTTACACTGGAAAGGCTCAACGTGAGCAGGATGGAAAATGGTTGGGGTACGGCTAATGTGTATTTCCCCAGTATAATTGTCACTGGATATGCTAGTCAGAAGAAAGCCTGTGCCAGTAAGGAAATGGTGACAGAAAAAGCCAAGAACTGCTGACCAAGGAGGTGAGGAGTTGCTTTCGTTTCTTGGACCCAGGGTATGTGGTGCCAACCGTGTTGCAACAGCTCTGAGCCTGTGACCCCTGCCAAGTGCATGGGAGTACTACTGTGTCCCCTCACAATCCCATTTCCACCAGATCACAACATGCCATTCTGTGCTTCTTACTGTGTGGGCTGCAAGGGGAGTTTGTGCCTAAACAAGGTGCTTCAGAGTCAAAACATCAAGTCACTCTTTCCTTGAGTTCCAATATGCTCTAACACACTGAGATTTTCTAACACAAGATTTCTACCCACACCCCACCATGGTTAATGCCGTGCTACCTCCTGACTGTAAGCAGAGCTTAAAGCACTAGCCAAGATGTATAGAGAAATTACTTCAGATTTATTTACAGAGACTCATTTGTGTTGAACTAGCGGTTTTCTATTGTGTCAGCAATTCTCTATTGCATTTATTTGTTACTGTGACATCAGGCAAGAGTACAATCCTATTAAACCTGTACATTACATTTCACAGAATTGTAAGCCCTTTCTCCTTCATAGAATGAGAAGAAATATGAATTCTTACTGCTGAAAATTCTTAATACAGCAGTCAAGAATAAAAATATGGTCACTGTCAAAGTAGGAGTTGGGCTTTTTTTTTTCTTTCCTTTTTTTTTTTTTTTTTAAAAACCCACCTGTGTGTTTATTCCTGAAATAAAATTTACTGTTTTGTTCCATTCATCTGGATGATAAGGAAGACACTGAGACTACTATTGATGAAGAATTGGAGAGGAAAGTTATCACTGTTCTCTCCAGCTGGCATCATGCTTAGCAAGGAGTTTCTTTGAGTTTACCTTCTGTTTTGCAGTTAGGCCATTGATAACAAAGTTTTTAAGATCATCTGTTAAAAACGCGAGTTTAAAATCACAATTCTTTCTAAACACATGACACGCAAGACCCTCTGAGTGAGTAGATGATTTGCAGAAGGTTGATGGCCCTGGGATTTCCCACATATTCTCGGGGCCAACTGAGTGGCTCACGCTTACTGATCCTGCAAAAACCTTGACCGCGAAGATTACTCAGAGCATCCTCGGGTAGCAAGAAGGCACCCAGGAATGGTTCAGGAATGGTTTGATTTTCTTCATGGACAGCTAACATTTTTGCAGTGACAGTGCAGACCCTTTGGAAATTCCATGCAAGTGAATGAACACGTAGCATAGACTCACTTGCTTCTCTTGCTTTTTGTGGATACCTTATGCATAGGCAACAGATCATGAGTTGAAAACCAGTGTTTGGTGGAACAGGTATTTAGTCTTGACACTCTTTACCTCATTAAGAGTATAAATGGAGGAAAATAGTATTAGTTTGTGCAAATTCCTTCCAAAAAGGGAGGGGATGTGGAACTAGCTATGAAAGTCTCTGCCACTGTGGTGAGAGTGCATGAGATCGGGGCCTATGTATGCAGCTTTTGCCCTGCTAGCTGTATTAATGAATATGACGGGTTCACTGGAAATGATAAAGAAAGGAGAACTTGACTTTCACTGGAGACGGAGGGCTGTGCTCCTGTTTCAGACTCAGGGTGGGAATCCAGCTGATTCTAGTTCATTTCTTGTTTATGCTGCAGCCTTCGGTGTCACCTTGTACAAATCCCTGTCGCTGTACATCTGTTTTATTTCCCAATATGGAGAATATTTCCCAATGGAGATGTTTTGTGAGGGTATGGTTTGTAAGGCACTTCAATAGTAATGTGATCGATCCTATTTAATTTCTGGGGATGAAAAGCCTGTTTGCAAAAGATTATAAGCCCTGTTCAAATACTTCTTTACTGACTATTTTATCTATGATAGGGAAGTTGTTAATAATTTCACTCTACCAACAATTTCTATCCTATTGGTAATACATACCAGTGCAAAGTTAAGTTATGATGAATTTTGGCTTTAAAAAAAGTGGCTGTTCTAAATTTTTACTTGAACTTTTCAATGTAAGATTGTCTACAGCAATATGAATTTTCTGAGGCAAATTTCCAGCTGTCATAGAACTACAGACTTCTGTGGGACTGCACCAGTTTACACCAGCTGAAGATCTGGCCTGTTGTGTCTATATGTTGTGGTTTAACCCCAGCCGGCAATCAAGCACCGTGCAGCTGCTTGCTCACCACCACCCCGCCGCCGGCCCCTGCCAGAGGGATGGGGGAGGGAATTGGAGCGGGGGGGGAGTAAAACTCATGGGTTGAGATAGACAGTTTAACAGGACAGAAAAAGAAGGGAAAACAATAACAGTAGTAATAGAATATACAAAACAAGTGATGCACAATACAACTGCTCACCATGCACTGACCGATGCCCAGCCAATCCCCGAGTCGCAGTGCCCCCCGGCCAGCTCCCCCAGTTTATATACTGGGCATGATGCCACATGGTATGGAATATCCCTTTGGGTCGTTTGCGTCAGCTGTCCCGGCTGTGTCCCCTCCCAGTTTCTTGTGCACTCCCAGCCTTCTTGCTGGCTGGGCGGTATGAAAAGCTGAAAAGCCCTTGAGTTAGTATAAACACTGCTTAGCAACAACTAAAACATCAGTGTGTTAGCCACATAATTCTCATCCTAAATTCAAAACACAGCACTTCACCAGCTACTAAGAAGAAAATTAACTTTATTCCAGCGGAAACCATGACAATATGTTAGTAATAATTTTACTTGAAGTTACATTGATTTTAAATATTAACAGCAAGCTGATCTATTTTCTGCCATGCACTTATATCTAGCAATACCTGAATATTTACATCTTTGTCTCAAGGGGTTTATTGTGACAAAATGTTTTGTACACAACTGTTGACTCAATTTGGTTATTGTTTTCTTTTTTTATGGGTGAATCATTATGCAAACTAAAATGACTGAACATGTGTTTTCCCTATTATTAATTTTAATCCTTTTCAAATGCTTAGACAATTTCAAATTTTAAATCCCATACGGAATAAATAGTTATATCATCATATAAGTTATTTGCAAACATATATGCTGTGAATTATATGTGCTAACATGATAATTGCTTCCATATATTTGAATGGTTGAGATACTAGACGACCTTTGAAACCTTACCCAGTGACAAAGTTGGAGGTATGGGGAGTTCTGTAAGAGCTAAACAAGGCTTATCAGAGCTCAGTGTGAAAGACTAAGATGACCCATATTTATTTTTTTGGTGCTTCTTGAGGTAGTTGGTATTTTTTTATTTGGCCAACTATTTGCATAAAAACATACTTGTTTTTCTGCTTCTAAGGGAAGATTTGTATCCATCTTAATTCTGTAATGCAGCGTAAAAAGATCTGGAGTGATACCAGAGTCCAGCTCTGGTGGATTTCCTTGGATATATTTCCCTGTGGAAGCATGACTGTAGAAGCCACCAGAAAGGAGGGCTGGGGAGAGAAGTGGGGTCCTCAGGGCAGGCCCCCACTGGTAGCAGGGATGCCAACAACCCAGGCAATTCTGTGGCAGCCTGGTGAGGCTTGCGCAGCTGAGACAGGGTGGAAACACTCGTCTAAGGCACAGGCAGGATTTTTCAAGCTCTTGAGCAATCCATTATCACCAAGGTCAGAAGGCAAATTTTTGACTGCTTTCTCCAGGGTGAGTGAAGAAGACGAGGGAGGGTTCCTTGCTATTACTCCAGAGTTCAGGCTGAGGTTGGAAGGTGCTTCCCATCCCAGCACGTTTTTAAAAAGTAAGTCATGGTTGCAGGTGCACAGCATGAGATACCTGAAAGATGTTAGCTTCACCAAGACTCCGAGTGTTTGATCTCTTCACCTTCAGTCATCTCGAGCTGGACAAGAAACTTGGACCTGGGAAAGTACTTGGAGTTTCTACTCGTGTTTGAAAGGGTCAAATTCATAACCTGTACTGTTTGGTTTTCTAACCCATGCTACACATATCATGGCATCCCCAATTCCTTGCATAATAACCCTATTTTTCATGCACAGGAATGTCATATCTCAAAGGAGGATATATGTAACAGCAGGCACCATTGTAGGTTTCATGTTATTAAGTAATGTTCTTAAGAGTACTTTCTGTCATTCATTTTCTTTGACTTAACGTGTATGTTTACCTATTTTGCGTTGCAGTAGTTTACCATAGACATCCTGGGTATTAATGCAAGGTACTTCAACTGTATTTGTGTGTGAATACACACCGACTATTGATCTATGTTTAAAAATGCGAGGCTGTAACGCAGTAGTGTATTTTCCCTTCAGAGTAGTAGCTTATATGAATATCTCCATCAGTACTGGACACCATCTGTAGATGGCAGCTCACAAGAATAAGACACCCTAATAATGGCCCTTAGTGAAAAGAATCTTTAATTTTTTTTTTTATGTTTTAGCATCATTACAGACTTTCATTAGGACACATACGGGGCAAGTTCATTTAATTCTGCAGATGGTGACTGAGGAAGAAATAGTGAAAATTACATCTAGTATAAATGTATCAATATTTGAAACACTGTAAAAGACTAAACCGCGAGTTTATTATTCCCAGATTTAGGGACCAGATGCAAATTTGCGTTTGCCTAATCTGTCATCTACCTCTCCCTGCAACACGTTGGGTTTATTTTTTTTTAATGTGTTGATTCTGAGCTGTTTTGAAGGGGTGGGGTTTTTTGGTAAATATTATAAATTAAATGCTAAACATGATTCAGTGTAACTGGAAAAATACCTGAAAAACTGCGTGTTACTTTTCAAGGAAAACCTTGTGTTTTCTAGAAAGTTACATCCATTAGCTCAACGCTGATGAATAGAGAAATATAATTTAATGTGTAGGGGGCATTTGGTAGATTGGGATGGCTGTACTCTAAGCTTTAAATATAATAACCGAAGTAATACTGTTTTAAAATGTTTTGCAGAATTTCTTAGCTGAGAAATAAATAATCCAGGGTTCAGGGAAGACAGAAAATATCTTGTGGTACAGCAGTGTAATAAAGCCAATTAATGTATGTGAACGTTAAAAAGTTCTGCTAACAAGTATTTTGTTTCCACTGCTTAAAAAGGAATAGCAGATGAGTTTGCTGAGAATTATAAAATAAAAATATGTCCTCTTAATTTTTTAGTACAAAATAATCTGTTTAAAAGCTAACATTAAAAAGGTCTCGGAAACTTTTATCTGATCGTTAGTATGTATTGGTCATCTGTAAAAGATCATCTTTTGCTAACATTTTTTTATGCAATAGCACTTGAGATCCGGCAATAACCCTACAGTTCAGAAACCACTTTGTGGTGACAGCTGGCAAACACCTTCTTTCTTAGTGTCAGTGCCAGTGATACACTTGGAACATATGCTGGAAGATGAAACAAATACTGTGTGGACAGCTCAGAAAACTCCCAGTTTGTAATTTATTTTTCAAGATGAATTCAATTTGTTTGCTACATCAAAAAATCACCAAAAAGAATAGCATGAAACACAAAAGAAGTGGCCAACAATTGCAATTTGGAAACAGTGTAATTCCCCTGAGTATTGCTCTGAAAATTGTTCTGTTAAGAACAACAGTGTTGTATCAGCAGTCTCTAAGACATCACTGTAAAGTCCCTGAGACGAATGATTCTAAGTGACCATAGTTCAAAAGAGAATGAACTGGGTTAGTGTAATGGTGAGGTGGCATCAAACAGGCCCAGAAGACTGCAAAGGTTAAAATGATCTGTTGTACAATCACAGACCAGCTCACCCTGAACCAACTCTCTTAATGTCAGCATTCATTTTTTTTTCCTGTAGAGCTTATTAGCATTCTCATTCTTCTAAAAAGCCAGGTGGAAATTTTGTAAACATTGACACATATTAGAGTTTTCCAAAATTATTCCTGTTACGTAACTATCATGTCACAAGGAAGGTATATAGCTGATAAATGGAATAATTTCTGTGCCACAGATAGCACATCTCTCACGTGCATGCCCTGTGGGCCTGCAGCAAGGACATCAGAGGTTTTCCTATGCTTACCACCTTTGTCCAGGGATACTTCTTTTTAAGGCACTTTGGCATACCTTTCAAGATCTGCGTTGATGTGTGATTCTAAGGTGTATTCTCCCTGCTTTATTTATTTTAATCCAAAATACATACATATATGCATATACATATATGTGTGTATAAAAATTTAAATATTAATTATAAAATAATATTTGTAGATGTGTTTTGAAGTTTAGAATTCCCGAATAAAACAATATTCCCAACAGCATTTTCCTCATTTAAAATTATTCACATGCATTCCCCAGAGTACTGGAAAGCAGAAGAGGCTTTTTATATACAGCATATAACGACAAAATCAGGTTCCTGGCCTGCAGATGAAGTGTCCCGTTTCTCCTGGATACACTTTTTGAAAACTTGTGAGGTATTCTTTGATTCACTGAGGGCAAGGCCTTGGGAAGAGCTGGGATAATATTGGGGAGTGAAGAGACCGGTGTTTCAGGAAAAGTGATTACCCTGTATCCAGAGATCATCTGGGAACCAAGTGAAGGAGTATGTGTGTGGTCTGAGGTCAAGCGTCCCCATTGTTCAGTCTAGTCTGTCTCTCAATAATGAACTAGTCATTCTGCAAGCCCTGCCTTCGTAATAGAGCCAAGAATAGAGGAAGGTTTTAAATGAGCATCTCGTTGATGCTCACGTTTGCCTCTCTTGAATTTCACGGATGCTTAACTATTGTTTCTGAGAATGCTGCCTACTTTTTCTTACCTATTCTGCCCTCTGAGGGACAGGGAAACCAGGGGCTCCCCCTCGCATGAGGAGGGACGAGTCCTTTGCTGTGGAAGTGTTGGCAGCTCCAGATCTTTAAACTGGAGGAAGGTTTAGACTGTGGAGCCTGACTTGCATGGTGCTGTAACTATCAACAGCTAGTTTTGCCTCTGAGGCAACAGCCACTATACCTGGGGCTGAATTAGGCTATGCTTAGGTTATTTTAAGTTTTAAAAGGGATTTTCCTAAACTCTTAATCTTCTAACACTGTGTCTGTTGCTTTGGAGACGCAGCGAGCTGCAAGTAGAACTATTTAACTGTTTCTGTCAAAAACTTTGGAACGACGATGGCTATTTGACTTAAGCTGTTGGGGGATTTGTTTGATTTTATTTTTCTGGAAAATGTTTAGAGGCCAGAAGTTAATGCTATTTGATAAATGTTTTCCTTCACTGAACAGCACTCTGAAGGGGCTAGGTTTAGTTTTCAGCATTACCTCAGATAGTTTTCATAAACAAATTTTGGGAGATGGTGGCTGGGCTGCTTTTGTTGGAAAATACTGTTTCCCTTTTGTGAGACTTTATTCTAAATTATTATTTGAATATCTGTATTGGAACTTGTCACCCTAAGGTCCTTGGGCATATAGAAGCCAGAGAAAATAGCACATCTGAGTGTTTAATAGTCCTAATAGACTTTTCTTCTAGGTACACATCCAATTGTTCTTTTATCCCTTTTATTCTTTTTGGCTCCAAAATTTCCTGTAGCAATAAACTTCATATTTTAATTGCATGTTAAATGAGAAAGTATTTCCTTCTGTTAACTTTAAACAGGCCACAATACTTTCGTGTTCTTACAGAATGAGAAATAATGATAATTGTTACCTACTTGTTCTCTCCATGCCATTTGTGGTATGCTTTACTTTTCCAATATCCACATTTAATTCTTTCTGAATTGGTAGAGTCCTAACCTGTTCTGACACAGAAGGTCTACTATATCGCTGATTAGCTGCATCATCCCTCTTTTTCTTGGAGAGAGAATGCCACAATGAAGTTCATTAAGAAGATCCTTGCGTTGTCCTGTTCTGTGCTAAGCTTGGAGTGGGGAGTAGAAACGGCTCGTCTGATTTCAAGTGCTTTGATGCAACATAAGAATAAGGATAGTCCTGTGTGTACTTTCTCCCTACCTTTTAAGTTTAAAAGTGTTAGTGGAGCAGAATATTTGTGGTTGTCAAAAAAGAGTGCAGGTCTGATTCATACACACCTGTCTGAACAGTGAGGGAGCAGCCACCTTCTGCAACCCTAGCAGTTTTCTGCCCAACTTCAAGGGAATCCTGACAATGACCAAATTGCAATAATCTAGTCTGTGGTAAGTGCACATAAGCAGGTGTAGGTTTGTATCAGATATTTTATGCCAAATACTGCTTAGTTTTAAGATGACGTTTGAGTAAAGGTATGTGAAAGGAAAGGGAGAGGAGTATCAGGGAACAGTGAGAACCTCAAGGAGCTCTGCCGGTGCTGTGTTTCACTGTGCAAGAGTTTGGCTGGAGGTCCGTTTGGGTCAGGCTGCCTGCTGGAGCGGGTTGGAACGGGTTGCCCAGGGCACCGGTGGAGTCCCCATCCCCGGATGTTTTTAAAAGTCGTGTAGACGTAGCGCTTAGGGACGTGGTTTAGTGGGGGACTTGTCAGTGCTAGGTTAAATGATTGGACTAGATGATCTTACAGGTCTTTTCCAATCTAGGCAAGTCTATGATTCAAGTACCCAGCCTCGAGTCGCACGCCCCTGGTGCGCTGTACCCCGATAATACTTTGAGTTAAGCAGACTGCAAGAGCCGATGAGACCTGACTGATAAGCAGTAGGCTTCAACAGCAAGAACGACTGCAAAGAAGGAAAGAGGTACAAGGCCTGACAAACAGATTTCACAACCAGCACAGCCTGCTTCAGAGCAAAATTTTTGCTTGTTTTAAAACAAGAAATGGTGTCTTTTTATCATAGTTCCAAGTCTGAGACAGAAAGTAAAAATGCTTGGAAGCTAAGAAAGCCAGAGTAGTGCTTCTTAAAGAGGTGTTTTTAAGAACTCTATGAATAGAGTTACTGTTCTCTAGTTGTATGTTATTCAGTATTATCACAACTAACATTGATATTACGATTCCTAGGTTCAACTGGTCAAGAATTCACTGTATTTTCTGCTATGCACTTTCAGTGAAATAGAAACATCGGTTCAAATATTTCTTTTGGAGAGTTAGATGTTCTTTAAATTATGCATGAATCATCATGCATTCAGGTCATCGTTTTCAGTCACTTGTTGGGGGAGCGGGAAGAAAAGAGGAGGGAAAGCAGGGAGAAAAAAAAATCAGGACTTGAAAGCTGGATGATTGTTTTCATTTTAATTGGGTGAAAAATGGAGAACTTTACTAAAATGAGCATTTTCTGTCCTAAGGTTTAGTTTTTATTCGGGGCAGGCCTTTTGTCTTGATCAACAGCAGTGAAATGGACCTAGTTCACATCTCCTTACTCGACCACGCTGATCATTAGGCAGACAGAAAAATGTACTTGCCTGAAAACTTTGACTGACTGGAAAGGCAAAGGATTGAGCCCATGGACTGAGACAACTGCCTGAGTTTTTTTTCCTAGAGTTGTGGTGGTTTGCATTTTTGCATTGTATTTAATTTCTGCAGCCCACACAGCAGAGTAGACAGACAAAAGAAGGCGAAGTAGACCTGCAAGAATGCCACTAAGGAAAAATATTGTAGGCCTGCCCTCTTCTGGGCAGTAGGGCTCCAGAGCCCGCTGTGACAGCGGGTTTTTGGTTTCCCTCGTACTCGCTTACAGCCGGCTGTGTGAGATTTGAGGGCCTGTGAGCTGTTGAGTAGTCATGGGTACCCCAACCAGACTCCATGGACACTGCCAGCTCCTCCTGTCTGTCCTCCCTGTTATCTCAACCTGAGGCTGTCCTTCCCAAAGCTACTAGAAAATGACAGAAGTCAGAAATTGGAGATACGAGGTCATCTGCTCCTAAGCTTGCTGGGAAAAGATAAACTCTGCCGTCCTTCATTGTGAGCTCCTGTGCTACTTGGAGTGCTCCTCAGTAAACGCTAACACAAATCCCAATCTCTGCATGTGTTGCATGTCCCGCACAGTAAATCTGATCTTGAATGTCGTAATACGGTGTCTCCTCACAAGTAACATAGGTCATAGCTATGTTAAGCCAGGATTGGAATGAAAAAAAAAAAAATCCAAAGGAGGAAATCTCAATTTAAAGACTTAGCATAAGGAAATAATCTCTCTAATTATGATGTGGAGTTTCACCAGGCTATGCACAACTGCATCCCGAAACCCAGAAGGAGCATTTGTTGAGAGCCAATAAAAGTTAACTCTTCCTGTCTCTTCCATGGGTAAGTGAACATGAAAGCATTTCACTCTTTTGTGATTCTGGGATCTCTTATTCAGTCGCTTTACACATTTGGATTCTCGGTTGCAGCCATTTTAAATCCTCCGTGGTTTAGTAAACATAAAGGGGGTTTTTGTGAACATTTCGTGCTTGAGACCACCGGGCGCTGGGACCACCTGGACCCAATCACGTTTGCATGGCTCTGCAGTAGATTTAAGGTGCAGCCCATGCTGTGAAACGGCATGGTTGGCCTGCCTGGGTTTGCTCGGAGGGACATTGTTTGGGGCCTGATTGCTGGATTATCCCAGCGTCTGTGAGGGATGTTTGCCATTCCAAATCATGGTCTTGCATCTTGTTATAATCTACCTTACTTCTGCATGTGTTGTGAGGACTTGGCAGTTTTCTTCTCACTGAAACAGTGTTTGTGTATCAGACCTCTGACTACAGATGTGAATGTCTGGAACTAAGAATGTTCCCCCCCCCTCATTTTGCTTTTGTGAAGCTCAGTTTTCACGGTTGCTTTCCAAAAACACAATTTGCATATTTCATCCATTGTTAGTAAACAGATTATAAGGCACTCATTTGCGTGTGCTAAATCACACCAAACTGCACTTTGTGAATCTGATTGTCATCTCCCTTTCGTTCTAACCTGGCTTAACTCCATTGATTTCAGTGGAATTACTGCTGATTTATGCTGTGAAAGTGAGAGGAGAATCCAATGAGCAAATTTCCCTTTTGCACATGAGCATGCCAAAAGAAGTCCTGATTTACCATTGTGAATCTCTTCCAACATAATGCTGGCTTAACTTCTTTTGAATTACTTCACTGGAATGCTACTGCAGTGAATCAAGCCCAGGATCCATATAATTATCTTTGTGTGCTTCTTTCTCCTCATTTTCTTTTTTCTCCATGTATGTTTTCCTATATTAGGACTGAACTTTACTGTCTCCTTTGCAAGTGTCTTGCATGTGACTCTATAAGAAAATGCATTTTTCTTATAATCACAAGATCGGATCAACAGAAAACGGCTACTACAAATGAGAATTCCAACATAACAAATCTTTGTTCCTGGTTATGTCATTATACTACTAAAATAAGCTGTAATTTCTCCCCAGTATTTTTACAGTAGTATCTCAGCGTGCACTATAATTATTAGATGCTTTTACTGTAACGTAGCTTTGGTAATGACGTGAAAATGCTACTCTGTCTGTCCTTTTATCTTGAGAAGATAGGACGATATAACTAAATATGGGATAACTCGCACATACCTGTATTTAGCCCTAACTACGCAAGACTTAGTTTTCAGCAGTCTTTTCTGGGTTTTGTATCTTCAGATACTTGTTGCAAATCCAGTCTAGAAATGAATATATTTATGCATCTAAAAATAAAATACAGTAAAAATCAGTCCAACTTTTAAAAATCCAAGTGAAATATACACGCTAACTAATTAATGCCATACTGAAATCAATACAAGAAACTGGCAGGAGTAACTGAAAAATTCATGTTTTATGAATCTTTGGCAGAATGGAGAATTTTCTGTTTGTATGAACAAATTATACAGTTTTGTATCATGCTGTTTGTAAGCTGCCTAGTAGAGTAAGTGCAAAAATAATATACAAGTGGAAAATCTCTGCCATGATCCAGGTTGCTTAAGTTTAGCAGTGGGTTTTGCACACTTGGCAAATCAGCTGGATTTACACTCCTGAACTACTGAAGTGCTTTGAAACATTTGTTCTCCACCTCTGTTTGCCATATACCCTATATATAAAAATAAGATTAAATTCAGCTTGGTGGTTTCTGCAGCTGACTTGGGCAGAAAGCAGACTATCTCATGTAAAAGGTTCCCTCAATTTCTCCTCTGGTAGGAGAGTCCTTGTGAAGAGGACAAGAAAATGCCAGCTGACAAGCAGTAATGATGGGTGGTTTCAACGTGCTGCAATTGTAGTCACCAGCACATGGGGCCAAGTGTTGTCCCACACACCTACTGCTACTAGGATGTGACTATGAGGCACAGGCACAGGGATCCATGATTTAAGCTTTCATAGAACAGCAGCTCTCCATGTCCCTCCTTCCTGTGAAAAAGGACTAGCTGAAGCATAAGAAGTTAAAATGAGACCTCATTAACTTGGCCATTACAGCAAATACACTAATAATTAGAAGAAAATCTGGAAGCAGGGAAACACTAAGAGCACATTCACACACAAAAAGAAAAAAAACCCTGACTCTTTCATAACTAAACCATCAAGGCATCAGTACTGTAGAAAGTCAACGTTAACATTATCACAATGAAAAAGAATTAAACTGGAGGAATTTGAAAATGTTACTATTCTGCCCAAACTCTGCCTTGTGAGTAACTAATGACAATTATTGCCGCTTCTTAGTCAAGCTCCACATGACAGAGTTATTGAAAAATAGTTTTCATGCAGCCCACTGTAAGAACCACTATACTAAACCCCCGAAATATGTTTCATAGGAGAAGGCAATGTGAACACCTTTAATGTAAGTTTTGAATCTATAATTTCATATGCTAAGTAGGGAGAATAAAGATATATTTGAAATGTTAAATACTTTTAAACATTTCTTCATTTAACATGTCAACAGTATTTTAAACACTGCATCACATTTTCAAAGGAGCAGTAATGTGGTTTGTTGAGTTACGCCCAACTTTGTACATGAATATTTTCTCTCTCGTGCTCATAAACACATCTGAATTTGAACATGCAAACCATGTTTGTACAGAAATGTGGATGGATGGATATCTGGCTCCCTTAATAGCTTGTATAAATAGTGTGTTTGTAAAATGAGTGGAGGAACACAATTAAAATGAAGATCCAATTTTTCCTAAAGAAAATAAACACTTTCTGGTAGACTTACAGTATCAGCTGCAACATGCTGTTGACTATATGTGTCCAATGCCTGGAAAAAAAAAACCAAACAAGATAAGAAAGAGAAGTAATATCTCGGCAACACTTGGAAAAGTCTGGGCTGCCTTTTGGTTCATTCCTGCAAGGTGCAGGGCAGTGCTGTTCAATTTTTGTCTGCTCCAGGACAGCATCTGTCACACTATAAGACTGGGCCATCAGTGTATACAGAGGATAAGCAAGAAGCAGTCCAAGAGAAATGAAATTGGTCTAATGCCAGTTTTGCAATGATTGAAAGGAATGAGCTACAGTGCAAATACAAAATCAAATGCTGGGAGCTGCCATGGGACAACAGGGAGAGGTGGAGGGTCAACTTTTTTACACCCTCTTTACTAGCAGAACTAATGGTATAGGTACAGAGCAGGCTGTTTGTTTAACATGGTCACTTTCTGCTTGATAAATTTACTAGCAGGAATACCAAATTATAGTGTCCCCTAAAGTGTTCACTGTACTACCCCTTGTGCTCCCTCTGTTCCAAGGCCAGTCATAATCAATCAGGCCAATGAATGCAAGGATCTTTTCTCACAGCATCTAAGGTTTTACTGAGTATTTTACAAAGGAGAACAAAGCACGTAACTGAATATGAAACAAATGACATTCGTACCACCAGCTTCAGTCACGCACTAAGTTAGGTGGTGAGGAGTTCCAGGCTCTTTATCCAGTCAGTGAGGAGGGAGAGTTCCGCTGTAGGGCAATTCAGAGAAGCAAAGAAAGTCTCCTCATCTACTCTATCACTTGTACTAGCTAAATTGATTTGGGTATTATGAATACTCCCTTTATATGAATATAAAGTTGTTATAGGACAACTGCTGTAATGACTGGAATAGGCATCACAGCCCCACATCCAATTGTTTTCCTTCTAAATTGTGGGAGAAAGATATTTTAATTCAGAGAGTGGTCCTAGTTAGCAGAGAAAATTCTGGGAAAAACCTCCCTGCTAATGCCGTGGTGGATTCAAAAAATACTAGGCAAGCACAAGAAATCCTTAAAATGTTTGTGAACGGTATTTCAGGATGGAAGAGAAGGTGCGTCTACAGGAAGTCCACGGTGTTATAACCAGAGCTTTGTACCACAAACATCTTTGTAACTTGGGTCACTAGTTTATGTTAAAATGAAAGAGAAGGAGCTAGTTTCACGTTGGACCAGAAGGAGAAATATTATGTTGTGCCTGTTGCATCCTGTCTTTATCAGACTGGCAGTAACATTCTGACACAATGCAAGGGAAAGGAAGGGATAAAAACCTTGGATTTGAGAAGTAAAAAAGGGCAAGACCGTAAGTACAGGTGTTGGCCTTGCAACGTGACTGAGGGAATTTTCTCCAGCACTCATGCTTGGGATGTCAGCTAAGTAATAAAAAAAGAGTGGAGAAGCTGTGGGAAGTGTTTTGCAGAAAGGAGAGTCTAGTTCGAAGATGCAGCAGAAATTATGTAAGGAACAGCTTCAGTTCTCATTGTTAATAACTAATATAGGTAATAATCTAGTGAGAGTCTATCTGACTGCCTATTTCTGCAAACCCTGCTTTCCATCCAGGCTGCAATACTGGCCAATGCTTTAATGGCACAATCTGGCCCAAGATGGGCATTGATTCAAAACAGCCGACTCAGAAATGAAATACATGGAAAGGGAAAAAGCAAAACAAAACTCCATGTGAAAGGAAAAAGATCCAAACAACTGATGGTCTTTCTGATCCCTGAACGGACGCCAGTTGTCCTGAGGCAGTGAAGTAGCCAACAGACAATTCTGAACTTTGAAAGGCGTCCATATCGCCACTCGGTCAGGCAAGGGAAAAAGAAGAGGGTAAAAAAAAAATACCCCAGTTCTCTGTCAAAAGCCTTTATAAAAATGTCTCTTAAAATAAAATGGACCTCAGGATAGATTTCCATTCGGTCTGCCAAAGCCATGTTTACCCACCAGGTCTGCTGCCTGTTCGGCCCCAGTTTACCATCCCACAGCAATCTTCATGACTCGGGAGAGCCAACAGCAATAACTAATGAAATTGCACTTAGGTGAACTATGACAACGAGCATGTGGGGCATACTCCATAGAGGAATAAGTGGGAAATTCATACTTGGCCACCTCGTGTTTGCATGCTCGTGGGGGAAAGAGGTGCAATCATCCACATTTGCAGAGGGAGCGGGCAAGCTTTCCAGATCAACTCGTTCCCTCATGATGAGAGCAGGACACGAGCCAGACGTGTCACTCTCACTTTCTGCCTCTTTTATCTCTCGCCACAACTAGGGACTGCAGAGTGGAGATTGTTCTGGCTGGAAGCTGAGGGACACAGGTGGTACCAGCAGCTGCAAGCTCTTTAGCTCTCGTTGGCTCCACTTATTAGAACATGCATTGTATGTTTAATACATTGCATCTCACTGTGTGGGAACAAGAGCTGGAGGCTGGTGGTGCTGCATGACGGTCTCTGGTATTGCTGGGGAGGGAAGGTAAGGTGGAGGCTGCTCCTAGTTAGAGATAATTAGAAGCTGGGGCTCCTGAAGAGAGTTTGGTAACTCCACAAGAAAACCAGCTGTCCTTGATTACAGTGATATATTAGTCACTCTAAGGTAGCTGTGCCAGTCAGCATTTTGCAAACAGCAAATAATGTGGTGATATTCTCAAGGTACAACCATGTGGGGACAAAGTTTTATGGATGGCTTAGCTCTGAAAGGGGCTGATTTTTTTGTTTATTTGTTTTTAAATTGCAGGCCATAAAGAACAAAGGATTTTGGGGAGGTCCAGGTCAGGTATCTTCCTTTTATTTGCTTTTTATATGTAATACTTCACCACATTTTTGCTCTTGCCAAACTTTGTGTGTGATGATGCTGTTCACCTTTAACATGTATGGGAGAGGTTCTTCCAGGAATAGTATGACTTGATTCAGTTTAAGTTATCACATGCTCTGATAATTAAGTAAAATTTTATGAACGGTTATTGACATCTATGGGAAACTGTTTTCCATGCTGCTTATTTCTGGAATTATTAGCTGGAAAATATCATTTACTCTAAATGGTTTCCTTATAATCTTCACTTTAAAAACTAGTGGGTCACGATTTGTTACTTTTGTTCAAGAAAGATTTTAAAACAGGAATCTGGGTAACCAATCTGGGTAACCACAGGTCTAGTACTTTTTTACTTTGGAGCGTGAAAGTCTCTGGAATGTGTTTTTGGAGAAAAGAATAATAAAGCATGGAAGCAAATGGAAAAGGGGAGAAAAACACACCGCAGGTTTATCAATGTAGATTGTTATCATGCTAAACTGATTTTGCTCTTTGGTAAGATTTTCTTAGACAAACAAAGTGCAGATTTTCTGTCTGGAGTTTCATGAAGCACTGTTATTGCACTGATGGAAAATTAATGAGGTATAAAGGGAGGATTTGGTCAAGAACTTTGAGATGGGGCAGAACAGGTTAAAGGGAATATGACAGTACTTTGTGCTGAAAGGATAGGTATTGCAGTTACAGGTTCTTGCAGGCTCAGTTTTTGCTTAATACTTTCATGACTGACCATGTCATAAAAAGCAGGAGAGTGCTAACGAAACTTGTTGAGGTTTCCCTAGCACTGGGAAACCTTGTCAAGGCTGAGGAGAAATAGGATACATATCAGAGAGTCAGTACGGGAGTCCTAAACAATGGAGAGAGAATGCTACACAAGAGATGAGCAGTAACATAAAGTGCTTGGTCATTCACCCAGGAAGCAACAACAATTTCAGATGTTTTTTGTTAGAGCTCATCATCTAGAAACAACACAGAAGGGAAAGAATTGGGTGTGCAATTAGTCAATCACATTGATGGCTGAGACCCATGAGGCTGATCTTTGAAAAAGGCAAATGCAGGCCTAGGATGTATTGACAGCTGAATATAATCCAGCATTGTCAGTAGAAAATCCATACCTATGTCAAATATTGGAAAATAATTCTGATCTATAGAAACATGTTAAGCTTCACTGACACAAGATGAAGTAACAGCTAAGTTTCTGAAATACTTGAAAATGGTGTCGTGGTTTAACCCCAGCCAGCAACTCAGCACCATGCAGCCGCTCGCTCACCTCCCCCCCCCACCCACTGGGATGGCGGAGAGAATCAGAAAAGAAAGTAAAGCCCGTGGGTTGAGATAAAAAGTTTAATAGAACAGAAAGGAAGAAACTAGCAAAGACACTAATAACAACAATAAAGTGACAATAATAATAAGGATCGGAATACACAAAACAAGTGATGCGCGATGCAATTCCTCGCCACTCTCCAAGCGATGCCCAGTTAGTTCCCGAGCAGTGCCCCTCCCCTGGCCAACTCCCCCCAGTTTATACACTGGGCATGATGTCCCATGGTATGGAATACCCCGTTGGCCAGTTTGGGTCAGCTGTCCTGGCTGTCTCCCCTCCCA
>JAVKLA010000028.1:17458882-17480457 GCA_034782735.1 Sagittarius serpentarius | reverse complement strand
CCTTGAGTTAGTCTAACCGTTACTGAGCAACAACTGAAAACATCAGGGTGTAACCAACATTCTTCTTGTACTAACCCAAAACACAGCACTGTACCAGCTACTAGGAAGACAGTTAACTCTATCCCAGCCAAACCCAGGACAAACAGGTATTCAAGCACCTGTCAAAGTAATCACTGATAACTTATTTGGATCATTTTCCAGATAGCCATATTTTACCTATACTTCCATTGTTCTGTTAAACCTAACTACAGTTTTAAGCACTTCTTAATTTATCTTGCATAATGAGTATGAATTTTCCCTAAATTTCTTTCCCCTTCCCTCCCCGAGCTTTGTGTGTCTAACTGACAGCAGTGGGAAGCAGTTGGACAGTTGTAGGGAGGGAAGGTATTCACAGAGACCAAGGAGAAACTGGTATTTGGTATCAAATGAAAATAAATTAGCCAAATGCAGTCAAACTTTTGATGGGGACTGGGAGAGTTTGTGCAGTACCACAGTACTTCCCTGTCACATAAACAAGACAAACACATCCCATGAGCTTCTTTGGTCTCTCCACACCTCCCACTCCCAATAAAAGTGTTTCAGGACTATACAGCTTATTTTATTTCTGAATGCAATGTGCAATTATGTTATTCACTGTGGCATAGTTTACAGTCCTGAGATGTAACGTATGTCTTTCTCTAGGAGACAGTACTTGAGAACTTAACAATTTACCCTAAATAGTCACCATTATGATCCACCCTCATTATTATAGTACTTCTACTACATTGTATTATTCTCAGCAAGCAAAGTATTTTTCTAGTTCACTGAACTCAGAAGTATACTAAAATATATTCTGTCAGGTTAGTGTACTTTAAGTCCAGTGCAAAAAAACCCCTCCCGTACAGTTTACACCCAGCTTCTTTGACCTGCTACTGGGTTTTGTTTGTGTGTTTTGTTTGTTTAGTACTGTTACCATACTGACCTAGAAGATAAAAATGCTCTTTTACTAACCAGCTTTTCCGTTATCTCTGTTAGCCTTCCCCAAACACGAGACTACAATAGAAAAAACCAGGGAGCATGAAGTACTTTAACTTCTTACTCAATGTCAGTGGATCATACAGTCTCTAGAACCAAGCTTTCCATGCGCAGATTAACATTTCCTGAGACATTAAGTCAAGTAATTCTGAACACAGCTTGATTACTAGATGTAATCAAAGCCAGGCTTGCTGTTTTGGACCAGTTTTTTCCAGCCAGAGTAAGCACTGTTATTACCAAGTCTTGCTTTTCCTGGTTTTCATCTCGTTTACAGGCTGGAAAAACAGAAATGTCATAAGCAACTGAGGGAAAACTAGGCTAAGTAGAAACTTGTCATGGACTTGGCCTCATTTCACTCACACCCTTTCCCAATATTGCAAATAGACTCCTGAGAGCAAGCGTCAATGCCATGCAAATCTAATTGGAAAAGTAATAAACGGAAACCTACTTGGATGGTTTTCTTGTTGCTTATAACCCAGGAAGCCACCTAGAAATTGAATCCATTTCACTGAATCTGTTGACATGTTGAGAAAGAGGAAATGAGGAAAAAATAAAAGTAAAATCATGCATTTTCTGATGCTCCTGATATTCATATTTCCTGTCATATACGGTAGTCATTAGAGAAACATTAGCTGGTATCTGTCTGTAACTTCTCTGCATTTCCCTGTGTCCTATTCCTGTGCTGTTTTATTCCTATGGAAGATAAAAAATTAGCAGTCTGTAGAACAAGTAATTATAATCGTGAGGCCACAGGTTGATAGGGCCTATGGAGAAATGTCTACCTTTAAAAATGTAAGTATAATTACTACATTATGCCTTGGAATAAATGGGAGAGAGGGGGAGCTGTGGACTTCTGTGATGGCTATTGAATCAAACTGAAGAGGAAAGGAAACATCACCCGTTAGGACAGAAATCAGGCAAAAAGGAAGGTTTAAAATAACTGTGGGCCAGATCCTTGATCAGTTTTGGTTCGCTACCTAACTCCTTTAATACTACTGCTAGCATTTCTGTTTTGTAGGGTTCTATAAGATGCACAAGGCTAACTGACTTTGCATCTCCATGTCATTCCCAGGTAAGAAGCATTATCTGTGCTGTTAGTGTAATAGTGCAGCGGCTTGCCCACAGACACAAATAAGTGAGCACTGAGGTGAAAGCTTGTCTTTCTGCTTCATTACCCCACAGCTGGCTGGAGCCACTCGAGGTCTGAGCAAGAGGCTTTTACATGTGATCCCCAAAAGTCCAGTCTATAAAGATAAGATGGTTGGTTTTCTTTCCTCTGTAGATATAGTTGTCCATCCTAATTTTCCTTATGTGTGTGAAGCCCTGTTTCTTCTATTTTCTCTAGGAAGCGACTGAGGAAATTTTACCTGAGGTTGGTCCATTTGGAAACCAACATTTGTTTGTCTTCTGGGGGGTGACTTCCCTGAATTTGACTTGATCCCAAGAGGTGACTGTAGATTGCGCATGTTAAATGCATATAGAGGCTTCCTTGCTACAGATGCTGCTGCAGTTATGATCTTGCTAAAAGGCAGTTGACAATCTGTTGCCATATTTTCGGGAATTAAATGAACCCTTTGGAAACCTGCACCCCCACAAAGGTATCCTCAATTGAAGATCACTCCTCTGATACCTGCAGCCTTGGCTGACTGCTCGGAAGCAAGGAGGATACTGAGGAAGACAAAGCAGAGTGGGGAGAAGGGATTCAGTGGGGAAACCTGGAATAAATGCCCTTAGACACAAATGCAACCTGAGCTTCTCCTAAATCGTGACAGGAAGATGGTTAACCCATGGGTTATATGTATAAAAATACCATAATCTTGGAAATACAGTGATGCTAACTGCTGGAAGTAGAGAAGAGAATTTGCATGATGTCATACCAGAAACATTTACTGCTGCTGTTAATTTCATTACTTCCCTTTCTTCTGACTTGTTGGGTAACTTTAGACAAGGCTTGTAACATGCCAAGGCCTCTGTTTACTCATTAGTGAAGTGAGTATAGTAATATTACCTACCTCAGAGGTTAAATGATTGAAGCTTAATTAATGCTTTCTTCCTCGATCTCTCTTGAAAGATGCTACATGACTGTAATATTCCTACTGTATTATTACAGGTTTTAAATTTTATTATGCCTTCCTAAACTTTAGACTCCATTGTCATCATGCTCTTTTAGTATTTATTTCGCAAAAGCAACTTGTGAACTCTTTCAAAAGGAGGGGGGAGGGGAAAGTCATATAGTTATAGGCAATAGTATTATAGTAGAAACACTCCTGGGCGGCAAATTCCAGCTGGCTATGGAGTCTTTCAAGGTGGGGCTTACGTGGGATGTGAGCAGTACATAGCTCCTACAGATGACAAAGGATTTGTCCCACTGTGCTGCCTGTTCGTGCAAACACAAGACTGCAAAGACTAAAATCTCACCTTTGTTTTGGACGTAAATGCTCACAAGGAAGTTTGTCTTTGGATACTCCCTGAAAATCCCAAGCCATTGCTGCTCCCAGCCAGTAGCTTGAGACCTGCACTCATTTTTGTCTTCATTACTTGGAATAGAGAGCAGAGCAGCAAAGAAATCTATCAGGTATTTGGAGGAGAAAACAAGGAACATAGTAAGGGGCTTGGACTCAGAAGGTTGAAGTTTTGGGCCAGTTTGAGTCTAAGGGATAAAATACTGAGCGTTTCTTTTAAAATCTGAAAAAGGGAGAGGGCTTTACACCACATGATCATTTTCTTTCCTGATGGGACTGGAGGCCTACCAGTGCTGGATCAGCTGAACTTGGGCTTGACCAAGCATTTCACTGCCAGAAGCCCTGTTCCTAGAAGCATCGCACCCATTTGCCCCCTCCCTTAGGGGAAAAGGCCCATTGCTCCAGCAGGCATGGGACCGTGGGCTGAGTAAGGTGGATGCTGGTGGATGCTGGATGGAGAGTTACCTACTGTAACTGTGTTTGTGGAGCAAGGTGTCCACAAGCCTTACCCTTTGCACCACATCTCTGCTTGAGCAGAGCTGCACTCTTGCCTGTCTGGCACCTGTAGGACAGCAGACTGCAAGTTAGTGAAAGTTTGCTATTGGGAGGATCCATCACATAAAGAGAAAGTGAAATGGGCAAGTCAAATCCTTCTTGCTCTATTGGGATTAAGAGAATAAAATAATTGCTTAAAACCAAGTGGGAAGGAACATTTTAATTCTATTACCAATATTAATATTTAGATATTATAGAAGGTAACCCCGTCTTGGAAATTAGCTTGGATTGAACTGGAAGAATTTTCTCTTTAATTTCAGAGAAAGTTTGGAAGAAATTAGGCCTCCAGATTTTGGACAGTGTTCTGCCACCAGCAGGAGCAAGTGAAATCAAATGAATCTCGTGGTTTTTGTCTTTTTTTCTGGACCTTTGATTTCTGGAATATTTTTGAAAACGCTTTCTGGCTGCTGATGATGCATGAGTTAAAGAATACAGTATGATTTTTCAGTCCTTGATTACGTTTGCATTATGCTGGCATTGAGCAAACACCTTCCTTTGAACTGTGAATTGAGCAAATTTCATATGAAAGTAACTGAGAGGGAATAAACAGAGAACCCCACACTGTCATTTTTCCCAGTCACTTCTCAGAATATAAATGAACTGAAAGATTTCCAGGAACTAGAAATGCATTGCTGCCATTTTCTCTCTTTATATACCGTAGCAAAAAAACCCCTTACTCTTCTAGAATTAACCTAAGTATTCAACCTTGTTGTGATTATTTAATGATTAAGGCACTGATCTGAGACATGGGAGATCTATGTCAAATTCCTGGCCCTGCCACAGACCTCCTGTGTGACCTGGGACAAACCAATTTATACTTCTATGATTTCATTCCGTGACGATAAAATGGAGAAGGTACTGCCTTTGCCTGTCTACAGGAGTATGTTGCCAAGTACCTTTTTTCAGCAGCAAGGTAAAATTTTGGAAGGAAAATTACTCCCTGCTTCCTGCTCTTCATCTTCCAGCCCTTTAGCTGTGCTAGTACAAATGTTTGCAGGATCGGGGGAGGGGGGAAGTGGGGCCATTTAACCTGGATTAGATTGCTAAATTAATGGATACTGAACTGAGGGGATAGTACTGGGGTCCTGGGGTGAAGCAAGAAAGCTTCAGCTCAGCATCTTTACTGAGAAAAAGCTAAATGGAATGGTACCCCGTCTTCTAGTTGCACATGAGCCCCACCAGCACAGTTGTTATTTACATCACAGTAGCTAGACAGCCAAATTGATATTGGACTCAAATTGTGATAGACTCTAGAAATGCAAGCGTTTGTTAAATGACTATTGTCCCAAACAGCTACTGTAGAATTAGATATGTTGATCAAAGAAAATATCTCTGTTTTCCAACTGGGACAATGAGTACAGTCTAATGAAGTAATTTGTTGACAGTTGAAATTGCAGCAACGCTAAGAACTGAAATCAGTTCCCTGCAATCCCTGCTTAGTGTTTTCTCGTAGGACTCTTTCCTCCCCACCAGCTTAAAGACTGTGCACATACTTTAAATGGATTCAAACTCTACCGTTAGTGGAATTAATGGGTCTTTCTGCCAGGAAAATATTAATCTCCAAGGATTCTGTTTTGGACAGGGCCTTGCAGTATCCCACAGATGCAAACAGTAATGACAGTAGTCCAAGTATATGAGGTTATAAGTCAGAGGAAATAAATCTTCCCTGACCCATAAACCAGAAGCATTCCCATTCTGCAGGCCAACACTGCAGCTTCCAAAACAGGGCAATAGCCAGAGGTGGCTCATCAGGGTGGAAGCGTATGGGTTAAGCAGTCAACAGCAATCCCCCACCTGAGTGTCCCGCGCTCCAAGCCATGGGCCTCTGCCACCACCTCTTCATCCACACCATGGCTGTTTCAGTCCCTCTTGCCGCACCGCTTGAGGAAGCTCCAGGGTTTCTACAGCGGCAGAGGTGCCACGCCTTCCCGTGGGCTCCCCTTGGGGCCCGCTGCTCCGCGTTGGTCCAGGCAGCAGTTGCACAGTCTCGCAGGGGTGCCGAGACCTGCCCTTCTCCCCTCCGACTGTGGCCGTACCTTGCTGAAGGTGGGTTGGCAGAGCCTTCTGGGCCCAAGCAGCCGGGGAGCCGAGGAGCGGGCGATGGGCACCCTGCCTCAGACATGCACGAGTATCTTTGCTCGTTGCCACCTGTAACCGAAGAAATAGCTTCGTCAGTTGATTCTCGACATAATTATAGAGTGAGTGCATGGCGCCTTCTCCTCTGGTGGAGCACTGGAACCTACTTGCAGCATTATTAGTATCTGTGTATGGTTGGTTGCTGTCTGCTGGGCCAGTCATCTTGCTTTAATTTAGGACACTAATGACATTATAAGATAGTTTGATGATGGTGTAATTTCTTTTGATGTTTGTTGGTTTGTTGTCAGCTGGTTTTGATACCATAAAACACAACAATTCGTGTCCTCCCAGGGAGAGGAAAGGGGAAGAAAGAGGGTAGTAGCAGGGAGGCGGGGAGAGGAGGAAAGGGAAGTTGTTCAGCCCTCGCCCGATCTGCTATTTGGAGTGAATGATAATTTCTTAGTACAGCAAAGCTGGCAGCAGTGCTTTTGCTATCAGGGTTTTTACCGTGCTTCTCTGCTTATCTCTCAGCATGACCACTGAAATCTGTGAGATCACACTACGAGCCGTGGTATCCTGTCAGGTTTGAAATTATTTCCGACAGGCTACAAAAACAATTGGGCCCTCACTTTGCCTGCTTTTACACTAGTTGAAGTCTAATTTATAAGATAGATCATTCGCTTCACTGGTTCTGTCCTTGATACTTTTCAAGCTATGGCTGGTGTTGGTGATTTTTGTTTTGTGATTCTTGCATCTTCCAAGATTTTTGTTTTGTTTTTGTTGTTTTTTCCAGCTCATATCCCTATTTGATAGGCACAACTTTATCCAAATGCATTATTTCTATGCAAGCAGCTAGTTCATTGTTCACATCAGCTTTGACCTTCACAACACATCGCAGCCTGCCTGAGCTGAGATTTATTTAATACTCTCTAGAAAGCTCTTGAGTTGGATTCCAATAGTATTTGTTCTACCTTTGTGCATGAAATAAGAGAAAGCTTGTTTTCCCTTTAGACCACAGGGCAATGTACAATTAATGCTAGGTACAGTTAAAGCATTAGACAGTAGTCATTTAAAGCTACAGTACTGCTGAGCTCTGTTAGACCTGTCTAGTTTTAAGCCCACTCTTTGTTATGTAAAATTGGGTTTTAAATTGAAATTATACTTCATTTCTAGAGAAATACATAACGAGACTCGGCTTAAATAAACTAACTGGGGTACTCTGTTCCCACCAAAATGCCTTTGAAAATCTGACCTCCAACTGTGGGATGGGGCCTAATAATTAGATATTCTTTGTGATCCTTCTATCTCTAGTGTAAAAGAAGATGATGCTTTCAGTAAAATACGAAAAGTTAAAACTTGCACCCTGTTCACATTCCTTTGTGAATTGAACATGGGTTGTATTTTTATGACTATTGAAATACACCTGTACTTGAAAAATGTTCTCACTGCAGTGTGCAGTATTGTTTTCCTGGTGATATTATGAACAATTGGCATGTCAGATAGTTGGGGAGTGACACCCGTGTAGGTGAAACAATATTGCTGAAATTAATATTCCATTCTTTTCATACCTTTACTCTACTTTCTAAAAATCCAGGGGCCCATCCAAAATCCACAGGGTTGAATTCTTTGTACTTTACATCTTTCAAATACTGTGCAGTCGTAGCATCATATTGGCTTCTGATCATGCAACACTGAACCCCAAGTTTAAATGAAACATCCCAGCAGCCTTCATGCAGCTCTTGGTATGTGGAAAGCTCAGTGGATAGAGTACTGTGGCCAAACGCAGAAGATGGAGATTTCATCCCTCTTCCTATGTTTGCTTTGTGGTTTTCCAGGATGTAGGACTCAGCTCCACAAACTGCCTTGTTATGTTTGATGGATTACTGCTATAGCCTGATACTGTTCTAGAGTTTCTGCTTTCCCATCCATAAAACAAGGACTCTGTTACCTAGCATTTTAGTAAAGTGCATGGACAATTTTTTGATGAAAAGCATCACATAATGTGTAGCTATTATTAAATGCTCAGATCACTGTGTACTTTGTAAAGTGCTCTTAGCCTGGCTCTAAAAGCAATGAGAAGAGACACAGGAGCTTGAAATTTATTCTGTGCTAAAGAACTTTCCTATAACATGGCCATAGTTTTTAGTGCTTAATGGGAGGAAACCCAAAGCATAGAAGATGCCACGAAGATGATGCTGTTTTTTATTTTTGCAAATACAATACAGATACGCCATGCTGAGAACATTCTTCTCAATGGCAAAATTGTTCAGCATGAGAGGTGAAATTTTTGTTTCCAGACTTCTCTGTCTCTGAGCTCTCTGACTGGTTCCAAGGTGACAGACGACTGGGTGGCAGAATGTGTGATGGATAGCTTGATTATTTTAACAATTAAATATGTAATGAAGAGCTGGAAAGGTTCCATGTAAGTCTCATTTTCACCCTGGTTAAATATGGTGTGCATAATTAATTTTCAAATATGAAAGGGCTCCAGCAAGAAAAGAAATGAAAGAAAGTTGAAGAGATAGTGAATATTTTATTAAACGTCACTCATTCAAAACTCATTAATATACATAGTCCAGGAGTAATCATCCCCTATAAAGTTAAATGCAGTAGCGCTTATTTTCTTGGCAGATTATCTGGTTTATTGTTGAACTTAATAGTTTAATATTGTCTGTGGACTAAACCCAAGCTTGTCTGCCTCTCAGAGAGGCCGTCAGAAGGTGAAAAGTCATGGCTTTCTGCGTGGAGGTCAAAAGTAGCGCAAGTTTGAAAGAAAGGAGACTTTGTGCTCTGGGTCAATACAGAAGTTTCTTTAACAAAAAAGCCATATTAGTCTTTTTTCCTCAGCCACAAGGGATTAATCTTGTCTACCTAGAGCCACCTCAGAGCTCTGACCTAACAAAAAGAGCTTCTTCAGCACCCAGCGGAGTGAAACAGACACCTCTGGGGAGATTTCGACCCGCCTGTGTTAGCCAGGCATCTTGTGCGCAGACCGGTAATCCTCCTTCTCCCTCTCTGCCCACTGGCAACCAAGGATGAGTGAATAGCCCCGTGTTCCCATGCTGGCAGGGTACTTGTATGCAGTATGTCTGGGGACAGGAATCCCAGCACTGGCCTTTTCCTATTTAAGAACACCATTTCCTTGATGTATCTGAAGACAGGGATTTCCTATTTGCTTTCTGAGACCATAGCTCACACAGCAACTGGTTAGAGGAGAGGGAAATGGCACAATGCTCTGTCACAGTTTTGGACTTAATAGTAGAGCTGATGAAAACTTGGACATTAATCTTGAAGGAAATTCCATTACTTCAAAATATATGTGTTCTAAATGACAATATTAAAAATGCCTCTTTGTGCTATTCTCTTTTTTTGCCCTTTTTTTTTTTTTTTTTACAAAATTGTGAAAGAGTTTTTAATAATAATCAACTAAATATTCCATTCTGATTTGTTGAACCAAATCTACATATTCCTTTTTGGCCTTGTTCAATATTCATCTGAGCTGTTTGAATGCCACAGATGGACACGTTGTGGTCCTTGTCTTTTCCTGAAGGAACCAGGCTACTTTGTCAGACCGAATCATCCATATTTAGATTCAGACATGAGCTTATAGGAACTATACCTCTCCACATCATAGAATTAGGACTTTTAAAAACTGTTTTCCTTTCAAAAAATTAGCACGGAGATCCTGGCTAGTTTTATAACTTAACTTGTGAGTGATATGATTCATAGTTAGACAATGCTTTGAAGATGCAAAGTGTTATGTAAATGCTAAGAAATAATAATTATTATAATTAGAATATTATTAACCATGGGAGGAGAGGAGATTAAACAACGGGCTTCCTTATGAAATCATTCAAATGAACTAAGGCTGAGAACGTTTATTAAATGCAGTGACATTCCACTGCAAAAGAAATATCCTTGCTCCTGCATGCAGCTTTCTGATCTTCGTGCACATCCTTACTCTTTCAGCACGAATCAGATATGAGCAAGAAGCCTAGCATAAAGAGAAAAAACGAGTGTAGTAACAGAGGCACTATTGTATTCTTGCGGCCAAGAAGAGGCTGCTTTTATTCTCAGTTACCCAATCATGGCTGACCACCAAGTTTCTAGATATGTAATCCAAAAGATTTTAAGCCTCTCAGTGCAGCTGAAAGCAACATCCTGGTCCATCTGAAAAGTTATACTTTAACTCTGCATGTTGAATTTTCCCTCTGTTGTTTCTTCTCACCTGACACTGTGGACATCAGCTTCAGTTTTTCAAGAATTCCTTTCTTTGCTTTTCTGAATATTCAATCTTTTAAGTGGCACCACTGGTTGCTATGATTATTATTTACTAATTTTATTTGCTGTAGTCCCCAGAAACTGTAATCAAGCTCGGAATGCCACTGTGCTGTGTGCTGGTCGGCTTTTATTCAGCATTTCACCAAACCCAGATTAATTAAGAATTACCTTCCAGATTGCAAGAAAACTGATCTTTATTACCTTGCTAAAATAAGGTTTCAATTTCAAATAAGGGGAAGCAGTAATATCTCATTCCTTTGCAATCACTGTCAGCCTACCTATTATGGACTCCCTAACTTTGGCTGTTAACCACAGCTATACGAAGTTCCTGGTTGGAATAGGGTTTCTTCTGCATCTCTGGACTCAGCTGCCAGAAGAAGGCAACTCCACCAAACCCGGTGTGCTGGAAAACACTTCACTGGCTTCCGCTAGTCCCACTTTACCCCAAAGTGCACTGCTGTAGAAGACAAAGTGGAAGAGTGAAAGCGGCATCCTAAAAAGCTATTCCATTTTGTGTAGACAACAGTGACTGCATGAAAGATGACCCCTGTGGTAGTCAATGGCAGCCTCGACGTTGACTTCAACGGGCTATGATTTCACCACAGATGCTTATTGTGTCATATAGCCCAGACACACATTGTCTGTGGCTGATGGACAGAGATACAGGCTGGGTGTGGGGGGCCCAAAGGAGACAAAACTGGAACACAGTGTGTCCAATGCCTGGCATGGCCTTACAGCTTTTTCTTTAGTAAGTGTGCTTTTAGTTTACGACAATCTGTGGCTCCATATATCACGACAGTAACTGCATCCAGGAAAGCAAACTGAGATTTGGGGTTCTTTTGAAGCTATGTTATTTGTGTGACAATTGAGACGGGTAGTTTCTCTGGCATTTCTGTGACTGGTTAAGCTCCCCTTTTGTTTCTTCTCTGTCCTGACCAGCCTTTTTTTTTTCTGCTCCTGCTGAAGTCAATGGTGAAGCTTGTGTTGACTTCACAGACTGCACAGGCAAACTCCCATGTTCTAGATGAGCATCATATGTCAGAAATTTTGGTTCATTTCAGTCAAATTGTGTTATACAACAAATATTTGGTACTCTCAGTAATTCCTTCTAAGGCATCTGGGTTATCACTTTCTATCTGTACATATTACTGAATCAGATCTAAAGATCAAAGTGTTGATCCTCCACGTATTTATCTAGTATTTCTGATTTGCTTCTCTATGAAAGATATTATCTTATTTTTGGCATACAGTGAATTTTATCTAAAATTGTGGGTTTTAGTATTTGGTACATTGGTCTTCTATAAAGAAAACAAATCTTCGAATGCATTTTCTGTTGTCATTTGGCTTTGATTCCCATTTACCATTTCTCTAGTTCAGGAAATTCTTCTGTTCTTTCAAATACCTTAACACATGCTGAACTCCCCAGAGTCAGATGACCACAAATACTTATTTATCTACTTTCCCATGATTCTGTTGACTGGGAGTAGTCACCGAAACAAGCTTGCTATCCTAGAGCTAGGTGGACTTTGTTGTAAAAATCTTAATGTTGACAGTAGATAAAAAAATCTGTAAAAGGAGCTAATTTCTCAAGAAGTGAGACAGTGCCATTTTTTTTAAGCAGTACCATGTGCAGCCATATCAGCAAGAGACTGTGCAGCCACTGGCTGTTGATAAAATGGAGGTCAGTGACTCCCTGAGTCAAGGTCACAGACGATAAAGTGCCAAAGGCCCAGCAGCAGGGACAGAAGGCCTAAACATCAGATCAGTTTTTGTGTCTTTCAATAGCAACATAACTTCAATATTTAACTTCCTTTTCTGCCAGAGCCTTCAAGGTCCACAGAGGGTAAGAAGTCACTCAAGTTGTCATCTTCGTCAGTTTTAAATCATTCCAAGAGATGCAAATCGCTTCCTAACAGGGACCCCTCCTGAGCTTTGTTTGCATTTTGCAGAATAATAATAAGAGCTTTTTAAAGCTTTCCACTTGGCAAGGGGGCTAACATCTTCTGTTCTCTTTGTCAAGTGACTTTTGAAAGAAAATGTGGTACCGTACCTTTGGAACATTAAAATGAAAGAGATAATCACTTATTCTGCAGGGATTTTGAAACCAAGATATTGCAGATTAAAAAGAGCATCTTGAAGAGATTTGCTGATGTGAGACTATTATGAAACAGACCTTTTACAGACCTTGGCTCATGTCAGGAACAGTTTCTTTACAATTATTGATCTATTCCAACAATGCTTCTGGTTTGTTTGCTGGTTTGCTGTCATTATTTTTAAAATATTCAGATTGTGCCCAGTCCTGACTGGATGCTCTTTTAGAATTCAGTTGGCATTTTTGACTAAATACGCATTTTAGTACTCTGCCAGCTAACAAGAGGCAAATATTTGTGCCAAGGAGAGAAGTATACCTAGTGGTATACTAAATGATGTATCTGCTCTAGATTGCATTTAAATAACTGTGTTTAATCACAATGACAAAATCCCAACTGTGTACTGCTTACATTTCTTCTTAACTGAAACTGGCAGTGGAGGGATAGGATCCAATTAGTAAGAGTTTCCTTGTCTGATGGAATAACATAAAAATTCCAATAAAGAGTTTATTTTGCAGCAGCATTTATACTAATCATAATAGGCCTCTTCCAACTGCATCCCAAAGACAAGAAGATTTGCCAAGCAGATGGTGGAGAAAAGTTAGGCTGGCCAAAACCCAACAAATTCTATTTAATGACACATTTTGAGGTTTCAAGATCTGTTTTCATTTCAATGCAGAATGAAACCAAAACCTTCAGGAAGTTTTTACACCCACCCACACAGAAGCAGTGAGTCCACAGTAGTCTCTACCTTGCCAATTAGGACCCTCACCTGAGATGTGAGAAATAAAAGTACAGACTGTTAAACAAAAAAGGAGAAAACAGTGCAAAAGTACCACAAAGAAGCAAACAGTAGCATCTCTCTCTATCCTATCCATCACTCTGAGATTTGGTAGTATGTGATGACTTGTAAAAGCATTCTGGTCCCATATTCTCATTACGAGCCTAAGGGTTAGTTTTCAATAACTTTGTCCAGAGTTCAATCTGTATCGATTACAAGATCTGAGCAAACATGTCTGGTTTCAGGATTTGTGTCTATGATGGTATTTTACCAATATTTCAATTAAGTTAGTATTTTCTAGTTAAAAATTCAATCTGCAGGGCTTGAGGACGCATCTTGGTGATGGTACCTTAGAGCACACTTTGTGATCTGTGGTCTGCAGACTCACTGTAATCAGCAAGTCATATTTTCAGACAGTCCTAATGATGAGCACCCTTGGAGATTCAAACACAATTTTGAGAGTTGCTGGTGAATTTATGAACTATTGACTTAAATTTTTAAGTGCTACTAAGTATTTGTGCTTTCTTAACACCAGGTAAGAAAAGAATTTTCAACAGTCTTTGGAAAATGCATACTCAAACTAGGCAAAAAGTTTTCTTCCATCACCTCATCCACCGTTTCTGTTTTGCACTATGTAGGTTGTAAGTACTTTGGCATAGGGATTGTTTTTCCCCTGATCTCTATGAAATGCTCAGCACAACGTAATCGTCATTAGAGCGTAATGCCATAACTGACACCAACTGTGTGCATATAGATTTCTTGCGTGAATGAAAATTACCAAGTGAACATCCTGATCCCCCAGTAAGTTGTATGTATATATAGAGAGAAATATAGATATATGATTAAATATGTACCTATTTGCATCTGCATGCACACTGGAGATTTTCTGTATGTATCTGGAGTTATACAAAAAGAAACGTAGCTACATGCATTTGTCTCTGGTGGGGAAACGCGCTGAGAATTTACTGAGGGAAAGGCAGGCGCTTGGGTATCTTCCCTAGCTTAGAAGAAGAGAAGAAAAGTTTCAAAATAATCCATTGGCTCTAGGAGACTCAAAGGCCTGCTGCAAGTCAGAGGAAGAGAGAGGATTTTAGAACATGTCTATTTTCCTCCAGTCAAAAGGTTCCTTCTGGCTACCTATAGTGCAGACATAGCTGACTGGAGGAGGGTATCTTTCCGTCTCACTTGGGACACCAACTGTAAAATACAGTTTGCTCACGACCGTTGCCCCATAAACTGGAAGAGCAGAGGGGTGGGGGAAGGTGAAGGAGAGAGCTTTGGCTGATCAGAATCAAGGGTGCAAAAAATTAATTGAATCAAGTAGCTGACCAGCTGTCTTCACAGCATCTCGGCTTCTGATGGCCCTGCTAGAGTTAGGATGCTGCAGTGCTCTACAAAACACTCCCTCATCTCAGTTTTAAAAGGCTTCATTGCACCTTATCACATCAAAGCAAAGCATCTGCATGTTTCAGTTGTGGGGCATCATGTGTCTGGCTCCCCTCTGGCTCTCACTAATCCCCCGGATTATCACAGCTCTCTAAAGCGGCTCTTAAAAACCCTGTGAAAATAGGACTCCAAGTGGGTGTGTGAGAAGCGGGGACTGAAGCAGTAAGGCTGCCTGCGCTTATGGAATTCATAGAATCACAGCCTATGTTACCCAGAAAAGGTGTTGAAAAGTCTGCTTTTGCACCAGCTGATCCCAGACAATATTGGCTCTCTGAGACAACACGAGATCGAGTCTGGTTCATTCATTTGCTGCGGCACATCCGAATGGCTGCTATGAGTTATAGCTCGTGCTGAGCACGCCCATGCATTGCTCCTGAATGATCTTCCGTCATGCAGTTTTTCGCTCTCTTTTTCCAAAGTCACCATCTGCGAGTCGGGGAGTTCTGCAAGGTGACGCACCCGAGGGCTGCTGCTGTTCGCGCAGGGCGGCCCCGGCACAGGCTGCAGAAACGGGAGGGGAACCGGGAAGCCTTTGCCGTGGAGGTGGCATCTGACTCTTCTTTATTGTGAGTGGCTGTCTCTTCAGATCTGTAGGGAGGAGACGGTCTCATAGGGCTGCTATCCCAGCAGCTCAGGTGGGAGAAACAGAGGTCTCCAGCCTGTACTGTCAGCCCAGCATCGTTCATAAGTGTCAAATCCACTTCAGAGGAAAGGAGCCAAGTAATGCACACGGAAGGCAAAGGTTTCAATATGTAAAGGAGACAAGAAGTTTATGCAGACAGTACGACTCTTGCCCTGTCTTAGCTCTCTTGGCTGCTCATTCCCAAAGGAAAATACAATAATCCCCATGGAAGTCATGGTATTGAGAATGAAATGACAGTAAAACCTAAAATCTTCAGTAGTTCATGAGATTTTTTTTCCTTTTCTCTCATTTAAAAATAAAAAAGATTATGCATGTCTGACATTGACATAAAGTCTGGGGAACTGACCCGTGAAGTAATTAGAAGAGGAATTCACCCTCTTCTCTGCCCCCCTCCCCAACCTTTCCCATCTCAAAGCCAGATCAGATGAAAGGCGAGCCCTGTTTACTTCCTGATCTGTCTAATTTCAGTAACAAGGACCATCCTGACTTCATCTTCCTGCAGCTGCTAGAAGTGAAACTCAAGAGGCTGCCCCAGGCACTGCAGCACCTTCTCAGAACTGCTTGACCTTAATGGATTAGCTTTTCCCTGAGCAGGTGGCAATTTAACAAGAGGAGACAAACTTTTTACACTTAGGAGACCTCTGGTGAATGGCATCAAATATCAGAAGGTTGAAACACAGCAGAGACTTATGATGCCTTCCCACCTTAACCCTGTGCCACCTTAACCCCCCTGCTATGCACATACGTTACAGCTTTCCAGTTAGGATCCTAAGTCCATTTATTAAGGAATAAAAGTAAAAATGGCCTTATATTCTTAACATGTCGTACCCTCACAAATCCTATTGAATTAAAGGAGAGCAATTGGTGCTTTGATTTCAGTCTGCTTACGTCTGAGTGTCTGAATAGGGTGTTAGCGGTATTACTGCAGGCTCTTCATTTTGCAAGTATGTGCCACAGTAAATACATCAGAGTAAAAGCAATAATAATATCTTTTGCTTTGAAGATGTAATTCTACCGAATAATTCACAGTTTAAACTGGCAGTGCCAAATGCATTGTACTGTATGCTTTCAGTAGGTAAAAAAGTGAACAAATTGCTAGTCTATTAAAACAAAAAAAAGGTATTATTGTACATTGATTGCTCTTACACACATTGGCCCTAGCAACATACCAGGTTCTACTTTGTTCTAGTGTTTTCCACTGTCTACTATGATCTGTTTGTTTAAGGATTCATCGTAATAATTACAAGTCAAAACTGTCAAACAGATGTCCAAGATCTGATAGCCAGGTGTCAGATACCATATCAAAACCTAAAGATAGAGATACCTCTACTTAGGCTTCTTTACACTAGGTCTGCATTTCCAGAGGAGCTCAGCACCTGCAGCTCCCACCACGATGACTTGTAAGATCAGATTGTGTATGTTTTGAAACAGAACAGTGCTTCATGTTACTAGATTTTCCGATCAGCAACTAAGAAATGTGAGATTGGTTTTTACCACTATAGGAAGGAATATTTCAAGGAGGCAGGCAAGACGGTAAAAAAAGAGCAAGTAAAATACAGTGATAAAATGTCTTATTTGTTAGAAGTAAACCTGCTGCCTTCTGAATAGTTTGTTCTTGTCAACAATCTGTAGGCATATTATGTAAATATACATATACATGTGTTTATATATTTATTTTTCGATATGCATTTGTGTATAGCGTTACATATATATACATATGTGTGTGTATGTGTGTGCGCACATATATAATTCACATATAGTGCTACCAGATACTTATTTACCAGGTATTTATTTCTGGGCTCTAGTAGTTTATGTATCTTTTTATCAGCAGAATATGTTCTGTGTATTTTAAAGTTGTCACGTCAGATGATTTCAGTGGAGAGTACTGACATACTGTTACCCTGCATTCGCTTAGAACATGCAGTCATTCAGGATCAAGGACGTTACCCCTATAAGAAAATAATGTCCTGAGAAGCATTGCTTCCGGGATCACATTCATGTGTTTGTCCAGTGACATCCAACTTTTCTGAACATATCTGGCTCTGTATTGTCCTGTCCCTAAAGAGCTGTATAGCCATATACCATTCATGAATATTAAAAGCAGGATTATACTTTTCACCCCAGCATAGTTCATCTGTCTTGCCAGATGCGTATGTCAGCTATTTTAACTGAAACTGTCTCCCTGACTAGTACCTCACGTACTCATACAGTATGGCTTTTTGAATACATAAAAATCGTAAAGCTCTGTGTCCTACATGCACATTTCTAAAGTTTTTTAGTAAGGGTGAATTCCCTGGGACCTGTGCAGAGCACGAATAGAAGCAACAGGCAGAAAGAAAGATCAACAAAGAGGACATCAGTAGATTTCTCCCCCAGTTTGGTGGGAGCCCCTTAGTCAGCACTTGTTGATACTGTGGCCGTGCTGGTTTTGTGGGCAGCGATGCACAGCTTTGCAGGTATGCCCACATAAAAAAAAACCTCCCTTCCTCCAGTGGAAGAAAACTGCTGTAAAGCTTAGGAACAGAGGCCAGCGGCTTTCAGCAAATGGCTTTTTTCCCCTCGCTGCACAGTGGATCTATGCTTGAGGGCTCCATGCCCTTAGAGACTTCCTTTGTGGACAGCCCAGCTGGTGCATCTCCTGCCCAACATACTCTGGTTCTTTTTCAGCAATCGGTAGTAAAGCTACTTACATGGCACAGAGTATCATAGATACTGCACATGGAGGGGAGGGGACCAAGAAAAAACCCAACTCCCCACGCGTATACTCAAACAGCAAACAGCACATTTTCTCTTTCAAAATTCAGAGAAATCAAAATATCTCTTTCCCTGGGTCCAGCCAAATTTGCAACCAAGCAGTGGTTTCCTATAAAATGGGCAAGTTTCAAAATGATGTATAGTATAACAAAGTAACAAAGACCAAGGTTGTTTTGTCTTCAGTCACCCTGAATAGCAACCAAAAATAATCTGTTGAAGTTATCCTGGAATAAAATACTATTTTAGGAAAGCAAGGAAATATACATACTATATATGCAATTCCAGAATAATTTTACCCACAAATTTCCTCTGCACCTATGAAACTGAACAAACCTCAGTTATGCCAGACTAAGCAGCAACATTAGAGCTTAACTTCTAATCAGTCATTTTGCTTCTATCCTGCAAAATGTAAAATCAGGCAAATTCTCATGCCTTGAGAATTTTCAAGGGCTAATCCCCAAGACACATGTGATGTGAACCAGTAATTTGTTTTTATTAATTTTAAACATGCAGTGATTGGAAAGAGGGAGAGATTACATGAGTATAGTAAAGTGAGAAGCATTCAATCCAACACACAGCACATGTCTTTTGACTGCATCAGAAATCTCATATATGTTCTCGCAAGACAGATTTAGGGAAATCCTGGAAAATTTTGACACTCCCTTACGTTTCAGGGCATATAAACTAATAATGGATGGCATCTTCTCTACAATACAATAGGTAGATTTTTTATTTGTGGCAGATATAATGATAGTTTCTTTCATTAACTTTTAGTAATAATCTTTATTTAATAATTAATACAAGTATAATTTAATACAGTACAAATTAAAAGTATTCTTCATTTCTCTGTAATGTTTCAGAAAGCCCTGTCAGAGGACAAACGATAGTAATTGCTTACAAAATACATACATTAGTCAGATTATATGTAGACATTTGCTTTGCAGTACCTAAGGGCCTGCTCCTGCTGCCGGTTTACAACACCGTTTACTATTCTGAGTAGTAAACTTTTGATTCGTCAAAAGAAACCAGTCAGATTTAGCCTGTATTCTTGCATATTATAGCCTAAAACATGTGCAATTATCTTTATTTGAACACTGACCTTCATGCTAACCATTGGTCAGATTTCACCCAGCAATCCTTCCACAGTCACCACTTAAGTTATGATATCAGTCTTAGGGAATAAAATAATAGCTCAATCTTCCATAGTTAGATAAACAGTAAGACTTTTCCCATGAAAAGCTACACAGACACTTCCCACCAGCAAAAGCTCTGCCAACTAACGTGTCACTTTATTAAGCGGGGCAGATGTATTCCCCAAGTATGTCCACCGTTGTATTACATTGACAGGTCACAATCTTGCAGTATTTACATTAGCACTGCAGATAAGTTATTCTTCTGCTGTGAGATTGCTGCATCTATCAGAGGTCATCCCTAGGCCAAAATGAAGCTTCCACCTTCAACCAAAGCCTTCAGTTAAGCTGAAAGCCTGTGACAATAGACAGTAAAGCTGTTCTGACACGATCAGTTAATAAGGCCTATATACCTTTCTTTAAACTATGGTTTGGTACTTAACTCATCTTCCAAAATCAACATGTAATAGCAGTTATGCTTTCCCAGCGGCTTATGATTTTGATAGAGGAAGGATAGAATCATTTCAGATGGCCAAATCTTAGCATAAAGAAAATTAAACATTGTTTTACATTCATTCCAGAAGTTAAAAGGGAAAATATTAGTACTTTTGCAGTCTTAATTTAAAATTCTCATTGTTCTGTCTTATAAACTAGCCTCAAGAATATGGTGTATGACTACATATAAAATATTAGGATGGGTCTTCCACTGCAAGTGATTACTTGCTGTCTTTAAAAGGGCTAATTATTAAGGTGCGTGTATACTGGAATATTTGTTTTTCCACGTAACCGTTGGAGACCATGGCATTTTCAGTTCAGATGCTTCCTACCCACAGATAGTATCGTTAGTTTTGGCTGGCTTTTCAGTTAAAAAACAGGAAAGGAGTGGCAAAGAGCACTGAATTTTTAATGAAACAATAACAACTTTTCATCTTCCTTACTCAACAGTTGCAAAAGACTGAAGTATCACAGAAGCACAGGAAAAAGATGAAGAATGTCTAGCAGAAAAAAAAAGAAAAAAAATTTCTTAGCTGTCCCTTTAACAGGTGTTCTGTTTTCCAGCTTCAGGCCCAAATCCGCAAGTGGTCACTGAGATGCAGATTTGGTACGAGAATAGAGGACCTTCTGGTGAAAGACCATTTATCAATAGACTTAAACTTCTCAGGCCCTTTGGATTTCAGCCCGCAGGTTTTCCACAGTTCTCACGTTTCTGCAACTCTTGCTGTTTGGAGCAAAGGACAGAATTACAGAAAAGACTGGGAACGCATTATAAAAAAGTATCAGTTCTGAAATGGAAGAGAGATTGGTTATTATGGAGGGGGTGGTTTCAGGACACTTGACTGCATTGTGTAAACTTCAAATGCTGCAAAACCAGCTGCTCAAATAAGTGTCTGTGGGGGAAAAGGCCTGACTTGGGGGAAAAAATCAGAGAGCAGGCAAAAGCTTTGTGAAAGAAACCTCTCTCCTCACCTTGGGAAAGATGCTTACTGTGACATGAGCTGGTGTTTGGAGCTTCTGCATGTTACACCATATTTGTGCGCCTGTCCTGTTGGGGAAAAAAAAAAAAAAAGCCATTTGCTTGATGTTGCTAAGGAACTTGGTCCCAGACCTAATGAAGTTAGGAAAATACCTGCTTTGATTACTGTGGATGTAACTGCAGGGCCTCTATGCCCTATGGATCAAGATGATCAAACTCATGGATGCAGTTCTGTGAGCTTAAAAACTAAACATTACTCCTAAAATTTTTAATCCTAGAGATCTTTGCTTGTGTTGATAAGAAGCTGAGTATTTTTATAAGGGACCAGGTCTTCAGATGTTGCAAAAGACACCTAGTTAAATTTCAGAACTAGAGATTTTACAAAACTTGATTATTTGCTATTTCTCCAGAGTAAACACAACCATTAAAGGACTTGTCATTGGTGTGTGTAAAAGACCTTAAAATACTGCATCTAAAAGTACTGTCTTTTATAAACCTTAGGACATTTTTGGTTTCTTGACATGTTTAGAGAGCTACGATACTCACTTATGGTTTTTTTATTTTATTTTAGTCTGCTGTTTCTGGAAAACATTGAAATAACTATATGACTGTCTACCTCCCAAAATTGCCTCCAAATTTCCAACTGGCTGTAATATGCTGCTTTACTTCCTATCCTAATCTGACGGGTTGACCCTGGCTGGACGCCAGGTGCCCACCAAAGCCGTTCTATCACTCCCCCTCCTCGACTGGACAGGAGAGGGAGAATATAACGAAAGACTTGTGGGTCGAGAAAAGGACAGGGAGAGATCACTTAACCAATTATTGTCACGGGCAAAACAGACTCGATTTGGGGAAAAATGAACTTAATT
>JAVKLA010000028.1:17425096-17458782 GCA_034782735.1 Sagittarius serpentarius | reverse complement strand
ACGGGCCGCAGGGGAATCTCTGCTCCGGCGCCTGGAGCACCTCCTGCCCCTCCTTCCGCACTGACCTGGGGGGCTGCGGAGATGTTTCTCTTACATGTTCTCACTCCTCTCTGGCTGCAGCTTCTGTGCCCCAGCACTTTTTTCTTCTCAAATCTGTTATCCCAGAGGCGCTACCACCGTCGCTGATTGGCTCGGCCTTGGCCAGCGGCGGGTTTGTTCTTAAAGCCGGCTGGCGTTGGCTATATCGGACACAGGGGAAGCTTCCAGCAACTTTTACAGATGCCACCCCTGTGGCCCCCCCGCTACCAAAACCTTGCCACGTAAACCCATTACACCTAAACTACCATGTAATGGCGTGCTATGCCCTGTTGAACAGCTGCCGAGCTTGTCCTTGTCCCTGTTTACAGATAGAAGACATATTCCGTACCAGATCTGTTCTGCAGGGTGCTGATCACATCTTCACATGAAGACATGGGGATCAGGTTTCTCATTGTCAAAACTTCAGCTTGGAAATTTATACTGCCCAAAGATCTGGTTTTATTTATAGCATCTAGCATTTTATTTGGAAAGTTTTGGGGGACAAAAATCATAGAGAAGCTGTCGCCATGCCAATGGACTGAAACACCTTCAAGACTCTTTTCCTCCCCTTTTTAAAAACATTTCTCTGTTGATGTAAATTCAACTTGTCTAAGGCTTCTGAGCACACAGTGAAACTTCTTTTAAAAAGATTTTGCTTGCCTTGGGTTTCTCAAACTCTCCACGCCATCTCTGACTCATTCCATGTGGGAGTACTTGCAAAATTCTTTGTCTCACCCAGTCTTTGATTGACGTTGCCATTGTTTCCTTGCTATTTTTATCCACCTTGTCAGGGCTAGTAAGTACAGTGCAGCATGTCGATTCCGAGTCAATTTTTCATCAATGTTCTGCAGCTTGAAGGTTTTAGTGATGTCTTTAAAGCTGCTTAGTTGATCTTTATTTGGAAGCTTAAATAAATGCTGTTTGCATTAGGACTGCTAAATCTGAAAGATTTCTACTCCTTATTCTTTGCCGCCTCACCAGCAGTAAGGTGCTTTGCAGAATTTCAGCCAGTGCCTACATGTAATTTGTACGTATTCAAGTATTGGTATTCTCATGATTCATCATAGAAGAGGGAGGGTGGCAGGGAATTTGTGAGAAAAGAAAAGGATGAAATAATAAAACTGTACCTTGCCCAGTTTTCGTATACAACCTTCAGCAAATCACTCAGTCTTTCCATCCCTGCAGTCCATCTCTGTAGCTGGAGATTCAGCACGCATTTCTCTCTGACTTGCAGAGCTCAGTTCATGCCTGATGTAGAGGTAGAACAAGAGCAAAGTTCAAACAAATCCTGAGGGAGAACCTGAAAAGTGGGGTTAACCTCTATTCTGTTGCTGTCATCAAAAAGGGACCTGTAAATATATAGGTTACTATTATGTTTAATTAACTCTTGAAGGCTTCAGGCACTATGGCCCAAATCCAGCTTCCACCTCTGCAGGCTTTGAAGTGCTGGAGGAAGCGTGTCCTATGGTAGCATAATCAATTTATTCTCACAAGGTGAGAGGACTTTAATGAAGGCAAGGATGATCAATGGATGTTTGCCAGCACGCTTGGCTTTGCTTCACAAATGTTCTCATTGCTGGCATTAAACCAAGCCAAAGGATCCACTTATCCACCCAGATGCTCCTTACTCGTGGTGGGAGGTGGAAGAAGATGGCAGAATGAGCAGCAAAGATCCCATTTCCTCAGTTTTCTGTCCCACCAAGTTATCTCCCATTACTTTTCCTAGTGTACAGGTCTTACCAAAATTTCACCTTTTTTTGTATGGACACTGAATTCTCTTTGTTTATTCTACCTCCAAACCTACTTGCACTCTAGTCCTTGTAAAGCCTTGCAAGTAGGTGCAGGATTTTGCCCAAAGAATAGAGCTACCATCAGAGCCCCTGGGAGCTGATGCATGGACTAGTCTAAAACAGCTCAGCAACCTCTTGCTGAAATTTCTGCTCGGACAGCTGGTTGGCATGGACAGATAGCTGCAATCAGCTGCTGATTGCTACTTCAGCTCTATTCCCTGCTCGTATGTGGAGGACTTCCTATTAGACAGTTTTATGTTCTTGGCACGAGAACCAAATGCTGGAGCAAATCTCTTCTAACCGATCATACTACACTTAACAACTTCCGCTGCTTGATTACTGAGGAAATTATTAGAAGAAGAAAGTGTGTAGATCTTTCATCGTGCCTGCCTTAACTTAAGGGAGGTCAGGAATGGTAAGGGGAGGAGAGGTTTGAGCAGTCATTTAACTTTCTTAAAAGCTCTTATTCCACTATTTTCTCTATCTTGCTTATTGTCTGCTACCTAATTACTTCCATATCAAGTTCTTTAACTCAGCATGCAACCTCCTGCAGGCTTTTAAAACTTTGTACAAGCTTGCAACTGGAAGCTGCACTTGTGAGACCTTGTTTTCTCCTTTCACAAACATGGAGTGTGTCACTTTCAAAACCAGATGCATTACCGCTACGACTTTCATCCACACTTGAAGTATTCTACTCTTGTCCCCCTGACGTTAACGAAACTGCACAGCATGCTCATGTTCGCTACAAACACAAGTCTTTTCTGAAGCTGGTCCCTAATGTACTTGTTTGTGATCCTCAGTAAAACATCCGAAAACACATTAACCGGAAAGGGTTTAGGTAATTTCAGGTACTTTTCACTGTAACTTTGGTATTTGTAGTGTATGAGGTTAGAATCAGGTTAAAAAATATTGTTCGATACAGAATGAAGAAAGCCTTCAACAAAAGTAGTGATAAAGCCTTACTCATATCTGCAATACAACATGGTGTTTCTGTTCTTTGGAGCAGATTTCTGAAGCAGAGAAATACAAGTTTCAGTTACTATATTTTAACTCATAGAGAAGAATGAATTAGTTGGAAAAATGTATGGAGAGTGGGAGTTACTGTGGAAATTACAGTGACTCTTAAACTGCACATAATGGGAAGAAAATCTCTTTGACAAGGACTCAGACAGTCTCTTATGTGGTGCTGAATTTAGGCATCCTAATGGCGAAAGAAGCCAATATGGAAACAGTTAAAATCAGTGCCCACTTCTAATAGAGTTAATATGTCAGACAACAGCATTTATTGGGCCAAATAAATAGGGCTTAGAACCATATTTTAAAATGTTTTTCTCTTCAGCTTCCAGTGCCTTTGACTTCAACTTGTCCATGTAGGCAAAGGCTCCGTTTTCTGAAGGCTCTTTAAGGTATCAGAGCCTAATCTTGTATGTGCAGTTTTGTGCTCAGTATTCAATTCGGGCAACAGCAGGAGATCTAATATTTGGAGGTTAAAACAATCTTTATATATGCAAATCAAGTGGTTTGATAGCTAAATGCCAACAACTGTATTTGTAACTGATGACACCTACATTCCTTTAGGCTAAGACTGACAGGTCAAGCCTTTAGGCTATGATTTTCAAAACCTTAGGGATTTATATGCATAATTCCCAGTAACAGAAAAGTAAACTGGTCACCCAGATCCTATAGTCAACTTCAAAGACATTAGCTCTTCCCAAAATCCACTCAACCTCTTCCTTACTCTACCAGTGCAGAGAATGAGTGGACACCTTTTGGAAACAATTCCTCTGAGAAAATGAGTATTTTAACTAAACAGTGTGCTTAGATGAATGAACCAGGCTGGCCAGCAAAAGAGGCAAAAGCTCTTCTCTGATCCTAAAGTAAGGAAAAAGACTGATCCTGAGGAGGAAGAAATGACAGGATAAGGCTGACAGAGTTCTTTCCAGCTCCCACATACAAGCTAAGTATGATGATCTGCCTCACGGCCCTAGAGGACTTCCAGTAGTTTCAGGGAGAATGTACCTTCTGTTTCTTTTCTCCAAAGCAAAGTTTTCCAATAGCATAGGTAATACTCTATCAATAAGGGTTTTTTTTCCTGACTATTGGCTATTGCAATATTCCATTTTATTTCATATTTTCTGTGCCATGTAATTTGGGCCTTGTACATAGTCTTAATACATGCAATAATTATAATTCTCCTTGACTGCATCATATTTAAAGGTGTAAGCTTCTCAATCCATCTCCTTGAGGCAGATTACCCAGGAGACAACCCGCACATTACAGATGGAGCTACTCTGATCCCATTAACTGAACAGTGAGGAGAGCATTTGAATCACAGACTCCAGAGCCTAGTGAAACCCTGATCTCATTAAAAGCAAAGCTGGCAAGACTGTACCATTGGGGTGCCACTTTGGGTGTACCTTTGAACTTAGGTCTGCATCCAAGGGGTAAACGTTGAGTGGAGATGGGACTGAGACATTGGGATGAGGTCCCTTACACCATATCCACCTGTGCCTGTGAACTTGTGATCCTTCCTACCAGACGCCTCTCAGCAATTTCTAAAGGTGCCAGGGGGCCCAAACCACCAAAGTGAGGCACAGAAGGAAAACAAAAGAGCAGACAACTTAAAACCAAGTGGATTAATTAAATAATCTATATATTTACCAGTGGTAATTCTACAGTAAAAAGCCTCCAGGGTTAGACATTTTGTAGGGATTTTAATTCCTTAATTTGGAAGGTTTGGAGCCCTGAGGATTGTTACTCTTTTTGGTTTTTTTAAGTGATTTTGTAGAATTGTCATGGTGCAGGCTTTGTCTTTTGGGCTGTTTGCTGTCAATACAAACATCTGTCAAGGACAAGCTGTAAGACAGTCCCACTACCGTACTACATCATGTAGTTCATTGATTTTTGCAGCCCTTAATGGTCTAGAGGTGCACACAGTGATCTGGAGAATTAGGAAATCTGGATTATATTTGCTCCTTTACCAACTAAATGTCCTTTTTCCATAACTAAGATAAGAAACTTGTTTACCAAACTGCAATTTGTTGTGTGATCTACTGCTATGGGGAAACATACTCTGTGCAAGAATTAAGTACTATTAGTAGGGTCATGCATTAATTCTGGATGTGGGTAAATACATTGCACCTGTACACTCAGTAACACTAATTCTGAAGATTAACAGAAAAATAAAACCAATGTAGGTTTCTCTTACCCTTCCCCTCCCTTTTTCTTTGTCCCAAATGATCTCTTTAAAAAAAATAACTCCTGCCCCAAATTTTACATCTTTATCATCAGGATATTTTCCTTTTCCCCTTCCCTTTCTTTTCCCATTCAAATCCCCCACCCCTGCTTTTTTTTTAACTATACATGTGAGAAATGAGGGCCTAATATCCTATTTGACTGGTAGACTTTTCCAAAGTGTGACTTACTGGAATTGTAACACAAGAACAGATACAGAGGCATAAAACTCCTCATTGTCTTGCAAGGGACATGGAAAGGTCCAAGATGAAAATATCAGTGAATCAGCTGTTTAAACAGGTGTGTAAGCTGTGTTCAAATTCCAGATGGATGTTTTTGTATGGAAAAAATGGCAGCAAGTTTAAAGACACGGTCGCATCGCAAGGGTATCTTGAGCCTGAGGAAGTTCAGGTTTTCCTTGTTAGGATATCCCTGCTAGCTGTCCTCTCAAACAGGGTTTGAGTCTTCCAGCAGAACAGAAAGAAATCACAAATCCTACAAAAAGTCAACCAGTTTTTCATTCCTCTTCTTTTTGGATAAAAATGCAGAGATCTTTCTACACCAAAAGGGAGCAGGGACACAGCGTATTTTTTGCTTTTGGGCACCTTTAGGGAAGGAAAAAAGCAAAGGCAAACTGAACGCCTAAACTAAATGAGAGTTAAACCTACCTTAGGGAAAAAGGGAATCAAGCTAGAAACAATATTTGCTTTAAGCAGTGATGTGCTACAGATAAGACTGTTTTGTCCCAGTCTCCGATAAGTCCTCTGTCCTTGAGTGCTCCCACAGAAGGGAAGGAGGAGAAATAAGCCAAATAAGTAACCTCTCCTGCTGTTTAAGTTATAAAAATTTTGCATAGCCAAGGTGAGGCGAAAGCACTGTTTAGAAAGCTGGCAATATCATGTTGCTGTGAAGGGGAGTATCTTTCTGATTTATCTGTACTGAGTTATCATATATTCTTGTAAGAATAGGTCAGATGGGCTCTGGGTGGGTTGGGGAAATGGCTCCTTTCCGGAGCGAGCTGCTGAGCCTGCTCAGGGGAGCCGGAGAGCCATGGGCAGATAGGAGCTGGCTGCCTCGGAGGTAATGGGAAGCCTTTCCCAGGAGATTGGGCAGGTTTAGCTGCTGGACAGTGAGTCACCGCAACCCAAACATAGACACTGCAAGGACAGAGTGGGCAAGATCAGAGTTAGACTTAAACCTTTTCCTTTTTTTTTTTTTTTAAAATCTGTTATCTATTTAGCATATCTGTTTTTAAAAGCTTCTATTTTTTATTCAAATAAAGTTATAATTTTATTTTTCTGTCTTCTTCAAGTATCTCATTCAAAGAATAGGCAGAGCAACCTCAGCTGCAGCTAAGTTGTGTTTCTCTCACAGCTGCACTTTCCTGGAAATAGATAGATATTTTTTCCTTAAAAATATGTTTTCCTTTAGCAGGAACAACACAGTATTACTGTACAATGAAGGTTAGAGCTAGCAGACCCTGCAGAACATGTGAGTATGCCTGCATACTTTAAAAATACCTGCCATCTGATTAAATCCAGTTCATTGCAGGGGCAAAAATGATTCTTACGGAGGAGTATTTTGAAAAAGGCAGGGATAAGTCATTGCTCACAGCAATGTTTTAGCCTTTATCCAGAGAGTCAATGTGTGTGGGAGAGATCTGAGGCAAAGAAAACATCTCAAATTTCCCCCTACTTTGGTTGCAAAATTTTAGAAAGAGGCTGCCTAGATCCACCCTTAGCGCATCAGGAGCCCTGGGATGTCCGTATCTGCATAATGGGTTGTCTTATTCATTTTTCTCAGGGAAGTACTACAGAGCTGGATGAGAACGATATATTACACTTCTCCTCCCCATATCCCAGGCAGTCTCTCAGTTCAGAGACAGTCCCAGTGCCTTCCCTGAGGTCTTCAGAGGCCACAGAGAAGAGCTGCTGCGGAGCTGACACCTTCTGTGCATGGCAGGGTTGAAGTTTTGTGGAAAGAGGCTACTTCCCTTTATGCAGCAGAATGGACAATGCACGCCAGTAATAACATGCATCCATTGTACAGCATGAAAGAGACTTCTCTGCAAAGAGTATTGTTTGTTTTCTTTTGTGTCTTCTCAGCTGCCAAATGCAGACTTCTGCCCCTTCTCTCTCATCACCAGCTCCCACTCAGTGTGCCTCCTTAGCACACTCTGTGATGGTGACACACACTCCATTGAACCCTGCTGGAGTCTGAAATTCCCCAGCATGAGACAAATAAACAGCCTTTTTTTTCTTTTTTTTTGCTTTTTTGTCTAACTTCCCAGACTGACATGCTGTAAAATAAAATAAACAAGAATTTTGAAACCTACGTTGATCAACACTGGTGTGGTATGCAGAAAATATGTTGTGAAACAAATGCTTTGAATTAGGACAAATGCAAAGGCTTAGGGCTGATTAATAGCTACTGCAGTCAAAGACTTCTGAGATATATTTTTTTCTTTAGTGCTGTGGGCCAGGATAGAATTTCAAACATATTAATTAGCAATAGTGTGCATGTTTGTTGCTGAACCACTAAGCAAAGGAAAGTAAGTGCTAGGACAGGCCAAGAAATACTTTTGGATACTCTGTCACAAAGAAATCAAAGCAAGAGTACCACTGTCAGCCTCTAGATTAATTGGTCTGTATGAGTGGGTAACTTTGAAGATAGGGAGGAATGAAAAACCGATAGACTAAGGATAGATTTCACTTGCTAGTCATGCGCCAATATTTGATTGATGGGCTGATTCAGTTTGACTGATGAAAAGCTCTATCAGCCTTATGCTTCATCAAGATACAAACATGTCCAATCAGGTAAAAATGTTCATCTGCACAAAATAGTCAACCTAGAGGTGTATGAATAGGATCTCTACGACCGCTGGGAGAATCCCTCACTGTACAAACAATAATTTCCTCTTTGACGCAGTGAATTTTTGCATATATATTTGAGAAATGCAGGTTTTTTTTATCAAACTGTCCATTAGGAATGGGTTGGATACCTATCCTTTTCACCTCCTTCTTGGACTGGAATTCCACACGATGAAGACAGACATAACAATAGAAAGTTGTTGAGCCTCTGTTATCATCTCTTCACACACAGTTACTCGTAGGTGAGGAACTGGCTGCCTTCCAGAAAAATCGCCTCCCCTCATGAGCTGGTAAGTGAGTAACTGATTATCTGATAAAGAAATCTGGCGATTATGAAGGAAAAGGTCTCCTGTCATCTCATTTATTGAAAAGGAGAAGTGCTCAGCTACCTCAGCAGCTGCAGGAGCAAGATGGGATGCCAGGTGGTTCAGGGAAATCCACACAAATCCATATGCAAGGGGAAAGGCAAGATCCTGAAAGCCTTAAAAGATTCAGATGAATGGGGAGAAAACACAGGTAAGGGAGTACATATGCTTATTTCAGTATTTCCTTTGGCTCCATTTATCTTTTCTCCTGAAGTATGAGCTAATGGCATAAAAGTTCTCTGGGAAGCTGTTGTGTTACACGCTTCACAGCATCTATGAAGATGTGTTCTCTTGAAGTACAGGCTAATGGCATAACAGTTCTTTGAGACGCTGTTGTGTTACACACTTCACAGCGTCTATGAAGCGTCTATAAACCAGAGCCTTTACAAAGCTGGTGACAAACGATAAGCTTAAACAACTGGCTTACAGTGAGGGAGCAGCACTGATCGCACTTCCTCGCTTTACCTTGTGTGTGCCCAAAGACTGGGACGAAAGAACCCGAATTGGAAAAGTACTGAAACATGCTCCAGCCAAGAGAAGTAGAAGAGCACGCTTGTCCAATATGGTGAGACCCACCGCTATAGACCTGAAAGTGTTTGCTAGGCCTCTTGTTTCCCTAATGTTGACACCACCAAGGAGTTTCTCCATCTGATTTGTCTCCAGTGTGGAGCAGAAACAGATATTTAGATGTCCTCTGGAATTTCTTGAGCTCTAATTCAGGGCAGGAGATCCATGCTGGGGAGGGAAAAACATGCCTGTGAAACGGTTCTGCAAGGCAGTCATGGCTGGGGAAATATCTTCAGTTCTGTCCATGTAATGCTGCTCACTCTGGGAAGCTCTCTAAATGTTCACAGCTGTAAAAAAAGTATCTTTTGCCTCCCCTGGTAGAAGAGAGTCCAGGAACAAAGCTACTGCCTGTTTCAAACCAAGGGTAGTGAGAAACACAGAAATTACTAAAGATGCATCCAGAAACTGTATTGTTAAAGCTCCATCTCCTGGAGTCATGCAATTATGCAAAACATTCATGGTTTCATGGTTTGTTCTTTTAACACATTTCCTTATCATGGTTGAAAAGACAAGTTGGAAAGGGGAACAGAAGACTGTAAAGCACAAAGCCAGTGAAGGGAACTCTAGGGTTCATTGGCTGGTTGATTTTCAGTCGCGTGATTCGGGTAAGGGAGTAGGGAATTCAGGAATGCATTTCTTCAGCCATAGTGAGAGCTTCCTCTAGAGGACTTCTGTAGCAAGCACTAGCAGCAACTCTGATGATGTCTACGGCTGTTCCCTTGCTACTGTGATACCATTTTGCTTCATACCAATACTGTGTGAATGATTAGGATGCTCCTAGATGTTCCAAAGCCAGCAGAGCCCCGTGGCACAAGACTGAATTGTGTCATGTGAAACCATCTCAAATACTGAGCAGCTACTGCCTGAGAATCCACCTCTTCACTTCTGGTCCCTTCTGGAAACCAGAAGTCAACGCCTTTTAAACCACAACCTGCTCCTGGAAAATTTCCGCCATGCAGCATGCAAGTCCATTCCCACCAGCGTGATGCTCTCACATGGGCCAGACCTTCTGGTTCTAAGTCCCAAGCGCCGCGGATGCATTTTGCATCACTTAACACCACACCTGTCAGGAAAGTGGAAGACAACCTGCGATTACTCCAGTGCTTGAAAGATCACGTTGGGGCTCTGTAAGTAAGGACATCAAAGTGGTGATGAAATCGTAAGTGGCACTTGAGGAAGTTACAATTTTATTATAACACCAGAGGTTTCTCATATTCTCTGTTTTAACTGGTATGTGCCATACAGCTGGCTGATGGCTGTTGGCTTCTTAAAGCTTTCCTTTATAAACAAATGACATGCTGCTTTTTTTTATTGTGAAAACTGATTTTACTAATTCTAATACTTTCTTCCATGAACCTTTGAGCTAGTGCTGCAATTACTAACTAGACTGATTTTTCCAGTAACAAATTGTAATCAAGATGCAAGAAATTAGAGTCCTCATCAGTTCCCCCCACACATGCCTTTTCTCCACTGTTTTTGAAGTGTGACTGCAAATACAGTGTTTTGCTTTCTAAGCTATAAAAGCATTTTTAAAAGTTCAAATATACTTAATCCATAAAACTAATTTATGGCTGTGCAAGTAGGAGAAACAAAGGTTACCAATTAATGGCCTGAGTTATTTAAAAATGACTGAGGTAGGCAATTTTCCTCCTGATTTTTGATGACTTTTCACATGCAAATGTTGGCCTACATTGTTCATGAGCGTAGAAAAAGTAGACTCATGCAGGTATGGAAATACTTGCCCAGTACTATAAAGAGAAATTTAATGTGCACTCTGACTAAACTGTAATGCTGTGGTAGTGTAAAGTACATCTGTTATGCATGTGCATTACTCTAAGCACATGAATGGCTTAGAAAAGTCTTGAGAAAAATTCTGGGCCTAGTAAAGTAAATGCCAAAACTTCCCATTGACTTTGGACAAGGAACAGGTTTCCACTGCCTTATAATGTTTAATGACTGGCACTACCAATGCTAGATACACCAAGAGCTGTTTTATTTAATCAATAGTGTTACTTCAGCCACCTGAAGTGGTAGTTTGTTTCTTTTTACTTCTTTAAACAGAGTTATTTTTCCCCGTGATACCTATTAAATATATTTTTCATTTATGGGACGCAATTTAGTAAAACACCTACATGTGTGTTTTGATATCAAAGCCCACTGAAGCCCATTTACTGAATAGCAGTCAACTAAATTTATTTTTTTTTTAAATTAGGCACATACCTAAAATTTGGCTGGATTATGGCCTTACCTATCATAACAGTGTTAGGACATAGCAATGTCTTTATTTGACTATTTTTTCTTGATGATCACTGAAATTTGTCTGAATGGTCTGATTCTACTGAGATGTTACAAAAGAATCATCTTGGGGAGCACACATTTCGGAAAAACACTCTAAGGGGGGGTGGGAACTCTGTGTCACCCATTTATGTCTGTGTCTTCAGGTTGTTTTATTTATAGAAGCGGGATAGTTACACTGAAGAGTAGTCAACAATAGGGCACGTCATGAAATGGGAAAATAAATGCCTTCTAACAGGTTTTCCTAGACGTACTCAAGCAGAACATCTGTGGCCCCAGAGAGTGGGTTAAGCCTTCCCTCAGCATGACATTTTATGTGAATAATATTGAAGAATTTAGCCTTGGTCTGGTAATACAAGCTTGATTTTATTCATGCAAATACTGTTGGTTTATTAGGTACACTTAACTCTAGATCACAGCCCAGGAAAGGGAGGGGGAAAGGGGTAAAGAACTACTGCTTATACACAGCTTTAAAGGAAGTCTTTAAGGCATCATGTTCAGAGAGGTGAAATTATCTGTTCCCCAAAAGGTTCAATGCAGACTAGCTGAGCTTTTTTAAGTGGTTGAAAGGATACTTAATTTTCTTATTTTTCTTTTTTTTCTTTCCTTCTTCCTCTCACTCTCCCCCTCTCTTTCTCTTTCTCTCTCATTCTTTCTTACTTTTTATTTGTCTTTTTCTATTTCTTTCCTTTCTCTTTCTTTCTTTTCTTTCTTTCCTTCTTTCTTTCACAGGTTTTCTTTTTTCCCTTCTACTCCCTCCTAAAAAAAAAAATCTCAAAATATTCTGGATGGACTGAAGCTTCACAAGGAGAATAATAGTCATAATAACTATCATACAGTTAGAGAGGAAAAGAGGCATGCTGGGTATATCTGTCTCCCTATAGATGCTGTTCCATTTTTATTCAAGTGGAAATTGCAAGAGTTGTGTAGATGGGTCCTCTGAAGATCCCTGAATCAAGCCAATTTTAATTAATCTTATCAATCATTTCAGAATAATCAAATTAATGAAAAAAATGTGGTTGACTCTCTGATTCCAGCAGCAGCTACATTTTATCATATGAAAAAATGGCTTTTCCCTTTGTATTTTAAATGACTGAAATTTGAAAAATAGATTTGTTAACTTCATAAAGGGCAGTAAATGTTATTACAAAAGTGGTTGGTTAACTTGTCACTGTTCTGTTCTGAGGCTTGGAGTAACACCCGCAATGGAATTATTGATATAAATAGCGTCTTTTTAGGAGGAGGAAGGCAACATGTTCCTTTGCAGTGGTTCATTTATTAAAACCTCAAGTAATCTTCACCCTTTCAAAAGATGGGAGCTCCCTGAAAATAAAGGGTATATTAATGAGGGGCATATAACTCATGGAGCTTGGAGATATTATATCACTGTTTAGGATATAACTATGGATTTTTGATGGAGTCAGGTGTATGATGAAGAGCCCTGGTAGCTGCGTGGTACTCTGCAAAAGCAATGGGAGTACCTAGCCCATCTGCTAACTGCAATTTAATAGCTTGACTTCTGGCACATTGCTGGCAGAAAAAGTGACAAGCACTGCTTTATACACTGAGCAATGTACACTCTACACTAGTTCCATTTTATTTAGATAGTAAACTCCTTGGGGCAAGGTATCTTTCTGTGCTGTGTTTGTCAAGTACTTTGCACGGTGGGGTTCTGGTTTGTGACTAAGTGTTTTTACACCGTGCAGAGATGCTCAGGCCAGCAGCACCTGAGCTCCTGCTGGGAGGAGAGGCAGCCCAGCTTACAGCAGTGTGGTGCTCTGCTTGCATCTCTGAAAAAGCACCAGCCTCTCACGTGTCTCTGAGAAGCTTGGTGCTGTGCCATGCTAGTGCCACCACGCTGCTTTGGGATCCACGTTGGTGGAGCTGTATGGCACGGAGCTGTGCCACACGGATGTGCCAGCTTGGGTCTCCACTAGCTCAGGCGCCGTTGCACCATAGCTCATAATCCAGGATGGAATGGCAGTTAACCTCCAAGGCACTACAGTAACGCTGCTAATAAATACAGCCCTGCAGACACTTCTCTCTGACTTGGACCCCAAGCAAGTCTGCACAAGTGGGTCCTTCTGCCAGACTCATCCAAATCATCCCAGATCCCCTGCCTGTTTGGGACTTGGTTCCACCATGTGCCTGATCCTGTTAAACTCTTAGGCATGGAAGTAGCACCAGGGATTTCACTAGACCAGCTCACCTATCTAATCTTTTCAAACTAGATTATGGTGCTCTCTTGACTGTAGGCCTGAGCACTCCGTGCTTTACAGGGTGTTGCTCAAGTTGGTTTCAGTGGGACTGAAGGGCTTTTAGAAGTTTGTTTCCATAGGAATTTGCCCCATTTTTTTAGGTGCTTTAAGATCGACAGTAGTCATAGGAATTTACTGATGTCCTGCAGATCCAGGAGGGCCTGTTCCCCTCTCTGACCTTATGTTTCAGGGTTGACCTGCACGTTTCCAGTGGCACATTCTGGATTTCAGTCCTCTGTCTCCACAGTGAGGGTGCTTCCATCTGAGCATTTCACCAGAAAGCAACATATTATGATGCCATTAAGTATCACTCTGCTCCGAGCCCCTGGGCAGTGAGATTGCAGTGCACCGTGTGGGGAAAGGCCTTCCTCCTTCATCCCCTACCAGCCTGCTCCTGCCGGAGCCAGGACGTGTCCCTGGGCGACGTCACCATGTGCACTATTGCACATACTGCAGGAGTGCAAGATCCCATGGAGCTTTCAGCATATTTTCTCCCTCTCTTACTTAGTTCTATATTTCACTTTTCTTTTAGAGGGTGAACTGTTGCGCATTGTCAACATGGGGGGTTGAATTTCAAAGTAAAGGGACACTCAGAGGGTTAAACACCACTGACTTTTATCATAACAGGGAATATCACAGGCCTGATCTTTAAAAGCATTGAAGTCATCCAAGGTATCAATGCATGGAGCTGTAATACATCATCATGGATGACCTGTTTTTCTGCTCAGCATTTTTGTCTGGACCTTGCACCTTGTCCTTGGTTTGGGAACATGTAGCAGCTTGGGCAATGCAGTAATGACAGGTGACAGTAAAGTGTCTTTCTTGATTATAAGTGCTGATGACAATAGTATGATGTGCTAATACTACAGCAACACTCATAGCATTAGTCTTGTCTCCTACTCTTTTTCTGGACTTAGTGTTTAGCCATCTCTGGTTCTCACCACTCGCATTATCTTTCTCTGTGTTCCCTTAGAGCTGGGAGGCTGCTACTTGCACTTCTCCCAAATGAGAATAGGAGAAGGGAGAGGCTGGAGACAGGCACGTGCCCCTTCGCTCTGCAGCTGTGTCAATTATGAGCTGCCAACAGGTTGTAGAAAGGGAGGGGGAGAGGGAAAAGGGCCATGCTAGGGAGGGGAGTTCTGTGTCACAGGGGACTTGGGTGGAAAAGAGGGTCCGAGTACCTCTGGTAACACCATGCTAACATCCTTTCCAGTGACAGATGCAAGAACTCAGTATTTAAGCTGAACTATTTTTTCTGTTCTAAAGAACTCTAATATAGCTTAGAAACAGAGTGTCCCACAAATATCAAACAAAAGTAAAATAAATATTTTTACCATTTCAGATCATCCTAATTGAATGTGAAGGCTGTGTATAGAACTGTAATTCTGTCCAGAGGCTGCTTGTCAAGTCATGTTTTTATTGTAATTACCTGATTTGTTCAGCTTTAATCGTATTTACTTTTGAAGGTCAGCTGTCCTGCTCTGAAATGGTTAGTGAAGGCTGTGAGAATACACAACACCCATAGGGAGGAAAGCAAAGAGCACATAAGCCCTTTTAATTTGGACTTCACAGCAGAAGAGGTAGTATTTTCCTTTACTTCTTAGCAGTCCATATTTCTTCATCAACACTATTTAGTATTTGTTCCATAATAACTCTTATAAGTGCTGCTTGTGACTGGCCTCCAGTGCACACTGTGATGTATATGTCCATAACCAGCATCAACCCGTACCTTGGAGACCTTGTAATGTAAAGAGGCAAAACAAAGCACGAAAAAACCAGTATCATTCTCTTCATACCACTGATGTATCTTTGTGCTTTAGCCTCCCACTTTCGTAATCACAGAGCTGTCAATTCTCTCTACATCACAGGAGCATGTAGGTGAACAAATCATATTCCATCCTCCTGTCCTGGTGAGACATGTACAGAAAAATGCTTAGTCTCCCTGCCCCAAAATTATTTCTATAGACTGGAAGAAGACCAGTAAGCCTTAAAAGGGCACTTAGAAGCAATCAAATATACAGTATGGGTTTCCAAAGTTGCTCCAAGATTTATTTCATTTGTTTACAGTTTGATAATGTCATGAAGTTACCTTTCTGAAAAAGCACATTTGTTTTCTGATGAAGAAAATAAACCTGTTTCCCTGGGAAGATCAGAGGTATTAGTATTATGCCTCTACCTCAAAAATATTTTCGGGTTTAGAGCTAAACTTTGAGGCTAAAACCATTGTCATTGAGATGCCCTGCAAGGCAGAGTTTTATGATTCAACTTTCATGTGTTATGAAGGAGAAAGAGCAGCTTCAATCTTTATTTTTACAATAAAACCTAAAAAAACCCCACCCCAAAGCAACAAGGCCAGTTCATTATTTTCTTCGTTCATCAGTCCTCAGTTCAGTTTATCAGTTTAGTCCTCAATTTAGTTCCTAAACTTTGGGCATGAAATGGAAGACCACAACTTAGAGGAGGGCTCAGTGGCACCCGACTCATGGGTTTTTCCATGCAACAGCCACTTCGTGTGCAGCCTGCTGATTAACTGTGCTACAGCGTAAATCCATCAGAGGAAAATCCCCAAATAACAAAATAACCTAACGTATAAAAAGAGCAGTAGACTTTTAAATACACTTAATTATTTTTAAAGTCCTTGTGTTCCTTACAATTTGAAAGGAACGTTAATATATTCATAAGCACTAACCTTAAGTCAGTGCTGCATGCTCAAGCATAAATTCTATTATCAGTGGATCTACTGCAATTCTCAGAAGAGGGAAAGTTGCTGAGTACTAACATTGTTGGCAGCTTCTTTTTGAATATAAGCACTTTTCTAGAGCTCACCTAAAGGGAAAGGATTTTGTAACTCTTTTCTCACCTTCATCTTCTGGATTACCCTTTCCCATATCCTAACAATATTGAATAGCTGCTTTTAAGTTAAAACTTCTATAAAAGTTAGATTTCTATATTAAATTTATCTTTATGGTCTGAGCAGAATAATTTTCCCAAGTAAATAATCTATACTGCTTTGGTTTCTTAGTGGGCTTTTTTTGCCTACATAGTCTGTTGGATTAGAATAAAATTTCTAGCTGGCTGTTCAGCTCATGTAGCCGGACACTATGCTACTCAGTTGTATAGTGGCAAACAAGGAAACAGAAAAACTCACCCATTTGTTCTTCCAAAGTGGGCAACATGGGACTAATCACTCTTCTACCCATCTTAGAAACACCTAAATTAAATTTCCCTGTGTTTACCTATGACTGCACTACTCAGGTGAGTGGCCATTTCTGGAAACTTAAAAAATGCTACTGTACTATCTCCATTTCTGGGCTTGCATCAGCCTCGTGGACCCTCTGTTCAAGGAGATATGTTTCCAGTTTCTTTTCTAATGAGATTCTTAGAGGACTGGAATAAGGATTTTGTACATTGTCAATTTGCATTAGCAAAGCTGGGCAGAGGAAATGACACCACACCCGCTTATGCAAAGCATATTATATATCCATAGGCACACCTTAATGGCATCAAAGCATAATGTAAAGAAACGAGAGGCAGTGTGGAACAGGGAGAATTAGATCCATCACAGGGCTTATCCTGGTTCCCCCAGGTCCTGACCGTAACTCCCTGGAGCAGCTTGAGGTCTATCAGCACAGCGGTTCCTGCAGCACACACCTCCCCACCTACTGCTGGCTCAAAATGTGACTAAAACAGCCCTAAAGGAGGCAGTAACAAGGTAAACCAAGGACACCGCGATTCATCTCAGCTGTGGTCTCTTCCTGCACATGCAAAATGTACCCTGCTGAACTACTGGATTCTTTCACCTTCCATTAAGCGTTGCACAAGTCAAAAGACCATTTACAAAAGAAAGGAGACCAAGTCTGGGCTATTCTTTTAACTGGAATATCAAGTAGCTGCATACAGAACTCCTTTGCTTAGTGGCATTTTACCATCAGCCCAAGGTATACAGGAACATGGTGCTATCAGGTGATTCCATAATAGAGTGAGCTAATCTTTAGGAATAAGGGTTTTTCCTTTCACCACGGTGAGATAGTAATGCTGGAACTACACTTAAAACAAAAAAAAGAAGGTCTTGTGGTTAGATCTGAGGTAATTATTTTTTCAGTAAAATCTCTTTCCTAAATTTGACCTGTATCCGGTAATAGTGCAAATAGTGACAGCACTGCCAACGCTCCACTTTCTGACAGAAATAATTTCATCCCCAAATCTGACCCAATACTACACTCTTACATGTGAATAAAGAAGGGCCTTCTTCATGTCAACTGTTCCACAGTTCATCCGTCTTCAGCTCTGCTTTTTTAGAAAGGATACTGTGCAATGGTATGCTCACATATGGGATTATGGGGTTAAATCAGGCAAGCTCTTAAAAAAAAAATTATTCTATTGTAGGCAATTCCACACTTTGTTATGTTCTGTTCAAATTGTAACCTTATATTCTGTTTTCAGACTTGGAACTCTTACTCTTTATTATATTGTATGTTTAACAATTTCAGATTGTACCATGTCTCCTCCCTCATTTAGAAAGCTTTTGTTTGCTGCTTCATCACTATCTGCATGTGGAGACAGGCAAACATAGTCTCTGAGCTACAGTAATAATAGCACACTAGATAATATCACCAAATCAGCTACATGCTACAAATATATCTGAGATTTTCCATGCTTCAGTACTATTAGGAGGCTAGGTAATATTATGAGTATTAGGAAACTCTTCTTCATTACAATGGGATCTAGTTATGCCAAGAAAAAAATGCCTTGCATAGAGAACTTGACACATCAAATATATAACAAGGGACCAGGAGGGATAAAAAAAGCGGGAGCACAAGACAGGAAAAGCAACATGAAATTAGGTTTTAAAAAAAAAAAGAAAGGACAATTAAGTACATAGTCATACTGCTCATCACTTCAGAAGGCAGGATTTCACCAAAGCCTGGCTTGGATTGGTCCAGGATTTCTGCCAGAAATTTCCCTGACTTGAGTTTCAAGACAGTTGTCTGTCTTAGCTTTTGTGTGGCACGTGGGATGGGGAGAGGTGGAGTGTCTTAAAAGTGAGGGGGAACCAGTGGCTAATGATGCAGTCATTTCCCTTCTCAGCTTATGTTTTTTAAGAGGCTCTTACCAATAATGGCTGGGTTTTTTAAAGGCGTGAGCTAACTGCTTTGCATAAAATAAGAATGGAACCAAATCAGAACACAGATTCATAGGAAGTTCACAAGAACTGAAATTTTGGAGACCTTAAGTCATATATTTATTGAGTGCAAAGTCAGACAGGCCACTAGAAATCTGGGCCTCATTTCTTACACATCCTAGGCCCTTGCAATCCACGTGCATTACCCTGTATCAAGATCAATTACTTGTGTTTGATATTCAAAAAAGACATCAGGTCTTGATTTGAAGATTCCCCCAAAACGGTGCTTTGTTGTGGCAATTAATCCCTCCCCACCTCTACTGTTAAAGATGTGCACCTTATTTTCAATCTGAATGGGTCTAGTTTCAGCCTTTGGCCATGGTTATGCTTTTTTTCCCTCTTAAGTAGTCCTTTGGTACCAAACATTTCTCCGCCACCTGTGATCAAATCACATCCCATCATTCTGATCAGCTAAAGAGCTTGTTCTCACTAAATACCTCACTTTTGGTCTCAGATAATTTTTGTGGTTCTTTTCTGCACTTTTTCCAATATTTCAGTGGCTTTTTCTTTTTAATAAAAAAGCATAGCCATGAGAACTCTGGGTGTATCTACACCCATTTGCCGAGGCCACATGTAAATGTGAGACCACTTTCCCATTCACGTTCACTGATCCCTTTACTTACACAAGGATGGCAAGATTTCCTTCAGCCTTTCAGTTGTTCTGGAAGTTTACTGAGAGCTATTTGTCTCATGTGCTCCATTTCAGATCCATTGTTTCCAGGCTATGGGCTTCCCCTGCTCTCACCCTTGTCTTGTCATGAGCTTTATTTTTCTTTTTAGATAAGACTAACTAGCTGTATTCAAAACAGTTCATTTGAATAAGCTTCGCTACAACTGATCCAGATCATTTTGTGTGCCTGCCTTCACGATGTCTTAGTCACCTAGAATGTTCCACAGCTGCAATTCATTATTTCCCAATCACTGATTCCCAGCACTGAAAACGCTGAACAATACTGGCCCAGCATTGACCCGCACAGTAACCTCCCACCACTAGGACACAACTCTCAACGGCAACTCAGCACTGACCATTGACCACTGACAACCACAATTTTGAGAGCTGTCATTTGGCCAATTTTTAATCCATTTAACATGTTCTTTATTGATGTTGCGTAGCATTGACTCTGTAATCAGAATATTATGCACCACTAATTCAAAGGTCTTGCAAAAGTCCGTTACATTTATAGAACATCCTGTCAATCAAACCTCAAAACTGAGAAGTGAAATCATTCTTTCTCCCCCAAATTTAAAAGATGCTTATTTCCTAGGAGCTGATTTTGCTATTCCATTAGCAATGAAGGAGGCTGGTAATATACCTCATCATCTTCATCAAAGAGAAGGATATAATTCCCCTTATTTCTAAATGCAGGGACAGAAACATTTATTGAACAGTTCTGTCATTTTTGCATCCTGAATAATACTACCACCTCCCATCTACTGTGTTTTGTTGCCAGCTTGATGGGAGAAACCTTCTCAACATCACCAGACACACTTTTCTTTCTGATGTTTTTAGCCATCAAGCTTCTATTTTTGTGACTTCTATTTTAGATCATCTAAAATCTAGTTGTCCTTTATTCTAACATATATTTGCTTTATTTGTCATGACAAACTTAGGTTAGTACAGCATTTCCTCCTTCTCTTGCATCAAACCATGATTTCTGGCCACAGATTTTTTTCAGAGAATTCCAAATTTTCATTCATGTGTTTCTTTCTAGATTTTGTTTAGGATTTTACCAGCTTTTTCCTCCTTTAAATCACGGTGTATTTGTGCACATATATACATCATTATCATCAATCATTGTCAATGTGAGAGTTAGTGGCATGATAAACCAAATCTCTTCCAGTTGTCTCTTACTAATCTTGTTACTTGATTGACTGAATATTGGAAAAATTGGTATGACAAGAGACCCTAAAATACGGAGCATGTAGTTAAAATGACAGTCCCACAGAAGACAGCTATTGAGAATGTATGAAAGGAAAAAGAGTGAATATGTATGAACTGGGCAAGGAACACAGAGGAATTAACAGAACTGAGGACCAACGTGACTCTTGCTTGCTGCTGTGAAGAGGGAACTTTGAAGGTCTATAGGTTCTCTCCCAGATCCTACTCTTACATTTGCAAATGGCTAGTCTTCACAAAATCTCCTTCAGAAAAGTGGGGGGTTTTTTTAGCTTATTTGCTTTCAAGCTGAGCCTTCAGTTCATAGTGAGCCTTGATTCATAATGAATTTCCCAGATATGACTTTGTTGTGTCTGACTTTTTCTGAAAATCCCATTCATGTGAATTATCTTGACTAGGACTATACACATAAATGAGCTGTTCACTTATTGAAGCTTTCTTTTCTGCTAGAACCCTTGGTGTTGTTCTGCCCCATCAGAGATACAGTCCCCTGCCCCAAGCTTGTAATTCCTCTGTGAATGGGGCAACCAGTACTTTTCCTTAAATTGTAAATAAATCTAATATCTGTTTTGATTTCACTTTCTAGGATTTCTTCATGATCATCTGTGTTACTATACTAGAGATAAAGCAAGAGCAAACCTGCTACCTTATCCCCTTCTGGAGTACAAATCACTTTTATAACATTTTTTTCACAATAACATGTCAAGTAAACATGTTGCGTGTCAACTAAGCACGGCAGATATCCCACCTTCAAGTTAAAACTTTTTTTCCTCCTAATCAAATGCTTTAAAATCAGCTAAGCAAACATACAATTGGCAATAGCGTCACATCTCTTGATCTCTTGTGCCCCTTCTAGGTTTGACCAGTATGTGTTCATCAGATGCTTGTAATTCTGTCTTTGGCCTTCACCAGCCTTTCTTTTGTACGGGACAACTGAAGGAACTCTTGTGCACTCCTCCAAGCTGACTGCCTGTGGTACCAGAATGTGGAATGATCCTACCTAATAATCTCATTTCTTCATATATAATATAACTATGCCTTGGACTGAGGCTACCCTACACTCAATGTAATCAAATCGGGTTCACTGATCCTGGTAGTTCCAGTCAGAAAGGAATTAATTCTTACATTGTAAGGAGGTCTAGTAAGTCTATATATTTGAATTATAGTTAAAAACAAAAGCATTTGGAAATATTTGTAATGAACATCCCTTGACTACAATGGGACCAAGATTTTTTCTCTGACCAACTTTTTTGTTTCCATTTGGAAATGCTGAAGAATGGATAATCCATCAGTACTGTCTACACAGTTCAAGAACTATTGTCGGAACGTATAAAAAATGTCTGAAAAGTGAAGGCCTGACACAATGCACATTCATATCAATAACAGCGCATTTTTCTGCAGAAGTCATGGACTTTGGATCAGATTTCATCACAAAGGAAATGATAAAATGCTTGAGAACTCAACTCCTGTTCTGTTAAATTAAATGAAATTGCTCTAGATCAAAGGAAAGCCCAAATAGTTAGTATGGAGAAACAATAGGATTGTGCATTCTTAAAGAAAATGGAAAATAGTAATCATATTCAGAAGAAAAATGCAATATAGAAAACAATTTGACGTAATATTCTGTTGGCAAAAAAAGATATCTCATTTTCAATTTAATATTAAAAAATCGCTCACATTAATTCTCTTCCATTTTCCAATATACATGTATGAGCTGCAGATTGAGCTGTGCAATTCATCATAAGTGTTATTTGCCAATATAATGTCCAGACTACTGACTCTGACAAGAGGGAACAACTTACTTGATACTTTACATCCTTCATATTCTCAGTTCCTTACTCCCTATGTATGTTACAGTGTAGTAGTGTTATTTAGTTCATTAAAAAAAAAAATTAAAAGGTGTGTAAAACTGTTGATAGTGTCTTTTACAAGCAGTAGTGGAACGAGTATCTGAAGTCCGAAGTGAAGGAATAGCATAGACTTGGAGTAATGCAAATATGTGTTACATTGTGGATGAATGTCAATCCATGAAATATGCATGATATTTGTTGTTCGTCAGTTATTTTTACTTCTTTATTCAAGTAGTTCAGTTCTTAATATTGTGCAGATAGGTCAGAAAAATGGAAACATCTCTTTGAAACATTATACAAACGTGTCAGGAATTCTTCAGGTAGACCTGATCCTCTCCCAAATGGAAGAACACGGACAAAATGATCTCTTCATCAACTACAGCTGTCCAGGATGTCTTTTATCTTCAGTTTTTCACGCAGGATCCAGATTCCCATAATCCTAGCTCAAGTCCTGACTCTGTTGTCTGTATACTTGTAGATTTTGGGGAAAACTTGAATAGATCGTGTATATTACAAGCTCACTCTGCAGAGTGCCGAGATCCAGTTTCATTGACACTCCTGCATGTTGCCCTAATACAAACATATATTATCTTTCATAATAGTAATGGGAGATTCAACACAGACCACATTGGAAGAAAGAACTGCTTGCTGCTTGTTTTCTTTTGGAGTTTCACTGTGTATTTGCTCTTCCACAGCCTGGCTGCCTCATACATGCCTTCCCTGTGCATCCTTTAGGTTAACATGAGAGCACACTGATGGAAATTTGGCTGTGATACTGTAGGTGAACAAAAGCATTTTTTTTTTAAGTATTTTCATTAAAGTGGGAAAGAAATTCAAGGTTACAATTTTGATGTAGAATAATGTGCACTGAGATTTCAGGCTCCACAGAAGGCAAAGTAAGTGTACTTGGTGGGGTTTTTTTCCACTCTATTGCAGGCTCTGGCTGGCAGAACCACGTTTTGAACATAGCCCTCCCGTATCACAGACAATCTTGTAGCAACCTAAATATTGGCCTGTTGCAGTAAATACCACAAGTGTAACACTTAATCGGGCTACAAAAATCTGTTCAGTCCAGAAGGAAGACATGTTCTAGACATAGGAAAAAAAGGCAGTTTCATAGGGTAGCAGGCTGCTATAGACACAGCGAAATGACAGAGGAAAAACTGCTTATTTTCACCTGTGCCTCTGGGGAAAGCCAGGATGGCCGCAGCTGCCCACTGAGAAGCAGCAGCCAAATTTATGGAGGGGCACTGTGATCTGATCCATCCATCTGCTTCTCTCGCCCACGTCCAGGTATTCCTTTCTTACAGACACAGGGATTGTTCCTACCCCTTACTTCTGGATCAATAAAACTAATTTTCTGCCTAATCTACTGAGAAGGCTTGAGCTGGCTCTGCCACCAGCTTAGCTCTTACCACTTCAAAACCATTATGAATAGATGGGCGTACAACCCAGGCTACAGCCTGAATAGCAATTTGCCTCGTTTATTCTTTTTTTAGAAATAAATACCGAAGAGAGTTTTGTTGCCTGTCCCTGTTTGCACCATATGCTGGCTTCTCATACACAAAGCAATTCGCTGGAAAAAGAACTCGTCTTTTTTTTTTTTAAGTACTTTCATTCTTTACATTAATCAGAAGTTAATCAGAGTAAGTGGGAGTGTCCCACATTCCCAGAATAGCTCCAGAAAGCGTTCAGTAAGCAAGAGCTACACTGGTACTCTTCTCCAAAAGGTTGCCACTACAAGGGAACATTTCCTTCTGCTAAGTGTTTTTTGGGTTTTTTTAACCAGATTGTTTCTGAAGTCATCTTAGGCAGCCAGTACTATGTGAGAGAAGAATGAGAAGGTCAAAATCATTGTAATAATACCAAAATAGGCCAATTTTTGCATTACGTAATGCAGTGGGAAAGGAAGGAAATTAAGATAGCATTGGATTAAATTAATGTAGCTGCAGCCCACTGTAGTCGGAGTAATTTGTCTGCCCTCATCTTGTGTATGATCTAAAAGGGAGAGGGTGTTTTATTTTTTTTAATGGACCCAGCTGCAAGTAATTGTGAAGGAGCTAAGTAGAATCACCAAAGATGGTCTAGAAAAGAAGTAAATGTTGGTTGTTTCTTTCTGGGAGGAAATGAAATAACCAAATGTTTCAGAATTTAAGACAGTCAGACTTCATAAACACAGCACTCTTACCATGCATTTACTAGGATGCCACAACCCCAAGGGCCAGTACTCCACAAGACTACTGAAGAGGGGTATACGGAACGATTAACTTAAGCCTCAGCATAACCCATCACCTCCAGCATCCCCCAGGTCAGTTCAGAACAGGGGTTTTATCTGCCTGCTGTGATTCACATGCTCAGGCATCCTGTGTCTCTCCACTTCTGGCATTTCCCCCGCTAGGTTATCCCTGGTGACTTCCACTCCATTCTTCATCTTCAACTGCTGCAGAAATTACTCCTGATGAACCTCACATAAACCTTCCAGTTTATGAATAAAACCACTCCGAACTTTTAAAAAGGACAAATAATAAAATCAGGTAGGAACTAAAAACAACAGCCACCAAGGCCCAAATTTAGGAACAAAAGCACCTCCTGGTCAAACTTGCAAGCCTGCAAAAGGCTGAAATAGCCTGCTTGTCTAAGAGAGATCCCTGGCTGTTCAGGCAACTGGTCTCCAGTATGTCATTTTCTTGTACTGAATTCTTGTTGTGATCCACAAACCAAGCAATTATCTCCTGTCTTGCCTGCAGTTTATGAGTACACTTACCCAGCCCTCCACAACATCCTGACATAGAAAGAGAGGGGAGGTGAGAGGGGGAAGGGGAGGAGTTGATTAATTCTTCCCAATAGCTGTAGGACATTACTCCTTTTACACCTCCAGCTGAAATAATTTCAACCTCCATGGAGTAATTTACTGCATCAACCCATCCTTAAGGACTACAGTAATCATGTTGTTCTTTAGTGACATGGAATTTTCACCTTTCCTGCACTGTCTTGTAATACAAGACTACCTAAAGCCATAAATGCTGGAGAGCATTCAAGGCTACGAAACTCCTCAGGGTGCAGCATTAGGTGTCTAACTCTCAGTTAAATAATTGTCTCTTTTCCTCCCTCAACACACTGGTCACCTCTGAACATTTCTTGTTGATCATCCCTTGCCCTCCTTGTTGCAATGATGTGACTTTCAGAATGAGTAATCCCACCGACGGCAACAGAATTGTTCAACTACTTGTATTCTCTTCGCAGATACGGGCTTCTTGGCTTGGCCAAATCCCCCTATGACAGAGCTGTCACATAGTGTAGAGCCATGACTTAATTTCTAAAGTGCAAAAGGAAAGAGAGAACAGGAGAGAAAGGAATGATAATGACAGATTAATTTCCTGTCAAAGAAGATAGATGATAAAGGCTAATGTTTCTTGGACCTTTGCAAATGAGCCACTTTGTAGGAGTCTGAATGTAAACTGATATGAGGAAATACAGACTGTTACAGAAAGTTGTGCTGTTTGGCCTGCTGGTTCAATGGGCTCACATTTTGTTCTTTAAGGGGAGAAATTTGGTTGTTTGCCTTGGAGAGTATTCATTTTACTCTGAAATCTGAAAATTCCAAATAATGTCACAAAATAGTCTTATCTGGGTTTTGTAAATTTTAGACGGCTTGTCCTTAGAGCACTTGTGACTTCTCCGAACTATTCTGCACATATGAACACTTCTTAGAAGGAAGTATAGAAATATTTTGTTGATTCTCAGCACTGCTGACAGTTTAAATGTCACCCTGCAATAGCACTCGTCATTACAGGTATCATATCTCTTTGCCCATTTTATTGAATAATTATTCAGCTAAACAAGTAAGTCATGCATCAGTTGGGTATGACCACATTGAAACTAAATGTGGAGAAAAACAGAAGTTATTCAACTGGAATATGTTATGGGTAACTAGTTTTTATAATCATGTTCTATCCAGTGGGTAAATCAACTTTTCTCCAAATGATACCTTACTGACAACAGTGCATTGTCAACAGGTTGTTCTGCTGTGTTGCTGAGATAAACAGCATGACTTTTTTTGTACCAAATTCAGTATCCAAATATGATAAATACAGTAACTGGCCAAACAATTTGCAGATGAATTATTCTATGAATTGTCAACTACTGAAATGTTGTTTTTCTTTCATATACTACCTGCTGGAAATATTCTGATGTTTTAAAAATCCTTCTTAGTCTGCCATTTGCCCCAGATTAGTTCATTGCTAATGAACTAAATTAGAATGGATTTTGTTGGACTTTGGCTCATATTTCATGTTTCTGTACAGTAACAGGTTGATCTTGAGTTTAGTTATGGTTTATAGTACAGATTTTTATTATTAGAAATGCAGACTTCATTTTTTTTGCAGATTACCTGAATCTTAAAATCTTTCATTTGGGCAAACATTCCTGCCAATAAATCATTCATGAGAGTGATCAGATAAAGTGTACGTGAAGTATGTATGAACAGAGTTGAAATGAGTTTATTTAAGAGCTGGAATGAGTATTTGTAGACAGCTTTCTGAAGCATTCATCCAGCACTGCTGAAAATGGCATAATTATTGAATAAAAAGAAATGAAAACTGATAAGTGTAGGACTGACAACACACTGGAAGAAAACTATAGAAGATATTACTGGGATGGCAAAACTTTTCATGGGGAAAAAACCCCACCAAACAATTAATTCATTGCATATCCCATCCTGAGAATGTTCCTACTTGTCTGGGCAGACACAAACTTGTGTTTTTTTAAAAGGGGAGTTAAAATCAGAAGGAAAAACGCATGGTGGAGTCGTCATAAATGCCAGTAACTCAAAATGGGAAGATTGTTTGATAGAATTGTGAATTACCAGGGTGTGTTCCAAAGCAGATTTATTCAGTCATTGGTTCTTTATACTCTACAGCAGCACTGATTTCACATTCAACTTGTTCGCTCTTGTTTATGGAAAAAAAAAATAAAAGACTGTTTTATATATTTATATTATTTATATATTTCCACCCTGGATTTGTCATATTCCTACTTTAAAAAAAAAAACCACGACTGGTGATTTTGTGAGGCTTCAAAGCATTTTACAGACATTAACTAGTTAAATTTCACAACACTCCTCTGAGGCAGAAGATTAAGTATTAAAATTCCCATTTGTTGGAAACTTAGGGACAAAGGTTAAGTGATTTACTGAGGCCACAGGAAGCAGTATAAGCGGTGGAGTAAGGAGTTCTTCCAACCCATTCCTGTGGCTGCTAACGTCTTGGGGCACAGGACAAAGCCGTGAAATTTCACACTCTTCATCCATATTCTAGCTTTTTACTCCTTCCCCTTTCTACCCAGCTAAAAAACATTTTCAGCGAAGCATTATTCCATGTAAAGTACTGGGATTTCTATTTCCATCACCTTTTCGCTTCAAACAAACTGAATTTTTACTCTCTTGTTTAAAAGGTTACACTATCTCATAGACAAGATAGTCTTCCTCTCAGGAAAACAAAGTGCCAGTGGATACTGAAAACGTGGCCACTACTGAAGTGTCTAAGAGCCACACTAACACAGACCACAAACGATGGCTCCACACCTCCCTTGGAGCCTTTGGATTAATGTAGACAAAGTTGTAAGTCAAACCAAATGGCTTTTTTCAAATGTGAAATGTTATTCCACTGAAAACAGCTTCTGAAACAAAATTAGTGTGAGAATTTTTTTCCAAATTTTTTAGACTGGAAATTTTGAAATCAGATTAAATTTCTGTTTTCTGACTGAAATGTTTACTTATGGATTTAAAAGAATAATATTAATATATTAAATCAGATTCCCCCCCGCCCTTCTTCCTCTTATCTTTGCCAGGATAGCAACAAAATGAATAAGCCTCAGATTTATTTGTTACGCTTACCTTCACCTGTCTCCCTCCCCTCTTCCTTTTATGTGTTCCTCCACTCAATTTTCAAACCTTCCTTGACTTTGAAAGGCAGAAAGGAAAAGTGAAATAGTGTGAATATGCTACTACATATCCTGAAACACTGAGAAAACAGTGAAAAAATTACAAAGGTGGAGAGAAGACAAAAAGCTGACATTTCATAAATTAAAGAATGTTTTGAGTTACAATGACTTAGAACAAAAATTTTTCTTCCAAGCACATTTGAAATGTGTCTCTTTTTTTTCTTGCGGGTTTTTTTTTTTTCTGTATTGAAAATTCCCCTTGAAACTTTTTTGAATGGGAGAAGGTGAAGGATATTTTGGGTAGCCTTTTCCATAGAGAAACCTGAGATTTTAGGTGAATGGGAGAAATTCACAACACCTTTTAGGGCACTTTTATTATGTTCACTAACGATCACTTTAATTTTTCTGCATTCAGGTAGCTTAGTTTGTTTATGTAGGGCACTTCAAGAAAAAGCAGTTGTCAAGAAGTTAATTGTCCTATAGTCTTTATATAAACTTGCTCTAACAGGCCAAGCTTACTTGAAAAATTTCCCTCCCCTTTCTGCAAGCATCTTTAAAATACAGTTTGTGTAAGCAGTGTGCTTTGTCGGACGGTTAAGGCTGCCTACAGGCAGTCTTTTCTGAGCAGGAGCTGGAGACAGACCGCAGCCTTTTACCTGGATGCGACCTGCACCAAGGCAGCTGAAGCGTTCTGTGAGGCAGCACTATGCGACAAAGTACAGCAAACGCAGGACTGTACTGAGAGGAGGTTGTAACAGACGCCCTGGCAATCCCCAGAACCTCAGCTGAGCTTGCATGCATTTCAGTAGCCGTCCGGGTTGCCCTCACCTAGGCAGGGACTTGTTGGGGCCTGACTTCTCTGAGAATACCTCAGAGGGCGCATAGCCCCTCACTTGCCTCTCCCATTGCTTCCAAGAGGTACTAAACGCCACTCACAACATTTCTTCGCTTTGTACTGGATATATGTAGATCTATCAACAGCAAATTAAAAATATTCACTAGCAAAAACGTTTTCACAGAAAAGTCCTTTTTATTTCAGTTCATTTGAAAAGTGTATTTTTTTAATTTAACAATAAGAGAAATGGGATAGAATGCTTTCGGTACCTGGTGGAGCCTCCCTGCCATGTGATTCACAACACTGTATTTTAAATAATAGTAAATTCCTTTAAAAAAATTATTCATTTAGATTATACCCCCAACAGAATTACCCAAAGCTCACATGAAGCACTTGCTAATGCATGTGTTGGTTTAATCCAAAGATTTAGGTTAGTTTTAAAAGGTAATTGGAACAACTTGCAACATGTGCCAGAAAAATGCAGCAGGCTTCCATCTGTGCTTTCCTTCAACCTGATACTATTATGTGGACCTCCGTGTGACCACCCTGACCTGTCCAGACCTCCTGCTGGCTTTCAAGATTGACAGTAATGCCAGGGAGAAGCTTATGAAGCAGGGCAAATCTGCTAAGGCATGTAAACCCCCTTTTCAATAGTGCCTCAAGCATTTACGCACAGATCTTGGAAGGGATCTTAGCAGTAATGAATTTTCTAAAGACCATGCCCTCAATGCCTAAGTTGCCCAACCTTGGACATAACTTACCCTGCCAGGGGTCTTAAGAGTCTAAATGATAAACAGGCTGAAAGTGCTTTGAGATCCACAGAGTGTGCCATACAAGTATAAACTACAAGTACATTATTTCCTTGACAGATGCCAAAAGCGTGCTAAAATCCTGACTCGGGACGCTACTGAGAAGAGCTTGTAACTTACAGAAAATGGACAGTGATTGCAGTAGTAAGGCTGTGTTTTGTTTTGTTGGTTTGTTTTGGTTCCTTTTTCTTATAAGTATAATGTTACAGGTGACGGCCTTCCATTGAGCTGCTTTGTGTCCTTATAGGCAAAAAGCCAGCCTAACTCAGTATTGGGAAATTATTATTCCCAGAGCACTGTGGAGTTAGTGTGGTCAGTCAAGAGCAGTGACTGCGCTGCCCAAGCTTTAAAGCAGTCTATGGGTTGTCCTGTAATTGAAGGTCTCCAGGAAAAGCCTTACATGGTTTTCACCTGCCCTGAACGCATCTCAAGGGCAGGGTTACTATGCTTTAACTAAACATTTCACTTACGAATGCCTCTGCTGTTATCTAAGTTGTTGGCATCACGTTGAAAAGGGAACCCAGGGGAATGAAGTGAGAAGAGAACATGATAAGAATGTGGAAATAATGGCGAGAGATAAAAAGAGTATTAGAACAGAGAAATCGAATGGTAAGAGATGCAGAGGGATAAAACATGCCTTGGGAGGTGCAAGTCGCACAAGGCATGAAGAGGGAGGTTATTTTGGAAAATGCACTGAACCCACCTCCATTTCTATTTACAAGCTGATTCAGCAGTGCCTGTCATTCAGATCATGTCTCAACAGCAAAGGAATTGTTGTGAGAAGCAAATCATAAAACCAACAGGTGCAGAGAACATGCTGATGCTGCTGCTATGTTTGAAAAAAAAAATTACAGGTCTCATATTTAACATCAACTACAAAAAGTTGAGGTGGAAGAAACTGCTGTAAGAACAAAAGTGAGCGAGCAAGCACCTATCACCTACAGCGGTTTGTTGGTGGTTTTTTTTCCCTCAGCACACTTTCAATGCAGGATCTCTGTGTCTCTGTGTCTATGCGTTTGCGTGTATGCGTGCATTTGCCTTTTGGGTTTTTTAATCTACCTCTCTCCACCCTGTTTCTCACTGGTTTCTCTAATGAAAGGTCTACTACTGAAAGATAGAATCTACCTTCTTTCATTATTTTAAATTATATTTTGTGAGCTGCCTAGGGACTTCCTGGCCACAACTGTCCTATTATTATTATTATTATTATTATTATTATTATTATTATTATTATACATTAATAAAACTGTGAATGCTGTGACTGGAAATGCAGAATGCCTCAGCCCACACACTCAGGGCAGCAGAGCGTGCCTGCGTGTGAGGGAGCTCAGCTAACCTCGCTAACTGGCAAATCTTTAGCCTTTTCTACCGCAAGCCAGTATGGATTTTATGTGAGCTGTGCTTCCCCAGCAGCAATAACAACCGCCAGGTGCCAAAATAATGCCGCCCCGCGACTCCTCGCCCTTTCGCCGCGCTCCCCAGCAAGCACCCGCGCGCCCCTCGGGCAGCGAGCGGAGGACTCTCGGCCGAGCCCGCCAGCCAACTCCAGAGGTAACGCGGCGAGAGGAAACCTCGCAAGAGCTGCAGTTAGCCAACTGCCATATGCCCTGACAAAGCTACCGACAGCAGCGGCGAGCCCAGGGAGTGCTTTTATCATTAGCCCCTCACCCAGCAGTGGAGGAAACTCATTTAGCCCCATGCTGGACTTTCATTAGGAGCGACTTGCATCAGATGGTCGGAGCGTTCTGGCACTGGTGTCGCCTGGTCCGTTGCTGGAGATGTGGCCATATCTCGCCCCGGCAGGGATCCCCAGATTGGAGCGGCTCTTTGTCGACAGATGCCAAGACAGCAGCAGTAGCGGTGACAAAGGCAGCTTGGCTTGGTGCTATCTTTTATGCTGGCATGTTGCAGCCCTAAACTTTTCAGAGGCGGCTCTTTACAAACCGCTTATTCCTATTAAATCTAAGACAGAAATGTGGGGAGTCTGTATGGATGGGGAAAAATGAAGTAAAATAAAATATGCCTGAAATTATCACTTGAAGCTAAAGCAAGCAGCAAAGAAGCTGTCACTGACAATCATTATTTCTAACCTCAGGACTGTAATAAAAAATCAATGAAGCAAGAGATGTCAATATTCTAATAACAAAGATGCGATACCACCACCATCCCCTCCCAACACCCTAGCTACTTACGTTAAAAACATACAAAAGCAGAAGCACATGTGTCAGAACAGAAACATTTTTCTCTTACCAGAAATATCCCACTATTTCGGGACAACTGTTTGTACTGCTTGCAGAAGAGGATTTTCAAAGGGAGGTGAATGAAACCAGTATTTTTTGACACTAAGCTCTGAGTTCTTTAAGGTCCATAGTGATTCTGTCCAGTGTGACCAAAAAAAACCAACCCCAAAACAAACCATGAAGAAACAACAAAGGCAGCAGAGCACCTTGACTGTTTTCACTGCCTTCCTGCCTGCTTCCCAAACACGGATATTCAGTATTTAAATTCTTCACACTTTTTGCAGTAGAGTACCTCACTGTGCAGATACTTCATAAACTGATATGGGCTAACAAAGAAACCCCTGAAAAAAATCTCTTGATTTTATCAGCGTGTTTTAATGAACTTCTGTGTTTAATAAAAAACAAACACACCCAAAGTAGAAAATGAGCTTTTTTAAATCTATCATTTCCCTCCCTGACTTTTCCCATGACCATAGTAAAAGGCTGTCCCACACTGCTTTTAATGGCTTTGCCTTTGGGGAAGGCAACATATCAGTAGTTCCCTTTTACAGCTAGGAACAAAACAGTAACAGAGAGATGAGGTCCTAACTTCTGGAGTGGAAACCGCAGCCCCAACTCACATGCACAGGGGTGGATATAGCGTGTGTGAAAGTCAGGTACTGCGGGGGCACAGGATGAGGCTGTCGGGAAGCTGAGATGGGAGCTCGGGGGGAGAGGGAGCCAGCCCCACGTTAGCTACACCTGGTGCCTAACTCTTCCCCACTTCAGGTGGGGATCCACAGCCCAGCAGTCTCTCCTCACACTGCAGCTCTTTGTTCCCAAAAGGGAATGACTCGCTTTTCCCTTAAACCAGTTTTATGCCAGCACAGCCCAACTGCACCCGCCGCATGAACCCGGTGGATGTGAAAGCGCACCCACCTCGCAAGGGCACCTCTAAGGCCCATGTGCCGACTGCGGCTGTGACCAGTGCCTGCAGCTGGCTGGACTCTCTCAGGCCCTGCTGACCGAAGAGCAAGATATTTTTAATTCACATTTTTTATAGCTTTTCTGTAAACCAGAAACCCATTAGGGCAGGCCGGACCGTGGCGCCGGTGACCTACGGCCAGCAGCCAGGCACCCTATGGCCGCCTTTCGCAGCCCGTCCTGCCGCTCCTCTCTTCGGAACAAATCACCCTGAGGAAGCAACCAGCAGCTTTGGTCATCCCTTTTTTTTTTTCTTTCTTTTCTTCCCCCCCCCCAAGCACACCGGTTGCGGAGGGCCCGCGGAAGGCGAGCACAACACCACAGCCGTGCCGACAGGGCTTCTGTAGGACCCGGCTGGCGGCCTCCCCTCCCCCCGCCAGCGGGAAACAAGAGCAAAACGAACAACGGCAAACGAATCCGCAGCGCCAGGCAACGAAGGCGCGGGGCTGCGGCCGCGGCTAACGGTACTTCCCGCCGGCCCGGCCCGCCGCCGCCGCCGCCGCCGCCGGCCTG
>JAVKLA010000028.1:17341444-17419249 GCA_034782735.1 Sagittarius serpentarius | reverse complement strand
AGAAAGGGGGGGGGGGGAAGACGAAGCCTACAAAATTTGGGGCATAGCTGGAACTTCTCCTTTAGTGTAAAAGTGTTAGCAATGGGAGAAATAAACTGGGGAAAAAAACAGATGTATAGATAGCATGTAAATTCAGGTCACAGTGATGAAAGCATCTCTGCATGTTTTTATATGGTTCTAACGAAAAACAATTGCTAATAAGAAGTGACTGGTTAAATTGTGTCAATGACCAGTCCTATTCTGCATGTTCTGCTGAAGCCAGGCACCCTCTGAGGACAGCTGGAGCTCAGCCAGAATGTCATGACCGTGGTCAAGGTCATAGGTCTTCATGTGCCAAGCAATAGAGTCTGGTTCCTAATCTTTACAAACTCTCTTTTTCCATGGGGAAGCAAACTGGAATATAGTCAGTTGGACATGTTAGTATTTTTAATCCTTATCTCCTTTTGATATAAAAATAAAGCTACCAGTTATTTTTTGTTTCATTATTAAGCCCTTGGTTTTTACAAGGATTTCAGAATCCTTGGCCTAGATTAGAAACAAAAATAGTAAGAGCTCCTTTTCGTGAGAAATAAGATTCAAACATATTAGGGGGTATATGCCCTCCTTTTTAGCAATCAGCATGGGGAGTTCTTTTTTTCTGACCCTGAAAAAAAATCAACTACCGTAGCTCAAAACATGGGGTTTTGTTTCATTTTTGTAAATGCTGTTTGTAGTAATATTCCACTAACACACGCAGAAGAGAGTCCTTTCACAGCCTTTTTCTGGCAAAAATTGGACTTGCTATGAATAGTTGGTATGCAGCCCAGTGCAGGGGATTGGACCGAATGTTGAGACAGGTGTATTTCTGGCGCAGCCACCGCCCCAGTATGTAATTGTGGTCTCTGCATCAGTTTTCCCTCCTACCTTAGCTTGTCTGTTCTATTTAAACAAAACCTTTCAGTTTTAAGACATGACATCTTACTATATATTTGTAAGTAACCATACCCAAAACAATGGTTTGTACTTGAATCCTTATGCTCCATTAGCATTGAAATAACAGCAGCCTTTCAACGGTTGCCTCTTCAGAGGAGTCGGGCAGCTTCAACATCATGCTTTAATCTTAAACTGGGCTTTGTTCGGAGCTGTAGCAGTCAGGAACAAACTATTATGTGTGGGCATGTGAATGCAGGAACAAATGGAAATGGCTGCATCCAGGAGTCTGGAAATCATTACTTTCCTGCCATCACAGGCAGCCACATTGTACAGTTCTTTCCAGAATCAGAGCCTCAGCTTGAAAGGCCACTAGACTCTGCAGATTTTGCAGAAAACAAAACCTGGCTGATTTTTTGGAGATTCCTGATGGTTGTGATTCCACATCCTGAGCAGGTGCCACTGCTGACTGTTCAGTGGCCTCATCAGTCTCCGGCACTGCTGCCAGCCAGTTTCTCTTCTGTTCCTTGGTGCTGGCAACCACATTCTGATGGAAGACTAAATCTCAGTGACACTGTTTTTTGGAAACGGATGAAGTGCCTGACAACATCAGACCCGCGGCTCAACTACTGTAGCACCTGCTCTCTGGCATTCTGACATGGAAGTAGTTCTCATCTTGGTCTCTAAGTTAGAAGAATTAAATGTTCACACCCAGCTTTGTGTGGTTTAATTTGTCTTTCAGAAGAAAAGTGCAATAGTTTTGCATATTCTTGTTAATGTTCAGAGAAATTTCCTCTACAAATTCCATGTCTTCTGGGCCTCATTGCTTAAGCACATTTCAATCCAAGGTGCACTTGTTATCTTGCAGTTCAACCAGGGGTTCCCTTCTCCTTGCACTGTGAGACACAATCTGACTCCTTCCAACCTTTCCCTAGTCTTATGAATATACACTGTGTTCCCTAGTCTAATTTTAAAGGGCAACGTTTATTTCCTCTTTAGATGTTTGAGTTACCTGAGACCTGTCATCATAATCCTCTTTCTTTAAATATTCTTTAATCCTGCAATATCCTTTTGAAGTATATGATCATATACAGCAGCTGAGATCCGTCATTGCTAGTGATTTATGTAATGACATTCCATTATTTCCCGTACTACTGTCCAGTCCATCCCTAATTCACCCTGGCTGCTTTTTGTACACAGGTAATGCAAAATGGCAATAAATGCCTAGTGAGTTTCAGAAAGCCCAGTTTGGTACTCGTAGTATCTGTTTCCACAGACATGAAGAATCAGCTTGTCCACAGACTCAGTTTTGCTGCACAAGGCTGGGTCACTGCACAGGGAACACCTCTCTCCTGCTCCTTCTCCTCCTGTGCCTTCTGTGAGCAGGGAACAAAGGTAACCAAAGGACTCCCCATCCAAGGGAGCCCAGAGTCCACTTGACCACAAAAGGCCCTGGGCTTACCCAATACCTTGCTTCCGTAAAGAGTGCCAGGCAAGCCTGTTATATAGGAAATAGCCTGCCATGTCAGGTCACCGTCTACACACCCTCTACAAACGCTTTGGAGATGGGCTTTCTGACCTGGTCTGTGCTATAGCTGCAGTATGCATTTGCAAAAAAAATTCCATTCAGATGAGCTGGCCAAGTGACCTGTGGCGATACTTGTCATGACCAAATTCCCTGGATCTAAACCACATAATATTTTTGCTGTCCCTCCCCAACTGGTATCCCTTAGAAAATATGTCTTTTTTTTATGAACTCAGCCAATCATGGCAAGTAAGTTCTCTTCCCCTCTCTTCATCCACTCCCATCTCATAACGCGGCTGATTCACAAGTAAATAAAGTAATCCCAGTTACAATTGCTACTGCTGCCTGCTCATTCATTCCTAGGTTTTTACATCTTAAAGGGCCATTTGCTCACCTTACCGGGACATGAAAAAAAGTCATGGAAAGTGCCTCCAGTCGACAAAACGCAGCGAAAAAGTGAAAGACCAACAGAAAGACTGGTTTGTCAGCAGGTTAGAAGAGAAAAGATAGCTACTTTACTTTTTTAGTGAAAAAATGTATGTGCGCTCTAAATGCATAATTTAACCTGCTCTTGAACTTCCCCAAAATCTTCACACACTCTGCATCCACATGTGAAAGATTCTGGTTGTTTCATATTTGAATTCCTGAGCTTAAACTTTGGTCTTCTGGGACAACTGGGCTCAAGCCCAGGAGCCTGGCATTCTCTCTCTTCCCACATCCACATAAAAAGCAACTGGGACTCTCGTCTTGCACTGGAGACTCTTAACTGTTCTGCATGCATGGAAAAGTGAGTCCCAGAAGCCAAGCTGATGGAAATAAACTATTCTGCCAACTGTGCGCAAGAGTTTAGTGCACAGTCAGCTGTGTGGCATGGGTGCATGCCTGCCTACAGAATGTGAGCTTGAGAGCCGTAGACCTAGCCAGTAAAAAGGAAGAGTCAAACAAGAAAAGCATTTCAGGCCTCACATTTTTTTTCATAATCATAATGTAGTGGTTTCTTTAGAGAAACGGAATTATTTGCCTCTTTCTGCTCAATGGTTAAAACTACATTTCTTGAGAAAGGCTAATAAACTGAACAATAGGACCCTGGAGCCTGCAGAGATTGGGTCCAGTTTGTACAAAGAGAAAACAAAAAACAAAAAGCAACCCCCAAAAAGGCCCTCTTCTTAAACTTGCCACAACAACCTCATGCCTAGAACCGCAGGAGGAGGCCCACACATAGTTTGGCCATTAATTACGATTTTTGGATCCTTTTGGTGGTATTTTTTGATGACAGGAGCAACTGGAGGAAATCAGAAAACAGAGTTGGGGACGATTCTGAGTCACTTCTTGCTTTCTCTGTCTCCTCTCAGGAACTGGCAGCCCCTGGACTTATTTCTGCAATTTCCTGAGCATTTTCCATGAAGTGCTGACTCGCAGTCGGCAGTCTGTGTCACTTAGAGCGGTATTCAGCCTCACAAAGGATCAGATCCTGTAGCTGAATCCAGCCAAGCTGGACTTAAAACTTGTCAGCAGTAATCCACTGTGAGCAAGGTGACAGAGTACCAAAGATCAGCATGGCTGGATGGCTGGCACGTGTTCCACATTTTTAGGGCACATGTATGGCCATATGTTACATTAATACACTCTGACTTAGTCTTATGGTAAAGAACTATCAATCAGCCTCATTCAATATATTCATTGTGGCTGAGTGCTCACCGATTATCTGTAGGAGTGCAAATACAGCTGTTTGTTAGACATGAGACATTCATTTAGCTCTCTGTATTGTCAAATACATTATTAACTAATTTATAGTAGGACAATCTTTACCTCCAGTATATGTGATGAACCTCCTTTGAACCTATTTTGCACCTATTCCATGCCCCAGCTTGCTCTGGGTAATGGGTAGTGATGTGTGCGAGCCAGAAAGAACTGCTCTTGACTTTCATAAATATACTGAGCTTCCAAGAATGGCAATTAAAAAAAAGAAATATGCATTAATTAATTTCTAACTTCTTACTGGTAAATGCAATGTATTTCATGTTGATTAACAAAAACACAATGCCCATGAAATCCCACAAAACCATTTTTTTACCAATCCTTTCAAAAAATAAATTTGCTTTAATACTCAGTGTTAGAAACAGCTCAAAATCAGACGTGACAGTCCTAGAAATCCTAAAGCACCAAATCTGAATTTCTCTGAAGGGATCTCATCTCAGTTTCATATTCAGCATTATTTCTCACTGGTTTATTTGGTGCATATAAAAGTATTAATACATTGCTCAGCTTAATATGGAGAGTGGTGAGTAGCTGGATTTGAACCAACTTATTGCTGAAAATGACAGGGTCACTTCTTCAATAGTCATTTAAATCCTTAGTTAAACAATGACAGATATATAGCAAACAGGCAGTCAACGAAAAGCATGCCTTATGTTGATGAAACAGCACATAACCTCACCACCCTGTGAGGACAGTACTTACCACCTTTAAAAAAATCGCTCAGATTTCTCAGGTTTAAATAGATGTGCGAAAGGCCGTATCTTTCCTTTTCCATCGAGGTGCCACAGGGTATGGGAACCTACTGAAGCCTCACAGGTAGGGAAAGATTCAGATCAAAGAGCCAGATCAGCTGGAGAGACGCCAGGAGAAAGCAATGAGGATGACAAGAAACCTAGATCGCATGGGCTGCAAGGAAAGACTGAAAGTCTAGTGGTGGTCGAAAGCAACAGCTAAAGAAAACTAGGAGGGGAGCAAGATAACAGTCTGGCTATTTACAGAGGAGTGAAAAAACATCTTTTCATGTCCACTGAGGATAAAGGAAGAAGCATTTCAAGTAAGAGAGACTTAAGTTTAGACTTCAGGGAAAAAAAATTCTTGTGATAAAAGTAATGAAACACCTGGATACGTTGCCAAGAGAAGCTGTTGAATTTCACCCATCAGTGGAGATCTTCAAGAACATGTTGGGAAGATGCCTTAATGTCGGTGCAGCTGTTCCCATCAGAAAGGTGGAAGGACAGACCAAGTGTTCTTCTGAAATACAGGATCCTGAGATGCAGCCTGTGTTCTATGCTCCTGTTACAGCCATTGTTTTTATGGTCTGGGAGTAAATTAACCAGCTTTAGACTTGAAGATTCTGGAAGGAAAAAAAATCTTACTTTTTTCATATTTTTTTCCCCTTCACTTTTAAATTTTTCTTCTCTCCTCTGTTCTTCCCTTTTGGATCCCTTGAAAAGGGAATGCTTTTTGTATAACTGCTAGATTAACCCTCCATAATCCTTCTCCTATATCTGTGCAAAGCTACGCTCTTTTTTTCTTGTGTGTTTCCAGAGTGCGTCCCTGCAAAGTTATACTAAACCCTTGATGCTTGATTGATAAATGCTTAATTGTGCATTGGAATTACCCAGTTTGCAATGACAGAAGCAATTCTGGTCCTGCAGAAGATGTCAAAATTTGTTCCGAGCTTCCGATCCCCAAATTAGCAGAAGCAAAACTTTTATTACATGCAGCTTCAGCCACCTTTAACTTGACAATTAAAGGGGATTGTCTCTTACTGAACTGCTGTGGAGTCTTTTAAAAGTCAGGCACATGCAAAAACTTGACATTCTCTGCTGCTTTTCCAAAAGACCCCAGAAATTTTGTTATACATTTCAATAGCAGTAGGACTATCTCATTGTGCTGGGAAAAGATTATTTACCCTCTCTTTTCTTTTTTTTTTCTCTGCATGACAGTTCTCATAGAATACTAAATAATGCCAGCAGGATTTAAAATTGAGTTCAGAATTATTTTAATTACCTTAAATGTTTTACTTTTTTTCAAACTAAATGCATAAATAGGATCTGCTCAAACATGCCTAGCAGGATGCATTTAAATGCTTCATGCAGATAGGCTCTTCCCTGCTTCCTGGTTTGGTTTGGTTTTCCCTTTCTTGTTTAAAAAAAAATCTAATAGTGAACGAATGAAACATAATTATGCAAATATGCTAAATCCGCTTGACAGGCAGGATGCAGGCAATGCTAAAGCAAAGCTGGTAAGCTGAGGGCAACATCTACATTTCATTATTTATTAGGGGCCAGATATGAAAAGGCATTTGAGCACCCAAAGAGACAGTAAGTCAGTAGTATTTACAAAAACACCTAAGCGAATTAGGTGCATTATTCCTGTACAATTTTACTGATGGCAATGTGGGTAAATTAGTGAGTGAAATTAGTAAGCGGTGGCACTCCAAACTAATCTACTTTATGATTCAGCAATACTATGTGTTTCTCTAAACAGAAAGCCCAAATGCAAAACAAGTGTCATACTTATGCATACATCCACACTCCTATTTTGTAAAATTGCTATATGCTATATGTAAGGAAAGAACATTTTGTACAGTATATGGAAACTCTACTAGTGACAGTTTTACCTGTTCTTACTGAAATGCTGTAGGAAATTATGGATCATGAGCCATAATTTCAGTGGTAAAACCAAAAGTTATTTCCAAGCCTCTCTGCAAAGGTGTGTCATAAATCAGGGCAAAGAGAGTATGACAAAGGACTTACGTTGTTAGCATTTCTCTCCTGAAAGGGACTGAAGAAAAAGTGAAAAGAAAAAGCAATGGCACTATTGTTTCTATATGCAACTTATGAAAGACTGGTTGTTTTTGACACAGCTACTTACGGATGCCGACATTTGCAAAGGGCTTTAATCACAAGAATTACATCATAAGGACGTAAGCCTTCATATGTTGAGCTAGGCTGGTAATTATGAATGAATGAAGTGAGTGAAGGATTCCAATCAAAATAAACCCTAAACTCTGTCATTTTTAGCAGCCTGCTATAAAACTCACACAACAAATTTGTGCTGGGTCCAGTCTACTGAACAGTCACACTACTGACTTGGGCAATGGGTTAAGGAGTACACATAAAACTGGCAGATGGCATCTTTCTAGGAGGGATTCCAAGCACTTGGGAGGACAAGATTAGCACTCACAGTGATCCTAAAACATTACTGAAATAATCCAAAACTAACAATATGAAATTCTAAGGAGAGCTATGTTTGGGAAGGAAGAAAACCAACTGAAAATGTAAGAGAGTTAAGCAGGAAAAAATCCGGCAGTAATGGTGAATTAAAAAAATCTAATATTTGAACACTATGCTGAGATTAAAAAGGCCAGTGTCTTTCTGGAGAGTGTTAAGTGGTGTGCCATAAATAAGAGATGGCGGACTTTATTCTGTCCTGTGCAGCAGTAATAGGGCTTCAGCTAAAATACGCAACCTGGCTTTGAGCATGGCACTTTAAGAAATTATGCAGACAAACTAGAGTGCAGGCAAGAGCGGAAACACTGCTAAGAGGTTTAAAAACATGACAGAAGGTTGAAAGAAATGGGTTTGTTTAGTTTCGAAAAGAGAAGATTGAGGAGCAATTCAGTAACCATCTTCTAATATGTAAAAAGATGTTAAAAAGAATGGTCATCAGTTACTCTCCATGTTCACCCAATGTAGGAAAGAAATCACTAGTTTAATTTTTCAAAAGGGAGAAAGAGGAGGGAGATTAAATAAAATTAGATTAAATTAGGCATTAAAGAAAAACTTTCCACCTGCAAAGGTTGTTAAGGACTGGGAGAGGCTGCCTAGGGAGCTACTTTAACCTCATAATTGAAGGCTTCTATGAACAGATTAGGCAAAAATCAGATAGATGGTCTGAGTATATTTGACCTTCTCTCAAAGCAGGCAGAATGACTAGCTGACTTTTAAAGATGCCTTTCATTCCTACATTTCTCTGATGCTGTTGGTAAATCACTTAGAAAATAATATTCTTAAATTATCCTAAATACATAGTTCTTTTTTTAAGTAACTCACTTTAAAAAAAAAAAAAGAGTCAATGCATTCAGCAGCTCTTATTGATCATATCAATGTCAGATAGCTCATTTGGGATTTGTGTTCCACTTTGGAAGGCTGCATTTAAAAAAAAAAACAAAAACCAACCAAACTTAAAAAAAATCCTGGATAAACTCTTTTTACCTCTCTCAGAAAATGAAGGGACAGTTCATCTCCCTTTGAAATAAAAGGCATGATTTGTGTTGATTACAAGAGGCGATTCTGTGTTGTTCAGGATTGAGATTTGTTGTGCTTCATCACAGAGAAGAGCACTTGGATTGTCATCAGATTTGTAAAAACTGCAAGTCAAAGTTAGTGGGACTGGCTCAGGAAACACATATTAAATACATACACCATTATGTGTCCATCAATTATATGTTAATTTTAAATATTATGATACATGGGTGGGATGCTGTCAAATTAATTTGTTTGTACATAGAATTTTCAGAGGTATTTCTAAAGGGACTATATATAACCTTGTCACTGAAGCATTGTATCCTCTTAAACGTGTGCAGTGCAATAGCATTTTCAGCTAAGCAAATTCTTTAACTTGCTCTGTTTGTGATTGCTGATGCCAAAAATCCTGCTAAGGAAGTAGCTTTATCTGAACCTTCATGTCATGACAGATGCTTTGCAAAGATTAACATGTCTGTAATCTACATGCAAGCCATTCAGTTTGACAACAGTAGGACTTTCTTCAGAAGAAAACTTTTCCCAGGTGACAATGTGCTTTAAATAGACATTAGTAGGTAACATGGAAATATTACAATTACAAACATTTCAAAAGGAGTCAAATACCCTTCCCTTTTAACACTCAGCCAAGTTAATTCTTCCTAAAATTAAAGACAAATCCTCTGGCTGTTCTTCAGACATCGAAACGATCTGCCGTGTAGATACCGATAGGCACTTACAAATGGGTAACAATAGCACCATTCAGATCCATGGCAAGAAACACAGCAGCCTGCGAAAAATTAGGGTTTATGTCTATGGCTTTTTCAGATCAACAGCTGCCTCTCCCTCCTTTCTCCCTGTCATCTTCTCATAGCTGCTGCATTCAGATCACTTTTACAATAACGATGTTCTCATTGTGAGCATGTGTTCGAGACCTTACTTATACCTTATAGCTAATGATTGGCTTTGCCCCACCGAATATGGAGGTGTCAGTAGGTATTAATAATACTGTGAAAGAGATAACAGTATTTCCATAAATTGACCTTCTCTGATGATGACTTCACCCCATTTTCTTCAGTTCAGTTTAATGACTTGAAGAGTGCTCGGTGATGAAACCATTCCCAAGCATAAATTATTCACCACAGGAAAAAAAGAAGTTCCATTTTACAATTTTCCATCAGCGACTGAGCCTCTGTAGGTGAATTGTCTGCAGAGGCAGAACAATCCTTCTGACCCTCATAAACTTACTCGCACCTTTTTCTAAAATGAGATAACAATGACAAAAAAAAAGTAACTAATAAGCAGAATAAACCTTTTCTTTAAAATAAATGTTGACCCGTCCATTTGTGCTCTTCAAAAAATGTGTACATCTTTAACCTGCAGAAGAAAACCCATCTTTTAAAATACTCTTACCGTAGCTCATTATCAAGGCATTTCATTTAAAAGATACAAATAGGAAAGATCAAAGGGCTGGACTAGAACCAACAGGACCATAAATATTTTAAATGCTTGACATTACATACCAGACACAAATAAACACAGAAGCAAATTATAGCTTGTAGTTCTAAAGATAAAAATATAACCCATCTGCATGTTAATATTTGCATATTCAGTACTAGCTCTTAAGCTACGTTCCTGAAAAGACGCTTTTTCTAGTATCTCCCCATTGCTTGTTGTATCACACCACTGCATTCTGCTGGAATTCGATGTAGAGAAAAAAAATCTCAGCCTTGTCGCAGGAAGACTTTTTCCAGGTGGGATGTGCAGGGATGCGCTGCCCTTCCCTGGTGTTGTTCCTGACCCTCTTCCTTGACTTCTCAGATCTGCTGGAGGTGGTGAGGTGGAGCCATCCTAGGGCTGGACGGCCCTGTCTGCTGCTCTCTGTGAGAAATGCGCTTGGTGGTGAGCCATGAATTCTCAGCCGGCTAATGTGAATGGGCAGCATACAGGGGAGCTTGTCTGCCGCTCCAAATGGTGCTTGGTATCAATACGATGCCTGTTTTCTGATTTAGTTTTTTTCTTTTTTTTTAATGCACACTGCAGCCTTAGCAGATTAAAAGCGTGAACCTTTGGGGTACAGCAACGTCTGTTTAAGCGTATACACTGCCATGAATGAAAACTAGGCTTGAATTTATGCTGTGTATAAGGTCAGAGAGCAGAGTTTTCGTTCTATCAGTACAACTTGATCTTATGATAATAAGCCAGTACAGGATGGAAATTTTGCAAGAGATTTTTGTAAACTACTTTCCCATTTAGGCTCATTGAAGCACCAAACCAATTGCTTTCCTTTTAAGATGCATCCTTTTAAAGATATCCCTTTCCCTAATACTATTGGTACAGTCATTGTTAAGCCGCAAGACAGAAGGTATGATATGAGGAAATAAAAGGAAAGCTGTTGTATATATGCATCATAATCTTCTGATATTCAAGGGAACATAATCTTATATTAGGAACTACCTGGCTGTTCCAAGAGGTCCCAAATTATGAAGATCTAAATCAAGTCTGGTAGACAATCATATTTTAGCAATTTGATGGATTTCCTCTTGCCTTTTACCCTTATTTCTGTGTAACCGCACAGAATTTGTAATTCCTGAAGAGTCCCAGAATGGTAAATGCAGTTCAGGTCTGGGCACTTGCTAGTTTCTGCACCTTGAAAGGTAATTGAATAGTAACAAGTACAAGTGCAATTGAATATGTAGGCTAGAGGCACTAAGTTGCAGCCTCAAAGAGGTCATGCTGAAATGAATTTTTAAAAAGGACTATAAAATTGCATCTAAGATAGATGGGGTGCAAAAGCAATATTTAAATGAAATTGTTATGGATATAAGTCACTTGCCAGGCATTCTAACTATTTCCAACATAAAATATGTTTTCACTTCATATATAAAACATTGTTATTATTCACATCCTGTGTCATGTTAACATATTAAAACTTAAATGTTTAATGCATATATTAAAATTTTGTGTCATCATTAACACTGCTGATGAATACCCTTTAACAAAAATAATGGAAAAGATATGTCAAGGCAGATAATTTTTACAATTAGAATAAAAATATGTAACTTAAAGTGTGATAAGATAAAACCGTTTAATTCAAAGTTTCACAATCCCCTCTCCTTGCTCGTGGGAATCCAACTGCCATTTGTTTTCCTATTAAATGACATTTCAAATACTTTATTATAAACATAAATCACATCTCCTTTTGAGAAGGCAAATGACAAACTAAATTTGAGCTCTGACTTGCATTTCTATGCCCAAGACTAAATAGATGAGCAGTTGCTTTATAGATTGTATTTGATGGATAAACAAAGAGAGGCAGTAGGTTATGGAAAACATGTCACTTGGAACTGACATCTGCCCTCATAATTCGTGAGTGTCTTACCCTGCTGTGTCACCTCTGCAGACATCAGTTCCCCATCCTGGTTCATAACATCCAGGGGAAGAGATACGGTCTTTTTTAAAGTAAAGCTGCCTCTTGTAAAATGTATACCTTTCCTTCATGGGGGACGTTCTGTTTCGTGCGGTCAGGTAGGCGGTGAGAAAGGTTCTCGGTACCCAGATGGGGTGTGCAGAACGACATGTAGCTGCATGGGAGCAGGAGGGTGTTGTACGGAGATGCAATCAGAGAAAGCGTGCTCAGGCTGCCCTTTCTATGGGAATGCCATAGTACGGGCAAGACTACTCCAGTGAGCAAGATGCTTCTCAGTGCGAGATCACGCTGCAGGTCAGACCTCGGAGAGCCGGCGTGTACTGGCTTTGCCATCCCTTTGTCCCACCGTTGGTTGTGCTAGGCACTTTCCTAACCAGGAGTGATCAGGCACGGGTGAAACACCACCAGCCACACAGCAATCACACCACGTGGTCCCAGCTTCTTTGTCGCTGGGCGTGTTTAAATTGAACCTTCCAGAGAAATTTTTCTCCATCAGCAATGATTTCCTTCCCAGGCAAAGCACGCCCGCCTGACGTGCAAGAGGTGTTGGTGATTGCAGCCCATCAACACGTCTCCCATAGACCCCCCCAGAGCGAGTGCGCATACCGGTGCCACCAATGCAAAAAAATCGGTTGGATCATCACCGGCAGGATGATAAATCTGGGCTAGATATTTTAATATGGTGATGTGGTTACGTTTGTTTGTACCGTTCTAGAGATACTCTTGGACCCCACTGAACTTACCTGAATTCATGAAGCCTTCACTAATGAAGGCTTTGCAAGTGGAGAAAGGAAAACAATTATCTTAATAAAACAGCTGAAACCTACAAGGTGCAGCATATTCACTTGGAAATCTCTAGCATTTACACTGTAGCATTTCCAGCTCTTACATTTTTATTACTAGTTTTATAAAGATCAGGGTGTTTGAGTATTTTTTTTTCCTAAAAACACATTCTTACCGTCAGGTGGTTAAAAGATAATCTCTGCTTTCATCTAAATATGGTGCATTTCTTGACCATTCAGCTGCAGAGAAAAATTTAAAGATGTGGCTCTTCAAGGTCCACAATCAAAAAGACAAGCAAATAAAACTTTAAGCATATTTTTTTTAAACTTCTTGGGTTTTGATTCATTTTTAGTATTTTGTGACCTGACTCAAGATTTTTGAAAGCCTGACATTGGCAATATCAATGCTTTTGTCGTGCAGAGATATTGTCAGCACATATTTGGAATGACCTGCATAATTTGTTCATGAGTAATACATTCAGCTCAAACACATACTGAAAAAATCCTTTACCACATCATTCATTTTTATTTAGGTGATGTGTGTTTATAACGTATAATGAAGAAACACTGACCTCTCTCCATGTTGCAAGACCGTAGCCTCCTTTTGTGTTTCACCTGTAACTGTGGGTGAGAAAATTCATTTAGCCTGAGTATTAGCCAAATTAAATGTAATGGGGAAGAGAGTGTCCTGCTAGAACAGCTAGAACAACAAGAACAAACTTAATCTCACTTTTTTTTGTGATGCAAATCAATAAATGGTTTTAAATATTTGCTTTCTGCCTAGTATTTCTCTGTCTTCCGCTAGCACAAAATGATTTAGGAACAGCTGTTTAACAACATTTGTTTCAGATAGATAGATTAACCATATTTGTTTCAGAGAAAAAAAGCAAGAGAACTTTGTAGGGCTTTAAAAATTCCTGTGCATAACTCCCATTTTAGGAGTTCACTTTTAAAAGGCTATCCCTTAATATCTTTGACTCTTTCCTCTGTCACTTAAAGACCTTTTCCAGTTGGATCTTTCTAAGAAAAGTCAAATCTGGGAATGTTTTGTTATTGTAAAAAATAGGTACCTAAAGTCAGCTAATGTGATGCTGATGTTCATGATACCTTAAAAAAAATCTACAGCAACAGCCAAATGAGAAGTATGTAGGTTTTTCCTCATCTTTTCTGGGAACAGTTGGCTTAATGTTAGTCAATCTGAATTAAAAAAAAAGCATTTTTCTAATGATCAGAGGATGGAAGCAATTTTGAAAGGAGGTTGTTTCTAAAGGAATTCCGTGACACAGAAAACAATGTACCAGTAGGTAAGAAAATAGGAAAATTCAGTTCTAATCACTAATGATGAAAATGCCAGGAAATTTTTAAAATACCCTGACAAGAAAACATCAGATTCAGGTGAATCTGATGAATTCAAGGAATCAGACTCCTAATTACATTTACTGTTTAATATATAATTTTCTGACACTGAAATCACTCAAGGAAAACCAGGCTACTTCCTATAAAAAAAACTCTACATCTTTTAAATATCCATTTTTAATCAATTATGCATAAATTAATAATTTTTTTGAAAATAAAAACTTCAGAAAATATAACCTTAGTCTTTGCAACACAATACAATAACAAATCCTTGCAAAGTTTCCTATAACAATTTCTCTGGGAGTAAATTAAATTGCAATTGTCTTTTACCTTGTAACATGTCAAAAAAGACATGTCTAAAATACAATGTGAATGTCTAAAAATGGACCTGAAGAAGTTATGGCAGATTAAATAAGGTTATGTTCATACAAAAGTAAATGCAGAAAATTTGACGGTAATGTTTACCTAAGTCTTAGAATATATATTTTAGAAACAAAAAGGCTTGCATTAAAATGCTGAATTGAAAAAAAAAACCAAAACAAACCATGATGGAGCTTATAATCATGATATCATCATTAAAATAGGGTGATATATCAGGAAAAAAGTTAACTGTTACACAATTTCACACACGTCTATTTAGGAAAAAGATAACTGTCATTTGAAATATAGTAGGTGCACATCATGGATGACTGAATAATCATGCATATGCATGAAAGTATAGTGCAATTTCAACTTCATAATGTTTTGTCTTGAGATGTTAATAGGGTAGCTCTGAAAAGAAATCAGGCAGTCTTTAAGTGTAAATGTTTTTCTGGAGCATTTATATACTAAAGCAAATAATATCCAAAAAGTGGATTTCAAAGAACGGTAAGGGAGATACAGTCACCATATCTGATTGAATTGGGTTACGTATTCCCTTATAGATTATCTTGGAAAATCCCAGTGTACATGACAATACAAATTAAAACAACTGCTGTTTTATCCACTGCGTTAGGAACAGATATCTACTGCATTCAGTGCTGACTACCAAAGTTGTCAGATTAACACACCAGGGCGACTGAGCTAGGGTGGTAATTTCCTCTTCTCAGCGTGCAGCTCTATAGTGTTTCACAAATCACTGCTCCGTAACTGTTTTCTACTGCTGAATTTCAAAACTGCCTTCTGTATTCATCTGTATATATCTTTATGGAACCAGATAGACATAAATCAACATTTTACAAATCTCAGCTTCTTAAGTACAGCCGTGCACGTCTGGCCTGATGACGACAGCCCTGAGCACCTGGCAGCTCCCACTTCTGCCAGTGACAGCAGCTGAATCATCAACGCAGCTTTGGAGTCAGCTCAGGTACCAACATGGGCAGCCTCTGCACAGGCAGTTTGGGCGGACCAGGGACCATGCTCTGGTGATGACACCAACTAGCACAAAATGCCCCGTATTACCTGAAATGATACAGAAGCTCTCCTGCCCTCTAAAACAGGACAGCAGCGTGCAGACAGCCCACTGGAAATGGTCTGTGCCCCCCAAAATCTTCTGAAACATGCCTAGGAATTGCTTGGGGTGATACTGGCTGATGGTGCTAGCAAGTCCGAAGTCACGGAAGAGCCCGTGCTAACAATTCAATAGCACAGAGGATCAAGGTCCAATGCGAAGGAACATTCTCTGGCAGGTTTTAGTTCAACAGTATGAATCTGGCTGCAGAAACCACCTTTACTTTCCTATTATTAAAGTATTAGAGACATAGCTTTTCTTCAGCAGCCATGGGAAAGCAAAACCAGAGACAGAGCACTCAGGCAAGATGAAAAGCTCTCTTTCACTCCCTAATTGCAATATACACGCAGAGCATCTTAAGAGATGTTTTTTTTCCCCAGACACCATATATTTTACTCACACTTTAGGCAGGCCAGTGTTTCTGTGGCAAGCTCTGACCAAACATCACAGTTTAGCCTTGGAATAAATTAGTATTTAATTAAAAACTGCTACATATATCCAAGCTTGGGTTTATTTTTTTATATGAATGTTTACTCAGCTTATACACTGCAAATTAGCATTTAATGATGGAAGGGTCACACAAAGTCCTGAATGCCATCAAAATAGAAAATAAAGGAAGGAAACTCACAAAACACTGTTTCTAATGAGAGGAAAAGCAAGGTGCATAGTGATTTCAACTAGTCACCAATTATCAAGGCCAACAGGCTGAGCTGCTCTGAACACCTACAAACATGGATGGGAAAAGTGCCTTCATGTGACCTTTTCACACTCCTGCACCTTCCTTCACCAGGCGTCTCGTGAGCTTGGTGTGACTTGTTTTTAAAAGGCTGAGCTCAAATAATCAGTTTCGAAGTTCAGATTGTTTCCCCCTTTCCAGAAGAGCAGTGGCTGCCCGTTATTTCCTCCGGGGTGGGTGCCAGGCGCATCTCGGCGGGGCTGGCGGTCCTCTCTACAGGACTTGCCCAGTGAAAGGTAGGCTGAGCACCCTAACCATGATAGCTGCCACTTCCATGGCTTGCAGTGAGGAAATTCAGCTTGACTCAGGGTAGGGGACCCTCTCCTGATTTCCATCGACAGCAATTGCAGGAGTAAGCAAAAAAAGAATGGGGAGAGCAGAAGATATTCTGGAGTGCCAAGGGGAAAGTACTTTGCGAGTGGCTGAAGAGGGTTGAAGGGATGGGTCCGAAGGGACTGTGAGAAAAAGGTGCATGAACATGAGGCATGGAGGAAGGGTGTCAGAAAACAGACTGCATGCGTGTAAGTGTAGGGTAAGAGAGAGTGTGAGGTGTCCAGGCAGAATGGGGGATGCAATCTGCAGACTAAAAAAATAATTGCACAGCTAAGCTTCTAAGAATAATTGCACTCAAAGCCTCTGGTGATCGTGAGCTGCTAATGTATATTAATTGCTAATATGTACAGATATATGTAGGCATTCTTGTAAAATATGCTTATCACGGCTATATTAGTAGCTAATACATACATAACTACTTGCTTATATATATTTATATTTCATGATTTTGAGGGTTTTGGCAGTACAGGGTGTTAGGGCAGCAGAGCTGATCCGCTCTTCATCCATCACCCACTGAACAAGCAGGAAAGAAAGCTCTGCGCTCCGTTTAACTGTCAGAACAACAAAAAAAAAGGAATGACAATGGGGTTAAGAAAGTATGTCTGTCGCTAAGCCAAATGGAAATGAAAGGCTGTCCTGAGGACCTGCTGAGGACCTTGCAGGCTGACAGTAAAAGGCAGAAGACACCTGTAGTTTAAAAAAGCTGCCCAGCCTGGGGACAGGGCAGTCATTTCACCCCCCCAGTACACCTGAGTATGGTACTAGCAGCTTTTTCACATACAGGAGTGTGAATTGTCTGGAGACCCCAACACGTAAAATGCAAGGTGGGGTTGTAGCCGTTTTCCTTGTGTCTGTAGACATTTTATCCAGTTATCTACCTGTGTCGGGGGATATAGCCACATGCAACATACAAACACATATAGCTAGCTTAATGCCTGCCAAGCTTGAATACACACATATATACAAAGTATTTATTGTGGGAACTATTGTCTCTTCATCTGCTTTTGCATTTTAATAAAACTAGCCTTTCTGAGGTGGCTAATTACTTACAGCATATTAATAAGTCTCACCCATCTTACTCTAAATTAGCAAACCGGACTACAGCTCGCTGTTAGATTGCTCTGACCAGGAAGACCTTAAGAGTGTTCCCCCACCCAACATCACTTCAATTCATCTTTATTTTACTTTGCTAGAAAGTGTGTCTTTGTAACTCGCGGTGCTGGGCGACGTGCCCTGCTGTGACATGAGACGTCGGGTTCTGTCAGTCACATCAACTGATGTGATGTGACGGAGCCTAATCGGATGGGACCAATGCCCTGCCGAATGTGTACTGTGTCACTCTGGTATTCAGAGGCTGGTTTCTCTAAGAACAAATGCAGTGAAGGAAGCCAAGGTTCCCATGGCAAATAAGGCTAAACGATGCTAAATGAAAATGCAATCAGGTGTTCGCTGCATATGCATGTACAAGTAGCATATTGGGCTTATTTTGCTTTTCTATTTGTTTGCAATGGCACTTTGATGATATCCAGTCATTAATTTCACACAAGTGGTCTGTCCATCTTATTAAACCCTGCCTAGGGTCTATCTGAGAGCGGGACTGGAGTGCTGCCTCTTGGAGTGCTGCTTTCCTTGGGACAAATGCTGTTTCTGGAAGGCCCATGCACTACTGCCTGGCAGATGCCACAGTGCAAATTTGAATGTCTTGTCCTGCGGTCCCTCCATGTTCAGAGCCAACAGCCATTGCTTTTGCTAGCAGCTTTTCACACCAAGCCTACCCTATGCCCCCCAGCCTCAGCAACAAAACGTCTTGAGGTAGTTGTCCTAGTGGTAGTTCATTTCAGAGTGCGAACTAGTCTATGGAAAAGCATCTTAAAGTTTACTCAGATCTTAAAAATGTTTTCAGAAACCTAGTAATCACCCATTAAACCATCACGTTTAGCAGAAATCTCGGCTTTTAAGGATATGGCTTTCTCGCCAGCCCTCCGATCTCTGTGCCTTGTTCCCACTAGCAGTCCTCCCACATGAGGTAGCCACATGAGCTGGTGAAGCCCAAAGAAGAAAGCAAGTCAGTCCTGTCCTCATAATCTGCCAGTAGTACAGCTCCCAGTGAAACTGGATGGGTAATGAGAGTAAATTATCTCTTTCTCAAGCCAGCTTCAGGTGAGAGCTCAAGCAAATATTATTTATATCTTTTGGCTAAGTGCTCCTCTCTGTGAACAGCTGACCATCCCAACACTGCATTATCGCTAGTTTCACAGTAGCGATCTTAAAGAATTGCTCTGGCACTAAGCAGCTATTTCAATTTAAGATAAAGCCAATTTTATGACAATTTTAAAAATGGCTTTGTTTACATGGGTCACCTAAAGCATAATGAAATTGTTAATTAGCTTTTCACTCCAAACCCCCTCAGTTTCTGTACGTATTGGTTACGGTAGAAACGGACCACTGTTGATTATTCTCATTATGGAGTACTCCAGTAAATAGCATGCAGCAACATTGCGGGAACAAGGAAAGCCCTTTGGGTTACATATAAATATGGGTGAAACATCGTGTCTGAGAACCCACAGAAATGTATGAGAAAGATGGTATATGTCTTCTGGCACAATTCCTCAGGAACATGTCAGGCTTGCGGCTATTATACAAAGGCTCATTTTCAAAATAAGACCCCATCAATTTTTATGTAGCTAAACAATCAATTTACGCTCCCACTCACAGTTAAGAATCTCACAAGTACTCTATGCTCCATCACTATAAAAACTTTGGTTTTATTTTACTTTGGAAACTGCTGGCTTAGAGCAAGGTGGACCAAGCACATCGGAAGAGAAAAGTAACCCCCAAAAGCTTCCTTTTAAAGAAAGCAGTATCAGGGCTGTTTGTTGCTAGTACAAAAGGCGTTATCTTGGTAGAAAACAGAAAGCAAGCTGGATGGAGGAGCAGGCGGGGAGAGAGAGCGCAAACCTAAGAACTGGAGCTTAAAAGGGGCTTGGAAAGTATCCATTTCCATAAGCAAAATTCACAAAGCCAAGTCAAAGTCCCACCTACAACAAGAGAAGCTGTGTGTCCAGGAAGGCCAGTCACAACAGTCCCAACAGCGAGCTGAGTGGCAGAGGGGTTATCAAAAATGAACTAATAACAAATGCTGCATAGAGCGTATACATGAAACCTTCCATCACTGGCATATGTAGCTGCCAACCTGCAGCCTTGAGTCAAGCAGCTTTTTAAAACACTTACTTGGAGCCAAGAAACAGTTTCTTGTACTTAGGGCCATAAATTGGTCTTTTAGATGTAGATGACTGTCTCATTCCTCCTCATGGGAAGGTGAGCCGGCGGCGGGAATGGCATTCCTCCTGAGAAGCAAGTTCAAGCACTTTCAAACTGGGGGCAAGGATCAGGTTTCCCAGTCATGTGCAAGAACCCCAACCTACTAATCAAATCCTGTTTTCCAAAAGGCAGACTTTCCTTTTTGACTTCACCAGACACCTTCCCCCTCAGGCCTTCACACCATGTCTCTGAATGACAGTCACTGTGCACTGGGGTAATGACAGTGCTGCTGGGAGCACACCTACCTCCCTGGGCCCATCACGAGGTTCAGATGTTGGTACGGTAAGGCTGCGAAGCCCTACAGGGCTTGGGCTCCACGATGCTCCGTCCAACTAAGATAAGAGCAACTCTGCATGCATGTGGTAACATCACTTTAAGGCTATAAATAAGCTTTGTGGTGTAAATATAGGTTCTTGGATAGCCTCTCCTACCCTTAATACTTAGGCAAGGTAATTGCTATTTATTTTTTAATCATTCTCTTTGATTTAATTCCCTAGGGTGCATTTTAATTACCAAACTGCTGCTTTGGATCCTGGCTAAGTACTTAAGCATGAAAGCGAGTCTTGACATTCAGGAAAAGGTGAGTTCCTCATTGCTGGACAACAGCTGGCAGTGGCCCATAATTTACAATCCAGGATTTACAAAGTACAGGTGCAATCCTCTCATTCACGGCATGAGTGGAGACAGGTGGTGGGAGGAGGTTAAGAGGGCTGCCGACATCTACCTGTTTCCTCCTTTGCCATCGATATGCACAGATGGATGTGGTAGCCACGCTCCAGCACGTGTGATGTGGGGCATTCACAGTGCACCAGAAGAGCTGTGTCCCACCCGCAGTTCTTCACCGGTTGCTGGAAGAGCTGAGCTCACAGGCAGGGATTTCCAGGAAAGGGCTGTCACTGCCAGCGCAGCTCCACTGGGATTGGGGCCGGTAGGTGCCAGCACCGCAGCTGCTTGCTCTGGTGCTCCAGCACTGGAAGGGGAGACGGCAATCCTGTATGAAGGATGCTGTCAGAGCATCATCAGGCTGACTCCAGAGGACGAGGAAATATTTCTGCTGTGGACGAGGTCTCTGACAGGGTGCAATGAAATCACTGCCATCTGAGATGGCTGAAATAGCTCTGGGAGATGTCTAGGAGGCGGGTCACTGGAGGGAATGGCCGTGCCTTGGCAAGGAGATGAATTGCATGATCTAATAGGTGTCTTCCACCTCCAGTATTTATGACTCCCTGATTATTGGTAAGGAATGAGGTAGAGGAAGAGACAGCAGTTGATGGATTAGGATGCTACTTAATTTTCATTACATGTCTCTTCAGCTGGAAAACGAGGCCTTTTAACTGTCCCCATGTAAGCTGCCCGCTAGAACATCCATTGTGGGCTGTTCAGTAAAAATGATGTTGTTTAGACACTTAAGCGTGCTTCCTCACACTTTGTGCGAGTGGCAGTTAAATGGTGCTATTATGTTTATATCTAGCAGTTAGGCACTTGCATTCTGTTTATGCGGAGAGACCAGTAGCCCCGGTGTGATAGGCAGTACTGCAGGGACCAGTAAAGATGCTTCTCTCGGGATAGCTTGACTGGTCTTTGTTCACAGCAGGACAGCAATTATAGCCATAGCATTGAGGGGCAAGTATAAAAAATAAAGGGTCAGTTACATTTTTGCAAGGGAAAAAAAGATTCCGTAGCTTGATTAGTTTCAAGGCCTCAGATAAGATTTTTTTTCTTTCTACTATTTTTTCTAAGACACTTGACTCTTTGTTACATGTGACAGAACAGCTTCAGGTCTTGCTATGATATCCATTCATTCTGAATAGCTTTTCCTTGTCTCTTCCTATATGCAACTCCTCCATTAGTTTCAATCTTGAAGCAATATCATGTAATAACAGAATAAGACTTTCTTTCATCTTTCTGTGTGCATATCAGCCCCAAATGCTTTGAGAAGGAGGGAAAAATACTATTTTGTCTGGGACGTTTAACAGGCAAAAGAAAAAGTGTCAGCAATTATATTTGAAGTGTGGACATTGTACATAAAATAATTACATTTCATGGCTTTTCCTTTTGGGAAAAAAACTTGCCGTTATAAAAGTAGTTTCCATGGGGTGAAATTTTCAAAAGAGCCAAGCATCCACAATTGGGACCAGATTTCTAGAAGGCTTTAGCTCTGGCATAGAAATAAGTGGCCAGATGTCCAAAGAGCTCTAAACATTAGATTGTGAGCATTTACAAAAATCTGGCCTGTATTTAAGAGCATAAATGGGAGCTGAGCTCTTTGGAAAAATCTAGCCCCCATGCTGGGTGTTGAGCTGGCTTGGAAAAAAAAAAAAAGTCTGGGTCTCAGGCTGTTTTGCTGGGGGAATTGTTTTTTGTTTCAGAGTTTTTTTGGTTTTGTTTTGTTTAGGGTTTTCTTCTGTTGTTTTTAAAAGAAAACTGATCTTGCATGTCATTAAGTTGTTTATTGGCTCTGTGGAGTTTTTCACTTCTAAGCACATATTTCAGTTTTGCCATCCAAATAGTCCAGTGGCCTTCAAGCAATACTGATGTGCTTAAAATTAAGCATTTGCTTTGCTGGGCTGAAGACTGAACTTACCATCTGAAATCCCACCCCATTTAGCTGTGAAACGTGTGCTGTCTTTACCAACAGGCCACAGGCTTGGAGAGGGTGTGATTGAATGGTGGCCAGTCCCAGTAAAGCAAAGCTTGTCTTGGTGGCTGTGGCTGTGTAACTCTGACAGTGTCCTCGCAATAAGCTCTCCTGATAACTTCCAAGTATTGCAGTTGAGCCACAAAAAACATGAGAAAGTTCTTTTAGATAAAGTATTGACAACATTTCTTCTGGACCTGGACAACAAGAGTCAAGTAGGCTGGCAACGGAAATTCAGATTTCCTGAGCTCATTACTTTCCAAACTTTTAAGGAGCATTTCATGGGGGTGGGGTCGCACCAGGGCTCCAGGCAGTTCTTCGCTTTTCTGAACAAGACTCAGTGTTACCTGAGATTAGAGTTCAGTGGCAAACTAGGCTGCATACCCTATAGCCTGTATTTTGAGGCTTAGAGAAGGCCTCCAAATTGTTTCATCTCAAAATAAAGTTTCCGCGTTTTGCCCCACACCTCCTTGGAATAGCTATGTGGCTCTGACTGTTATTGCTTGTCTGAAAAGTACAGTGTTTTTCACAGTCTGAGGAAGCAATATACACAGCTGTAGCACAGCACGACTTCAAAGGACATTGGGGTGAGAGAGTATTACAGTACTGTATAATATAGAGGAAACCCCTTTTAAAGACGGGGAGATGAATGCAATCCTTTCAGTAACCATATGTGGTAAACGTGTATAATGATGATTTGGTCTCTCAACACAGAAAATTTTACACATAGGAGAACTTCATTATATATGAAGAGAAGTACATCTTACTACTTTTACCTAATCCTTTAATACAGTATTCTGAAAACAATCATAAAGTATATATTGTGATGTGAGTTATAGACTTACTTTTTGTTTAACTTGTGGAGGCCAGTTAGTATCAGTGATGGCCCCAATTCAGGGCCTCAGGAGGGTTTCTGTGTCAACCCCGCTATGGATCTCTGTCATGGGACAGTACTCCAGCAAATCCAAATGCCTCCAGATTGTGGGAATGGTCAAGGTTGGATCCGTTCCTGGATGCACACTTTTCAAAGCAGGCATTCTCCTTCCATAGCTCCAAAGAAGTCACAGACAGTTGGTCTACACACCATTTCTGATTAAGAGAAACTAATGTCCAATATTCGTCCATGTGTTTTCCCTTGTCACATTACGACACTGCCCTCCCTCTGTCTCCCCACTTGAAATGGACCTATACCAAAAGAAACAGGATATTTCTGTCTGAAAATACTATTATTCAGGCTGTGAAGTCTTTTCAGAGAGTTGTTCTAATGAACACTAAAAATGTGCAGCCTCCATTCCCTCTGAAGCCCAAATGTTGGTTAGAGCATTAAAGGGTAAGGTAGTATATCTTCTATTTCTTTTAGAGGAATATATATCTACTTTAGGTATCAATTCAGCTTCGGAGAATAATTTAGTCATACTTGTAAATGGCATTCCAACAAAAAACGTCACCAGATCTGACAGCATTGCATTGACTTATGGAAAACTAAGGCTGACTTGCTGGTATTAAAAATGTTAACCCTTTTCCAGGAGCTACTGATGCCAGGAGTCTGCTACAAGTTGCCATGAAGGTGGGGAGAGACAGGGACACGTAACTGCCTACACCACAGGCGCTTCTTTCAGAAAGTCACAGCAAAGCTTGCTTTGAATATTACATCCTATACGTAAGCCTAAAACTGTTATTAGATATTGTAAAGCCATGGACAACTGCTAGTGTACAAGACTGAATGGATTTCAGGTCAGGCGATCTCAAGGTTAGCTGATGGATGAGATAAACACCTCTCATCACTCTGCTAGATCAATCCCTAGTTAAGTGCTAGATTTATGATTGCTTCTCCCATCCACTTTCAGATTCTTTTACTGTTTTTGCTTTGGCTCAGGCCCAAATTAAGTTGTTCTACTATAAGTCAATGTTTAGAGCCCCAGGTCCTGGAGCAGAAAGTGATTTCACAACCTCTGCTCCCAATTAAAAGAAAATACTAATTTTGTGAATTCAGTGTACAGCATCTACTGCCTTCACATGTCCAACCCCTCTTCTCATGGCTTTCAAACAACAGATCACTGCAACATATAATCCTGACTGGAATATTTTCTGGAGCTGACATGACCTGATTCTTAATTCCTAATTCCCCTGATCCCAACTTGTGGGAACAGCAAGGTAAGAAAAGCAGGAGAAGCGCGGGTCTGTCACAGGTATCCTATTCTACTCCTCAGCTGAAGCCACCACGTCTCACGGCCCCCATAATATTTTGAAAGTGTTGCAGTATTTTCCTTCCACAATAAACCTGAAATTTCATGGGGCGCCCACAATGTGAGCCAGTAGGCAGCTACTGTGTTAAAATGCCACTCAGCTGCAGGTGTGACCAAGCTGTGACCAAAGGGGTCAGCACCTTCCAACACCTCCAGGCCTGCCAATCTCAGAGCTAGAGAAACCCACAGGGAACGACTTTTCATCTTCTGCATAACCTCCTGTTGGGAGATTTTTCCAACAGAAAGTAGTTAAGCATTTCCATGCAGCTTCATTTCCTGTCCATCAGTGGCACGGCGCAGTCAGACTGCTGCGTCCGGCAGCTACCATGAATGCATGTCTTGGAGCTCCACCAAGGCTTATTCCCATAGAGAGATTGTTCAGTTCTGCTGGAGGTACTGAACAACACAGTAGCTCTTGCCAAAACGTTTCCTTGCACGTTTATCTAGCGATGTATAAAATGGCTATTCCTCTAGCATTTATCCATACCTATCCAGAAATTGCCTTTTTTTTTTTTATTAGAAATATATTGTCAGCTGTCAATTAAAAAGACTAAAAGTGTTGTATAGCTGTGGATAGAACGGCGTGAAACAGAAAGCATATGGCAAAACTAATCCAGCCCAGCACTGACAGCTGGACTAATCATCATAAAGGTATTGAGCATCAAGTCTTTCAGTAGATGGGTCAATAAAACATCTAGGCACACTTTTTAAACCCTGTGTACCACAGAAGTTATGTCCATGCTGACGTTCTGTGGCCTGTTAAGAAAAAACCTGGGTGGAGCAGCAAGACTCCCTATTTGTATAGCTAAATCCACTGACACCCCCTCAAAAACTCTCTCCGGTTAGACAGGGCAACTGTTACTGTGACCTCTCGGGCAGAAGCAGAACCTTTTCAAGCAACGCTTTGCAACTCCAAGGCATGCCTTTTAGTAGGAGAAGCAGCCTTCTCTGCCTCTCTCACTTAATTCCTTGCACAAAACAATTACTGTGGGCAAAGTGAACTGCAACTGCGAGTTCTGAATTCAATAGAATTTCTAAATCTGGAGCAAAGTAGCTCTGCTCTCGGGCTAAGAGCCTGGTAATCTTCAGTAAAGAAAAATCTTGATCCCTCAAAGGCCTGTGAATAGTACCACAGCTGAAAATTTGCCAGGGTTATTAGCTTCCCATCTGAAAACATAGATTCAGTGATGTAAAAATATCTTGAAAGACAACAATATAATATATCAAGGCAATAATGCAAAAAAGTATACTTAGCTCTCATCAACATAAAGCAATTTGATAGAGTCAGATAAATTTCCAAAATGACATTTATTGGAAATTTCAAACTGGGATTTTAGTTTATTTGAGATTCATCTGGGATTTCAATCAGTGTCCTAATCTGAGCTGAAAGAAAATTTCACAAGATTAGACTCTTTCATGGAATTTGCAGACTAAATTCTCAACACTAAGAGTTACTGATGGAAATAAAGTTATTCCTGTGTGTAGCTGTGCAGCACTGGGGCCTGCTAGAAACCAACAGAAAGGAAGCACCTAAATACTGCCGTAGATAAGTCTCTTTAGAGGGGGGAACTCACCTGCTTCTTCTGCGCTTTAATCTGATGTTGTCTTTAAAGCTGTCTTTAAAGGACTGAATATCTAAATAATGATCATGTAATGCACTGAATAGGCAGTCACTTACTATGTGCAGTCTATACAGTCACTTCTAACTGGGACACCCATCCTGATTATTTTAATTCCCTCTTTTGCCTTTCACCCCCTTCTTCTCTGCCAAGTTTTAATTTCCATACTGGGTTGTATCAACAGTGGTGGGAATAACGCTTCTAACTGTATCTCCACTTCTATTAAAAACAAACGTTTCCACATAAATCTGCTAATGTAAGGCATGCTATTCCTTACAATTTTTTCCCTGTTAATGATGAAAACAAATGAGTAAAGATTTATCTCTTTGACAAGTCATGTGGGTGTGAATCTTTAATTAGCATAAAACAGGTTTAGACTTCAAGTCCCTATAGGCGTGGGAATCACTTAAAGAAGAAAATCCCACTTGGTAAAGGTCTGGCTCAGGAAGCCAAGAATGTTATTTTAAGAGATACCTGTAAAGATGAAGATTGCAATCTTCGTGCACGTCAAGGTAAAAAAGCAAGCTATTTCATCTCCCAGAAACTCGGTGACCATACTTTGATGACAAGCCAGATGGCAGCTGTTCCCCAAACCTGGTGCCAAGAAAGATGATTGGAGCTGCAATTTACCTTCCGCGGTGAAGCTCAATGCTGGAGCATACCACAGCTGCGAATTTGGCTGCTGCCAGTAGGTGTGTGCACAGTTGGTTTCCACCCAATTTGGATTCATCAGGTAAGGGGCTGTATCAGTACCCAGCAATTATGAAATTGGCATGCATTGGATTGTTTACTCACAGTAATATTCCTACTGGACTTTATTAAAACACCATCTGTTGTCAGTGCAGACAAAGAATCAAACCAGAAATATCCATGAGAGGGAGAGAGAGTGAGCGCGCGAGAGAGCGGGAGAGCATGTGTGCACACGCGCGCACGCGCGTGTGCGTTCAGCTGTGTTGCAGGATCAGGTCACATTTCATATTCTCTTTTCTTTTACAGGTAGCTTTTCATAATATGGCTACATTCCTAATCAATATTTCCTCTCTCTTAATTCCACTTAGAAAATAAAATTACATTGGAAAAAAATTAAAACTGTGGTCAAAGTGAAGTTGTATCTCTGGGAGTCACGCCGGAATGGAAACAAACGAGTCTTTGCATACGGGTGGAACTCAACAACATTAGCTTTACTACAAATTAAAGCTGAAATTGTTGAAGAAAAAGTCACCTGACTGAATGATGTTCAGTTAGAACAAACTGAGTTTACTCATTCCGACTTAATGCGTAGTATATAGGGTGAGTAATAAAGGATATCTGCCAATAATAATATCTTTAGGGCTAGAGGAAAAAAAGGGACTAGCTTTTACAATCAGCTGTTTTCTCTTGCTTTCTTTTTTTTTTAGTCTTTCAGATGGGGATCAGATATTCCTAATACACAGCTGGTCTCCACAAATGGCCAAGTATAATTTTTCATATACCAGCATATAATTCCAGGTGAAATTAATTAGTTGGAATTCTTCATCAGGTAACACACTAATAAAATATGATGCAAGTAATTAAAAATGCAAATACCGGGAAGAGAGCAGTAAAACTTAGATATGTCATTTCAGTCCTACAAAAAGGCATCTGTCAATTTAGATCTTTAGTGCATGCACACACACACACACACACAAAAAAAAAGCCTTTAAAAATAAAAATGTAAACAAGTCCCAGTTCACATCGTAAGATTAAAGCTGTAATAAAGGGAGAGAACACAAGCCAAGAACACCCCCTGGGAGAAGGAGGAAAGTGTGTTAAAATGCTTGGGTTGTTTATGAACTAAGTGTTTGGAGATCTCTCAGTGCTGAATGAAGGATTTGGGGTATTTTAGAGGACCCACAGGGAGGTTGTTTACTACTACAGGGAGTCACTAAAGCCTGTTTTGCTCAGTATACCCAGCCATCAGAAGGAAAACATTAGTCCTGATGTAAGTGAGCACAATCTACCACCTGCAATGGGATTGTGCGTAGTCGAAAGGGAGGGCATTGCCCCAAATATAAGCCTGTCTGTGCTGCATTATTTAATTTCATCTTCACAGGAGCCTAAGTTCTTCCCTAAGTCAGAGCCATAAAACCCGACATCGCAGAAGTTTGACTCCGGGCAGAGTAGAGCATAATGTCCATGACTAAGGTATAATTCCCTTTCCTCTGTTTTCCTCCTCATCGTCACTGCTCCTCTACCGAATGACTTAAGCCCTGAGCCACACATGTGCGCTCTTGTAATCTACTCTGCCAAGCCTAGGATGGGTCCGGTGCATTAAAGCAGCAATTTCTCCAACAATATGTGCCCCCAAAATCTAGGCTCTTGTTTTTTGCAGCCCACAGAGGACTAATCGCAAGTTTATACCAATGTTCCTCAAATCAGGAGGTTACAGGACTTTGCTTTCGTGCTTTAGTTTTATTTCTTTATTTATTCTCTTAACGGGAGGAACATAACATTTTGCCTTGATTTATATCCTGTGAAGAACTTTTTTTTTTTTAAACCATCTTGTCCATTGCATCCTTCAGAACATCCAAGGAGCAGGTTCATCTTTTTAACTACGCACATTTCCGCTGTTGCAACTAAGATGTGAGTTTTCTCTCTCTTTCCTCTTGCTGGTAATTTTGGCCAAAACAGGGTGCTACTCACCACTTTCAAAACCCATTCTGCCACATGGCCTGGAGCTGTGGAGTTCAGCCTCCCGTAAGGGCAAGGCCAGCTCCACAGGCGGCCAGACCAGGCAGGTTAGGAGATAACACAGACGTGAACTGTCTCCTGGGGACCAGCCCCTGTAGAATCAAAGCTCCTCTGCAATGGAGGAGGCCTCCCAGAGAGGCAGAGACCAGAATGATTTTGCACATGTTGAAGCTGAACCACAAACCAGAGCGCTGATTAGGTTTCACAGCCCTGGGAAACGCTTGAAAGGAATACCAAATAATAGTGACTCACATCAGACTTTCTTACACACACCAGATGAAATGAGGGAAAGTAGCAGGATTCATACCCGTCCCCAACACCTAGCCCTTTTCAGCCTCAGACATTCAAGGTTTATGAAATGGCAGCGCTTAGAAAAAGGAGGCACTTGGATCAGTACTGCACCAGTTAGACCAGGTGGACTCCCACCCTTCACTACATCATGAAACATGAACTCTCTTTAAGCGATTTAAGTTGAATCTCTTAGAGGGAATACAGCGCTCACAATCTGACCTTCCAATGGCTTATTCTTCCCAAATGCTAACATTTGAAATGTGGATTTAAATGATTTGGAGGTTTTCAATTGCTCTGATAATACTTAAAAGCAAGAGGCAAGCTTCCCAGTAACGCCGACCTCTCTGAAGAAGGAGAAAGACAGTTCCTATCACAAAGTACATTTTTATTCTGTGTATCTATTCAGCCTCCAAGCCTCCTCTATGGGGGTGGTGGGCAGGGGAGAGGGGAAGAAAAATAACTAAATACATAAAATGAAGCTGCCAACTGTTCCACAATGGAAAGGTTTTTACGATCCACAAGTCCATTAGGAATTCAACAGAAGCAACTAATTACAAGAACCAAACAATCATCCTCCCCGAAGTGCAGCATGTAGAAATGACCTGTTAGAAAGATGGATGCCAAATGTGTTTGCCAGCAGCAGGGCCAGGGTTTGCCCCGCGCGGGAGCTGGAAGGGCACCGCTGGCACACGCGCTGCCTCCCACCCTACCTGTGCATCGGCACTTCCAGAAGAGTCTGCCACGCTGTGCAATGCAAACATGCTGAGGCTGCGTAACATCTGTGCCAGCACTTCTGCATCCTTATAAATCATTTCCCAGCTCTTGCTGGGGCAAGAAGGAAGAAAATGTTGGCATATAAATGTAAATCACTGTATGTCCTCTGGAACAGAATAATAATTGCGTTGATTTACCAGCCATGCACTGTTCCTGGGGACGGATGGGAAGTATTGGCAAAGAAAGGTCTCTACTTCCAGCAAAAGAACAGATTTGCTGAACTACACAAAAGGGGTTGGAATAATCAGAGATGCTTCTGTCTACAAAATTTGTTTCCTGTTAGACTGAGCATGAGGGCTTCACCTCATTGCAGGTTGAAATGTAATTACTTCACCTCTGGTCATGTCCAAAATAAAAGTGTACAGGGACGTTAGTGAATCAGTTACATGGTGAGCACATAAGGGCAATTTTTTCCCTCCTACGTGGGGCTGTGGATCCCTCTGAAGCCACCGGCTGCAGGCATTCCCAGGCAGAACAGAGGTATTCTGAGATACTGAACAAAATACGTGAATGGTCCAAAATTTCAAAAGCATTGTCCCAAATAAGGAATCCACCAACTTGAGTAAATTACAGCTTACTTACTTTCCTTGCCTTAAAACCCAAATAGGAAAACTTAGCTCAATTGAGGTCAATGATAAAACTCCCACTGAGACGAAGGTTTTACCCATCAAATCTACTGTCACTTTGTGACTACAACTGTGAAGCCTATGACCCACTTTTCAGGGTTTTGTGCATTTTTTTCCTCTCAAATTCTTATTTAAAACAAGCTCACTATCATATTTAATCTCTCACCACCTACAAATTTGTTATGAAAAGAACAAGATTACTCTAGCGCACAATAAGACCATCAACCTAAAGCCACACCAATGCAATGAAACGCACACGAGTCAATTCATACTTTCTCATTACCATCCAGCAAGAACACTTTGTTTAATTTTCCATACCATATTGACCACAATAAAATAGCTAAAGCAATTTTACAGATGTTTCATGATTTTGTGGGAGATTGCCAGACTGCTTTTCTTATATGACAGTTATATGATGCTAACAATTACTGTCAAGACATACACTGATATTTCATAATAATATTATTCTCTCAAAATTTTCTGTCTGTATTCTGCACCCGTACTTTATGAAAACGCAATCACTCAAACACACGCAGTCTGGTACATTTCATCGTATTATCTGTTCCAGTTGTTCTGCTGAAGCTGGAAACCTTTTGTGAGTCACACCGTACACCGGGGGCTGAATCCACAGTCCATACACTCCAGAGCACAAGCAGAACTGCACGAAAATGCATGTGATCCAAAAGTTTTGTTCTAGGGCATCTAGACTGCAGTTTAAAAATACGTATATAAGTACCACCTGTGAAATAGCATGTTGTATTTCAAAACAATACTGTAGCGTTAGTCTGAATACTTTAGAAGTATTTTTACTGGTTTTACCTGTATGTGTGTGCCAGATATTTTTGTGGACTTCTCTTAGGTCCCAGTATTTTTTTTTCCTTTTATGTAACTCTTATTGTGAAAGACCTAGACACTTCATAATTTTTGAGTGTGTGCATGGCAGAAGGTAGTAATGTCCGAGATCAAAATTCCAAATGACAGAAATATCGTAAGGTTTTTGTCAAACCTATGTCAAACAAAACCTGTGATAGCAGGTATTATGTTTGGTAACAAAATTTCAAGAATTATATACACAGGATAGTGTATATTATATACTACTTCATTGTTATAGACTTCATTCTCCTACATGATACATCATTATTATACTACTTCATTATATATTTCATTATTATATACTGTTTCATGATCAACCAGTACCTTACTGTGAAGATCACCAAAGACCAAACAAAGCAAGGCAAAAAGCAGGCAAAGCCAAACATGAGAATCTATTTTTACAAGGAAAAAAGTGCCAGAGTCACTCTGATGTGTAGCATCCTTATTTTTAATGCCTCAGGTGAACAATACCAGACAGTAAATTGCACTGCAATCAGGGTATCCAAAACGATTAACAAAATCACCTAATATTTCAAGAAGTTAAACCTTAGGCTTTCCAACACATCTCAGACCTAAAAATATTCTTCTTACTTAACATAAGTTACTTGAATGCCCATCAACTAATCTAAGCAAGTTACACAAGATGCATTTCAGGATGGGACGAGTCATCATCTGGCAGTGCCAGCTTTCTCTTCAGGAGAACTGAGCAACTTGTTTAGGCTAGAAATCAGCAGAACCAAGTGTACTTCAGACAGGCACCTGGGATGCAGGCAGAATACGTTTGGGGACGTAAGTGAAAAGTTCTACAGAAGTTACCTTGCTGTTCACTGGACACCCAGCCAAGCATGAAAAAAGCTGTTTTCAGAAAGCCTACTCAACAGTGACAAACTCTATGCAGCTTTGAGCTTGCAGATTCATATTCCCAAATTAAACATATTTTTTAAAAATGTCTGCCAGGTACACATGTCCATGACCTCAGAGTCCGTGCCGAAGAATTAAGTAAGCACAGTCAGAAAAATGGCAGCTAGATGTATGGGTCCTCACTTTTACCACATCACAGAAACCTGACTGAGTAGCACCAATCTCAACCCACTTTTTCCCAAAGGAAAATGTATTTCCTACTTTTCCTGAAGTGCTCCTACTGATGGTAACATGTATGTCCACCTATCCACCACTGGATAAAAAGGTATTCAGTGCTAACAGCTCCACAGCTATAATCCAGACTTCAAACTCTGTTTTCTAATAAGAAAGAAAAATAAGAAAACAAAACCAACAGTGCCATTTAGCAGATGTCCAAAAGCTCTGGCAAGCAGATCTGGGGCCAGTGCTCAGGGATTTTGTCTTCTCATGTGGTCGTATGGCTTTTTCATAAGAAACATACAGCTTTACACACTCTGTGCAACACATTTAATGCTGTCTGTCATCTAATATTCTTCTTCTACCTCCAAAAGAAAACAGAGGCGAACAGAAATGAACTTGACAGTCTTTCCTACCAAATCAAACTCACCAGCATACCGAAGCCAGGTAGGTCTCCATCGCCAAGGCAGCCATCAACAAATCTCCAGCTGAATCTTTCCTCAATACCCCATTACCGTTTCATGTCTGACTTGAAATCATGAAATGAGCTGGTGAGATAACATATGCAGAAGTTCTAGCGATACACTCTCTGTTTCGGATGCAAATAACAATCTCCCAGCATTCACTTAAAAAGCAAAACAATGCCTAGATGGAGGCCAGCTGGTTAAAGCAATTCTCATATCTACACAAATAAACCAAGCCCTATAAATACTCGTTAAGATACTTCTCTCAAACTTCATTAAAAAAAAATGAGAGATTGCTATTTATTGTTGTTATTCTATCTATTTAAAAAATCTTGCGATACACTCAGACAGAAAGGTGCTGGGGGACACATAAAAAGAGAGGAGGAGAGACAGAGAGAGAAAGAAAATACCGCCTTTTTGGAAATGAGAGTCACTTTATTGAAGAAATAAAGATTTCCTATATAAAGTAAAATACTAATCACCGCAGTTTGCATAAAAGCTCTGCCTACGGATTCTGAATAAGAGATACTTCTCTAACTTCTGTGTTTTCCTTGCTCTTTCTTTTTATTTATTATTTATTTGTTCTTCTGTTCTCCTGATAGAAAGAAAAAAAAAAAAAAAGGTGGGTAGTCAGGCAGCTTGGAATTGTAAGCTAAGAAATAAAGATTTTTCTGTATCTAAAAAAATACTTTCTAAGGAAATCCCACAACAAGCCCACCCGTCACCTTGACCGCCTTCTCAGATTTGGCTCCGTGGTGAAGCTGTGCTTTGTGCTGGGGTCTCTCAGTAGAAGACCTGACTCTGAAGTTTGATATTCAGATTTGCTGCAATTCGCCAGAGCATTGTGGTATGTGTGCCTGGTTGTTACATCTTCCACCTCTATAGCCATAATGCCAGTAGATACTACTAATTAACAATAAACCAAAGCACTACACCAAAATCAAAATGCATTTAGGTTCGTAATTTTTTTGGTGTTCAGATTTTTGTATTTATTTTCAATACAGAGAAATGACAATAAATTGAGACCACTTTGGGCTTTTAAAAATTATTTTGCAGAACCCTTTTTCTTCTGTTGACCCTTTCTTCTTGAGTCCTTGTTTCATTAATTTATATCTTGCCTCATGCACTAAGTCTCAGCTGTGGAGGCATTTCTAGTTTGTCTGGGCAGTCCCCAGAAAAATGGGACCCCAAGCCCTGTTTTGCTTTTCTAACTTATAAACATTTAGACAATTATAGTAACAAAATGTGGATATATGATATAGCTTAATGAATGTTGGAAATGTAGTAGAGGTATGTAGGTACTGCATGTTCATTCATAGATTATGTACAAAAATCTAGACACTTTCTCATGAAAATACAATAGAGAAAGAACAGTTACATGATTTGATGCTTTCTCTTCTTCAACATCTTCAATTTTAATAAAAAGTCTTTGAATGTGGAGTAAATCCTTGTTAGCAATTGAAAAATGCTGCTTCACAGATTATTCTGCTTCTGCTACCCCAACCATCAATTTTAATTCTGAAGTACAGCTGAGTTTAGCAGTGCTACAGGGATTCATTTTCTTTGAGGACAACAAAACATCCTGAAGAGAAACATATAGCTGTGCTATATTCCTGCTTTGTACCAAGCAGGCACCTAAGTTCACCACTTCTGGTGTATAAGTAGTATTTATCTGTGCTGTGTGTGGATGCAGTATAGCGATCAGGAAGCAAATTTTCACCAGGATATAGGCGAGCAATTATACTGACATGAGTCAATGGTCATTGGTCAGAGAGATGGCAAGGCGGCTCAGATCCTGATGTTTAACGATAGGGCCTTTGCCTTGAATAATTACAAATCTTACATGGCTGACACGTCTTAATTCATGAGATCCTGGTGTGTATAATTGGATAGAAGTATGAACTTGATTACACTAGTGAACTTGCTTTCCAGAGGTAAAAAAAAAAGTGATAGCAGGCTTCTTTGTCATCAAAGGGTAAAGAAATGTGACAATCTGGGAACCAGTTTTAGGACCCCATCTGCTAAACCAGAGAGAAATCAAGATTTTACAGTTCTATAAATATTTTAGTGTATGCCATCATTTATGAACTCTGGCAGCTATCATAAAATCTCTCTGACTTTTGTTACAACTGCATATAAGGCCAGAAAATTGCATCTCATGGTAAACCATAAAAACCTAAGTAAAAGCACCATTCCTTTCAGTATATTCTAAAAATATACAACCTCCCTGTCAGTACATGGCAGGGTAGTTACCATCCCAAGATGCCTGTTTCTCTCTCATTTTTTTTTTTATCTGATCTTACCCTGGTCTTTTCAAACCCTTTTGTATTTCAGTATCCTTTTATGTTCCATAAATAACAGCCATCACAATATAACAGCTGAAATAGCTTTTACTTTGTCACAACGTACTGTAAGCAAGAGACACTTGGGTGATGCTAATGCCATGGATACAGGAAGAATTTATGCTGACCTTTTCTCTAATTGTTCCTGAAATGATTTTCATTCACTGGTGAGTTTCTTTAGAGCCCTGAAAGGGAGCTAGCCTCAGAGCAGGTTCTGATGCTTTAATCACCCAGCAGAAAAACCTCTGTAAAGAAAGATATAAATAAAGAGTTATCCTGAGATTAACAATGCTCCTTTTAAGCTTAAACTTGCAGTCCTGCCCTGTGCTACAAATTGTCTCTAAAAGACATAGAGAACACGTATCATCAAGTTTGTGATTGCAGAGGATATTCTGACATTCCAGGTAGGACCTGCACAGCTTGCATTACAAGACAATACTGGCTAAAATGTAAATAATTACAATTAGCCTGACTAATAGTAAATTATCGTTTATCTCAGCAAAGTTTCTAGAACACACTTCCTTGAACAATTCTTAGGAGGGAAGCAAACAAGAAAAGAGACAATCACTTTATTAAAAATAAACAGGGAAGTCAACAGGTTATCAAAGACCCTAAATTCAGGAAAGAAATTTATCAAATTTAAGGCTAAATTTCAGAAGGTGCCTAGACAGCACAAGATGTAAAGTCTCTGTTGTCTCATTTGCACAGGCAAAATAGAAAGCTAAGCACTGAAGTGACTGCACACGCAACTATTTGCAGAATAAACGCACAGATAGGTTTCTGACATGCTTGTTACGCACTTGAGCTGGGCATATGCCTTTGCAAAGGCGATTAGCTAAAACACTGGACATGTTGCTGCTTCTTTTTCATCCAGCTTAAGACTTTCTGTGGCTCCTAGTATTACTATGCCTTAGGACCTGCATTTGTTTTTATCAAACATACAGTTTGATCATTCATAAAAAATACAGAGTGGTCTCACATATGTATATATGCATATATACGTATGTGTATGTATATATGCATATTATGTGCTATATATATGAGGTATTTATGGACAGTAAAATAATAAATAACAATTCTTTTCTTTCTATTTTTCTTTCTTTTCTAGTACATTCAAATTGTTGCTAACTAATTTGTTGCGTCCTCTTTTAAAAATATTAAATGCTTGGTCAATACCTGGAAAAATTATTACGGAAATTTATCCTTGAGATAACAACTCCATTGACCTCATCTTAGTTACCAGAGAGGTTAATTTAGTGACTGGTGCCTGAGTAAATGTAAGAGAGATTTCAGTAATTTTTGAAAGGTCATGCTCCATTCAGTAGCAGTTGTGCTTCTTTCTCACAAAGAATTTTCTTCCTTGATGAGCACACTGATTCCTATACACAGTGCAATCGTTTAGGACAGCTTTAAAGCATTTTGGAGTCTGAATAAAAATGATCTGCTATGGATCATAGGAATGGTTTTGCTCTTTGCATTATCTCCTCTCCTCTAGTCTCAGCTCCGCTAGCTCATCTAGGTGATGGAGGCCAACAAAATGTGTCCCCTTCAATTTCTATCACTGTATTCTCTTTTATAAACAAGTGCATTTCAGGGGTTTTTTTTGAGTCTTTAGGTGTTCTAAAACAAACAGAGAAGGATAGACATGGGTCCTGTTTTGCACTATGAATCAAATTCAAGCCTTTGGTTATTTTGATCTGTTCAAGCTACTGCCCATTTCTTGAAATTTCATTAATTTCATTTTAGGCAGGATTTTCCTCAGAATCCATGTCCTGGTCCAAACGTAGAAAAGATTTTCTTTGTAAAATTCTGAAGCCACTAGATAATGATGTTGTCAGGAAAATAATTTTACTTCTTTTACTCTCCATGATATTTCATGGCCTGAAGAGCAGGCAAAATTTCTGCTACAATAAAATAGTTAGGCAATAAACGTAGTCCACATGGGATGTGTAACTAAAGTCTTAGTATATTATGGTCTTCCTGATGTTGCATCTTCAGACAAACATACTGTCTTTCTTCTTTTTGTGGCTTCCAGGTTGCTAGTCCCCCAAAACATTGTTTCCTTATATTCTATAAAACTGGCTTTTCTATCAGTTTAACATAATGTTTTTTCCCTATGTCACATCCTAAGAATAAAAAAAAGTCTATGACCTAATCCACCTTCCATTTATACCAGTGCAAGTTCACTGATGACAACAGTGCTTTGTCTAATTTATGACAGGAGGAGAACGAAGCACAGAGTCTCTCAGCCTTTTCAGAAACAGGCTTTGAGCCAAAACCTGTGAGGTCACTGGGATCTTTTCCACGGATTTCAGCAATCTCTGCACCAGAGTCCTAACGAGGACTCTGATGGCTTTGATACCAGCTGCAGCTGATTTCAGGAGAGGCTACACAGCAGTGAAAAAGTGAGCTCAATGGACACACAAGGATTTACTGCTGGATTTTCCCCCTTTAAATTCAGTGAGTGAAGTCCTGTCTCCAGAATATGGAGACAGGAGAATTCCTAACATCAACACGACCAGAATTTCACCCACCATCTAAGTACAAACACACAGCTTAACTTGCCCGTATTATAAGCATCTGTACCAGCAAAACACAGTGACTTTGGGACACCCAGGAAGAAAGCACGGGAACATACTTTTTGCAGCATATTTCTTAAAACAGCACAGAACTCCGATCTACAGAAAGAGAAAGAGGCAAAACTTAAATGAAGGGCTAAGAGAGATGACCAAAAGGTAAAGAGGTAAACACTTTACCTGTAAACCAGGAAGCTGTAACATGTTCCATCCCATGGGATCGCAGCGTCTGCTCTCCATTTAGCAAATTGCCCTGGACTACATCCCTTTTCAGGGCAAATTGTTACAGAGTGCACGAGCAACGCTGATAATAAATCCTAATGGTGATCAGAATGAAAATAATAAATAGCTTCACTTAATACTTTGAAGCTTTCTATATATGCTGCTAAAGATACAACACTCATTTCTTCAAATGGAAGATTTTCTTTAAAAAATAAGAAAATAAATAATTCAGTCTTTCTGTTGCCTATCACTCCAGCCTTTAAAATCAAGATCCCTTTTTCCCCAGCTCATATAGGTTCTAATTCAAGCGAGCATGTGTTCTTCATGTCCCATGGCTGGTGTTAGTTCACAAGACCCTCCTCATTACACTCTATGCGGAAAGCCTATGCAGTGTGCTTGGATTGCTCTTGACTTGTGAATAAGATGGAAAGGTCTCTTCACTCACCTGCTGATGTACATGGGATTTCTGAGGAGGCAGCAGGACAGCGATTCATGCTTGGCCTCATAACACCTTTCTTTGTCCCTTCTAGCTTTCTGCTTCAACTTCTGTCATCACCATCAGCTTTTGCACTACCTTGTAAGAGGTGGCATCATCAGTTGCCCATGAGACAGACACCATAGTTGACAGACAACAAATAAATACACTGAGAGCACAAACAAGCTCTCAAGTTTACTTCAATTCAGGGGAAAAAAAAAAAAAAAAAAAAGCAAGTACCAAGTTGTCAGGTGGAAGTGGGATTTGCAGTTTCCCAGACTGTCCATATATTACTTGGATTCTGCAAAGAGCTTTTAGGGAAGAAAGTGAATGGTTTAATCCTCCAGGCTTCTTGGTTTTTTGCTTAATTGGTTTAAAAGTTTTTAATTTTTGTTTGTTTAATGCTATAGATGAGCTACACTTAGTTCTACACACCTTTTGAAAAAGAAAAGAGAGCATCTTTGGATGTGGAGAATTTGTTCAGTCCTACCTTAGCAAGATTCCCGCTCCCAACTCTCTTCCCTGCTGCGATGTCACATCTCTGTGGAAACAACATGGAAACACCTTGGAAAGACATAAGAAACAGCACGCCACATACCAGCTCACAGCGATCGCTTTGAACTGACACATAGTGGTGGGCTTGTGTGGAAATATTAGACTGGGAACTGATACTGAGGCCTGGGAATGCCTCTGCCAGGAGGACAGCAGCCTCAGGCTGGAAAGCGAGCAGTCACTTCAGCCAGCAGCCGTGTGTTGGACGGTCCAGGCCCGAGCCCTCACTACGTGCAAAACAGTCACAGCTGATTTACAGCCAGCGAGGGGCTGCCTTTGATTTCTGTCCGTGTCTCTAACAGTACTCCTACATGTGTTTCATTCTAGCCCATGATTAAGGTGCACAGAGCTCACTCAAGCAGTTTTTTAAGATTAAACAGACATTTCAGGGCTTTCCTCAGTTTCATCCTTTACCTTGCATTTCACTGGAGAGCATGCTGGTCTGTTAGGCTGATAACGCCTCCAAATGAACGGGTCAGCTGCCAACGCAGGGATAATCATCACACAAAGATAATCTCGTGTGTCCAGGTTCCCAACAGAATAAGCACCTACACATTTGTCACACCACAACCTCCCTTCTCTGTACAACCAGGCGGAGTTGTGACTATGATAAAGGGCAGAAGCCTGATAGGAAGCTAATTCCCAAGCACGAAGGGCAGCTGGGCAGAATTGCACCAAAGCCAGGTGTGCTGTCCCTCCTGGGTGCACAACCGTGCTCAATCAAAGGGCTCCGGTGAGTCGTAACCCCCGGGAGCACAGCTCACGGCACCACGAATTGGTAGCCGAATCCCACATGAAAATGTCACGCGAGTGCTTGACTTCCTGTGGTACACTGGTCTGTAGACATTCGTAAATGAAAGATACAATTAGTCTAGCTGCTTTTTTTTCTCCACTATTGGACTTAAAGGTCTGAAGCTAAGACCTGAATATCCCCAAGAGGGAACATGGTTTTCAGTAAAGGCAATGGATGGAGGCTTAGGACAGCTGCGCGGTCGGTTCCCCAAGGAACACCTGGCAAGCAGATCAGCACAGGTCCTTACAACTCTGTTTTCCCATGGATATCGGCACCTTCCCAGCTTGGGGACATAACCTAACAGTGCAAAGGTATCTTAGGTCTATGGTTAATTACCCCCACGCTGGTCAGCGCGTTTAGCTGGCCACATGCATACGTGGAGCCTGTACCAGGCATAATTATTTAGCTTAAGCTTCTCTCTGTGCCTCCTACTGTGTCATGGCTTGACTATCCAAGTACATGCATACCATAAACTGAGGCAACTTACTTGGTAACTGATACCTCGATGTGTTCATATGTTTGCATGATGCTGACAGTGCACAGCCGTGGGAGCGGTCAAGCTTGTAAGGTGTCATGTGTCATCTCTGAAGGTGATTAAAAATATCTCAAACAGAAATAAGTGGAAGTTTCACCAGCTGAGAAGAGATTACATCAAAGACAACTGTACACTTGTGAAAAAAGCAGATGTTACACCAAAGCATATCTAAAAATGGCAAGCATAATTTAAAAAGATAGAAACAAAAACCAGAAGTCCTTCCTTCCAAAGGGACAGGCTGCTCACTCCCTTCTGCTCACACACCACCATGTAGGAAATGGGCCAAAAGCATTTAGCATCTGGTTGTGAAGCAGGCATTGGTACCACCAGTAGGTGAACTGGAGGTCAGCAGAGAGTCTGCTAGAGTAATGACAGGCCAAGCAACATGTGCCTCGTTGCAGATGTTAATACCACGCCGTCTGGGTACAGCACAGGACTCCGTAACCGGAAAACTCTGGGTGCTGTGCTGAGGCACCTTATTCATGAGGTTTTGACAGAGAATGAGATGTGACTTCACTGTGTTTCGCTATTTTCTTTGGGTGACATCTACTCAGTGTAACTGTGCTTGATGATCTTTTGCCGGAATGGACACTTGTATTGAAATCTCAAAAAGATGTGCATTGCTGTAAGCCGTATTTCAAACTCATAGGCTTCCAAGAGGTTTGGCCTATTCAGACCTGCTTAATTAATACGCCTCTTTTCAGTCATCACCTCCAAGGCTGTTGACACCAATATATTTTTTTAAAAGCTCAATGAAATGTCCCAGTTTTGTTTTGCATGACTTTTGATTACTGTTAGTTTATTTCCACGCTTTTAGGGACAGATCCCCACTGGCTTAACTTGGTATGCAGAGAAGCTAGCCCCTTACCGCAGAAATTAACTCAGTTTTATGTTTTTCAGAATGCAGTTGGTTGAGGGCAAAATTCAGTATAAAGCTCACAGACATGTTGATCTCTCCATAAATACTAAGTTTATGGACATGAACAGCAATCAGCTGATTGCTGTAACAAGCTCTGTCATATGAAAAGGCTGAGATTACAGAACTCAAGCCAGAAGAATTGGCCCCTTTTTATCATTAAACCAGTAACAGAAATTTTTTTAACAGATTTTGTTTAGCCATAAATGTTATTACATATACTTCTAGCAAATTTTCATGCTACTATATTTTTTAGTAGAAAATGTTCCAGGAAGTAATCTTTTAAACTAAATATTTATCAAAACGTTACAGTAAGAACACAAACATTTCAGCCAGTGTAACTAAATCATTCAACCAGGACAAAGAAAATGTACTTCTAATATTTAAGGTAGAGAAAATTAATATAGCATGTCACCCTATTAATTACAGCTGTTCACATTTCCTTATAAAGCCATCAAGAATGTCAGCTATCCACATTTCATCGTTTCAAAGTATAGCTCTAAAAGGCAAAATCTTACCCTGAAGTTCAAGAAGACCATCTAATAAAACAACAAGAACTGATGAACAATCAAAGACACATCGCCTTTTACAGAATTACTTACAATGATCTTCCTGAAATCAACAAAAAATTTCCCTAGATGACTAGTCTTCAAGTCAAGCAGAATTTTCCAAGCCTGACCCCTATTGACTGAAAATACTGGGAACCTTCTCCCTGGTATATATGAGTACTGGATCAAATCCTCACTTAATCAAGTCTGTTCTCCAAATCAGCCCAAGAATTCAACCGTGGCATAAACAGAATAAATTAAATTATAGCTATCTATCAGCCTGATACTGGGCATATATGCTTCCATTAATACATACTGGCAGTCTTAAACTACTGGGGAGTGTGTGAGTGAAAAATAGTTTGAAAAAAAGTGCACAGAAAATATTCAAAGTCCATTAAAAAAAAAAAAGTTCTTCACTGTATAAAACCACAAAGGCCTTGAATCAATTAAATAAAAAAAGGTATCTGACATCTCATATTAAACTATCACATTTGGAAGGTACAAAAATACAGCAATGAAACTTCACTCAGCAACAACTGGGAATGACAAACACAGGCTTACAAAGACTCCCAGCAGGAAGAAATCACTGTATGCCTATGATAATGGGGCAAGACCTGGCTGAAACAGGGCAGTTGGGTTTTTGGTGGTGTTTAATCCTTTTCATCCACTCCCCTCCTCTCTCTCACCCACTGGGCTGCTTGGTTTTTTTCTTAAATATCTGAGCAGAGTGGATCTCTAGCCAAGCCTTCAGCCTGCACAGCTGGATAGCCCCATCAGGTGTCCTCAACGCTCAGGCGACTTGTAGCCGCACTGTACTCTCACGTCAGCTGTTAGTTCCCATCTGAGTTTTGGTTTGGTCTGGTTTGGTTTTTGCTCCAGAAGAAGTAGTGTGCGGTGCCATATAAGCGCTGCCAAGTGGCAAGTTGGATGTGTCAGTGCTGCAGCTCCCTTTCATTTCAGTAAATCAGTGGTCCTTACAGTACTCATTTTCTCTTTGCACTGTTAATATCTCTAGACCCTCATCATACACTGTGGTTGAAATATTGTTGTTATTACTGGGTCTTCTCCACCTACTCTCTTTTCCAAATTGTATTCACATATTATCTATTCCATCTTCCAGGCTGTTGAGAAAAGATGCTGTAGAAAACTAAGCCATATGCCAATTCCTGCAAACACTCAGTTTCAAACTCCCCACGTCAGAAACCTGTTGTCATTTGTCCCAACTTTCCCTTTGGAAACATTTAGCCATTTTCAGCCAATGTAACAGCGTTCTCATCCCTGCCAACTAGCATTATTTTCCAAAGGCAATTTTGTGAAGAACACGACCTAATGTTTTCTTAACACCCAGAAATACCACCTCTGTCCTCTTCCCTTCATCTGCCCTTTCTGTCGTTCAGCTGAGAACAGCCACAGTACACAAGCTGCTGTGGCACAGTTTGGCACCGGTACTTGCTACTTCTGTAGTAGCCTTCTTTGCTACTGGTTTTCAGATTTTCTGTCCTAATAGCTCCATCATTTTACTGGACAGGCAGATTACATTTACTAGATGCTAAAGGACCAGACTTCTTTTCCCCTCTGCTCACTTCCCCTGCACTTTACAGTCTATGCTTTACATACTCTGTTTTATTCCAGGGGCCAGTGGTTTAGCTTTCAAAAGTACCCCTTAGTGATTCAGTATGTTCATAAATTTCCATAAGATAAGGGAACTCGCATCACTGTGTCCTGGTGATTTCTGCATTTAATTTTCTCAGGTATTTACTTACCTGCATTTATCAATAACCATACCATCTATAATCTTCATTGCTTCTTAATTGCCCATATTCTTTTATTTCCCTTTAAATGATAGATTCAAAAAAAGCAGCTTAGTGGTTCAGTCATATTAAAATCATAATTGATTTTGCCTCACTCCTCATTTATTAATGGACTTACACTACCTTCTCACTAATAAACCTCCCAGTAATGAGTTTAGTCCGCAGAGGATACATTTCCACCTCAACAAACCACCAAGCAATTTAGGACAGTTGGTAGTCTCTGCTTAAGGGAGTCCGAAAACTGGAATAGAAATTTATGAAGGCCATAATTAAAGTACTTTTAGAGAACTGTGTGGGGAGTTTACGGACATTCTTTGCACCATGCCCATCTGTGGTCAGTGTAATTAATCCTTCACTCGCAATCCAGTAGGAACTTATCTGCACTGATAATTTTTGATAAAGTGGAAGCTTCAGGTACTTACACAGCGATCAAATTCTGGTCCTTTTCGTCCTCTGAACAGAAGAGATTTGTGAAGGCAATGAGGGCAGATCTTTCTGGAGCTGCTCAGCGCTGGGGAAGGCGTGCAGACAGCAGAAAAGCCATTCGCTGGGATACCGGCTGTCCCAGGTGTGTGGAAAGCCCAGCAAGGCCACAAAAATCAGAAGCAGGACTTTGCCAGTTCACAGTTATTAGTGGGAGAAGATTACCTCACGGAAGTAAAATATAACCAGTAGTTTCTGCTGGAATTACTTAAATGAAAGCACAGTTATACACTTGAAGGAGGGAAGGTCACTGGGCTGAGAGACGACGCAGAGAGACAAGCGAAACTCTTAGATTGCAAGGGTTTAATCATGTCCCTTTCTGCATTTAATGACAAGTCCCTGTGACCTTCTTTCCCTCCAGGACTGTAAGATTTTAGGGGCAAGAAACTTACTTGTCCAGCACCTAAAACACTGGGGTCATGGTACAGGCGGGGGGGTTCTCATAAATCCAAGCTAGTATTGCTGCCTAACAAGAAACTCCTGTAATGGTGCTATTTTCTCCTGTCCTCACACACGACTACCTAGAGACATGAGAAAGAGGACAGCGAGAGGAGCCTTCCTCCCTGATGGTCTGTGGGAGCTCCGTCGCAGATCCTTTGGTGACTGATAGGAGGCTGAGGGGAAGAACATGGGCTAAACTGGGGAAGAGGAGCGTCCTGCTGGCCTCAGCCCTCCAGCTGACGCCACGACCTCGACCTCGTCGGAGCGACTGTTGACTGGGAGTCAGATGCTCCCCGTTTTGCACCTCACAGGGAGGGTGGTGCTGAAGTCTTGCCTTTTTGATTTGCTGACGCTTAACGCGACTTTGCAAAGGCATAAATACCTCCTAATGTATAAGGGAGAATCAGGCCTAGAAAGATTAATCTTTGGGTAGAAATCACTTGCTTTCTTCTGGATCTCTCCTTTTGGGATCTTGGGATTCTGGAGGTATCATGATTCACATTTTTGGTGAGCTCTGGGATGGACAGTGCATGTTTCTCTTCTTGCCATTTTCTTACTGTTTACCCCCTTTTTCACACGCATAAATACAAATGCTAAAGGGAGATCAGTCCAAGACTTTACATTCCTCTGTATGCAAGTAACCCACATACAGTTTTATCCATGGTAATTCATCACTGATAAATAATTAACAAACACACACATGCACACAAAAATTCGTGTGCCAACCCGTCAGAATAACAGCAAACTAAACTCCCTCTGCACTGAGATAAACAATTCTACTAAGTGAAAAGGAATGTAAAATCTGGGAGGGGATGCAGGGAGCAACACGGGAGAGTGCAGCTTTTCTAATAGCATTTTTAGTTGTCATTAAACACGGTCAGGGTTTCCAAAGCTAAAATACATGTTAACACATTCCAAAACACTTCTATTAAAATATTTTTTCAGTACTTCAGTACAGCAAATGATGCAAAGCCAAAATTCCCCAGACAATGCACAGAACGTTAGAGAATTAGTTTAACATTCTGAAAACCCTGCAATTTTATTTAAACAAGTTCTTCCCTACCCAATTCCCTGCAGAGAAGTATTGTACCCTTTTGTTGATTGTAGTGGACATATTGCAGATCTCCGATTACCTTCCCAAAGGACCACCCACTACAAGAAGTTTTTGTGTTGCAAGCACAGCTTAGCTCATTCCTCTCCCTCTCCTATTCACCTTCTTTTGTCTTTTCGGCTTGTTTTTCTCTTTTTTTTTTCCTCCCTTTTAATTTTCTTAGCATTCTCATACGCCGCAGATGAGCTGACAGACTAGCCTGCCATCTGTTCTTTCATGACATGGTGCAACCTAATCAATTATCCCCAAACCACTTTGGAGTAAATAAAATGTCTACAATAATAATAATTAGTCAGTTAAAAAGAAAACAGCATCGTGCAACTCCTGGTGGGAATTAGGTAGATTTCAGAACACAGCATTTTACTAACTGAAATTATTAGACCAGGAGAAGACAACTTCTGGAGGAAAAAGTCACCTTCAGTAATTTATTCTGAGACATAAGACAGCATCCCTAGGCTTCGGACATCTTTGACCCTCTGTAACCATTTGTAACCAATGATGCAAGGTTCAAGGAAATTTGCCACTCATGAGTTTCTACGATTCTGCTATTAATAGATGTGTTAGCATAAACATAAGAATTTGTATTAGTATTATGGCTGTATTAAAATAACAATAAATATTTTAGAAATGACCGGCAGATGACATTTATATAGTGTGAAGAGGCATATACATTTCTTCAAACATATGTATAAGGCCTGACCTGTCTTCAGGGAGAGAGTTGTCTACAACAAATAGCATGAGTAAAAATCCCCTGAGTAAGAAGAGTACATTACACATGCACCCACTTGAAGAACAGGCAAAAAGCAGAAGCACAAACTGCTACAAAAAGAAATCAGGTTTGCAATATAATATTTGGAATTAAGAACATCAGGAGAATAGCAATTAATATCAGTGGGCACCAAAGAGCACATGAAGCAGTTCCTTATGAAGTTAATCTGAACATTGTTTTTCACAATGCAAGCAACTGCTTGCTATTTTAACTCTGTGACTATTTGATTTAGTCAGAATACACTAGCAATTATTCAACTTAATCAATTGCTGGGTGTTTAAAATATATCTTAGCATTCGAGTGCTTAACGTATTTGCAGCATTTTTACTTTTGCAGCATGAAGGAAGCAATAGAAAAATCAGAAAGATTCAGTGTTCCAGTGAGATCATCAGCAAATTGCCAACTAAAATTTCGGTCAAGGAATCAATACAGTCTCAGCGAACAGATCACACTGATGGATCAGAGGGAAGAACTTCCTCATTACTGTCCTTACTTTGAATACGAATGGATGTCATGTACATTCTGTATCTTGTGTCCGGAAAGAAGTCAGCATGTATATCTGTGCTACCAAATTGCATTTTTGATCAGTAAGTTGTAAAAAAACATTTTTTTCTGCCATGTTTCTAAGCATTAAGGACATGGCAAAAAGTGAAGTAACTTCAGGTGTACCGATGCTGTCCCCAGTCTTCTCTAAACTGCAAGCACGTCACCTCCTTTAATTATTGTCCTCTGAAGAACCAATTTTACCAGTAAGTTAGAAAACAACATCACAATGTGAGTCCGAACTTTTTACCTAAAACTGCCTGATCAGCCTGAGACAACATAGACTATCTCCTGCAAAGTAGGGAGCAAGAAAAATTGTAGGAACCATCTTAGAGGCTACAACTTTGACACAGGTAAACATCAGACCGCCTACGGCAGTATTCCACAGTCTAGGTAGCTCTAAGTGAGAATACTGAGTACACTGAATACGTGTGTTTGCTCTCATGCTGCCCCATCTTGGCTGGTGGGAGTCGGAGGCAATTACCCATCAAACATAATGCACGGCAGCTGTGCTTTACAAGCTAGATTGTGTCTGTTCTTACACATTGATGGTGAGGCACGAGGCAGACTCAAGCTTACAACCTCGTGGCCTTGTTGCAACTTCTGACAACATAAACAATCAGGTGGGAACATGTAGAGAGAGGGTGGAGAAAAATCTCCGCCATGATGTAGGCCAGTGAAGATAAAGCAATGAATCACAGATCTTCATCAGTCCCTCCATGACTTCTCTGTTGTGATTTCGGTGACATGTATGTATCAACCTATTTGCCTGTTTAGGTTCTCATACCACTCCTCCTGCAGTAGCCAAATGCTTCTGGCACCCTGACAATGTGCTTCATTCCCAATTGTCCAGGTACTTCAAAGGAGCACTCACCTTTCTGTTGCAGCCGCTCACCTCTTGCTTCTGCATGTTCCTCCATGTTTTACCATCCACTTCAGAAAAGGGCTAGCAATTATTTGCCTGATGTTTCCCTAACTTTGACCACCTTGAAATGTGATTTTCTGATTTTTGTTGAAATGTAGGACATGGATCCCTTGCAGGCTTTTACAAACATGAGAGTTCCCATGTGTCATTGACACTGATGAATTGCTAGATCACTACAGAAGAATTTGGAAATGGCAATGGAGCTGGCTCCACCGGAGCCAACTTGAGCTCCTGAGAGGGACCAGAGGGGGTTTTGATTCTTTTTATTACATGATATCAATTAAGCATTTAACAAGTTACAATAAAAAGCAACTTTCCAATGGAATTTTTAACACAATGGAAGCAAATTACCTTTGAGATGGTTGTCATTTGGAATCTTGAGTAGAATGAAAATGAGGCAAATGCCAACACATATCGATCCAGAGTGCCCATAACAACTTGCCAGGCATCCCTGTTTCAAATCACGTAAATCTGTGTGGCTTCTCTTTGATGGCAACACAAAATCCTTTGTGAAACACACTGAATGGCACAGCTGATGCAGAATGTTAGCAGAAGATACTGCACCAAGCAGCTTTTGTTTTGAAGTGAGTACCTCCGTTATGCAATTCTTTTAGAATTTGCTTCTTTCAAAGAATGAAAGGGAAAAAAAAGAAGCCTCAGCAAACAAAACCCACAATTCCCATACATTTCTCAACTCAGATGATATTTCCACACTTGGGCACAGTCTATTCACAGCAATTCTAAAATTCTGGCATTGGCACAGAGACTATAGTTGTAGCACTCAGCTGGAGTAAAGGACCATGATGTGTGGGGTGAAGGTATTTCGTGGAAGAGAGAGGGTTCAACTCACTAAACAAGAATGATGCCTATAAACAAAAAATAGCAGTAGAATTCACCAATATCAGCAATGTGCTGACTAGGCACATCAGCAGCTTTAACAGCTCCCTTCTATTTTGAGCCTGAGACAAGAGAGGACTATTGTGGACAACACTGGTAATTTAAGACTATGGATAGCACTTAGCGTTACTGATGTGCAAACACTAATTTACAAGCTTAAGATCATGTCCATGCATTTTTGCATATATCTGAGCAGAGAAAAGCTAAACTTAATATTAAAAACTTCTGAACAGTTCACCAAAGACTCATTTGAGCAACCGGTATGAGGGAAGAGTGCAAGTGGTCATCTCCTCGTTACACTTCGCGCACAAAAGCCAGCCGTGAATGTGCTCTCAGGCTATGGGGAGGAGGAACATACTTCGCCCTCTCTCTGCGTCTTTGCCCTTGGGAGAAGGAGGGAGGGGGGGACACAGCGGAGAGAAGATGAGGTGTTGAGTGTGTCTTCTGTCCATGGAGGCACACAAAGCAAACCAGAGTATGTGTGAAGGCATGGACAGCATTGCTCTGAAGACTGGTATAGGCTCTGCAGGCCACCTGTTCGGAAGGGAGAAACTGTCCCTTGCTGAGCTCCCCCACATTTGTAGAACATCTGACACTATCCCTTTGCAACCTCACCCTACATATGTTTTCTCACCAGTGTACACAATGTTACAGGCACCATTCCTCCTCCCCCAAGCAAGAGGATCCTTTCATTTCACTAAGGCACATTGTCATGTCTGCAGATTCCTCCTGATTATTTCTGGTGCGATTTCCATATGCACAGCACTTCTAGAGATGTGCGGCTGTCTCTGTGGTACAGACAGAATTTTATCGTTTCCTCCTGCCATGGCCAATGCTCCCTCAACACTGGACACTTGTTAGGGCTTAGTTATTTTCTTGTTTGTTCCCTCTATTCCCTACAGTCCTGGCAGAGTGTACCCAACATGACACAGAGCAGGTATACACTTGGTGCTTCCCCAGACACATTAGCAACTTTAATATCTTTAACCTTCTCCAACATTTTCCATGAGGTTCTCAGCACCTTAGAAACTCTCATGAGGACATGAAAAAAACCCAACCCTCCAGTGCTCCATGCACATGTGTGGACTTTCTCTTGTGCTGTGCACAAGTTCAGCTAGATGCTCTTCAGCCTTTGATCTTCTTTAATCAGAAGACGAATGTCTGCTGAGGAAGGAGGATATGAGCTTTCTTTCATGCTCGTTCTAGTTCTTAGGTCCAATAAAGAGGACAGCATAAGGATGCTTGGGGAATTAAGTGCAAGATAATCAAAGAAATGACTGAGAGGGGTCTGCACCCTGCCAGCTATCCTGAGCTTTGCCCCTCACTCATGTGGCTAAGCTTTGGGGAAGGAGGGCTTCTCTGTTAACAGAGGTTAGTGTCTGTGCTCCCCCCGCCCCCTTCTCTACCACCTCATGCCCATCTTTATTAGCTTTTTCACACTACACAGTCCTCTCATCGATTACAAGGGCCAGCACAAAGCAGCCTAATGATGGGTCAGTCTTAATGAGAAAAGCGGCTGCTCTTGAAGTGGTGTGGCTTGGTCCTGCACCCTGCTGAGTCCTGGCATGTAGAGCTTTGCCTCCTTTTAGGGAGCAGAGCCATGGAAAATCAACAGTGAACAGCCTGGTGCCTCTGAACAGAAAGGGCCATGTGCATGGCTATTTAGTGCTGTAAAAGAGAGCGCATTTGCACAAATGGGAGCGAACATAAGGAGGCCTTCAGAGAAGAATGGGGCCTTGGCAAATTTATAGACTCCCCTGAAAGAAAGTGATTACAGATCATTATCCAATTGAGGCAGATTGATGGGTTAGGGTCAAAGTAATACTGCAGAGCTCACTGGAGGGACAATGCCTGCTTGTCAGTTCTGTCCTGGAAAAGAAAGAGAAGGGAAACTACCACACAGAGAGGAAAGACTTAAGCTTTTCCAGCCTCTATCTGAAAAGTCGTTACTTATCTTGAACATGTGTTCTTTCAAAAAAAAAAAAAAAACAACAAAAACCAACCACCCTGAAATTGTAGGAGCAGTATCGCTGAGTTAAAACTGGGCATTCAGAACTGTAAATAATTGTGCAAATACTGTGCAAACAGCACGCGCGCAAAGCCTTGTGACCGTTACTCTCGGAGATCACAACGGGTATTAGCACTAGCAATGGATAAATCGCATCTTTATTTCATTTATAAAAAAAACCCCAAAGACATTCTCTAAAATAAATGTGTTTTTTTTTTTTAATTTTGGTGAAAGAAGGACGGTTTTGTTAACAGCTATGGTTGAACAGATTTGAAACTCTGCAACATCTGGTCAGGCAAAACTCAGCAATACTGACATTGAATAAAACAAGAATAAATGTGCTTCTATTGTTTCTTCTGTATTGATTTTAGAGTGTTTAAAAGTGCTTTGCATTCATGCACTTTTCAAATAGCCATAGAAATGGAAACAGCACGGCCCAAAAAGCAGCTCACAGCATTTATTGTGCATTTGCCTCCCATTTTCCAATATGATTTTGGAATGTAAAGAATTCGAGCAAAGAGAGAAGACAATGCATGCATGAGAGACCTGATTTGTTTTTTAATTGTGTTTATTTATTAACTTCTCTGTTGTTCCCTATGTCTCAGAAGCAGAGCACCCCACACACTTTAATGGATGCACCCCCACGTCCCCGTGGATAGCAGAGTAGCACTGGCCCTGTTTCAAATAAAGGCTCAGTAGGATAGCTTGCCTTGGGGTCACTGTCTTGAGAGTTTAGCAAGGGTTCCCTCCAGTTCCATTACAAAACCTCCACAGACAGGAAAGTTACAGCCCCAGCACTTGCCGTGGCTTTCCTGGCACCTCGTGTGTTCTTGCAGAGGGTGTTCAGACACAAAAGGACCTATCCTGACTCAGAGTCCATTGAAAAGAACACAGCAGTTTGCTTCTATGGACTTTGGCTCAGGCATGAAGCAGTCTTGATAGAGGCACCTGAAAAATTTGTAGGAATACCAGATACAGGTACTGGTACCCTAACTCCCAGCTGTTGCAGTGATGGAAATGACCTGTCCTGCAGCCATTAGATAAACTCTGGCTCAGCCTTGCAAATAACTTTGGGTACACCCAGACTTGCTTGTTCTCACTTAAAGCAGTGAGGATAACAAAGGAAGTATAAACATCACTGGCTTCACACTCATCTGCAATTTCTAAAAGTGTTAAAAGCATCAGGAGAGACTGCCAGACTCCCACTTCATGCATTACCTGTCTTGTACAGCACACGTGTTTCTTAATGTTCATTTGGTAGCATCCCAGCTGCAGGATGACCATGTTCCTCCTACAGAGTGCTTCTAAAAAGTGATCTGTTAATACCTTTGCTGGAAGGGGAGAGATCACTCACCAAATTCCTGTTTCTTTTTGTGCAGGGTCCCCCAGACTCTTAGCACCACCATTTTTATCTTCTCTTTTGTGATTCTCAAAACAACTAAATTTTCAGTTTAACTGACCACCCTTCTCCACTGCCTTGAGATGGTTTGTCATCTCATCTTCTGTCTATAAACCACAAATGACCCCAAATGACATTAATCCCAGAAAAATTACTAGAAAGAGCTGTCGGGGGGTGTCTGTGCAATGCCATTACACACAAGGCATCTTCCCCCACCTTGGCATCTGGTGATATCTGGGATATGTTTCATGGTAGGAAAAAAACCACAAACAACCCCAACTGTGGTTGTTTGCCTACCTTATTCTGTTTGCTAGGCTGGAGTTTTAACGTACACATGTATTCCCTGAACTAAGCTTGACACTTTGAATGTTTTCCCATTTTCCTCATTCATCATTTTATTACTAGGTGTGACGTAGGCTCCTCCATGCCACAGGTTCTGGAATCTTCCGGCATATAATGGAGTTGTAACTGGAGCAGGATACCATGTGTGAGACAACATACGTTATGCTAAGATATTTTTTTATCTTGCCTTTCCTTCCAACTTTCCTCTGCTGTGGCCTAACAGTATTCTTTCTTGCTGTGCACGGTTTAGAAACAACTTGTAGCTACTCCTTTCCTGAAGTGCTGCTTGCACTTGTTTCCACTTGCCTCCTCCAGTTCGGCAGGAGATGTGCGTATGTGCAGGACTCCATATGTTTTCAGAGATAATCTGCTTTTTACTACCAGTAAGAATAACCTTGAGTACATATTGCACTGTCACAACATATTTTCTGTATGAATCAGAAAGCAAAACCGGTGCATTGGAAAAGCAGACCATATTTTTTACAGGGAAATTCATAAACCATGCTTTTATGAACAGAGCAAGCTGAGGGGTGGGGGTGGGGGATATCACAGTAAAACAGATGTGTGCTTATGATCCGAACTCTCTGTCCTGCCACCATCACGTTACATTGGGGTCAATCCACGGAGAAGTCTCCCTCTAAATGGAGGCTGGGTGCTGAACTGTCCGTACCACTTCAGTGAAATCAGCATGAGCACGCCGAGTGGAAATCAGCAGAGAACAAGGTCGAGGGAGCAAAATGGCTGTTCCCTTCCACTCCAATCAAGAAAACTATCAGCTATTCAGGGGAAAAAAAAAACAAACCAAAACCAAACAACAAAAAACAAACCACAAATCCTAGAACCACTCAGCTGGGAATAAGGGAGGGAAAAGAGCGTTTCTCTTAAGGACACTTTCCGGTCTATTTATAGCTATAGTTTGTATGGCGCTTAACACTTGACCCACAGGGTTCGTAGATAAGTAAGAAATGCAGAGACGTGTATTCTAAGAGTTATATTTCATCCATATGTGCAAAATAGTCACAGGAGAGCTGCAGAAAAATACACACTTCTGGTAGCAACCTTCCTAGTCCAGGAACAACCTCTGAATCATGCTAAGTCTATCCTCTGGCAAATCCTGAGTTTCAACGACAGTTCCGCTTGAGTAAGAAGTCAGAGCAAAATCCTGAGGTGTTCAGTGTTGGTGGAAATTTTGCCACTGATTTCATAGGATCCAGGAGTTTAGCATGAGTAAGCCTTGCTCTCTAATTGTTTTCATTGTATAATGCTTACAACACTATAGTGGCAAAAAAGATGCAATCATCCCTCAAAGAGGATGTACATACAGCTTCCCAGTCAGGCCAGTGTGAAAAGAGTGAGAGGAGAAACTGGTCCATTTCAAATTTCCAGTATCCTGGAAGAGTTCCCTTGTTTTTAAATTCTTGAGGCAAAATAAAAAAAAACAACAAAAAAACAACAACAACAAAAAAAAAACCAAAACCCCAAAAACCAAACAAAACTTTCTGCCTAATATAGTTTCCTTTTTCTCCCCTTTTCTTTTAAGTAGTTCTTTTTTTTTTTTCCCTTTTTTTTTTTCCTCCTTTTTTTTTAAAGAAGGGAGACGTCTTGACTGTGTGAGTGAATTGGGCTCACTAAAACATGTTTCTGCCTGCTGAGTCTTATCGTAACGGTATGTGGTGTTCTTTGTGTTGATACAGCATCCCCTCTACACAGAGCTGGCAGAGTACTAACAACAACTGCAGATATATAATTTGTTTAAGAAAAAATGCCAAAATTGGGCTCTATTATCCATTACCAGTTTCTCAATTCTGCCTACAAACAGCATGAATTACAAAATAACTTTTGTGGTTTAGTGCCTTTCTTCACAGGGAAGAACATCTTCCCTGTGCTCTCAGGTGGGGGACTCTAAGGGATGTTGGCATAGTGGGTGCCCACATTCATGTAGGCAGGGATTCCTACACAGTGCAAAGCTCACTTAAGATCTGCTCAAGCCTCCTCTTCACCAACAGAGCCAGCTCTGTTACTTCAGTTGTACCAGGCTACTGCCTTTGATTTACCAAAAGATGTATCCTCGCATTGTACGTATGGGTAGCAATACTATTGTAGCTGTAAAGCCTAAGAACATGAGCAACATCAGGTTTATCTAGTTTATATATAATTTCTATTCAGAACAACATAAGCAAGTCCAATGTTTTAGGAGATATTGATCAAATGAAATGTACTACCCTTCTATAGAAACTTTTATTTATGCATAAAACCGTGAGTAAAAGGACATTTAATTTTACCAGTGAAGGGAACATGAAGACCCTCCTCCGTCTAAAAATGCCTTCACATTCTTTATTACTTTTCTGTCCCTAAAGACATGTTTGGCCCCTGAGATCAGGACTTTATGCACAATGAAAAGCTGAAGAACCTCTCTGCCCCAGGTCATTTTCTCCAATCAAACCCAGGTCTATAATGGGGCTGAAAGCTGTTACCGCATGCCCGCTCTTCACAGGCCTGCACAAAGGAAAAGGTGGACAGACTGTAGCAGTTAGACAGGCTGTAACACCCAAAGAAATACACCAGGGAAGCAGATTCAGCAAAAGAGGACTGAACATGAAGGATGCATTATATCCTGTACCCTTCCAAGTGGTCCTGCTCTACTGAGACTGAGGTGCATGAGTGATGTAGATATTGAAGCCTGTACTTTTGGGCATGTGAAAACTATTCTGTGACTAGAACAAGGGTCACATATTTTCAAAATCAGCTCAATAAAGCAAAATGCCAGTCCCAATTCCTTGGGCCCGCCAATTAAAACTGCAGCCAAAAATGTTGCCCATTTGACCCACAGAGGACCTAGTGTATTTGTAGTCCCCAAATGCACATGGTCTAATGAAAACTGCCATATAGCAAGAAGCCAGCCAAGAAACCCAGACAGTTTGGTTAACGAGACAAAGAGCAGCTTCGTATTCATTCCCTCCTAAACAAAGATCTGAGGAAGGGGTATGGGCTGGGAGAGAGAGAGAGTACAAGAAGTACAGCAGACCCAAAGAGAAGGGCACAAGCAGACAGTCAATTAGGTAATGCATCCAAGCCTGATCTGAAGACCCACTACAAACAGAGCAGCCATTCATGCACTATGACATGCAGGTCAATAGAAGTAATCACATGCTTGCCTGGTACTTACAGCTATGTTCGTGAAACATCACATGGTAACATATGATGAAACTCAACCCCTGATCACAAACTACAGTGGCAAAGTGAAAAACGTCTGAATTTTTTCCCATTTAAAAAAATAAAATCAACATTATTTTTTAAATTCAAAACACATCTTTTTTTCTCCACTGAATTCTCACCAATCATTGAAGTGGATTTTGAAGAACTCACCATATCTCGTGCTCCATTTCTAAAATGTTTCTCTTTCTGATTATCTGACGATTTTTATCTTCCAGGAAAATATATTAAGCTCCTCTGTGAAAACCATAGATGTAACTATTCTTAAACACAAGACAATTGCATTGTTTGTTTCAAGGCACACATTGATCAAACAAATGTCAGAAAATAATTTTCCTTCCTATTGGGTCCTACTTCCCATTTGGCCAGATGCATTATGTTGTTTGCCTTTTCTGTTTCTGAAGCATCTGCTAGCAGTTACTGTCAGAAATGTGATAATGACCATGGTCGACCAGTAGCTTGAGCTGGTGGATCCTGTGTTGCGAGCCTCCGACTAAGAAAATTGCTTTCACTAATGCAAGCAACACATGACAGCAAGCACAGCGGAAGAGTTTGGCCTCTGTTTTCCACAAGGACAGGACCAAGCCCATCTACAGCACATTGGAAAGCCACATAATGGAAGGAATCCAGGCTAAAGGTTTCCCAATAAACAATCACGCTATGGGCTCCTACGAGGGCTTGTATCTCTCCCTTTGAGAGCTGAGTTAAGCTGTTCAGCTCGCTAGCAAGTTTGGGCAAAGAGGTTGCTCACAGGCCAAGCCCTAAGATCTTACAAACAATACTGCAACCCTTGAGCTTGTCTGGAGAGCTGCATTTAAAAAAAAAAAGGGGGGGGGGGGGAACAAAAAGAAAAAAAGAAAGCTAAGTTAGCACTCTCCTGGCAAGGTTTTGGAAGCATTTGTAATGTTGGCAGAGCAAGGAGCTGTTGCGTTGTACCGTTCCCTTTGGAAGGTGAGTCTAATGTACAGACCTTCCATGTAGAACCGGATTTCTCCCCTTTCTTTCATCCTCTCCCTTCCTTCTGGTGTGTGGTATGTGTTTGCCATCAAGACACAAAACAAAGAAAATGAGAAGAAACGGCAGCATGAAGCATCAGTTTTAATTGGGGAAGCTTTTCTCATGTTTGTTTTCCCTAGCGATACCTTGGAGGAAAGGCAATCAAAACTCCAACGGATCCCAAGAACCATACTTTCTGCCAATAGGTTATGAAGGCAAGAAGAATAAACATGAGGAGCACAAATGTGCTGCTTGCAAAAGTGTGGTCACAAAACAGTGTGTTAACATGAAGGGGAAAAAAGAGGGCAAGGATACAGTGGCACTTAATTTGTTAAATCTGTGAAAACCTCACATTAGAAACAATTCTGTTATATCTGTCTGCTAATCTCTGAAGAATAAAAGAGCCAACACAGCAAATTTTAGGATTGCTGGTACAAAAAGTTCCTCAAATATGGAATACAACCAACTGTGCCTTTCATTCTGGTCTGGAGGAGCCCTCAAAAGCTACAAAAGAATTTGTGGAAGCCTCTTCTCATCCTGAAATACACGTGATTAGAAATCTGCTAGAATTAAGCTGCCAGAGGCAGCAGCCCCGTTACATATTGTTGGCCTGTATGTCTGATACGTGACATTTTCATAAATCCTGTCAGGGATAATCTATCACATAACCATCTTTTGGATTATCCTTTGAGACTGTAGTCTTTTAGCACAAATATAAATATGCTTCGAATTATGATGCTTCCCATTAGGAAGATGATCACTGTTCTTGCACAGGGGAAAATATTACCAGATAACCAAATACATACCAAAGACCAGTGCAAAATATCAGGAGTGAACAGAAGCAGAAACCAGCCCTAAGGCTGACACAAAGCCCAAAAAGATTTTGTCTCCTCTGCCTGTGCTCAAGAAAGGCAGGTTTGCATTTCCACCTCTTCTGAGGTCCATAGGTCTGATGGAAGGGCAATACCCTCGACCAACTGTGCCACAAACTGGTCTCCAGAAATATCCAGATGACATAATATTTTTTTTTTTTCTGGAGCCATAGGATATTCCAGAATGCTGTTACTTCCTTTAATATCAAATGGGAAGGTCTTTCAGTGAGTTCCCTCCCAACATCTCCATTGCGTTCTGCCCCCAAACAACAAATCTTCATAGAGTTTTGCATAGTGCCACATGTGGGTGGAATTTGTCTTGCTTTAGTCTGAAGCCTGAAGTCTTCTGATTCTGAATTTTTCTGTGAGACTAAATCAGTAGTGAACATATGGTAGATGCACACTGGGGCTTGGCATTGAAGAAACTGGCCACCAGGAATACTGCCTGATATTAACAGATTAGGAAAATATACTGAGTGGTATTGTACCACCCAATCCCTCTTGGAATTGAGATGAGTTGCTCTGAAAGAACCAGATGGATAGCAGTCTTCAAACATACTATGATGAGAGCTGTCACCACCAGTCAGAAGATGTGGACTGTGGAAAGGTATAAGCTTAGATGCAACACAGGATGAATAAATATCAGATACTTAGCAGAACAGTTCAAAGGCTAGCAACTTGCACATTAGACCATTATGACAATGATGAGCAGTTCACATACTCAATAGTGAATTATTTAATTTTGTTTAATCCATAGAGAAAATGCATTGGATTTCAGTAGTATGAACACATTATGTGGGACAAGCAGGAGAGGGACACATCAGGATCCCACTGAACCTATTCTGGAAGAGCTGTTGTTCAACCTACTCATGACTGATTTGGAAGACAGGGTCAACAATGAGGTGACTAAGTTTGGTGTTGATACAAAATGATCTGTGGTCATCAAACTGACTGTGAACAGCTGCAGAAGGATATCATGGTATTGAGTGACTGGGTAAAAATATGGCAGATGGAATACCTTGGTTGTAAGTCCAAAATAATGCATATGGGAAAAACATATGTCACTGTATATAACTGTGCCGTGTCCAATACTGCATCTGCTCCTAGGTACCTGACATCTCAGAAGGGATGTAGGAGAGCTGGAACCGTAGGGAGCAGAGCGGTGGAGATGATCAGAAGTGTGAAATTGCTTCCTTACGTGGAGAGACTAAATAATCTGGGACACTTTCCCTGCCTAAAATGCTAGAATGTGATTGAAGTTCATGAAGTCATGAATGTCATGAAGAAAATGAATACAGATTATTTTCCGTTTATGGTAAGTTTTACATCTACTATGTGTGTGCATGTTATTTTCCATAACCTAAAAAGTAGGGACCACAACTGAAAGCAACAGGCAGCAGGTTTAGAACAAATGAAAGGAAGTGCTTGTTCTCAAGAGACACAGTTTTATCAATGGGATGCTTGGGATGTCAAAAGTATAAATGAATTCATCCTTAGACGTACTTATGAAGGAAAGGTCCATTGGGACATCTTAAACACAAAGACAGAAATACAATGCCTTGCTCAGGAAGGGCAGGTTTTCAGGCCTGGAAGGTTACGCCAGAAGCAGCATCACTCTGTGCTCACCCCGCCGCCACCCTCGCTCCCCGGGATCCTGTTACTGACCACAGTCAGAGACACTTGTGCTTGTATTGCACCAGAGAGGAAAGTCTGGGCTGCATTAATACGCCTCTGAGGAACTTACAATAATTCTAAGACAGTGAAACTAAAAAGCTGCATTTTTTTCTCTCCTTTTTTTTTTTTTTTTTTTTCAGGGGATCAACTCAGGATTTCTCACTGTAATGACAACTATTTGTTGTATCCACCACTTTTAATAATTATATTTGTAGTTTAATCCTCTGCTTTAGTAAATACCCTCCCAAGCACTCCGGGTCTTTGAAAGCAAAGCAAGTTACACACAAGTAAACCAGGAGTGGACACGCTTGGTTGCCTGGTGGTTTAATTAGAAACTGAAGCAAAAGGCATCCTGCTGCAGGGAGACGACGGGGCTGCAGATTGTGACACTGCCATAGCCTTGCTCTGTCTGTCTTTAGCCTTAAGCAAATCTGATCTTGGGCATCCTGACCCTGACTAATTGCATACTGTTTCCTGTGATGCAGAGAAGCTTCTTCCACCCATTGCTGGGCTATTAAGCTTCTCTGCTCTGGCTGATAATTAAGCAGCAGAATGCCAAACTTTTTTTTGTTGCTATTGATTTGGGTTTTTTTTTTTTGCATTCTTCTTCTCTATTCCTGCCCAATCCCCTGATATACAAAGGCCAGCTGGATGCTTCATTTCGCATTTTGTCACGCCTTTTTGAGAGGCAAAGATGCAAAGATGTCACATCACCTTTCAGAAGACAAGAAAGGTGATAAATGCACTAACTTGAGAAATGAAGCATCAGGACACTACTGAAAATCTCTAATGACTAGACAGCAAGGAGGACCTCATTTTAAGAGAGTCTGTAAAGGAAAGACAACTTTATCAGACTATGCAAATGTCAAGTCTAAAGCACACCAGTTTAATGCAACAGCATATTTTTCTGTCAGGAACAAAAGTATCTGCATTATAGAGAACTATTTGCAAGTAACTATGTAAGCAAGTTTAAATATCAAGCATAAAATAAGCGAGATACCAGTCTCTTCTAGCTGTTATCTTGATGTCTAGATTTACAAAAATATAATGTGACCTAGACTGGAGGACTTGGTTTTGAGATTTTTTTTTTCCAGTTGAATAGGAATTGTGTGGGAGAATGACATGTATTTTTTGATATCCTAATGAAAATGGCGACTAAAATAATTCATCAAAATTTTACCAGCCACAAAAGCTTCGCTGGGACATTATATTAGTTTATTCGGTAAAATGAAATAAACAGACACTTTAAATGAATTATAACCAGCTTGCAAAATAACAAATATATTGTGTATGAGAAAATTAGCTCCATCTGATGTGCACCAGCCACCATATGTAAAATGCCCATTATTTGTCCTGTCCCTTTGAAAATCATTTTATTGGAATGTATCAGTTAAACTAAAACACATGACCCTCCTTCTTGTGACATGAAAGAAACCACTGAAGAGAAGTCTCTTTTTTTTTTTTTCCCCTCCCCTCTACTCATGTGAACTTTCTGGGAAAAAAACAGCTTCAAGAATTTTTATCAACGTCTGTGTAATGACAAGTGCATCACATGCATCCTGAACCATTAGCTGCCTACATCTGAAAGAATTTGGTCAACATTTAGGAATTCACTTAATGAAAGGCTGGCCTATTAAAGCTCTGCTAGCTTTGGAAGTTGATTGAGCCTTTCTTTTCAACTTCCTGCATAGCTGTAAATGATGCTATGCAGTGCCCTCATGTGATACGGTCTAGACAACAAGCTTGCATTGTAAGACCAAAAAAATCCAAGCACCAGGTGATACATTTCTGCTCAGAGATGCAACTATGCGGTACAAGGCTCTTTACAAATCTCTGTGTGAAATCGTGAATCTAAAAGCAACAGCTCCAAAAAGCATCTATTTATATTCTGCAGAGATAAAGGAAAAACACTTCCCTCATACAACCACATGACACTTGAATCAACAATTAAATAAACAAATAGAAAATCAGTAAAAAAATAAGAGTCAATGGCCAACATTTCTTCTCTTAGGCCACTGAAACGAACTGAGACCAGAATTAGGCTCCCTAACTACTGACTTTAGTTTTTTGGCTGAAAGATGAATTTGCTTTCCTAATGCCTTGACACTCCTGACATTTCAAGACCAGTGTGAAGTGGGCTGTGAGAGCAGCGGGCTCTGCCTTGGGCAGGCGTTGCTGCCTTATGACACCTGCTGATTAACGTAAATGCCTGACACAGGGGAACATGTAACAGGATGGCATTAGAGGAAGAAGCAGTTAGCACGTGGAGGATGTATCAGAAGGGGAGCCCACTGGCTGGTCGAGCACTCACCTGCATCCCAAACACAGCTACCTTGTCGGGTTTATGGGACGAGCAAGACGTGTTTTCCCAAAATTGCAGAGAAACAGGTTTTCTTTATATGACCTCATTTTCTCTTCATGGCTTGGGTGAGTGTAAACACTACAAAACAGTGTCAGACGGGTGGCACCAGAGACTGGAATCATTAACAAAAAAAGTTTAATCTTGCTGGTTTGGGATTTGCAGGCAGAGTGCCCATGAACAAGGATGGGACTGGGCTCCATTTCCAAGGAATAGGTAAAGCACAGGGAACAACATGTAAGAGTTATTCCCCTTCCAAGGCTTGGGAAGAGAGCTGTGTCACATGAGCTTGGCACAGAGTCCCTCAACGAGACATCTGATGAATAGCTTATGAAATTACATTTATGAAATTAAATTTAATTTTAGAACAAAACTACAGACAGCACGCATTCCAGCTAATTTTTCTTCAGGCTCCAAGGACTGAGGGGTTTTTTTTTTTGGTTTTCTTTTTTGTTTCCCAAACTGATTACCTACTTAACTCCTCAAATAATTACCCCTGTTGACTTTGATCTGTAGTTACTAGTGGAATAACACCTTCTTCTAGGAGGGCAGATTGCCAGCTTCCTTCAAATGAAAGGCCTGGGCTCATGAAGTCATTTCTTGATGATCTCACCAATTATCTTCTTGTCTCTGATCTTCCCTTTTGGGTAAGGTTATTGGGAAAGCTGAGTAAGGTAACTAGTCTCAGGACAAATTTATCCTTGTCTATTGTAACTTGCCTTTAAGACTGGATGCAGCACAGAGACTTTGTTACTCCCTGTGGGGAAGAGCTCAACATAATGACACACAGGAGACCGGGCAAACATAGATGTTTAAGCACAGGCAGATGACAGCTTTTATACCAAAGATCAGGAGATTTTCTTTCAATTTGTGCGTGAATTTTGTGTAGAGGTAAGGTCATACTGCTCTTGATTTGTTCTGCACCTCTCATTCAAAAGAAGTCAATAAAGTAGCCCGTGACATCTGTCCCAACATCACCAGAAGGAGGGCTTATCCAAGATAAATTCCATTCAACATACACAAGGCCAATGACAGCGGAAATAAGAATGTATATCACGCGCATAGAATTGTGCCTGCATTACCAGAGTCTGGCTGACAGTGGAATGCAGAAGTTGCTTCTCATAAAATCCATTTTTCATGACTTCCACCCTGGCCAGATGTAAGCAACACCCAGCCAACAGAAAAATAAGTGGCTAAAAATAGTGCAAGCTGTAATAATGGCTGGAATTGGACACTGGAGGGAGACACAGTTGCACACACTAATCCAAAGACACTTTTTCTTGTCACTTCTTGCATGAGCATTGAGTGCATACCCTAAGAACAAAGCATTGAAGCCCCACTTGATCTGCCTCCATTCCTCATTCTCCACATCAGCAAGGAAGGAAAGAGAAAAAGAAAGCCTGGGCCAGTTAATGAATCATAAAGCCCTACGCTTTGCTGTTGGGGGAGGAAAAGTGTGCAATTCCTGAATAAAGCCTGCAGAAATTCAGCACCAATGGTGTGGAACTGTTTTTCGAATCAAGCCCTGAGAACCCATCATGATTTGCATTCATGTAAACACCTACATTTTTTTGTTAACTGAACTGATTTAACTGCTAATTAAAACTAGTCGGTAAGCACAATGCAAAATTAATTAAACCATTTAGTTGGTAGATGCAAATGAGGCAAAGTTATGGCTTGGACACAACCAAAATAAGTACAAGTACTACTCATCATCTGGCAAAATAGTTCTTGAGGTAAATACTTTCCCCAGAGATGATGTAAAGCAATAAAAAAAAAAAATCATACTGCTGACTACATATGATCTTTTATTGATAAAATGTGCAGGAATCCAGTTTCTTCTCTTTGAAATAGTGACAAATTGGACTCAGTGGATTTTAAAAACGCTTTCCCATATAAGAAATCTTTCAAAGTAAGGTCTGGATCCCAACTCGCTCTACTCAGGCATGCAAAGTTGCTCCTGTCTGTCACTGGCAAGTGTTTTGCCTCAATCTGGACCTTATATTTTTGACGGCTATTTTTATAGCTTTACATTTTCTCAGGGGGAAAGTATCTGCCTGGTGAACTATATTGTGTGGTGTTAAGTGTAAGTAGTATTTTCTGAGAGAAAAGGCCAGAAACGTGTGGCTCTGTCTGTAGTATCTCCGTGCTCTGCCTCTTCTTTCCACAGGACCCATGTGCCTCACAACCCTAATTGTACTTAATCTACTAAGACGCCCCTGGGACATGGACACACACAGTTACCCACATTGTATAAACTGCGAACTGCAATAGGTTGAACAAGCATCAGATCCAAAAAAAGAACCGAGATGCCCAAAGGCGTGGTCCAGCAGCAGCTCACGTGTGGAAGGCTGGGCCCACGGACAAGTCCAGTCCTTGTGAGTCACCTGGGCTCCCTGTGTAGTGCTCGGTAGTACTCAGGAGAGTTTCCTTAGGCAGGTTCAGATATCTAACACGTATCTCACCGAGCCGCAATCCAGAGCTAAGTGAGATGCCTGCAATTAGACACTGTAAACTGTCCTTCCACCTTTTCCCTTATTTCAGGTGGCCCCAGAACGGCACTGAAAACAAGAGCACGTGGAAGGGGAGATGTCTGCACTCAAGACACTCAGCCCAGCAAGAAGTGCTGGGGACAGAGGTGGAAATTAAATATTTCCTCCTCCTCCTCCTCCTCCTCTGCCTCTCCACGGCAGCGTCCCCTCTCCTCTGGCTCCCATCCCCCAGCACATGGCTCTTTCTGCTGAGCGTGCACAGCCCACGCCTCACTCAGAAACAGAGCAGGGTTCAAGCTTTCTTTTTTTATAACACACAGTTGTCATCGTGGAGGCTTTAGACATTCGTGGAGCCACCAAACCACTCATCCAGGATGCAGGAGACCTTGCTTTCCTTCCTCCCGCCGCCCGAGGCGACGCGAGCTCGCACACCCTGCTGCTGGGAGCCCAAGCCGGCAGCCTGATGGCAATGCTGGCAGGCACGGGAGAGCGAGGGCACTCGCCTCCCTCCTGTCAAGCACACGGTGCTCCACAGAAACGCGCTCGAGGACCCTGGGGCCAAAGACAACGTCCCAGGGCTCTGGCTGGGGAAGGACAGTCCTCAGCTGCTGACCCTGCTCGCAGGACCGCATCCTGTACCTGTTTCACAGACGGCTACTGGGCTGGGCCCTGGGGGGACTTCACTAGCAAAACGTGTAAGTCCCGACTTCTCCGTGCTGTTAGGTATGGGCGTGCCAGAAAGACCGAGGAATTTCTAGCAACGAGCAAAGTGTGATCTCTCAGCACCTGGAGAAAGTTAGGGTAAAGTAAAGAACCCGTGAAGGTTAGAGACCGTATGAGCAGACAGCTCGGACTTCGGTCAGGTCTAAAGCAGCGTACCTGCGGCCCTCAGCAAAGCAGGCGACGGCCCACAGGCCTCCCTCCTCACACCCCCCCCGCCCCCCAAACCCTCTTGCTGTCACTCCAGCCTTCCCCGGTCTCTCCTGAACCACGAGACCGAGCTGAGTGCAGGAGGGGCTGCAGGCGCGAGTGGGAGACAGGGCTGCCCACGCTCCCCGCCGCGGCTGGGTGGGTACGCTGCGTGGCTGGGTCCTCCTCGGGCGGACGGGCGGGCAGCCAGCCTGGCAGCCAGGCAGCCCGACTGCCAGCACACAAATGCCGCGCAGAGCATCATCCGGTTTGCCCGCTCAGTGCTTCGTTTCTCTGTCTGTGCTACCAAATTGTTTGAACCCTGTAGGAAAAACTGAAAACAACAGCTTGGTTATTTGTAGCTAAGTAAAGCAGTCTGCCAGCCCCACACCTGATTGCTGGTTGGTTTACATTTAATAATAGTCTTCTGTTTGAGAGGTTACCACATCCTTTCTTATTACCGTTACTGTTACGACACTCTAAGAAGTCTTTGTTTCTTTAACATTTTTCTCAGCCACCTTTACATGCATTTCTGCCTTTAGCTGCTTCCATTCTAACATGGAAAACACATATTAAAGGGGGAGGGAGGGAGGGAGAACAAATGAGCACACTCTCCTTCGCTCAGACAGTCCTGGAGAGGGGGACAGGGCAAGGTCAAGTCCCTCTTTTAATATTCCCCTCTCCCCTCATTACTTCTGTTAATGGTAACAATACCCCACTCCTCAAGTGTTACAGTCAGTGTGACGCTCATCGTGCTCTGTCTCTCCTACTTTTACGTGGACCGTTATGAGCCATGGGAGACGATACGCTGAAAAGAGTGTGGATCTTCTGCTAGAAGAGCATCTCTCACACAAGACACCTGTTATGGCTGTTGTGTACTAGGCTTGCTGACTGTTAGCTTTGAGGCAAACCTAATGTAGTTACACTGTCAAAGGTATGGTACTTATCTGCATACTGCAAAGACGGAACTAATGCAAGCCAAAATCGTATTTCTTTTCTTTCTGTAAGTACCATTACTAATATATTTCACATGGTTAAAAATGCATTATATCTAGGGCTCCTTCTTTAAATGTGTGTGCATAAATTTAGCTTAGATACTGGTAAATATAATTTCAAGCAGCAGAAGCAAAATAGCATTTTGCAAAAAAGCATTTAAGCAGAAACAAATGCATTACAGTTAAAGTTTCATGAACACCGATAAGATTGCCGGGTAAAGCAGCTTAATAAAAACAAAACAAAAACAAAGGACTATGTACCTTAGTTGGGGCTGTGGGAGGCAGCTCCAGCTTGCAAAATCCCCGCTGTAGGGAATACTTAACCAAGAACTGTCCCTTTTGAATGAAGACAGGTTTTGCTGAGCAGATCTTTGAGCTACATAGGTGAAAGGAGTTGGGCTAGGGCTGCTGAGGTACAGCTGGTATCATCTCAGCTGTGGCACGATACACTGCTCTGCAAAGTTACTTTGAAGAGCAAGTGCTGAAGAACCCAGTCTAAGTATGAAAAACCAGCTCTCTGCTTGGACTGCTTCCTCCTGGCCCTACTGCAACAGCAAAGCACGTAGCCGTCTAAAGCAGCAGGCTGCTGCAGTCAGCGCAGTAGCTGCCTATTTAGCCTCTTTTCCCAGTCCCTGGGAACCCCGAATGCTGCCGCCGCTGCCGCCAGCGAGGGCAGAGTCAGGATGCATGGGCTTTCCAGGACACCAAGACCACCATCCCAGTAGTAACTGTCATTTTCTTCACTCTTCCCAACCTATCCCACATCCTGCAGGCTGACACAGAAGCAGCAAGCCAGGTTCACTAGGCTTGTCCATCCTGGCTCTGCTACTTTCCCTTTCCCATCCTTCTTGCCTGCTGATGACTCCGGCTCGGTCTTGCCTCCGCAACTGAGCTGGATCTAGGAAGCTGAAGATATTAACTCTGGCTAAGTATTCTGATAGTGTGGTTGTTCTGCAGTTCAAGTTAGCCCAACAGGGCTGCACATCACTGTGCTGTGCTTTGTAGATATATGCACTGAATTAGTCATCTCATTGTCCACACAGCACAGGGCTGTGACAGGCATTCAAGCAACTGCCTTTCTACCAACCCAGAATATGTATTATTTAGTTCAAAGGTCCTTTGGAGCAAGGATTGTCCTCTGTCGTATACCTGCACAGTGCCCTGTTGAATAGAGACTGGCTTTTGGTCAGTGCCTCAAGGTAGTTCTGTAACCCAAATGATTATTCATAATAAAATAAATATAATGGCTCACATCAAATGTCTAATGATACTGTTCAAGGGATCCTGAGGGTGTTTCTAAAATGTGTTCTTATCATATTAAAAATGTAGGATCTGGGTATAATTTCATTCCCTTTTACAGTACTTTAGATGACCAAGAGGCTATTTTCTCTTTGTTTCATCCACTTATAATCTTAAGAGTATTGCAGAGGGAACAAATAGAGACTGGAAACCATACACGTGATTATAAGAATCTACATTTTATTACAAAGAGCCCTATCTCCCTGCCTCTCCCTGTGCCAGAATAGTATTACTTGGGTTGCAAAATCAAGCTTTCAAAAATTAGGAACTTCAGATTTTCTCTGCAGATGTAATTCAGCCACACTGTTTGTATGTGTTACAACAGCATGTGAGTAATTAAAGACTATTATTGTCAAGTGAATTTCACCTTATCCAGAGCAGACTGGATGGTGCACATTTACTGAGTGACTTTGCAATACTCTTTCTCCTTATTACTCAGTGTGTGGTCCTCAACTCTACCGCTGGCACCCTGTCTAGATCTTCAAATAATTTTTTCACAGTCTTTCCTGCGCCTTCATCATTATGGTACCCCAGTGCTTTACGGGTCAGTGCATTTTTTTTTTTTCCACAATATCCTCATGAGATAGCAATTGGTTATCTCTGGTTTACAAATGAGGACATGGGACACAGAAAGATTAAGATCTAAAGTGCAACCTCATTCCTGGTGCCCAGTCTGAGATGCCACTGGTTTTTATAGATCTTTTCAAGTGCAGAGCGCTACCGTTTACATCTCTAAGCATGACATATTTCTTCTGACCTTATTCTAACCTCTCATCGTGGGTAGACAAAAGAAGCAAGATAGCACAATCAGAAATCATCCCTAAAAACAACTTGCCTGAGAATCTGATGGTAAGGGTAGAGAAGGAGTCCTACTGATCCCGGCAATGTTTAAGCGCCTTTACTATGAAAGTAATCTCTTCCACATGCAATCTCTTGCCTTGTGCACCTACATCTTTCAGATCTATCAGACAAACAGTCGAGCAAGGGTCCCTCAGACAACCGTCTCCTTCGTTACACAACCTTGATTCAGGCCCAGAATAAGCCCATCCCATGCACTGAGTAGCCTAAATAATAAGGAGCCCTACAGCCCCACCTGTAATTATGAAGTGAGCTTCCAAATATAATATCAAACACAGGGGCTTAAGGAATGTTAACTGTGGCATATAAAACAAGCTTAAGTTAAAATACTGACAGATTTATTTGCTCCAGCAAAAAAACCAAACAATGTTCGCTGAATTTAGTGCAGGATAGTAGCAAACAGAAAGACTGCTATGGAGCACATAAAACCTCACTGTGTGAGGTTTTCTTGATGGCCACCTTCTGTGGAGAACAGAAGATCTGCACTGGAGAGAGCAGACACAGAACGTCACCAGTTTTCTCATTGTATGTAGCAGTAAAATATTCACATCAAAATCATTTAGCATGTAGTTGCAGCGAAGCCACAATATGTGTTTTTGCTATAATACGTCTCTACATTTGCTATTTCTTAGACAGCAGAGCATCTCATCTGATAGCTGGTACAGGGTCCCCATGCTGTCAGCAGTGCCTGAAGCCACAGCGAGGGAGGGGGAAGAAGGATCCCCGAGGAAGGAGGGTGCTAAATATACCTGGGCTGTGCCATCTGCTGCCAGCACTGCCACCCAGGTCTGTGGTGGAAGTCTGTCTTCATTATCAGTGTGATAAACTACACTAGCAACTTTTAATTACCTGCAGATGGGGTGGGAGTGTGTGGGGAAGTTGCTTATCTTGTAGAATAAATCATCCCCTCCCTTCCTTTTTTCCCTCATGCAATAGGGGACACCAAGTCTGCCTATTGACAACAATAGGACCAGGATTTCCTAAGCCTGCTATCCAGGGTCCAGTCCTGAAAATGATGCGATATTTTGGCAATATTTTTTAATCAAGTTCTTCCAGCTGGAAACCCTCAATTTTGATCAAAAGTTCTGTACGGATTGGCTCAATGGATAGCACTGAACTGATGTAGGATCAGGCCCATCACTGAGAGTGGCAATGTTTTTCTTCTTCTGCCTGCTCAACAACATATTTTTGTTTAGTCTGATGCCATCAGGCTTTCTGAAAAGAACCTAACCTCCTACTTGAGTCAGTGAAAGTAAAGTAATGCAAAAATGCGCTAGGAATGACTGAGTAAGTTTTGGAAAAAAAATTTAGCCTGCACAATATTCTTATTTTTAAATACTTTAAATCATGGATCAGTTGTAACAGTTGATACTGAGCACCGAAGCACTATTTTAGAAGGAACCAAGGTCATACCTCATCATTTTCACGTAGAGCCTCAGTATTTTTTAAAAATCAGGATCCCTCCAAGATATGCATTCATATGCATTTCTCATTTCTGAAAGGTGGAACAGCTAATCATTAAAACCATGTTGCTAGCTTGCACAGTAGCAAGGAACCTTAAGTTCAATCTTTTTAACATTATTCTAGCACTATTAAATTCTATTCTGTACCCAAAATTTCTCCCTATGAAGAAAGAGTTTATTCCACAAGCACTGAAATTAATGAAACTCAGTTTCTCAAGGCTATCTGCAATACCCGCGTGGCTGCTAAAAGCCCAGCTCTGTCCCTTACCTTTTATGACCCCTACCATCAACATACGTGCCTACCTCTATTAAGGAATAGTTTCATGCCCATCTTCAGCATATTTTTCTTCCTCCATATCTTCACTCAACTGTATCAGCCAAGCAGAGGACACATGGACTGCCCGCTGTGTAAACTGCCCAGGTACCTACTTGCATGCTGGCTGGCCAGCCCAGTCCTGCTTCTCGGCTGCTGGGCCAGTCAAATGCTTTGGGAAAGGGCTAAACTTGCCACGGCTTTTTGTGGGTAGAGGAGCTGACAGGGTTTTTCTTTGCTACCCAGCCTCCGTTTTCATAAGGCATCTGCTCCTCTCTGCAATTTGGCTGACGTCCTGACTCCCAGGTTCAAAACCTTCTAGAAGAGAAGTGACTGATGGACACAGAGGACTTGCAGCTCCTCCAGAAACCAAGCCACAAACATAATCTGCCAGGAAAACTATGTGTTGATGAAAGGATTTATGATTAAAAACTCACAAATACCTGAAAATGGAGGAAATATGTATCAAAAAGCACAGGAGAGGCAGTATACAGAAACAACATATGCAATTGCTTAAGTATATACCAAGAGGAGAGAATTTTGTATACCATTTAGGGCACACCATAATGGTATTTAAAAAAAAAAAACCTTTTAGTTTCCATCACACTAAAAATTTGCCATCTGTTATATGGAAGTTTGTTTTCCCCTTTCATTGTAATTAACTTTTTATTGAATTAATTACTCCAGGTGAGCTGGAAGCGGCTGTTCTACCTCACCTGGTGTGGCTGAGTGTACCCACGCCCAGCCTTGCCATTCACCATTCAGATGCAAATCGTCCCGCTCCCCACGCGAAATCATTGGCGCACACCCAAAAAGCCTGCTAGCGACAAAAAACAATAACATGGCAGGCAGCTGCTGCTGCACAGAAGGGAAAAAAGTTTGAGAGAAAAGGATATATATTCCCTGCTTGGTCATTTAAAAATGTGTATTCTACTGAATAAAGCAGGTGAGAAAATAATTGATATAAACACAGAGTGAATTTTAAATAACTTACACATGGCACCTACAGGTCACTGACCCTTTTTCTACATGAGAATGAATATTTTTGCTAACTTGATCCGTTACGTATACATGCATGTGTCTGCATAGATGTACACACACATGCACAAACAGTGAAGCAAACCTGTCAAGAAATAAAGCAGTGAGCTGAATTGGATTGTGAAGGAGTTCTGTTAATTGCAATAACATTATGATCAAACGTACAAAGACTACAAAAAAGGTAGAAGTCCTTATTTGAGGATCCTCTGTCTGGAAATGATTAATTAATACCATGGGCATTTATAAAATACGGACACAAAAGAAATAAACAAAAACTTCTTAAAATTACGTATTGCATACACTATTCTCTCCCTATAAGACAGCAAAAAAGAATAATCTGTTGTCATTTTAGTTATTTTAGCTATTTATTAAATGTTCCAAGGGTGAAGAATAGAATAGAATAGAATAGAATAGAATAGAATAGAATAGAATAGAATAGAATAATTGATGGCAGAAGCCAGACCCTTATGGACTGATGATTACTATGCCATGTGGCACAATCCGTATGTATTAAGAGTGTACTGAGACGCTGTGGCATCTTTTCGCAGCAAAATGGCCTCCACCTTGCAATGGTCCCCATGCATGTGCAGAGCCCACTACAGCAGTGTGGCCTGCATTATCCTTGACAGAGCATATGCTGTTCTTTTTTCTGCAGTACCTACCAAGTCAGTACCTGTTCACGTATTTTTCCTTTTTGTTGCCTTGATGTATTTTTCCCCTTCCTCTTTAAAACCAGCTCAAAGCTTAGGTTAAAGCTCAGCCTGCTGAGAGACAGATGCAGGGATGAGGTTCCTATTATCTGAAGAACTGGGCTGTTCATAGCCAACAACAGAAGCAACAAAATAGGATCATGCAGAACAGGCATACATGTCATCGCTGTTAGTAAAGTAATTACAGATTTGGCACTAGTGCAGGTTCTGCTTGCCAAAGCACTGGATGGAAGTTAAAGAAGCAAGTGATTATCCCTATTCAGGGCAAAGCTGGTCAACCAATCCTATATCACTTCCCCTGATGCAGCAGCGCAAGACTGTGGTTGACTTCTGAGAGAGCACGCAGGATGTCTCCACTTAGCTGAAACCCGCTTCTGAGGGTATCTATCCTGAAACTGCATGATCCTTGGAGGCAATGAGCTCCAGTGACTTGCTAGAAACAGTAATTCCATAATAATATCTTTACTGGTCTGAACGCAACACTGCAAAAAATGTGAAAATGCAGACAGGAGAACTCTAATTCAGTCTACTTAACAGTATTAGGATTGCCAGCAACACTTCTGGCTAACTTTACGCTTTTCTGAGCACGGGCGTGGAGCTCAGGTTTTGCTAGTGATTGTCTCAGTCACTGTTTCCTTTATTTGGTGCTTCGACATTGACAGTAGAGTAACAGCTGGCCTGAATTTGTCTTTGGGAAAATGAATTGCATATTGATCCCGTTATATTTCAGCACACATAGTAATAAGCTGCTGTTTTTATTGTTGCTATTATTTGTTCTACAGTAGGACTGGAGAGCGTCGTGGGCCAGGAGTCAGCCATGTTGTCTATGAGCAAGAAAATATGTTCTTATACCTAGAAACTTAAAATTGCTCTCATTTTCTGCATGTGGTACAAGTACCAAAGCTTATTTCAAAGGGGCTTCTTATCTTGTTTCCAACAGGGACTTTTTAAAATTTTTGAGGCATTTAGCATGTCCCATCAAGGTCTACTTGTAGCACAGCTGAAATGGAGTTCTGTGCTGAAATGATCAAAAAATAGACACGTGTGAATAACAAAGACTGAATCTGTCACAGAAAATGTAGGGAAGAGATCTCACAGCTGGTGGAGAGCTGTGGACAGCTCGGGCATGGAATAACACTATTGCAATATACTGTTGGTGGGACTCAAGCCAGCATCTCCGTGTGACACTGCAATGCACAGCGTGGACATAACAGCTCAGGGCGGGTTTAACCCCGACACCTCCGCACCACATCGTTGCACAGCGCAGTCATGTCAAAGAAGTCAACGTGGGGCCAGCTGGCACAGCGCTGAATGGCAGGACGCCCTGACCTGGCTGAGAAGCCCTCAGCGGCAGCGCAAGGGAAAAGGATGCCACAGGGGACAGTGGCCCCCGCCATGAGCACAATCAACCCACATATCAAAGCTCATGAAAATTCTTGCACGCCTCATATTTGTCCTTTGCTGCCCAAGCCTGTCTATATCGGTTATTTGTGACTTCATTTATTTTAAGAAGATTCATCCTCTGAAGCAGTTGCTAGACTAAAGGTGATCAAGCAACTGCTCAGGTGGAGAATGGGAGCACTAGGGTTGCAGATCTGGTTGAAGTGAGCTGTCGGGAGCTGCAACGATTAGGTTGCCTGGGGACCCAGCTTCATGCCCAGCCCAGCATTATCGTGCAAGGAAATGGTAACTCTGCTGGAAATTTCAGGCGTCTCTTGCTCATAAACCACATCAGGAGATTTGTCTCCTCTCAGGCACATGTCTTGTGATCCTAGCCACAGAAATACCATCTATTGGGTCGAGAAAGTAGGCAACCCTGGACTAAATCTTTCTTTATTTTGCATAGGAACTAATACCTGAAAGGTAAACTATAATTTTTATCATATTTAAAAGCTGCTTACTTTTACAGATCATATTTACATGCTACTAAATACGCTATTAATTTGCAATAAGGAAAGTGAGAATACAATTACACCCTTAATACATAAATGTGTGAAAGGACAGCTAAAGCATTCCTCACATCAAAAATTAGATGTTATATGTATTTCTATGTAAATAGTTTGTATAACTATATAAATGGATACACATATCTATGTCTATATATGCATTATATATATTTAATGTATATATCATAACATACACATTATAACTATCTCTATAGACAGTCTCTATATTTAGTTACACAGGTATTTATATATCTGACCTATCTGATTTTTGCTCTGTCTTTCTAGGTCTTCACATGTTCAAATGTGACTTAAAGTACTAAGACTTGCCTTTTGCTTGTAAGAAAGAGTTGAACATAAATATGGTTTTCTTCTCATCCTTAATAAACAAAAAATATTTGGTGTGAATTTGGCTCTGTGAAGGCAACAATAAAAACTTCAGTGACTTCAAAAGGCAGGATTTTTCCAGCTGTTTATTAACATTAATAGACAACATTTTCACTTGCCACAAATAGGCTTAACTCCATCAACTTTCGCAGAAGTAAGAAGGTCCCCAGTCATGAAGCCCCTATTCCTAAAAGGGTATTGCATCCACTAAATAGCAATAGCAGACCGCATTCCGTGTCAAAACACCACCGATAAAGCGCAGATGCAGGAGCAGCTGAACAGAAGCCCTTCAACTGGATTCAGTGAAGATTTTCACATGCGCTACGTGAGCTACTGGATCAGACCCACACACTCCTGATCGCAGTGAAAATTTTGAGCCTGATGTGAATCCTGAAAACTCTGCCTCAGGCAAGAGACCCTTCACCCTGCTCCACCTAGTATCCACTACTCGTATGAGTAAAAATTACTCACCTGAGCCATCCCTTGGCTACTGTCTGTTAACCATATGCAATTTAGCAAAGTACAGGGTTGTTTGATAAGGTTCAGATTGCTCATAAATTATATCACAGTGATAATTCTAAGGCCCGCGTGCTGTAAGGGTAACTGAAACGTGACGATTTCTCTTTTTGAAGAGGAAAATGCACAAACTATATATTGTTCTTTTAAAATCTTCCCTTCCGTAAGTCTGTGCTAATTTTAGCTACTACTTCCAGCTAAAAAGCAGAGAGGAAAGAGAAGCAGGGCTACGATGAGTACAACTGCACTTCTGAATGAGCATTATTTGTTTTAAATTATTGAAAAAAAATATATAGCTACCTCAGCTTACAGCCCCCTTCATTGGCATAGAGGGCTCTCAATGAAATGCACTTACATATTATTTTCCTTTTCAAAAAAACCCCAAACGCAGCAATGATCCTGTAAGTAAATAAAATTATTTACTCTAACTGCACATGAACGGTATTATTAGTGCGGCAAAATCCACTGACCCCTGGAAACCCACTGGAGATGATTTCCGATATGCAGGGTTTATGTGAGTAGACGCAGGCATATCCCAGAAGGTTGCTAAGGAACTAGCAGATACATGCATTTTTCTGCAGATCTGACATGTAAAATATATCCCTGTTTCTTGGATTAGGCAAACTGAGAAAGCTATGTGAAACAAGATATTCACATCAAATTCCCCTTATTTTCCTTAATCAAGAACCCCCTGAGAACTATAACTATGAATAATTCAATCTTTCACTAACATTTGGTGCAATTAATAACAGTACTTTAAAGCTGCTAGCTTTGTATATCTTTTTATGCATAATTAAAGGGTGTTGATATTTAAGTTTTCAGCCAAAGAGCAAGCTAGGTTTGGCTTTGCTGGCAGCAGCTGCTCCTGGCTTAACTACAATATGATAACCTGATATTGCCCCATCTCAGCGCACCCGGCGCAGTTAGCTTTCTTCTCTGCCACCACTCCCGTTCTTTCTTAATTGTGCTGGAATTTTGTGCTCTGTCTGAATCAGTAGCTGCCTGTCTGCTTCCTTCTCCCCTCTCCTCTGCCACACACGTTAGCAGTTTGGAGCTGTGGTCAGGACTCGCCTAATTTTCTGACAGGTACCAGTCACTGAAGGCATGGTTTTTGCAACGCAATTTTCTGTTTCATGCTTTCAAGCAATTTCAAATGTAAATGCAAAATAAATAAATCTAAAAAACAGACAGCTACCAGTGCATTAGATTTTCTGCTCCTGTGATTAAATGGATCCCTGTCTTTGAAGTCATAAAAGAAGTCCAGAGAAATTCCCTTTTTAAAAAACATGCTCCAAATTTCTGTGGTGGCACTACATGCTTTGTCATTTCAGTTTCCTTTCGTCTCATCAGATAATTCCTCTAGCAGATTACTTTATTACTTTTGCTGAAAAGAAACCCTCCAACAAGGTCTCTTCCTAGAGATTTCACATAATTTCCCACTTTTCCCAGTGTTTTTATTAATTAAAAAAAAAGCGATTTAATTTCCAGCACTTTCTAGTAATTAGGAAAATTTTTACATTAGGAACCAAAAGCAATGTGTGAGTGATTTGTGTTTCTCCTTTAGGTCAGAACTTAAACTGCTGAACTCCAGATTTAAAAAGACCCAAAGGCTTTCCTTTTACATTTTCTATAGCTTAGCTGGCTTTTGCACACAGGGCCCTTTACGTATTTTGAGGCAGCACAGACGGATGTATTAGTATCACCATTTTAAGTCCCATCTACATATATGAAAGCGATGACCTTTTGCAATTTTTCAGACTTTTAAATTCAGCTGAACAAAGAGAAAAGTCAAAATGTGGCCATTTTTTCATCAAATTAAACAAACAGTCGACTGCTGCCACCACCTCGCAGCCTTGAAACAACCCCTGCTCCCAGAGCTGGAGCAAGAACAAACTTCCTAGGTCTAGTTTCAGCCAACTTTCTCTTGTGGGATCAAACTTCACTCTGGTGTAAGTTGGTTAACTGCATTCGGTAATTTCTTATTTTCTTGCGAGAGCATGACTGGCAAAGGAAAAGTGATTACAGGTAGAAGGGGTATCAGGTTAGGAACGACAGCACTTGGTTACATGTATTCACACTCTCAGTTTCGTTCCCAGCTTTTCCTGTTTTTCTGGTGATCGCATAGCCCGTGTTCCTGAAGTCCTTTAAAGCGTTTTCCGAGGTGTGTGGACCATTGAGTAGTCCCTGTCAATCTGAGACAGACTTTCTCATTAATGGTGGAATAAGCTGCAGAAGGGAACAGTATTTTCTGCAGACTCAGTCTGCATTTGTGCTTCAAGAGAGTTCATTGAACAGGGAAATAACATACTTTGTTTTCATTGCTTATGTTCATACTTTGACCTAAGTTTGGAGAGAGAAGTCTACATTCAACTACTTAAATCCATAGTTACGTACTTCAAAAGGTCGTTAAAGGGTCTGAATACCTGTGAAACCAACTGAGCCCAACTGGAGCTTTGGGCATAGAAAATCAAGGTTAATATTTTCAAACAAGAAAATGTCATGCAGAAGCCAAAGCCCGAGTTACAAAATGGCACAGGACCAGAAGTTTTAAAAAAAAAAACACCTTTAAGATGATGGGCTTCGTAGGGTGCCCTGGTTCCTAAATCTCTGAGTAACATTTGAAATAGATTTTGGTTCTAGAGGTCACTTAGCCACCTCGGAATATTTTTCTCCCAGATACTAAATATGTGATTAAAGAGTCAGCTGCCCGTAAGGCTATTGGCTTGTTTCCCCAACCCAGGAAGGACTAACATCATGCCAAAATCTTTTTCAGGCTCTTCCCTCAGGCTCCCTTTATCAATTCAGGGGAAGAAGGGAAGGGAAGGGAAGGGAAGGGAGGGGAAGGGACGGGAAGGGAAGGGAAGGGAAGGGAAG
>JAVKLA010000028.1:17316416-17341265 GCA_034782735.1 Sagittarius serpentarius | reverse complement strand
AGGGAAGGGAAGGGAAGGGAAGGGAAGGGAAGGGAAGGGAAGGGAAGGGGAAAAAGAAAAAGAAACCATCTCTCACAAAACATGGGCTGCAGGGGCCATTTTCCTGTGCTGCAGCTCTCCTTGCTCTAAAGCCAACATCTCTCCTGTAGTTCCTCATCTTAATGAGCTTTCTCAACTCTTGGTAAGTACTGTCTGACCCAAGTGAGTCAGGAAATGGGCAGCAGTTCCTGCCTCCTGGGGCCCTTGACCCTTAACATGGCTGCCTCTTCTGCTGTCACGCCTGACCTCAAACTTCAGGACTAGCATTAAACTCTTTAGGAAATTAGCACAGTAGACATACAGTTAAGTACCTACTTGGTTATCCGATTTCTAGCTTCTGTTTTTGAAAAGGTGCCTGCTGTTTTGAACGCCCTCTGCTGAAATGCAGGACGTGGTTATTGCTGGCATTAAACATCCGCATCCTTAACGCCTCGTGGAAGGGAAAAAGTGAGTGAAGCACTACGCAGAGTGGAAGCAAGGTGGCCATATGGGGCTGTTAACTTGCTTAGCATTAGGTCCCTAGAGCTGTTTTGGAACCAACACGTGCTTTATAATGTCGCTGCCTCTGTTCTAGCATTTCTGCTAACAATCCCTAAACAGAATAATTGGCAAGTTTGCTCACAACATGGCCCCAGACTCTAGAGGGCAGGTAGAACAGAGACCACGTTATCACAGTGAGCCACGGTCCAGCACTCTGTCGTTGAAATGTCATGAAGCACAAAGATAGATGTTGCATAAATACCAGTGTGGGCAGAGCAAAGGCCCCATTCTATAGATGGCCAATAGTGCACACAGTTTAAAGGGAAATGCTCTAAGTCACTATAAAGCGTGGAGGGGAAAAGGATAAGAAGGGAAATTTTGCCCTCCCAAACACTGCAGGTATTTCGCAGGCGCATACAAGCAGGTGCCAAGCCCACCACCATCAGCCTTCAAAGCACTACCCTTTTCCCATCACAGATTCACAGTTATTTCCTACTTTGGCATGATGAAATCTCCTTTTGTAGGTCTTTTCTCCATAGCCAATATGTTCATACACTGAGATACCCAATATTTCCGTCTCAGTACCTATTATGCCTATATCACACCTTAATAGCCTGGCCAGCCACTGGCTTTTTCTTTTTGTTGTGCAAGAAGGATATCATCACCTACAGTCCTGACAACTGAGAATCTCTTTAGCTTCTTTTAGTTTATATTAAAAGAGCAGTGGGGTAGCAGTAATGCTCACTGTAATTGCAAGAAAGTATTTCATGTTAAATAAACCTCTATGTCTTTTAATGCTGGAGAAGTGTTTTCATTTCGTTTTGTTTTAATCTGGTTTTGCTGTCATTGAAGTTAATGGGAGGGAAAAATTTAATGCAATTCAAAGCAGGTATTTTTAAAGCAGGCATAAAAGCACAGAAAATGTAGCCTATGCAGGCATTAGCTTTTAGCTAGAACAACGGGGAAGGTCTGATCAGACTCTAATTCTCCCAATGGGGGTAAACAGAGAAGGGAGACAAAAAGACAAAGAGAGGGGGAAAAGATTTATTGTTAAAGGTATTGCTTTAATTCCTTCCTTACATGCATCTTCACAAGTGCAGTGAAAGCAAGTGGCTACTCTATCCTCCCTGCTCCCACCACAAGTTTGAGTTTTTGTGTCGCCTGACAAGCGTTACTGTCACTTCATAATTTCTAGAGTACTTTAGGTGAAAATGGCACTTCACAAACCATTTGAAAAGATAGACTCCACCTGCCCCAAATGTTCTATTAGCTAGGGCCAAATCTTTACAAATCCTGTGGCTCTGCAACTCGCATTTATTCCACAAGGGCTCAGCAGCTCTCAGGAGTCAGCACTGTTTAGCTGGATCATTCCCTCAATGAAGTCAATGGGAATTTCGCCAACGACTTCATTAGTTGAAGGTGCAAGCTATAATTCAGAGGACTAGGATGTCAGAGCCAGCAGATCAAGTTTAGAAGGGAGACAGCAACTCATGGAAAGGAAAAACTGGTGTGCATAACTCTTCTATTTGTGGTGGGACTTCAGCAGTTTGGGAGAGAATAACCAGGGCGGGGGGAAGACTGTAGGAACAACCCCATCTTGTGCTGTGTCCTTGACTATCCCCATTGACTTCAGTGGGAGTTACTGGCCTGAGTAAGGTGAGGATTTAGAGGTGCATGTTCCTACACGGCACAACGCATGAACTGTAGACATTTACAAGCATTTCAGGACTAACACCCAGCCTGTTAAAACCAGAAAACTAGCCACTTGGGATTAACCCTGCAGTATGATATTCATTATTCAGCACGGCAATCCAATGGAGACTAACTATGAAGTCTGATATTCATTAAACTGCAGTACAGCATCTCTGAGGTGGCCCGTGGTGCAGCCCTGCGTGTGCGCATTTCTGTGTGTGCGCTTACGTACACGTACTACAAAATACGATGGCAAGAGGGAGGGACATATATTTTAGAAAGGACACAAATTCAGCACAAGCGGTGGCTGGCCTCGCAGGGATCTCCAGTAAAGATGCCAAGTAACGTTTGGCTTCCAGGTCAGACAATTTTTTTTTATCCTAAATCTACTCATGCAAAGACACAGCTTATAGCTTGCAGATGGCTCATTCTGCTGATCTGCCAGTATTCACACTCAGTGTGGAATTATATCACATGAGCAAGGGGATTGCTGTCTTTTTTCATGGCTTTGTTATTGCAGGCAAAAAAAAAAATATAACTAACCAGAAAATAAGAAAAAGGAGGATACTGAATTCATATTTTTGGAGAGATTTTTAAATTTAATTTAGAAAGACAAGAATAAAGGCAAACATGAGTTTCCCATCAAACACTCTCTCTTACTCGTATGTATATCGAGGCAGTCAGAAACTGAGGATGGAGTATATATTTTAATTAAAGGATGCACTAACATTAGCAGGCAAAAGCTTTTTCTCTCACTACGGTGTTTACTTGCATTTGCCATGCTTTGCAAGATCATAATACCTCTTCCCCTAACAATGATAATAATTAATAATAATTGTTAATGTTATAAATACTAGGAGCCCCGGATTCATGAATAACACCAAGAAAAATAAATTAGTATGAAAGTTTAAATTCAATTCCAGATAACAAGAAACCCAGTCTATTTACACGATATTATAATCAATTTTCAAATCTCAGTAGAGTTGCACCTTTGTAAACCAGGAGTGATTATATTAATTTATTGAAGTTATCTAGGGATTGTACCAATATAGCAGAGAAAGGCTGACCTGTGAAACCTGCAGTCTGTAAAAACAAACAAACAAACAAAAAAATCCATCGATGTAATCTGAGCTAAAAAAGGGTCAATATTTTGTCCTTTGGAAAATTATTTGAGTTGTGATGAAGTAGTCAGATGGTTTCATCTGAAAACATATTTTTTTAAAAGGGGAAGGGCTAAGTGTTTCACAACAGTTCCAGGACAATAGAGATATGGAGTCCAGAAAAGGGCCACTAAGATGATGAAGGGACTGAGGCATCTCTCCTGTGAGGAAAGGCTGAGACTGTTCTGCCTAGAGAACAGAAGGCGCAGGGGGATCTTATTAATGCATATAAATACCTGAAGGGAGGGTGCAAAGAAGACGAAGGCAGGCTCTTTCCAGTCGTGCCCAGTGACAGGAGCAGAGGCAATGGCACAACCTGAAACACAGGAGGTTCCCTCTGGAGATCAGGAAGCACTTTTTGTACTGTGAGGGAGACCGAGCCCTGGCACAGGTTGCCCAGGGAGGTGGTGGAGTCTCCATCCTTGCAGATATTCAAAAGCTGTTCAGGACATGGTCCTGGGCAGCTTGTTCTAGAGGACCCTGCTTACGCAGAGGGGCTGGACCAGATGACCTTCAGAGGTCCCTTCCAACCTGAACCAGTCTGTGATTCTGTGATTCATCATTTGAAAGATGTCATTAAACTAAGTTCTCTTTTGTTTGGGTGAGGAAAGTGAAACATATTTTTTCCTTTGGGCTGACCCAAATTATTTTCCCTCTTTACTCCATTCATCCAACAAACTGAAAAATCAAACTGCCCTACCCTCAGCATCATTGTAATCTGGTGTCATTACTGGTTCAGTTTTCCTTTTGAAAAATTCCCTACAATAACTGGCACTAGCAAACACCCTATCTGACCCATTCTCCTCTTTTCTGCCTGTACTTCCATGTCTTCATCCTTGAATATATGCTGAAAGTAATTAATTTAACTGAGCTTGTATGCTCAGCTTGAGTATACGTGAACTTGGGAGCACAGAGTGACCTAAAATGAATGAAAGGAACCGGTGATTGCTGCAGCACCCTGTTCCCTTTGTCCTGTTCCTCGCATCATACAGTCCTCAGGCTCATTAGGAATTATTTGCCAGGGGTCTTTGCATGTAATGTTTTAAGAAAAATGAAGTTTTAGCTTGACTAATTAAGACTGGAGTTTATTCAGACAACTTGACATGGTTTTGTCACACTGCGTGTGAGGAGTAAAGAGTGCCTGAACAAATTCCATAATGAGGTTTCAGGATAGATGGATGTGCAGATATTTGGTACCAGATCACGAGAAGTGGAGCACAGGACAATGGACTGAAGTGGCATTAGCTTTTTACTTGTGTTACCACAATGCTTAAGAGAGCCAGTCCTAGACTGAGATCTCCATGGCAATCAGCATTATACAAAGATTAATATGATGATTAGAGCTGCAAGAGATTACAACTGCAATACAAAGGAAGTTACTAATGGTTAACAAATGGATATCCAGGGAATAAAAGGAAACGAGGAGACAATATTGATGAGAAGGATAAGCAGTGGGCAATAGACTTAAGTTTGTAAAATTTGCGGAAATTTAGAAAGGCAAGGAGAATTTTAAAGGAGGCTTTGAAAGGTAGGCAATGGAGTGGCCCTGAATGTTTCTGTTAAATTCCTCCTACGAATGAAGGGCAGGGAAAAAAAAGAGAGCATAGGAGTAGTTTGAAAATGAACATAAAAGCAGTGGAACATGAGCTAAGAAACCTTGAAAGTGAACATACATGTTCAAGCAGTGCAAATAGAAAGGGTGCCATGGTTTAATTAAAGGGATAGAAAATTGATATTTGCAGCATTATCTGAAAGGATGTAGCAGCACAGAAGTGTATTTCTCCAGAAAAAAAAAAGAGAAAAAGCTATTGAATCGTCACATGATGAGACCCCAGACAACAGTTAACAGCTTTGCAAATAGAGAATAAGCACATGATTTTGAGTTGTTACACTGAGAAAATTAGTGAAGAAAGATGACCACGTTGTGAATTTGCTCACAAAGGAGTAAGCAAAAGAAAGGAATGATACAGATTATTGAGCTAAGAGAAAAAGAAGGGAATGAGGTTTCAGAAAGTGTGCACCCAGGGAAGATGATGATGGTGATGATGGAGTAGGGAATGGAGAACAGCAGATAGGAGGGAAATAGAAGGGCAACTAGGAATTCATGCAGATGTTTAACACACTACATTAAAGCAAGTAGAATACAGAAAGTATTTTCCTAATACTACTTTCTTCAAAAGCTCTGGCTGCTGTTACCACAACCTTGCCGAGAGATCTTGAATGGTGAGAAGGTGGTAACACACATGCTTGTAAAACTCTGTTAAAATGCTGTCTAGTGTATGAAGGTATCATAGAGATTCTGCTGTAAGAGAAGAAAATGAAGCTATGTGATTTATAAGGACAAACTACCTGGAGAGCATTTTGATACATTCCCTCTCTAGGAAAGAAAGCAGCAACAACAGTCCAATCGTTTTCAAATCCCATAAAAAAATTCAATGCACATTTTAAGAGAGTATTGGGTCTCTTTTTTCCCCTACTTTTATCTATGCCAGGTTACCCGTCCCTAAAGAGGATTAATAGTTTCTACAGCACTCCTTTGGGAGATTTCAGCTAGGTGTGGCCTAATTGTGAGATGTGCCGCCACACGAAAGCTTCTGCAGGGCAAGGAACAGAGATTATGTTCACATTTAAATCATTCTGTGGTAGGCAAAACAGCAGGATTTGTAACCTGTAATGGCTGCAGAACCCTTCCAATTAGGGTTTAAGTGACAAAGTCAAGTTGGGATATGCAGAATGAGGAAAATGCATCGAATACTCCATGTGGAAGATCATGTCCAAACACCCTCAACCCCAGTTATGAGAACTCTTAAGAAGCGTAATGAGAGGCTGGGGATCTAACAGAGCTATGAAAAATAATCAATAAAGACAATGGAGCAGCCTGCTCTAGAGGCAGATTTCTGATCTGTAGCTCTTGTTGTTGTCCTTGATTCATGATCCTCTTTGCCCGTCTGTAAAAGAGGAACAGTATTATTTTACAGGGTGGGGGTTGTGAACCTTAATTTGTTAACATTTCCAAAAGAATTGTGAGACCCTGAGATGAAGGGGCCAAATTTAATGCTCATTGTTTAGGCTTTAGCCTGTCTGTGCTCAGACAGAACTCCCACTGAGACTGGGAGCTGAACAATTCCAGAAGTTGGTCCATTTTTCCTAGGAAAATGAGACAGTTGCAAAGTACAGTTTGTTTGCTGCATTCATTCAGTACCCTGGAGATACAGCATTATGGTTAGTTACACATCTCAGAAAGCTTCTTCAGCAATATTGCAATGGCTGTGAATTCTTACAAGGCTATGCAGTCCAAGTAAAACAAAGCTGCTGGCAAAAGTAATAAGCCAGCACTCCACACCTGATTAAACAGCATTGTTTTTTAGTCTAGCGCCATGCCAAGTTCTCATGTCACTGTGGATGCACAGTATCCGAGAACTGGATAAACTGCAGGTTTTACCACTGCAGCAGTGAGCAGCTTGCTTTGCGAGAAGGTATGCCTAACACTGTTTTTGAGCTCAGCAGTTTTCAGGAATCAGCCTCCTCTCCCCACAAAAAAACAGTCCTTCCTCAAATCCCAAAGGCGCTGGAATGTAAATAAGGTAAACTGAGCCCTTAAATGATCTGCACATGCATACACTACCTACAGCATTTTTGGTTGCTAACTGTAAGCAGCTGCCAATTTCCCTCTAATGCTCAGACGACTTGCTAACTGATCTGCAAGTCCCAAAAGTGTGTTATCTTTAATGTGCCTCTAATTTTGCTAAGAGCCTACTATTTATAGTGTGTCGTTTATTTACTTATTTACCTTCAACTAATTAAAGCTATCATTTAAAAAAAAATGCAGGGAAAAAAAGCGCTTGTGTGTCCTTGGTGAGAGGAGAAAACCCAATCTGTTCACTTAACTGGATGAACGTTACAAAAGTTCTGTTTTGCTTGGAAAAGCAATGCATGAGTAAAAGCTCCAAAACCTAGCATTATTATCTCTAATTACAACTGGCAATATGTGGCAATCATAATTATTCATTTATGCAAAATAGCTTACAGTGCGTCTCATTTTTTATTCCCTGTTAAAGGATGGCTCGACAAAAGAAGAAAAAAAAGATTATAGTGCTGAACATAATTGTGCTAAATGCTCAGTCATTTTGTTTAAAAAATACTACAAAACTAAACTGCTATTTCTGCAGAGACAGAAAATAATTTAACAAAGATGTATAGTATACTCTGCAGGTGGCAATCCATCCAGAAAACATATTTCCCTGAAAAGGAGAGATATTTCACAACGAAATTGAAGAGCATAATTTTTGCCATTTCTGTCTTTCTTTAAAAAAAAAAAAAAAAGAAAAGGAAAAAAAAGCCCTGTTTTAATCTAGCATATGCTTCCCCTGTTAGTAAAATGCTAATTTGCAAATAGTCAGAGGAGAGACCGTGACCATAATAACTCGCTACGGTTCTGCAATATGACACTCTATTCTATTTCAATTCTACCACAGTACACTAGGCAATTGAATAAGATCAAGTGTACTTCACGACAAAAAAAATAAGGAAGGGCCAGTTCACGCTACTCACATAAGTAATCTCTGTTTATGCATGTATTTCTAGCGGAATATCCCTCTAATTTAGGCCTGTGGAACTGAGCCTGTAAAAAGCCACGGCCCATAAGAGTTGCCAGTCATCCTTTAACCGGGCACTGAGGGTTGGGCTTTTCACAGGACCACTTCCCTAGATAAAAAGCCCTCAGATTCAGGATACCAGAGTCCAGAGATCAAATCTCGAGAAAACGAATGCTGAGAAGGCTGCTTGTTAGGAAAAACTGGAAAGGTACTCTAAAACCTGATTGAAACACACAGGGATGCTTTAATCTCACACACTGCACCAGATGAGCAACCTTTACTCGTGGGTCCAATCTCACTCTTGCTGATGGAACAATTTTCCGCCCGTCGCACTTATTCCCATCTCAGAGCAAAACGGAAGGCGACGGAACTATTTCTGTGAAAAGGATCATCCACAGAACCAAGGGTTTGTTCGATGGCTAGGCATTAAAAAACTTTTTCAAAGTGTCTTAGATACATAAAAATGTAGGAGACTTTAATATCAAATAGGAAGCAGATTTTTTTTTCCTGTACTGATGGTGTTGATTAGAGCAGAGGAAATGGAGATCACCATTGGAATGCATGGGAAAAGCCAGGCTTCCAGAATAGTATGATAAGCTGCACTATGTATTTTTAAAAAAAATTGGTCAGCTTCACGTAGTGGTTGAAAGAGTGGAATTTGTCTCCTGACTTAGTAAATGATGGCAGAAGATGAGGAAAACATGGCCAATCAGCATACGTAGAAACTTTACAGCAAAGGAAATAAAATGTAAATCTGGAAGAAACAAAATACAGTATTGCCATTACTTTCCACTTTGCTTTTGCCATCAGACACAATAAACGATTAACAAGCGAGTTTGTCTCTCTTCTTCTCTTCAGAGCACATGGTGAGGACGCAGGAGATACTAACTAGGCTCAGCAGTGATTTCTTACTATAATTAATTCATTGTGTCTTGGTCCATTACCACTAAAAGACTTTTTCCACCCTTCACACAGCGCCAGGAAGAAAGACCCCGTTCCCGTTACACTCAATGGCAAAATTCTTCTTTTTTTACTGGGAAACCAGGATTGGGTCCTGTGTCTGCTGTGCATATTGTAGCATACAGCTCATGCATGCTCAGGTATCTGGGTCTGGTAACACAGTCGGCATTTGCTCAACACACTGGATTACAACACTTACATGAGATGTCTTGATTACAAAAACCAGATTGTTAAATTGATTCACGCTATGGATTGCAATCATATGGTATTGAACACTAAGACAGTAAATGTATCTTTGGAGCAATGCTATGAAAAGGAAAGCTTTACTATCCCGTGTAGCAGATGAAAAAACAGATGGAAGCCACTGGGCTAAATCCACAAAGGGTATGCTTTAGGGAGGAAGGCGTTCAGTTGGGATAGCTGAGAGCTACAGTCCAGCCCCTTCTCTAGTGACAACCTAATGTAAAATAGCAAAGGGATGAAAAGACCACCCTCCCCAGTTATACGCAGCTAAGCCTCTAGCCCACTTTTATGAATTCATGTAGATGTCAAAGTTGAATATTATCACTCATGGATCTGACGACCTGGCTGGATTGCGGAGAGAGTATTTATCACCCAGTCAGTCGCCACAGGGATCAGTAAGGACTGTTTACATTAAGTAAAGCAATATGCAGAAGACTACATAAATTTTATTAGGAGAGGTGTGAAAATACAGAATTTCCAGCCTGAAGAAACTCTGCTATTTCTGCATGTTTCTCCTCATTTTAGGTGGAAGTGGCAACCTTTCAGAAATCAAGAATTACAAACCACAGAATATAAATCCAGAAAAAAAGACTTGGAAAGAGCAGTACCATTCATTTCAATATTTCTTTTTAAATTAAAGCAGTAATTTCAGCATTTCTTCTACCCAAATGTTTCATGTACTTTAACGAATCAATCCACAGTGCTTCACTAGTGGTCAGCTCTGTTACTAAAACGCATATAGCATTCTGGTGGATTATCTCATGGCAGTCAGAGTCAAATGTACATTTTCATTCTCTCCTATAGACCTGGCTTCCTGGCCAGGCTATATGTTCCTTATGGCATCCAGAGAGTTGTGACACTCATGGCATATGACTGAATTAAGTCAAAAAGAATCATCATTGAACTATAGGAAGAGTAGGACAATCTCCAAGAACACGTCTACAGGACAGACTGCAGACCTAAGTGACAACTCCTAACCAGATTGTAGCTTAATGCTTCAATTAACTCAGGTCAAATATTACCATTAAAATGATAATGCTTGGATGAAAAATATTCTGGCGTAAAAAAATTTTCCTGAAAGTTTCCTAAAGGAAATTTCAAGTTTGCAAGACAGTGGATCGTCCATCAGAAAAGCATATTGTTCAGCATTTCCAGGCAGGTTTTTAATATGAGGTATGTTCTTTCCTCTTGCCTTTGTAACATAACGATTGCTTACTACAGAAGGTGAAGGTTCATTGTAATACGGGTAATAAAGATGATAAAAACAATAAATTTATTTTAAAAATTCAAAAAGTCAAAATAATTGCACTTTCACATTTCTCAAAATGACCCTGTGGATTACCTGAAAACTCTTTTCCGTCGATGTCTCTGTGATTTCACATGCCACATTCTCTCTGCCAACATTATCATGGCTGGTAACAGCCTCTACAAACACTAGTCCTTCCCACTTCGTCCAAGACACTAATTCTCCTGACCTTAGAACTATTGTCTTAAGTTGTTCAGAAAGTTAAATTCTACATTATACAAAATACAGTAGTATTAGGTGGGTTTTGTTCCTATATGTCTTGTTAATACAGCTTCCATCAGTGTGCCTCCATAGTATCATCATGCTTGTTTTTGAAGAGGACTCTCCATATCATGGAGATGGTTTTCAGAATCTTAAATTATATTATATTTATCCACAGTTTTCCATGGTATTATATTTAATATTTACAAAATGCCATCTGAATATTAATTAATCCATCCTCTGGCTGGGAATTAACTTGTCTTATCTCAGTTTTTCATATGTGGAAACAAAATCACAAAAGGACTAATATCAGAAATGAGGAACACTAGATGACATTCATAGGGGCTTGGTGTAATGGATTAGGTAAAGCATATGGGTTATGTCAACTTTAAAGTGACTCCAAAGCCCAGGCTCAGAGATGATCTGTAGTACAAGTCAGGGACAGCACAACCCAAGCCTGAGCTATCTATCTGCTGCATTTTCAGGTCTGAAGTCTAGCTCATTCACACTCCCTTCCTAGTTCTTCAGAAACTATTTAGCTTCTCTTGGAAATAAGCAGAGTCCTTGGTAACACAAGCATAGAAAATCCTTCACAACTTCTTAAAACTACCAAGCAGCATACCAAGCAATAACAAATTAAATAAAGGTTAGGAACATTCCCAAAATATAATTTACACATATTTTTCCAGATAAACAGCACATAATGAAATAATACCTAATTTACTGATTAGTTTCCAAAAATGTAGAAAATGGTAGAAAATCCTGCCAATGGAATAGCAAGTAGCTTGATTTAATTGTGCAAAAATCAGCTGATGGAGAGCAAAGGTTTAAGCTAGATTGCTAACTCATAAAACCATGTGCGTCTCAACAGTAGGGTTTGGGGTTTTTTTCTCTTTCCCTCATAATTTCCTTCTTCTCATCGTTCAAAATCTGTCTTCAAAAGGGAAAACAGGGCATGCTTTGGGAGTGGGACACTCAGTGTGCGTAGCCCTGACGTCCCGCTTCCAGCACGTCCTGCAGCGCACTGGCACCGTACAGAAATGGATGTAACAGCCAGGTGGGTGGAACTGTGTCCCACTAAGTCAAGGGCAAACCTTCCGCTGACTGCAACGGCACCACGCTTTCTATCACTCACTGTCCCATTCAGTAAGAAATAGGCCTTCTCCTCTAAGACGAAACAGATTCCCTTCAAGATCAGTAGTTTTGAGATGATATAAGAATGGGTATGTTTGCAATTATTTGGCTTGAACTGTACACTGAGGACTAATAAACAATTACTAGCCTGGCTTAACAGTTTTTAAAAACGCTAGAATAGGTCCTGAAGAATCATAGGTTACCCGGAGAAACCTGACTGTGTAATTCACTGGGAAGCACACAATTTCTTCGGTTTCAAGTTTGAAAACAAAGCAAAACAAAGGTTTGTCGTGTTTCATATTTCCAAACCAATATGCCTACACTCATGTGGTTTCCATCTTAGGCAGAGTGTAAAGAGGAAGTAAAATGTCAAGTTGTTTATTTCTCTGCAATTTTCTTATCTCAAAATAACACAGAGTTTGCTAAATCTAATCTGTCTTTAACAATAGTCAGAAGAATTCCTTTGCTGGGCTCTCTTGCTTTTACAGAAATCTGATGATCTGGAAGCAGAGGAGTTAAATCTCTTGACAATTTTGTCAAAAGCAAAAATGTCATCTGAAACAGCAGCCTTGTTTTCTAAGGAAATAAAGAAATTGGTTTCCTTTAGTTCAGTCCATATACCACCTTTTCTTATTCTTTTCTTCTTCTTTATATTGTTTTAGTGCAGATGAAAAAGAAAGACAGAGACAGACAAAAGACACCCAGAAATTGACTCTTCATGACCATAAGCTTTCACTTAATGGTATGAGAAAAATGAATATGCTTAAATCAGCAAATTGTTCTTTACCACCACAGAACAATCTTCATTGTCAAGCATGTGATCAAAGTTCCCTGTCTAAAAGTTGAGAAACCAAGTGTTTTTATTTGACACCTTAGGCCTGATTTCAAAGTATATGTGATTCAGCTACATCTTTCTTTTTGAATATAAATATATATTTCAGCATCTAAGCCAGTGCTTCTGCTTCATGCCCTTTTTAACTGTTCATTTCAGAGATTAATGAAATGAATGAATATGGAAAAGTTCTCCATCCTTCTGTATCCTTTATTCTAAAATTATACTGCAGATAAAAGTGACATCACGTTTATAAAAAAGACCATTTTCAAACATACGTAATCCCAATTTGATATATTTTACGTTCTTGTCTGTCCATAGTACATGGATTTTCAAATGCACATGAAAGTACCCCCTTCCCCAATCCTCTGTACTCAGTGAGAGAGATTTAGCTGCAGTGGCATGGAGACACAGCAGTCCCAAGGAAATATGAAAAGAGAAAAGCTTTCCCTCCATTGTTTCATTTTGCTCCCAGATCCCCCATCCAAGGCACTCTAGCCATCTCATGCATATGGACAAGGAGAGGAATAAATGTCTGTGTCTCTCCCTGCACCTTTGAACCTAAGGGTAATGTTGCCTTTCTGACTATTACATAGGTACTAGACTGTAGCACGAGACTATATAGCTTATTGTCTTTCTTGCACTGACAAACATATCCCTTCCCACTGAATGTAACTCCCTCAGAGCCATCAGCAGCTGGTTTCTTATGGTTGCTCCACACATTTGTTTTACAGTGCAGGACGCTCCAAACTGTGATTCAGGACATCGTGAGTCTAGTCAGGTACTTGTTTGTGAGATCAGCTCAAATTCAAACTATCAGCTTGGTCTTCACGTCTTTACTGCACTGCCAAATAGATGTCTTTTTTTCCCTTAATGAGGGTTAAGGAATTAAACAGAAAACATTGGGTTTATAATCAGATTATAGCTGCTATTGGGCAGTTATACCGTTGTACTTATTGGCTGACATACAAGAGTCTAAAAGTACTGACTAATGGAGAGAAGAGGAGTAAACCCTCCTGAGATGGTTGGCAACAAATATAAAACTGCAGGATGAAGTGAAAACTCTGTAGACCAACATAGACCTTCCTTTTTTTTTTTTCCCCCACTCCTATACTTCTTGCAGAAGCATAATTAAAGGATTGGCTTGTTTGCAGAAAAGAAATGAACACAAATGTCAGTGCTCACATTTAGTGTCATTTAACATCTAGCGCAAAGATACGGAATCTGTGTAGCTCACTGATTTCTTTAAATACATTCACAGCCAACAAGAACATTTTAGATTAAATACATGTCTATGTTTCATTCTCCTCTATATCTTTATCCATAGGGCTAACAGAAAATGAGAGTGCCTCCCCTTGCAAACATGGGATATACTTCGATATTGGAAGACCAAATTATCCAGTTGGTTCCTACATGCTGAGACCGAAAAGCTTGTGATGTTGACAAATCAAGTTTTGCAAACCACCCACAACCATCTTGCCCATATGAGTCTGTATTATCATCCCTCACATACGGGGTGAATTTTTCTCAGTGCACATGGGGAAATGAGGCACACAAATACCCATAGTGAAAGGCTTTTTACCTTTATTTAGCCACTTAACAGTTAAGCAACTAGTTTAGACTAGACATCCAGGCTCCCTCAGTATCAATGGCTGCAGAGACAGGCACCTGCAGGGGGGTGATTCATCTTCTGCAAAGATACCGGTCTAAACCAGGAGCATGAGCTGCCTTCTGGAGGTGCCTATCTCTCACCATTGACTACAGAGGGAGCCTAGATGACTAGCTGAGATTAGATGCCTAATTTTTAGGCAGATAAATTGTCTTGCCTGAGGTTACATGAGAAATTTGGGGCAGAACTAGGATTTGAACCCACGCATTCTGCATATAGCTCGTAACAAATTATTTAGTCAAATCTAGCACTTTTAATACAAAGGTTTTGCATGTCCACAATAGGCTATTAGACAAGAGACAAACACACACATCAAAAAGTCTAATAAACTGGTGATTAGTCACCAATCTCCCACATACCCGAGTATATGAAAGATCTAGTTTAAATGTCTAAAACAGGCAATAAGAGATCTTACCTGTGGTCTGCCACCTTCCCAATGACTGTCCTAACCACAGCTGTTCTCAGGTATCTTTTGAGAATTCTGCAATATAGTTTGAATAACTTACTGTTTATCAAGATAGCAAGAGAGAGACCGCTATGTCAACACTCAAAAATACAGTGATAACAAATTTTTAGGGAAAAATTAGATTGAACGTGTCTAAGTTCTTGCTGATCAAAAAAGCCTTCCCAGTTAAACGGTGCCTTTCCAGATTAAACAAACTCAGAAATATCCAGCTACTTCAGAAAAAACCACTTCACACATACTTAATACTCCACCCAAATTTCTCATGGTTTTTGCCAACAGAGGATGCAAAATATTACACTGAGAAATCAAGACCGAATGCAAAGATGGCCACATTTGTCTGACATGCTTAGATTGAATTCCTATGGTTTGAAGAATTCAGTAGAATCCACAGGCATTAGTATAAATACAACCATCCAGACTCCAAACCCAAGTGTATTGTGGGCAAATAGCCAGATACTGAAACATTTGTTCACATAAGCTGAAATCCTCTGTAGAAACAACTGAATAGTTGCATTTGTCAAACACTTACGTCACTGAGGAATTATATATTTTATACGAGCTGCATATATTCTATTTTCTACATTTCTACATTTTGTTTCTCAGCTACTTTTCCCATTTGATCGAAACATGCTGTCCTCCTGGAGAACTGATTATGTGATAAAATGGTTCAGTTTATAGTTCAAATATTGAATTATGATTCAACAATACTTTTACTTCTTGAATATCATCTTCTTCATGTGTGCGTAACTCAAAAATAGGTTCATTGTTCTCTTTTCACGTTCAAAGAAATGCAAAACCCACTGAGAATAAGAAGATACACTTCAGCCTAAAAGTTAAATTGGGGGAAAACTTACAACTCCCTCAGAACAAATCTTTGCAAAATGAAAGGGCATTCTCATATGTAACCAGAATTTAAAGATTTTTGTTATGGAGCAATGCAGGTCTTTTATGATATATTAATAAAGTAGAAATATTACAGAACTTAGAAAAATCACTTGGATTGATTTAGTGGAGAATTTATCCTTTCGATATTTTCCTACTCTATTTTCAGATACTCTCTACCATGGCACTTGCTCTGTCTTCAGAAAAAAACCCAACATACAAACATAGAAAACTGTTCCCTTGAAGTCTAGCCCCATCAGACTAGGATCTGACCAAATACTTTGAAAGTGGGTAATGCAAACAGTCTGCTCTCAGAGTCCAGTCCACACCAATCTGAGGTAATGTTTTAAACGCTATAAATATCCATTTGATACCTTTTCCACAGTATAAACATTTTCTAACCACTCTGATATACTTCAGAGGTTTCCAAAATACGAAAAGTATTTATTTAGTTCCTGTAAAACGACAGGAATTCTTAATCCTGTCAACAGATTAGGGAACTGGTTTGGGAAGGGAAGGGAGAAAGAAAAGAAAGAAGAAAAGAAGAAAGAAGAAAGAAGAAAGAAGAAAAAAGAAAAAAGAAAGAAGAAAGAAGAAAGAAAGAAAGAAGAAAGAAGAACGAAGAGGAGAGGAAAAAGGAAAACAAAGAAAATGGAAAAAAAGAAGAAAGAAAAAAGGAAAGGGGAAAGGGAAAGGGGAAGGGGAAGGGAGAAGGAGGGAAAGGGGAAGGAAAAGGGGAAAAGAAAGGCGAAAGGAAAAGGGGGAAAGAAAAGAAAAGGGAAAGAAAAAGAAAAGAAAAAGGAAGGAAAAAGGAAAGAAAAGGAAGGAAGGGAAGAAGGAGTTGTTCAAGTTCTTTGTGAAATGCTGCCATCTATGGAGTTTCAGTCGATATTGCTTTCTACGGTGATATCAAGGAAAACCACAGGGCTGATTACCTCACAACGCGGTTGGTTCAGCAAATGAAGCAGGTTTTTTCGGCAATAAACAAGAATATAAATTATAGTTTTGGCTATAACATTAAGTTGGCACTAGCTTCCACCACAACTATTTCTTGGATCTATAAGCAGTGTTAGTAGTTACCCACTGCAACATTCGATCAAGGCTTTCTTGTGTTTTGTTGGGGGGGTGTATTCATTTTGGTAGATGGTGTTGCCCTGTTTTCATTTGCACTGGTTTCCTAAATTTCAGAGGACACAACCACAAATTCTTCGTGTCATTCCCTGTGTTCATATTCCCAAGCATACTACTGCCTCCATTCTCAAAATGGCCAAAAAAATAAGCAACTAATTACAATTATCTCATTTTAGCTCTATTAGCCCTAACAATTAAGGCATTTGAAGCTTTAAAGATGTTATACATGCACACGTCACTCCTCCTTCCTTAGCATTTCTGCTGATGATAAGGCAGGAGCTGCACCTGTGGGTAATAGAAGCAGACAGAAAGATGTTAACTTGGAAGAGACAGAAGTATTAAAATTACTTGTCACCTATAACAAATAATAACTACTTCAAAAATCCCAGTTTGGAAGCTGTTCAGATCTTCAGGAAGAAATGGACCTAGTTCAGTACCAGAAAGATCCAGAAATGTCTTTATCATGCTCACTAGAGGACTAAATACAAATGAAAAGCAAGGGATATTTTGCTTTCTTAAACTGTGATTAAGTGACATATTTTATCATTATGGTAGGCATAAGGATAAACAGCAGTAATTCTAGGGCTAACAAAAATCTGGATCCCCAGAGCTATCTTGTATGTAGAGGCTGGGATGTAAAGACAGGAGAAAAATAGCATGTAGGATTTCTGAAAGATGCCTCCTTTAGACCCTCCTGCTTAGGTCTGTTTTCCAGAACTGTCCCTCCCTTACCACAGCTTTCCCTTGCCACCAGCTCCCAATAGAGAAACGTCACCAGCAGAGGTACTTCCCATGGTGGGAAAGTACGGTAGGAATAACCCTCATTCACACCTGCTCTGAAAGATGGGGTCAGTTCAGCTCTCATCCATAGGATCAGCCATATCAGAAAAGTATGTCAGTGGAATGAAAAATAAAATCAGCCCTATACTCCCTGACAAACAGCAGCAATGTACGTAGCAAAATACTTGCTTTCACATTCTCTTATTCTATCCAAAGAGCTCAGTGCCAGTAAATCTTTATTATCCTAACAATGAGTAAAGCTACCTGCAGGAAAACTATTGCATTTTCCACTTTGACTCTCTCCAGTCACTTACTTTTGCAAGTGTTTCTCATCTTTATATACCATATTGACTTCGGAGGGTGGCACTTGCCTAGCAAGCCGTGACAGAATAATCACCCCTTGAGCACAAGCATCAACGGACCAAGTTACTAAACAACTCTCCCCTCTGCAGGTCATTCAACAGGAAGATGATGGAATCAGTGGAGCTGCATTAACAATGAATTGCATTATAAGCAAATAAGACTCTAAATGAAGTTAAAATTTACCTCCTAGAGAAACCTCTGCAGAGGTCAAAGATGAGACACTTCTGGAGAATGCCCAAAGGCAAGGGCTGTTTTAAGAAATTCATTCTCCCCTGTTTGCCTTCCAACTCCCAAACACATACTCTGCCCCTTTTCTTTAGAGGGGGGACAGTGGCCAAAGTCTATTAGCAGCAGCCGCAGCCACAGCAAGCATCTAAATGCTTCCTTCGTTGCACAGCTGGTGAGGCAGCCAGATCTACCTATAGTGCTTAATAAGGAGTGGCAGCTCTACTTGCCTGGCTTTTGGTGACAGACATTCTAAAAGATGAGCCTTCTGGGTTTTCCTATTTGCCAGCTCACAACATAATCGTGTGACAATAACCTCTTACTGCTTTTGGAATGATCTTGTTTGCATTTAATTCAAACTCCTCTAAACAGCGTCGGCTCAGATAACACTGCCCGCGTTGCAGTAAGTGTTTCACCGGGAGGCTTGGAAGAGGCCCAGTTTGTCGCACATCACTAAAGGAACAGCTTTCTTGCTGCATCCCAGCACGGAGGCAACGCCGGCCTGCGAAGCTACGGCCATGGTGCAAGGACCGAGGGCAGAGCTGCCAGTCTCTGCGCGTGCTCTGGGGAAGGGCCACGAGCCCTGGGGCTCTGCGGCCGTTGGGACTGAAGGCCATGCCAAGCCAGAGTCCCAACCACTCTCCCATCTACCGCATGCACAAATGGCAGCAAACAGGCAGGCAGCACGGGTTGCAAGCACTGGAAGAGGATGGAGAGTGAGGCAGTGGTTTCCTTTGCTGAGATGTAGCATCAGTTCAGATTTATGGCTGGGTTCACAAGCACAGCTGGTCGAATGCAGCCGAGACTCTGCTTGTGAACGCTCAGCCACAATCACCTCCTTCGTTATTCTCATCTGAGCTAAAATCAACCCCTGTGCTGAGAAGTGTGGACCGTATGCCCACCATACATTGCCACGAAGGTGCAGAGGCCATGCCCTCACCCACCACCCTGAAATGGAGCGTCACCTGTGATAATGTGTTTAAATAATATTGGTGGGGTGGGAAGGGGGAACAGGTCCCATTGCACTCACCAGCAAATAGGGGTATCTGTTCACAAAGGAGAGCATGCACTATTCATGTCGCACTATTCATCACTTGCTGCATTAATTATTTGGCTTTTTCAAGATTTTCTGTCAGCAGAGCAGACAGCCAGGACAAACTGTTGCTGAGGAAACCAATCACCACAAATGAGGCAAAGTGAACAGATCACCAAAACCTTGCAGGTCGGGAGAGAGCATCTAAATACCTGTTAAATACTTGTGTATAATGAATCATGGATCACTATTATCTCACCAAGCAGAAAAATACATTTATCAGCTAATGCAGTCAGAACATTATTTGGCCATTCTGATGAATCTGTGACACATGCCTTTAATGAAATACGTCCTTCCCACACCCTATTTCCCCTGTACTGCAGAAAGAGTACCATTTCCCTGCTTTGCTGGACAGATTCAGGTTTGCATTTATATGTAAGTGGGGTTTCTTAGCTGACAAGTCTCGCTCAGTCGCTGAGGATAACCCCACATTTCCAGACTGAACCAGTGAAATTCTCGTTGCTGAAGGTACGGTACACTACAGTATATGTCTTACTTGAGAATTCAGATGTCACCCACCTGCCATTAGGTACAATGCACACCTTTTTATAGCCAGCGCAGCTGCCTGGAAGGCAGAACAAGAGATGAATAACCATTTCCTAGCCCATTTTATTCAGCTGTGAGTATTCTACATTGCTGAACTGCTTCAGATATTAAGACAGAATAACTAAGACTGGATCATATGTATGAGATGGCATCAGGCAGAAATGCTAAGTAGTAACATACGTGAATAAAAAGTGATTACAATAAGTATGAGTCAAATAAATTAATATTTTGCCTTAGACAGGATTCTTTATGTTTGGTAACTATTGCTTGTGCTGATGATATAACACATGCTGACACCAAATATCAATTCTAGGTAAATCCAATTAAGCCCAGAAGCAAAACAGCTGGATTAGCAGTTCACTGCATAAATTATTTTTCTTCCATTTACTTTGTCTTTTTGCAAATGAGCCTTTTAACATAAAAAAATTTAGCACTCAAGTTCCCCTTTGCTTATTAATCCCAGAAACCTGAAGTGAGAAAGAAGAAAAAAATGTATTTTCTCCCTTTGTTTTTTTGTGTGCATATATCATTCAGGTCCATTGCGTAGTCTCCCCAGATTGTAGGTAGCTTTCCTTCTTCCTTGAATAAGTCACTCACATTACATTTACTATGGCATCAGACCAAGAAATTTGGTTTTTTTTTTCATTTCCAGATGACGTATTAATGTATAATTATTTTACATTTTGTATTTATCTCTATTTTCTGACACTAAACAAAATGAATATAAAGTTGGTAAAGCTGGAGTTCAACAAGCTCACCACTGCTTTAATTCAGTTAGAACAACATAGACAATACAGGAGTTGTTTTATTTTATCTCCTTTTTTTTTTCTTACTGTTTTTCTTCATTATATGGCTGCCAGCATAAAGGGCAACGTAGAGATTGGGAATCAATACATGCTACTCCTGTAAATACGCAAATAATCACAAATTGTAACCATTGATTGATTTTCAGCATTCTGATAGCGACACATGGGGTGGAAGGGACTCTGATCTCAGTTGTGCTAGGGGAAATCTGGAGCAGTGATTCACAGCTGGAATTATAATAAAGGACTGCCTCAGAAATGCATCATTTCAGTCAATGAAACACATAACGTATCATTGGTGGAAATGACTTTTCCCTTCTGCTCATGATCAGGGTGGACAACAGCAAATGTGCAAGCAGCAGAGCCATGCTTAATCCTCCAGGCTTGAATGCCACCAGCCCCAAAGGTGGGAGAAGCTGGTGACAAATACTGCAAGGTACTCGAACAGCAGGGCTCAATTCATGACTTACCCCAGAGCCCATATCCAACACACTGGTCTTGGCATCACCCCCCACATGCATTCCTCCTTCCAGTCCTCTGGAAACGTATTGGTTTGAGATTCCCTTCCCTCTAAGTCCATATTTTCCCCGAAGACCTTTCACATCATCCATGCACAGGAGCCTAACGTCCAGCTTTCCTAGTAAACAGGTCACACACGGGTATCTGCAAGCACGATCCAGCCCAGAGGGCCACAGTCCAGACAAAAGGTACCCACATACCCACCTACCAGCTGTCAGACCAGCAGCCGGTTTGCAGTCCAGACAACTATATCTATATATATCTACACATATTTATATACAAAATGCTGAATATAAGAAGGCTAAATTACTCCTACTGGTCTGAGATGGTTTTTAAAAATGTTATTTCTAACATTTGTCTTTATACACATGAAGGACCTTTAACGAAAAAATATCAGTCCTTTTTCCTTAACTGGAGCTGGAGACGATGAAATGTTGTGGCTTTGTTACAAATGCAGAAGAATTTGAGGTAAAAAAATGAGGACTGCTGTTGTACATGCTGAAAGAAGGAGACAGAGTACCGTTACAGTATGTTTCTCTTATTTTCCAATAGCAGGAGAACAATTCTTTTTCCTATTTTTGCTTATGTAAAATACTTTCCGTATATGGACTGATACAGCTTCCACTGGCATAAGCAGTAGCTTTGCTGTGGACTTTCTGGGGGCAGGCACAGGGCCAGGGTAGTAACAGATCGTGTTTTATACAAAGGCATTTCCTTATGCAGATGTAATTCTGGAGAGGTAGCACTAACCTTTACCAGCTGATCTTAAAAAAAAAAACGTTTTCCTGACAGTGAAGAAATGGAGCACACAAAGTGGCCACGGTGACGCACAAAAAGTGTTTGGCATGAAATGGCACGTGAGTCTAAAACAGTTTTGGAAATCAAAGACAAATGAAGAGCTACGAGTTCTGACCGGAAAACTTCTGTGCCTGATGTGCTTCACCAGCACTCTTGAATTTCCTACCCAGTTCTTTACCTGTTTGCAAGTGACTAATACAAATCCTTTTCTTTTAAAAAATACATGGGAAAAATGCTTACTACCGTCATCAAATTGGCAAAAGGCTTGAAAAAAAGCCATTATTTGAAAACATGGAGAAGGAGGAGAGGAGAAGGAAAAAAAGGATTATGAACTTAAGTAGTAATTTTTTTTCTCCTAGGTAAGTAGCATTGGCATTTGTATGCACAAAAAGGGTGGGGTTTGGTTACGTGAACATTCATATCCGGTTCATTAATTTACACACAAGAATAAATTTCACCTTTTGTCACTGCCTGTGTTTGTAGAAAATTAGGAAATTTCACCCTGTATCAATTATAAATAGCTACAAAAACAGCAGCTGCCAGTCTCGATTAAACTAAACTTACTTTGCACATAAAAAATGCCTTCTGCTTTCTTTATAAGCAATATAATATTCTTGAGGAGACCGAGTCCTGCACGGCTGCCAGAGCCTCGCGAGAGCCAAGGGCCCCGGCGGCGGCCGCGGCAGGGCGGGTGGCAGCTCTGTGCAAGACCTACTCCGATGCCCTCAGCGGGCCCTTGGTTCTGCGCTGGGTAGCAAATGTGGACAGACTCATCTTTTGACACAGGATTAGATGAATAAAATCGCAATTGGAGATACACCGTAGTATTGCTATAATTTCCATGCCAAAATAAGAAAAAAAGTTTTAATTTGTGTATGAAGAATGATTTGTTATTTATTGAAAGAATTGGACTGGAAAGTTGGACAAATGACAATGTATGGGAAAAGGTTTGGGATATACAGAGGCATCTGGAAGCAGTGTAGAACACTAAGGAGATACGCTCAAATTTTTCATCTTGAATCCTGAACCAAATAATTCATTTTGTATTATCCACATGAATTTGTATATCTTCATGACACTCATTAAATAAATAGCTTAATCTGGCTAAGATACCTTCAGTAATCATTTAAAGTTTTATCTTTTTAAAAAACATTCTTAAAGAGTTTTCAATATTTATTTTTTACATTTTAATCTTTGGATATCAAAAACAGTCAGCTTTTACCACTGAAGTTCCTGATTCATAGATTCAGTCAGATTCTGTGATGGCATGGGGACTAAACACAGCCCTTCGGGGGAAGTCGTGGAGACTCTGCACAATTACCTGGTGGACCTCCATCCTGAACTGGGCATTGATACAGTGAGAACATCTGAATGTATGTATCTAAACTGTCATTATTCTATACCACTGACTGATTACTATAGTAAGTGACCTGAAATAGCCTCTCATCACATAATACCACTAATTTTGTTACCACCTATTCAACTTTGCGCTCTAGCTTCAAAGGAAATAAGTTTTGTCAGTTAATATCCCCCCACTTTCCTCTAATAACATTACTTTACTTCTAGAAAGCTATGCTCAAGAAAGAAGAGCTGAAAATGTTTCATTTTCAATGAAAAAGCACCCAACTATCATGAGGTCCCAAAGCATAACTAAAAGCTATGGGTTAGATATTTGTCTAGTATCTGTGTGCTCATGATACACGTATCGGAAGAAAATTGTAAAGTTAGCAAGTGTTCCCCAATATCTTTCACAAAGTATCAGAAAACATTTTAAAGTCTCTTCACTTAAGACACAAATGTGCAAGAAGCTATTTGGTGAAACATGGTACTACGCAATGCCGTATGATGCTGGTAACAATAATACTACTGAACTGTGCATCTTATAAGAACGGTGATCTGGCAACTGAAAACCCGATATAGAAAGACAGTGCCATTTGTTCTTGCAATGGTTGCAAAGAGCTGCAACTTAAGAGTCGAGTATCAATGTTGAATGTTATGTTCTTCTATACTCAATTCCAATACAGTCAGTCTGCATACGACTATAATGGATGGAAGAGTTGTGCCAATGTATGAAGCCCAGGTATGGTGTCCTGTGTGCTCAGCACCAGTGTGCTGAAGAAGCGTTTCAGATGTAGATACAGACATACTCTTTTTCCCCACCATCCCTTCCAAACACTCAAAAGTATTTACATTGCAAATTAGCCAACACTGTGGGTGCATTTCATCTACAAGAACTATGAATTTTCCTCAATGCAGGCTCCAACATAGCACTTCTCAGCTTTTACAGTCTTCAAAAGAGACCTTCTCTGTGAAGAATGAGGGATTTATTTCATAGCCGTGATTTAGCCCATCATGAAATATATATCCCTATGGTTTCCTGTCTTAATTTCTTAAGAATACTCCTACTTTAGGCTGCATTAACCACTCATTTTTGTATTTCAATAAATCTTAAATGGATAACAGCTGGTGATCTTTGATTTATTTTAAAACATCTTCTTGACTACTTCCTGAAAGTGTGAGTACTTGATGCTTTTACAACTGGGGTTGGCAACTATTAATTCATTCAGAGATCATTAAGCGACAGATTGTTTTGTCTCCACATTCATCACTGCAAGTGGAATGGAGCTTTTTTTGATCTGCAGGGCAAACTTACATGGGGCTGTGCAATTTGCTAACTGTGCTAACCAGAACGAGTAACAACCAGAAGACGATTGGTAATGAATGATACTACCAATACTGAATCCTCTTTTTCCTCCTTACCTGCATCTGAAATGATTCTTGACTACCTCACCACCAAACCTTACTTGATCGTGTCTGTAGCCACTTCTGCACTCTCATACACCATGCCTGAATGGAGGAATCTTAACAAGAACAGTAATAACATTTTCAGGTTTTTATATTCTGAACTACTTTGTCCATCCACAGCACTCTT
>JAVKLA010000028.1:17208916-17311416 GCA_034782735.1 Sagittarius serpentarius | reverse complement strand
GTGTTGGCCCATTTCATCCATAGTTAGCAGAAAGCTTAAAGGTGTGAAGGCTTAAGGCCATCCAAACAGAGGAAAGGTGGTGGTGTCATGAACAGCGCAGCTGTAGGAATAGCTTCAAACAAAAATTATACCTTAGTAGAGCCAGCATAAACCAAATACCAAACTCAAAGGCACTGAAAACCAGGCCTCACATGCACTACTCGCACTGTTTTCAAGTGCCCCATCTCTTCCTTAGGTGCAGGTGGAAAACAGAAGGGCAGGCACAGAATGGGCAAGCACGCAACATTTTCAGTTTAACTAGAAGCCCAAAGCATTGGAAATCCCTTGAGAAAGGGGATTTTCTGGTATTTCCAGCTTAGACAACTTGAAGTGGTCTCAATGGGGCCATCTAGTTAAGGACCTTCTTGGGCCTCCAGACTTCTTTTCCTTCTCCTTATCAACTTACAAGTGAGTCCAGTGCTCAGTGGACACTCAAGAGGCCAAAGAAGGCTGCTTAACCAAAGGCTCCACTTCATCATCCAGCTCTTCTCCCAGTGAAAACAAAACACTCCCAAAGGCTTCAACCAGAGAGGGACCAAGTCCTGGAAAGCAGTGTTGAAATAATTACATGGCCAAGTGGCTAACCATTTTTTGCAGGTATTTCTTCTGTATGACTGTACTGCTTTTGAGAACTCCAGCACAACAGTAGGGTTGCAACCTGCTCTGCTGTGTTCACCTGTTCAGCTTTTTCAGAGAGAATTTTAAAACCCATTAGGTGCCAATACTGCATACAGTCCCTATAAAAATTTCTTCAGAAAAGTGTTTGGGTAAGTTTAAAATTATATTTGGGAGATTGTTGGACCAGAATTCTGGTTGACGCCACCTGATGTTTAAAAACTCAGTGAAAATAGGCAGCTGCTTTATTATTCTAACTGTACATTTCAAAAGTGACTTCTAAGCATCCACGTACCACGAGAGATGTACAAGGTGTAGATCTTTATTAGTAATGTGTCAGCAACCTCGCAGAGAAATACAAGAGTAGAACAACTACAGAATCATTGTTAGCACAGTAAGAGCCTTCAAAGGTTCTCCTGACTTGAAGCAACAGAGGCAAGAACAATCTTAATTAATAATGAATATTATAATCACAGAAAATAACCTGTTACGTTGAGATACTTTGCAGGTCTGGTGTTACTAGATTGTATGAAGCGCAGTGATGATACTTTTGGACAAAACATTCTCATGTGTAAGAATTTAATGCTAGATGTGTATTGTCAGGCACCTAAGAAATTTACTGAGAAGTAACAATTCCTAATTATAGGATACCTGCAGAGCCAGAATGTTTATCGGTTTTACTTAAAGTATTTTTGTCACTGTGTTTTGCATAGAGAAAGAAAAAAGAAAATAATTTCTTTTCTCTTGCTTTCCTACTGTCACTCAATGAATGGTAGCTATTATGTTCTTATTACTGATCTGCATGTTAAAAAAAAAGATGGTCAAATATCCATGTATGCTCAAGTAGGCAATTTGCAAATATGATTCATTTGCCTGATTTAATATTCTAAAATTGCGAACTGACCTTAGTCCTCATTCTGGGCTAACAATCACTACTTTTTTTTAATGAACCTGTTTTCAATAAAGGAAGAATTAAGGGGAAGGAGCAGAGGGGAATTGAGAAAATTAACAGTTTAGCTGATCTGCTAAATTTTGAAACAAAGAAAAGAAGTACAGTCCAAGGTATAATAACCTTTAGATACACGCAAGCCAGAGCAGTATTTTGCACCTGAACCATAAAACCACATACTGAAAACTAACTTCGGTGCCAAGTTACATGCCATGGAACCATTCTGTATTTAATGAAATCACATGGGATGTAAGTCAGTCCAGAAACCTGACCTTGGTTTTAATTTGAAACTGACAAAAATTTAGCTGTAAAGAAGCACATCTGCTATTTAATACTGTGGTGTACTGTGCATTTATTTAATTATCATAATTATTATAATCATCACCTGGACTCTGTTTCACCCTAGTCTTTTTTTGCTGAAATTGTTTCATCTGTTTTTTCCAAACCTAAATGCGACAATGATTTCATATTCAACAACATGAGGCAATTCAACATTCTTTGTCTAGAATGCCTCCTTAGAAAAGAAAGACAGGCCATAAAATTATCAAACAGCATCTAGACACCAGCAAGCCTCAAGAGGTTACACTGTACTCCTTATGAAATCCCAAGTGCATCCCAAGTTGACAGAGGGAATCAAATATTCAGGTGGCTTCAGAATAAAACCTTTACCTGAACATTGCCTTTAATGTTCATTTTTCACTTTAAGGAAATGGGAAGAGAATGTACTTACTCAACAGTCTGCTTGCTCCCGAAGTAAATTTTTGTCCACTGGATGGATTGTGATTTTGCAAAATTTGTACTATGTTATTTTAACATACAATGGAGCAGCAGTCACGCAGACTGAATATGTGAAAGAGTACCTACTGTGACACATGCAAGTAATCCACATCTTTCCCATAAAACTTTTCTCAAATAATTCCAACAGCAGTAGAAGAGGATGAAAAGACAAGCATATGTGTAATATGTCATATTGTCTAGTTGTTTGTTCACTGACAGTCTAGCAGACACACTCCCAAAGTCCTCCACACTTCCACATCATCTGCCATAATATCTACTCTGTCGATTCGCTTTTAAAGCTAATGCAGACACACTCCAGGCTGGAATGACGTGCATTAAATACTACTACAGTGCTTAGCTTGCACGTTCAGTGCACAGCACCTTGAGCTTAGTACTGATATAACAAACACATGCAGCATCTCCAGAAAGGCACCTTTAACAATGAGTTCATCACAGAAGCACTTACATTGTACCCAGAAGAGTGTTTGTCCTTCCATCACTTTGTAGCCATCTCTCTGTCAACACACTGTGAGTCTGGGACATGTGAGATTCCAGAAGAGTGAAAACACGGAAGGATAACCACCAATGTAACAGTGTTGTGCGCTCTTTACCTCAAGCTGACATGACTTGGAGCCAGAAAAGGCCCTCCTCTCTAACGTACCCAAACATATCTGAGTTACTGGAAAGTATAAACCTTGAGCTCATACCTGTCACATACCACTTACACAACCTACTGATGAGACCAAATGTGGATGACTAGCAGTTCTTTCAAGGACCTTTTTAAACACTGTCATCTTGGCGAGGCCCTGGTGAATATAACTTCTTGGCATGACAGATTCCATAAGTAAAGCTAGCTATGCCAATATGGGCAAAGTTTCCTCGTCCTCTTCCTCAAAGCAACATGACTGGTAACTCCCATGCCTCTGCCAGGCCCTTGTCTCTTTTGAATACCTCCCTTTCCTCTTTTAAACAACTCTCCCTCTTCATTGCCAGTCCAGAGCCGCTCTCTGTTGACAAAACCACAGGCAACAGTGGAGTCAGCAGCTGGGAAGGTAGACTCCTCTGAAGTCAAGTGGAAGCCCTACTTGCCACCTCCTGGCTTCCAGCCGAAACACGTAAACATTATAGACATCAATACAATATTACTAGCTAGAAAATGGACTACCAGAGCACCATTACTACCTACTGAGCACTGCCGTGGAGGCTGTAACACAATAGGGTGGACCCAGCGAGTGAGAACTATGGCACTTGACATTGGTTCTGCCACTGAACCTGAGAGGAGTAACTGTGCTTCCTTGCTTTTGAGCAGGGGACTGTTTCTCCTGCTCTAGGAAGAGAGGGTAGGAGCAGCCTTACAAACACGCTGTGTTAATAACCGGATCATATCTTTATCTTGTTTCCTGCAGTGAGAAGAACAGTATCCCCATTACAGAACCACCTTTCCTCCCCTGTCTCTCTCCTCCATCAGGTGGCCCAGTCTGAATCCTCACGCTGTTCCTGTGACAGTGGCCAATCTAAAAGCATCGGTCCTGAAAAGAGTCCTAAGAAGTAGCTTGCCTCACAGTATCCCCTTTTCACCCAATTTCAGCTTTTTCAGATGTAACAAAATGGCAAGGAAGGAGGGTTTTGTCACTGGAAAATAGTACAGGTGTGTCCAGCTCCTCAGTGGCAGCAGTTTTGCCACAAGGCAGCTGCTCCACCATCCAGCCGAGTGAAGTTCCTGTGGCAAACCCAGATCCCACTTGGAGTGAATGCTAGATTCAAAGCTCAAGTTTGCGACCCACTCTCCACCAGAACGCAGTACACGCTAGTTTTATTGCAGAGTAGACCCAAAGCCTGCTAACTACCCTGACAGGGTGTTTAATCAGCAACAGTTTCTGTTTCCTCAGGAAAGCCCTTAGCTATCTCCTGCCCAGTTGGGGATCTCTATTCCTGGGGACATTCTGAAAACATGTCCAGAGTGCCACCGAGGCATCAGTGACAGGCTGGTCTTTCAGAGGGCTTTCTTTACCTGGCTGTAATTGAGGATGATTCACCCTGTCCTTAGATTTGGCCTTTCTCCTTTCCTCCCACTCTACCTTGCAGAAGCAGAAATGATACTGTTGTGAAGCGTTCACCTCCTGCAAACTGTGGTTTGTTACCGATTACTGCGAGCATATTTGAGGGTTTCATTTCACAAGCCGTTACACAAACTAACCTTGTAGACTTTGAACAGCCCTAGTGGCAAGTCACTACTTCCCTCTGCATGCATGACATTAAATAAGGCCAGTGCCTGCTAGAACCACATGAAAGAAACACACTGACCACTGAATATTCATTGGGGGCCATACAGTAGCCCACAGGAGTGGGCAATGCCTCCCAGAGTGTAAGTCCATAGCAATTTCTACCAATTAAGACTGAACTAGTGTACATATGCTGGCAACTGTGCGAAGCTTGGATGTATGTTTTATTCTGGTGCCACAGTAAGAGTGCCTGGCAAAAGAAACAATTAAAGAGTAATGAGACAGCTTTGGGAAATAGGCAATATGAATTGCTGTCAGTTCCCCACCCACTTCCTCCTTCTTTACCAAAGATTAGTGCTTCTTATTGCCTGCATGCAAACTGCAATCTTAACTTTAGTCATTTTGACAGGTAAACTAACGCTGAAAGAAACACGAGGAGACAAGAATCTCATTATTTCAGTATTGTGTATAGTACTGGAATACTTCTTTTCATGTTCCTCAGATTGTTTTATTTCATCTGAGTCACCTATGTGGCAAGTACTTCAAATGACCTTGACTACGAGTAAATATCCATGTAGGAAGTGACAACTGCTGGAAAGAAGAGAAATAAAGCACAAACAGGAGTGGGAAAAAAAAATATTAATCCCACTGCATGAAACTATGTACCTCAAAAAAGCCTTCCGATGAGCAGGCGTTGATCAGTAGCCTTGACGCTGACTTGCATCGGTTGACAAGCAGTTCATCAAATGGCTTACGAACACATAGAATCACAGAATCACAGACTGGTTCACGTTGGAAAGGACCTCAGGAGGTCACAAGGGACCTCTGGAGGTCACCTGGTCCAACCCACCTGTCCAAGCAGGGCCACCTAGAGCTGGTTCCCCAGGAACACATCAAGATGGCTTTTGAGTATCTCCAAGCATGGAGAGTCTACAGCCTCTCTGGGCAACCTGTGCCAGCGCTCAGTCACTCTCACAGCAAAAAAGGGAATCATAGGATCAGTTGGAAAGCAGTCTTGGAAGCAGGCAGGCTGAGGGCATGCCTGTATCATGAAATACATAGGTATATGTGCATGGGTGTGTATGTGCGCGCGTGTTTGCGGAGCTTCTGGCTGGAGCCCAGGGACGCAGTCTGGGGAAACAGTGAGTGCTCGCAGGTACTTTCTTCTGAAATGTTTGTTTTTCTTTCTCACTGGTTTCAAACATGCTCAGCATATCAGAGAAACAAGAGGTAAACATAGAGCCGTCTCAGATTACATCTGTTCCCCAGGCCATCTCCAAAGCAAACATTGGTCTCCCAATGAAAAATACAACTATTACCCATTATTGGACATATCCAGTCACTGCCTGACCACCGAGTTGCACAGTTAATGAATCTGCTCATTTCTAATAAAAATAAACGAGACAAAGGAAGTGGTCAGCTAGAGCTGAACTTGAAGAGAAGAAAAGGGATTTAATAAAAAATACTCAAGGTTGACATTTCCTTTTTATTTGAAACATGCCTTTCTCGGGAATGACATGATCACATAGATACTATTAGTAAAGCCACACACTGGCGCCAGATTTTAAGATCTGTACCCATATGACTTAATTTGGGAAGCAGTAAAAACCAGAAGGGAAATTCCTTTGGCCCTGTTATTTCACAGTTCAAGCTTCAAATTAAAGTATTTCAAAACAGAGCATAAAAGTATATCAGTCAAAATGAACCAAGCTACTTCTTATAGCACTAGCAAAACAGTATTTTAAGATTGTATCTGTATTCCCCAGTCCCTTTCCTGTCTGTTCAAGTTATCTAGGAATCAAGTCAACTTATATAAAGCAGTGATCAAAAAAAACCTCCAGCAGAAATAATCTGCAAACCATAGCTTTTTAAAGAGGATACATCTTAGATTTTTTTCAGAGAATAAGTCAGCTCACACATAGAAGATTCCCTCCAAATTGAAACTGGATCAACATTTCCACTGAATATAAATTCAGGTATTTTAAATTTCAAATAATATAGTTAAGAGACACTTTAAACTTACACAAACTTATTTCCAAGTGAAAGTGTGAATCAAGATCTTTGCTTCTGAATTTCTTGCTAGAATTCCCTAAAACTGTCTGTGACATTGACCTTTCTGTTCTTGTGAATTTTGGTTATGCAAACTTATTTTTTTAGCAAAAATTCCTCCAACAAGAAAAACCAATTTCCTGAAAGAGACTTCCTTGTCTTGCAAGAGGCTTTGAGAAAGCGGAGCAGCATTATGCTTTCATTGCATTTTTCTGCAAAGGAAAACCCTGCATACTTTCAGTTTAAATATTATTTTTGATTGACTTAAGGAAAACAGGACGGGACCAGTACAAAAAGAAAACAGAGACTGTAATTTCACTATTCTTTCTGAAGTTTTTGATTTGTGTTCTTCGGCAATGACCTTAATGTCCCATGAATGAATTTACCAAATGCACTCAAAGCCATGAACTGAGTTTCCACGACGTCACAGAAACTGGCATATTCTGTGCTAACTGAAGGTCTGGCTTTGTGTCGTGAAAACCCACCAAGAACTTTGAAAAGAAACCAATATAGTGTTTTTTCTCCAATTTCTGGAAGGAATTCAGGATTATAAAATTTCACACTTTGATCCTTTAATAGAAAAAAAAGTTTCAGCTGAAGCAAAACCTCTCAGACATAAGGCAGTGGTTATTGGCTATGCCATCAGTGTGATGATCCTTTCTTCCTCAGCTGACCTAACTACTCACTTGGTGAGCAGACAATACCAAACCCACTACCGGAATGCTGGCAGTCAAAAGTAGTTTTCGCTGCTTAAGGAGAGCTTCTCTCACAGCTCCCAAAATGTTCCATGTCAGCTAATTACCATACTGGTAATACAGAAAAAGGATGTGATTTGGAGGCGTCTGATCTTTGCGTATGTCTTTTCTTCTGTCACTGATAGGTCTGGTCAGCCCTAAAAAATTAAATCAAGCCAGAGTTACCAGTATGGCCTTGAGTGCCCATTAATTTCTCAATGTGTGAATGAACAAACACTCCCCTTACAACTTCCCTATGTGGGCAACATGAAATCCTAGGGCCTTTTATTCCGTGTCATTACATCAGAGCAAGGTGTGACTGGACTAAAAGTCTTTTCCAGAGGAAATTAAGACATTTATATTTTCTTCTCCATTTTTCTCTTCTGATGTGCATATCCAGAGATGCACAGATAATTTCCTGGTTTATTCCCAAAATAGTCTGGGAATTTATGGGTACCCCAGTCCTTGCTTCACTTCTGCCTCAGCTCTGGCTGCCACAGGTAGAAATCAATGCAATTTAGAGAAGTTGTAGAGGAAGGGAAGTACCCCTTTCTCTGTGGGTGTAATTCCAGTTATACATTGTAAGGAAAAGACAAGACACAAAAGCACTGTACTCACCGAGAAGAGCCCACACAGCCAGACTAAAACACAGGACTAGTTTTGTCCCCAGCAGGCTTCTGATTCTACTCTTGAAAGCAAGTTCTTCACAGTCTACCAAGCAACCTGCTGCATGCATTAGAGAAAAATACTTTAGAGAAATGTGCATTTTTTCAAAAAAGCACAGGAAGAAGCAGGAATAAGCCCTGTGAGTAACTAAGGAATAATGAGTAAGACAGAATTAAGCCCTGTCAGGAGTAAGATAGGACATAACGAGCAGAAACTGGATTTTTACTCCTGACTCTGGCCCTCACGTGCCGCATGACGTCCATGAAGTCACTTTGGGGCCAGGTTCATAAACATTGTGCATGATGAGCATTTGGGATTTCAGGCCACAAGCAGAATCATCATTGTCCTGAGCAACAAAGGCAAATGTGACAAGGAAACATGGTTTAGGGCTCCTTACTTAGGCCAAGCCCCACCTTGGTGGAGCACACCATCGTGCTGCAAGAACGGACGCTGCTTTACTTGGGCGCGAAGGGATGGGGCTGCCCAGGGACAGCTGCACCCCAGGCAGCGTGCTGAGAGCTGCTCACTTACCCTACAGAAGCTGCAGGACAAGCCAGTGAACTTCAGCATCAGAGAGTGACTGCCATATCTCACAACAAGCTCTGGTTTTAGGGAGCTGCTGGGTTTTCATACTGGACCAGTGTGCCTAGATCGAAACAAAGACGGCCAGAGGTCCCTGCCCCTGCTTCTACCCTGCCCTTCCTGTCCCTTCAAAATTCCTGATGTGTTATATTGTGCCTTGTTCTGTGGATCTTGGCATGTTTTCTAGAGGCTACGCAGGAAGACTTTCATATTCATAAAAGAGAAGCCACAAATGACAAAGTCAGGTAATGTTATTGCTTACCTTTTGTCATTTCATGCAGCAAGTTTTATTCTTCCTGTATCCGAGTCCTCCCACTAGGAGTACAAAAGTGGAAATGAAAGCAAAACCTGTTGGTGTTCACAAAAATAAAACAGAATTATTTTGTTCTGAGGCAGATATTAAATGGCATAGAGTAATTTAGTGCGCGCATCTCAGTAGCTGTACACAAGCATGCTACACAGCCAGCTGCTGGGTCATCAGCTTCTCTGCCCCGCAAAAGGATTTGATCGTGGTACCAATAGTTTCTCATAGATAGAAAGAACAGGCTCAGTGTCTGGGAAATGCATTTTGTTTCTTTGTCTCCCTTCAAAATATCATCTCTGTTATCATATTTGTGTAAAGGTAACATATGTTCTCCCTCTTCTCCCTCTCTTTGCAGACTTCCCATGAATTCTATTTCATCTTCTCATAAGCACTAACTTCAGAAATACGAGCCAGACATAGATGGCTATGGCTTCTTTGATTTCAGTGGAACCACCACAAGGAGGTTGAGTCCAAGACTGTGTTTATACAGAGTCAGCAGCAGCAAAGTATATTGTAGTTTCATATCATTCTAATCTAACTCCCTCTTTGTCTTGTTATATACTTCAGCAAATTAACATATAAACCACATCAATGATTGGCAAAAATTAACTGTACATTTCTGCTTTAACTGAACAACTTACGTGGCATTACAGGGGGGAAAAGATTAGTTTTTCAAGTTATAAACAAACATTATTTTGCAATCTTTGGCCTGTAACTGAAAGATAATAGTTTTAATTTGCATTCAAATAGAGTAAATCTCTCAGTGTAAAAGTCTTTTTATAGTTCCCATAAACCAGTAACAGATTAAAGTGTAGACAGTGTAAGGAGGACAGGAGGATAAATCAACCAGACAAACAAGATGATCAAAAAAAAAAAAGGAAAAATAATCCTTTGTAAATGTTCACTTAACTTCACAAATCCTATGCACTACACAAAAACGTCTATGATCTCTCCAGGCTTCTGCCATTAAAGTATTGGCTTTAGCTCAGAAGGCAAAGATCCTTATTTAGGGATACCAAGCCTGCGAGCCCTGGAGATACTCTGACTTTCTCTTGTTAATTCTAAATCCTTTTACTGGGAGACACTGCCAGTCTACCGGGAAGGGCTAAATACCATCAGCTCCTCAGTCCAAGTTTTTTACAAACATGCCAGTGTTGCACCTTTACTGTGGCATACGCAACATCAAACAGATGATTTTCTGGTTTTGGAAGTGCGACGTGCCCACTGATTCCTCTGAATTCAGTCAGGATTATCAGTGTCCTGAAGCTCTAAAAAGACCTGCTAGTTTTTCCCCTAGGGGGAACATTGAAACAAAGTATGTGTCACTCTCAAAATTATTTTTGCTTTTAGTTTGTTATAGTTTGATGTAATGCCTGTGAACAGCTCTGAGAACAGAGATCAAGAACAGGACACCCATCTACAGCTAAGTAAACAAAGCATACAAGATAAATAAGCACAATCTCATAACATGCTATGTATGAGCCAGACCCCTGAGTTTTGCCCAGTTTCTGCTCACTGCCCAGTGCCACTACCCCACCTGAAAGGTCGAGCTGTTTTTCCCTCCCAGCCTGGGACTCAAGGCATTCACACGGGAGGTGTGCTTACGTACCTCCTTTGGGAGGAGTGGGTTACAGAGCCTTTGTGTCTGGGCGAGTACATTAATCACAAGGCTAATTTACAAAAGGTTAATTTTACCTGCTGGCTATGCTTTATAAGAGTTATCCCAGCTCAGACCTTTGAAAGAAACTCTTACAGGCCCCTGCCCTCAGGAAAGGGTGCCAGCTGGTGGGTCCTGTAGAGGTGATACCAACAACTCAGCTCTGCAAAGTGACGGGAGTTAAAACCAATCCTTCACTGATAATTTTGTCCTGGTTACCTGCAATTCTCCCTCCTTCTTCTTCTGCCCTTTGGAGGAACCCCTCTTTTTCCAGGAACTATGTAGAGACAACAGGTAGTTAACCCAGGAATTTGGACTCCACTTGGAGCAGCCACTGCCCAGAAGTTTAACACTGGACCTAGCACTAAGTGGGCTTGACATTGGGTTAGGTGCAAATAATCTATATCTTTCAGGTTTCAAAATAAGGGAAGTGAAAGTCGTAAAGTGCCAACTACTTTGAGAATTCTACTTAGCATTAAATTATGTTATGGTGCCACAAGTCTTTAAACTAGGGACCAGTTCCATGAAGCCCCATTCTATTTATCAGCATAAATGTATATACCTAATTAGGAAATAATTTACAATAATGCAGTTATTGATTAAGCTTCATGTCTGTACGTTCAAAGGTATACACTTTCTTGTCAGGACTGTAATTTCACTACACTGTGAGAAGTGCGGAATTGATCTGCCCCGACGGAGCTAGGAACTCGGTAGGAACAGCACTTGTATGGCTGAGGTCTTCTACCAACACAAATGTGCTTCAGTACAATTGTTTTCAGTGAAATCATGTAAGGATGTGGCTCAACGTATTTTGTTTGACTTCCCATCTTAGCTGAACAGTCCTGTTTTTTTTAATACACACACACAACGAGACAGAAGCCTAATCAAAAAGTTTTGAGAGATCCAAAACACTTTTTCCCCCAAAGGCATATACTGCCATCTCTCATTGTAATCAAGGACTGAATTTGGCCTCAAATAGCCCTGTCATCACCTGTGACAACAAAGACTGAAGAAAGCTTGTGTCTTCTGTACTGCATATTTCAACACAGTGAACAAAAAAGTAGCAGTTGGGTTTTTTGTGACAGAAGATCACATTTTAGACTGCATTAGAAACCTTTCTGAAGCAAAAATTAGAAAGCCTGATGTATAGTTCTTAAAAACTGATTCCATAAGAAACTGTGTCTTTTAATTAAAAAGGAGAGGCTTGGCGGTTTTGTGGTATTTTGTTCAATTGTAAGCCAACAAGAGGCAGGAGCTTCCTGAAGGCATAAAAGTCAAAAATAGCATTCTGTCCTGTCACTACCTGACAGATTATTTGCTTTAGAAAAAAGTATTTAAGAACAGCTCAAGCAATACTTAGGACTGTATCATTTGGACTTAGAACATTATGAAAATGCTGTATTTTTGTTCTAGAGATATGTCTCTCTCTCTCTGTATATATAGGCATATATAAATTTAAGGTTGCTTTCAGAATATCCAAATTCTTCCCACTTCTGGAAGAGTCTGTATTTGAGGACTGTATACTCAACTAAGATAAATCTTTTTGTCTGCATGGCTTTACAAGTAACAGCTTCACTGACTTCAAGCAGAAAATGGCAATTTTGAAAATGGAAAGGAAATGACAACCAAAGTGACTGAACTTTCACAGTAGCTAGTCTTCCTTTGTGTGCTTACTACTGAGGGCAATGTTATTATTCAGATCCTGAAAGTTAACTACCTTTGATGATCAAGACTACAAAGGACATCTTGGTTCCCTGTAAGAAACTGTCCCTAAATTTCATACAGAAAATAAATCCTTTTCTTTGTACAACTACAGTGTAAGATCTTATGCAAAAAATAAGAGCAAGATTAGTACTTTGAAGCAAAGAACAGCTGACGGGAGCAGGAGGAGAAAAGTGACGCAGACTTGGAAAAGGGATCAGGCAGGTATCTGTGGGTGATCCAGATGACCATTCCTCTACTTAAGGTGGAATGAAAACACCCTAAACATCCCGCCCAGTCATGTCCTCATGCATACACAAGCAAATGAGCAAGACAAAATGGAAAAAAAATAAGTAAGTGTTCAGTCTGTTATTTAGCTGTGACTAAAGCTATTCCGACATCTGAACAAGATCAACATTGGATTTCTCTCTCAGTAGATAAGGTGTTTCTCTACAGCATAGGGCACAGCAATAGGTGGCAGGATACAGCTCACTGCAATTCCAAGCATAAATGCATCTTGTTTGGAGAAAAAAAAAAAAGCCTTTATGTAAGTGGAAAATCTAATCCTGTAAATGTGAGTTTAAGGCTGGTGCCTGTTACACTTTATTAAAAATGGAAGAATGAAATACGATAAAAAAAACCAATTTACTTTTAAAAATGTTAGAGCAATGCAAAATTGACTATTACTTATGTTTCTAGATACAGGGCAATAAAGTTTTAAGGCCCCATCTGTCATTGCACCTGAGTGGTCTTCACGGTATGCATGCACAACGGCAGAGGGCTAAATTCGGCACCAACATAAGTGGGTGCAACTGCAGTGAAACTGTTTATCCAACGCCAGTGGCGAACCCAGCCCGCAGTGTTCAAAAGAAAAGATTTTATAAGACACAACAGAATCTGCTGATACGGGTCCCTTGAAAATTATTTAATGCCTGGAAATCTTTGAGGGAACAGAACAGATGAAGTTCCTCAGTGGCCTTTTACAATAGCCACTCCACTAATGAACATCTGGAGTTCTTGCTGCTCTTTTATACCATCTAATCCATATTGCATTAGACCTTTATGTGTTCATGATAAACTGGCAGCAAAGGCTGCCTTAAATAGAAAGAGAGGATGAAGACAATTTTTCCATTAACAATACATTTCCCTTTGGAGTCTGAGGTACATTATTGGTTTGTTCCAAGAGCAGAACGTAAACTGCCTCCTATTTGTGAAACATTATTATTATAGCTTCTACCTGGAGATGTTTCTTGAAACAAAAACCTCAAGACTATTCCTGTACACAAATCAAACTAAGATACCACGTACAAGCACAGGACCACCATAAGCTACACTGAAAAAAGACTTTCACACAAATTACTTGTTTTGAGGTGTGCAGTTCCCACTGATTTGTCAATCAGCTGCTCCTAAGAGTGGTGCTGCTTCAGTTCAGTCCTTCTGCAGGGACGGAGGTATGAGAGAGCAGCCGCCTGGCTCTATACACTACTCCCTGCTGGGAGAAAGTAGTGATCACAAGCCACACTCCAAGTTGCTTGTAGTGGCTGAACCATATAGTTTTTTGACTGTTACAGTCTCACGGCAGTCAGAGAGACGACTGCTTGTTCTGTCAGAGCTCCAACTTTAAATATTTCTATTAAATTTATTTATTAATGCTATCTTGCAGACACGGCCCCATTGCTAGGCCATTCCTCAAAAACACCACAGCAACCCCTACCAAAACACACTCCACTTCCCTGCTGCCAGCCCCCAAAGTCCGTCAGAGAGAAGGCAGCAGCTGCTGCCCTTCCCTCACACAGCATCAGCGTCCTCCTCCTCCATTTCTTCATCAGCAACTCACCCACAGCAACCTGGTGACACTCGCCTCTCTCTGAATCGGTGTTTATGCTCTTCCTTTCCAGCAACTATGTTATAAATAAAAATCCATTCAAATGCTCATTAATAAGAAAATAAAGGGCTTGTAAACCTGGTGACACCATGCTGAAGATTTTGTTTGCAAGGACATTACTGAAAACTTTTATGTGCTACATTCAGCCAAGCCTGTTAAAACTCTCTGCTCATTATTTTCTCTGGTTTTAGTGCATCGGTATTCCTTCCAAGCCTGTACTCTTAAATGACTTCCAATCTCATTCGATTGTTTAAGCATTTCATTTTCCCTTCAGCCCTCTCTTCATTAGTTTCTCCACAGATTTAAAAACCTGTCCTTTTGAAGATCGTCACCACCATGATACCTGTTTGTTGCAGTCAGATCCTTCACGCTCCTCTGACATCCTGGGTCCAGATCTGAGAGTGGTGTAAATGCCGCTGAATGACACGGATCTGTGCTCCTTCACCCCTGCCAAGAGGCCCAAGCTTTAATGTTTCCTTACAGATTTCTCCATGGTTTTCAATAGTTAGACTTTTTTGAGTTTCAGTAAGGGCCTAAGAAAAGTCTCCTTCCTAACTTTCCAAAATTATTTTTCTTTTTTTTTTTCTGTCTTATTTTTTAGTATTTGGCAGGCTAGAATCGTTGTGAGTCCTCTACTCTGATGCACAGAGGCAGAAAAACTTGCTCTGCACGGGGTAGTGCTGTGCTGGGCTTCAGCTCAGAGCCTTAGCTCTGACGGTAAGGAAGAGAGCACATTAGTAGTGTATCTCTCTGCTCCTGCTTTTCTTTTTGGCAAGAACTGCTACTCTGAGCCAGCAGGTGTTTAATGCTATTAAATTTATGGGTAGTGAAAGCTGTTGAATTTTAAAACACCTGGGTAACATAAATAATCAGAAATTTTTTTCCAGTATAAGGCTGAAAAATGGTTTTGAAATCTACATAAAAGCATTAGCAGCACTGACAAAAATGCGATTGGTTTTGAACATTTGACCATATGACGCTGGGATCCCACAAGTATCCTCATGTTCATAGCTACAGTGCCCATAGCATGTGAGCTAGGAAACACCAGGAAGGCAGGCAGCAGCCAAATCTCACCAACATTCAATTTTTAGTGGGTTCCAGATGGATCACCTAGTATGCCAGAAAGTGTCAGAAGCCGTTTCTCTTTCTCACATTGTGTGCACTCTCCTGGATCTCATTCTGCAAGGCGTGATCCACGTTCTTCTTCCTCGCATAGCTCTGGCTGCTCCTCGCCATAGTATCTCACGGAAAGTGAAACAAGGGGAGGGGGGCAGGAAAGGGGGAGGAAAATCTCAGGTTGGAAAAGTTCTTTGGCTCCCGTGATGTGAGCGAGCTAGTGAACAGAGTGGGCAGGTAACATGAAGCATGCAAAACACCTAGAAGTGTTTCCTTTGCTTTGCAGCCAGCAGTTTTTACTTGAGCAGAAGCTGTGTGAGTGTCTGAGACACTGAGGACCTGTGGCCCAGCAGGAGTGAGGAGGAAAGGCAGCCACTGGAAGATGACCTGCAGATGCTTTACCTTTTGGAGACCCCGACCCTAACTTAAATGCCTGAAGGTTTCTGGAGCCTCACCGTACACGCTTGGGTTTTAAAAGCCTCTGAACTTCTCTGTTGCGAGTTTGGTGTGGGAAGCAAGCGCTGACTCATCACAAACTTGCAGGCTGCCTGGGAGAAGCCATATAGAGCCATCGCTGTTTCCCCAGCACCCGGAGGCTGGCATCACTGGGTGCAGGCGGGCTTCAGGCTGCGCACATACAGGCGTGACTTGACAATTTCTGTTGGAGTAGAACCAAGTATCGCTGGCTGAGCTGCTCCCATCAGGCTAAGCACGTGGGCCACACAGAGTAGGGGACAACAAATTTGTATCTATGTGAACAAGACAGAGACGCCAAGAAGCAGCACAAAAGTTGAAATGTGAGGTCCGTGCCCAAGCTAGAAACGTAACTCCCGCGGCCTGCCTCTTGACGCTGTGCTTTCTTCTCTAAGATACTCTTCTGCCACCTATTTCCTTTGTGACCCGTATTTTCACTGTCATTTTTTTCTCCCCTCCATCAAGATTTGCTAGAGCTCAGAACTGATCAGCTCTATAGGGAATTTCAAGCCCATAAATTTGATACACAGAAGAAATACTGCAGTGATTTGTTAACAGCTATAATCATCAGTGCATGAGAAATAGGAGCCAAGGAAATAAAGTGCTTCCGTTAAATGCTTTTTTCTTTTAACAGCAGTTATTTTAAGCTTTGTCATACTAACACGGTTTGTGTAAACTAAAAAGATACATTTCCATCATGGGTGTCCAGTGTTGTCTGGTCTACATTAGCGGTAACACAGGAGATAGAGAAGGAAGAGGGAAGGCATAACTATCCTATAGCACAATGTAATATGCATTAGGTAAACATTTCCATGAAAAGTACGTACCACATGCATAACGACATATTTTCCCTGGTATGACTGAGGATGGAACAATGGCCTATTTTCAAACACTCCTGATTCAGGAGAAGGTCAGATGCAAATCAAAATGTAATGTCTGGCCTCTAGCTTTATGGTAAGCTGCATTTGTTCAGGAAAAAAACGATGTTTGGGATAATATTACCAAGTCTGGACAACGAGCGGGCTGAAAGACAGGCTAGGAACATTACCTCCTGACCACTCTGTTACATCACAGCTCTGATTTCTTTTCCCCGTGAAAGAGCAAAAAAATAACAGATAAGCCTGGGACTTTACAGGTCACCTTGGTTTGAATGCCAGTTAATGGACCTGAGCGTTTCTCTTCTGTGGCTTTGCAAACCTCAGCCGAACACTTTCCTCACACGACCATGCTTTCCCCAATGAAGCCGCCCTTTCTGCCTACCCTGCTGCAGCTGTGGAACATCTGGGTGGGAAGATCCTTTGCCCCCAGGACTCCCCAGGGCACAGTGTGGTTACTCCAGCGGTGCACAGGGAGTATGATTTGGCTCTCTACATTTCCTGTTGTGAAATTTTAACTTACTCTGATTATTGTTTGGTTTTATATGACTGCCAAGTTATTGGAAGTTCTCTTCCTCCTACCCTCCCCTTCCCTGGGTATCACGTATTCATGCACACACATATACATATATACACATATACATTATTAGACATTATTTCAAACCATTAGAACACATGCTTTATAATAATAAAATCTACACTTTTCTCAAGTCCTGTGGAAATTCTAAAGGTTTAGCTTCAGACGCTGTCAAAATCCCCAATTACGTAAATTTTTACTTTTCTAATTTAAAATGGCTTTTAACCGAAAGAAAAACAAACACAGGCAGTTACTGTTGGCACATATCCTTAACTTTTTTCAGCAGTTTTTTACCAGCCATTCCCTTAAGCTACATTTCAAAACCACAGCTTATTTTTCCTCCTGTACAAGAGAAAAGATTCTATATGTCATTTTCACAACTACAGAAGGAGATCTATCATCATTTTTTCTAACCAACTACTTCCCTTCATTCATTCCCAAATCTCTCTCTTCTTAAATATAGTGTAATATAGAACAAAATCCTATACAATAGAGTGGTTACCTCATCTAAAAATCAGTTTTCTTTGTTAACTAGTGATTTTCCACTACTTTCAGTGCCTGAATAATATCTTAAGAGCTAAAGGCAAAAGAAAGTACTTAAAGGCAGCATTCTACTTATTAAATACCATACACTCCCAAATTATTCACAGAACAAACTAGAAAAATATTAGACTGCACACCATAAACTTACATTCTTTTACAATACTTTCCCCTCCAAATTTCACAAATTATTTTGCAATACTAAAATTTGGTGAACGTTCACCATATAAAATGGTGCTTAGAGAGGAATGAGCTGCTAGCAACACATTATTTAAGATGGCAGACTGTGTCAGAGTGTCTTTACTCTTCAAGGGTCTAGGCTCTAGCTTTGCAGGGCTACCACAGTTTAGGGTTCAGGACACTTCAAAAAGGTGAGAGAAATACCCACTTCAGCCCTCCAAAGACACAAGCAGAGTACCAGCACCTGAGAAGTGGGGCTGAAAAGACTGATTTGTTCTCTGCAAGATTTAGCAGTTGGGCTCAAGGGTTAATCTTAAAACAGCTCTTTAATCAGAGGATGGTACAGCTGGGAAACTGAGGCACAGATGCACAGGACACTAGAATAGATGCAATTCGACCCTATCAGAGAAACAATTAAAGAGTAGGGAATTTAGGAATCTAATAACCCGTATTGGAATTTAGCCAAGATGCTGAAGCAGATGCACAAAGCTGTTGCAAGGATGCTTTGTGTATTCTTTATCATTTTAATATCTTATGTTATACCATATGCTCCCACATTTCAATCATTGCAATATAAGCCACAAAAGAGGTAAAAGAAAATGTTGACAAAACATTTATAGAGATTAAATTCCCTAAGGATCTTTTGGGTCTGGGATTTTACAGGCATTCCATTTTCAAAATGCTGCTAGACTTAAATAATCCTGGGGAAATATCCCTTTCTCCAGGGGACAGTTGGAAACGCAAGCCATAGACTGTGCCCAGTGATGGAGGAAAGTCCACAGACCAAAGAAAAATAGGAAAAAAAACCCACAAAATCACATGAGAAGGCCTGTGGCAATAAAGAGAACTATTCAGAGCAGGGGACACCAGGCCAGGAAAGAGCATGGCCAGGAGAAGCAGCCAGGAGAGCTACCACACAGCTGTTTCCGATCCTGCCTCCTCTCGTAGTGCTTTGTCCTTTAGCTGACTCTGGCTCCGTCTGCTTTAGCAGGCTTCCTGCTCTTTGTAGATTTAAACAATTCTTTGTTATTTGTTTATATGCTTTTGGCTGTTTGCTTTGCAAAATGCCTTTTAGTATCCCCACATTCTGTCTCCTATTTACCTGCCATTAATTATAATCCTCTTCATAAGCCGAGTTCTTCCCTTCCTGTGCAAAGACACGTTCAGCTTTTCCAGAATTTTGCCTTTACCTATACCTATTAATTTGCAATCCTGCTCTTTGAGTTGCTCTTTTTTTTTCCTAGGGGTAGTCATTTATTACTCATTTTATGGGATGTTTAAGTAGCCCCCATGCTGAGCTGCAACACTTTAATTTCCTCACTTTTCACCTTAACATCTTTTTTACTAGCTTCCTCATTTTTAAGCCTTCAATTTAGTGCTCAATTTAGCATCAGTATACTGGTTCTCAGTACAATTCATCCTCTGAGGACACTACTCGGAATTATATTATTACTTAAGTACATCTACATTAACGTCACTTTTGTGTGACTGCATCACAACGCAGAGATACATGAGCTTGCTGTACGCCGGCCAGCTCAGGTCAAACTGCTGCTGATCGGGCTACGGCAGCAAGCACTGAACGCAAAATTTGCTCTGAGTTTAAAGGGGTCACTGGGAGCTTTGCCCCAGAATCAGTGTGTCCAGATATGCAGTTTTACACACAACGGATTGGGAGGCTCCCAACAGAGAAAACTCGGCTGCCGGCAGTTTCTGGAAGGGGGGTGGTGGTGCTGAAGTTTAGAAGTTTTGCTTGGGGTTTTTTTTTTTCAGTTTCATGGCTGCATGTGTGTTCTGTTCAGTTCTCATTTGCACAGATATAAATCTACAAGAACTCTTAAGAAAGCAAAACCTGATCCCATTTTTTAAACAATAAGGCAAGATAAGAGGAAAGAGGAGGATAAGAAAGGCTTTGCAATCACCTCTCATAAGGAGAATAGTCACGTCAAGAAACAGCGTAAAAAAAGAGCATCACTCCAAAATTCATGGATACTGGTAGCTCTGACTGAGGGTTTACCACACACTGCATGTGAATAAAATGTCTCTTGACAGAAAATCCTGATAAAATTTGGCATGTTCCACAGAAAATGGTGATTTCCTTAAAACCTGAATTTCTGAAGGTTAATTTCAAATGCTTTTTAATCATATGTACCTCTGTGCTCTCTTTAGGGGGCATGGCCTTTCTTTGTGGGATTTTACGCAGTGCCTCTTATAAGATGGTGTTAATCTTTGTTCAAATGCCTGGGCCTTATCCTAATTTCGGGTTTAAAGCAATCCCCTGTTTCAGTTTTATGCCTGCATCTCTTACTTTTGCTTTCAGATGTGGAGGGTAAGTCACCCGAGTACTGAAAAATAAACAAAGAAAATGGGATACCACAATACTCCTCATGACACGGTTTGCTCCTCAGACGATAGTGTCACCCAGCAAAGCTGGTTACTTCATTTGTGTAAGCCAAGACCAGCTGAAAGTTCAGATATGCATTTATCACAACAATGGAAAACACAAATTGGCTTCTTTTCCTTTGTGTGAAGTCATTACCAAGCATATTGACTTGGAACCCCAGGGATTTGGAAGCAGCCAGATTTAGAACAGGAATAGAAATACTAGTATTTTTCAGCAATAAAAGAGTGAACTTGAAGCTACAAAGGAAAAAAGAAAAAAGAAAAAGCGAGAGAGGGAGCCAAAAGCAGTCATAGAATTGAGACTGATGACTTTGCAATTGGAAATAATACAGTTATGAAATTAACAGACTTGGAAAGTGTTTTAAACTCGCTGAGAACATTAAAAGTTGGTTCTTCTTCCAAGTATGAATAGGGAAGGACCAAAGCTGCAAGGAACATAAATTCACATTTTCTTCAGCAGGAAAAGGGCTAAAGTATAAGTGACAGTGCAGGAGAAGAAAAACCAGGCAAAATTACAACTTTGATCCAGCCTTTTCTAAACCCCAACACTGATCAACTCTGACACATCTTATAAAGCTCACTGTATGGATAAAGTGTATTTTCACTCCTATTGGCACCTGAATTGCCATTAACCATGGATTGGCCATTGTTTCCAAAACCTATAGTGAAGGGAACTGCCGTTTCTGCCCCCGTCATTCCTAGAGCAGCAAGCACCCAGGGATGGGATAACAAAACACAGCAGTGACCCTACGGACTGTACAAGACGATTGAGACGCTAAGCCAGCTTCTTCCGCCACTGACAGAAAAGGCAGTCTCCCCCACCTTCCTTACCACCAGCATCAGCTGCCAAGACAGGTGAGCCCTGAGTCTGTCTCTGCCCGTCCGTCCCCGACTGCCCCTTGGCTGTTGAGCAGTTGTTGCCTTTCCAACTACCTGTTGATAAATTTTTCAGCTTCTGTAAGAAGGAAAAGATCATGTTGCAGTAAAGTAGACTTCTACAGCAATGTCCTTGCCTGTTCAAAATATTCAACAGAAAGCTAGAAATGTTAAGCCATTCCCTACCCAATAATCTCCTTAGAAGGACATCCCGGACCCAGTTGCTTTATGATGCTTCTAGTAATGCACATCAATAGATAGCTATACAGTTATGTTCCAAACCCTATCCAAAATGTTCCATAATCAATTTTTTTACCTCGTAGGAGATTCAAAATGCCATCGACTGCAAGCCTAGGCAGGAGAAAGCTATGTTTAAACATCATCCCCTGCGTGCCTGCAGAGCATAATACTTTTAAAAAGCTCATTTGACATATAGAAAAACATTTCACTATCCATAAACACAGTAGCTGTGTGTATAAACGAGTAGGTAAATTAAACTATCTGAATGAAAAAAGAGCTGAACAATGGGAGCAAAAATCAGCTGAATTGAAATGAGCAAAAGTTGAAGCTCTTTGTATCAAATATAGAGAGTGAGGCAGGAAAAAAATTCCCTCTGAAATATTCATGTTCTGAAAACATGCTTTAAGTACATATAAAAATCCCAGTTTTTCACTTTTATCAGGTCATGACTTAATCCCTGGATAGGCACATTCTGACCCAATAGTTCTCATTGTGGGATCAGGGCTTAAATGACCTATTTGGATCTTAGCTAGAGCAGCTGCTCTGGGGAGACCCAGGCTCTCTGCAGCATCTGTCTTCTTTAATGGAAAGCAACTTCCTATTTGTTTACCTGCAAAAGGCTGCAAGTGCCATTACAAGAGTGCTCAGGCCAATCTCAGTGTCATGTCCTGAGATATAAAATTTTCTTTGATTTTCTACATTGGTTTCAATCAGACATTTTCAACCTACTTTAATTTTCCTGTATTCCTTGCACCAAACATTAACAGTAGGAAACCTGAAACATCCCCAGTGTTACTAGAGTTGTGAAAAAAGGAGATACCCGGCTTACTGAGTTATTGCCAAATACTACTGTAGTTCTCTATGCATCTCTAGTATAAAGGGGGAAAAAAGTGAAACCTAATCATTAAAAGAAAACCTGTTTGGATTGTTTGAAGTGTGAAGGTCTTGTGTTTTGCAGTTAGAAAATACACTTCCTTACATGCTTCTTAATCTGATGCAGGTTTTTCTTTTTTTTTTTTTCCCTCTTGCTTTTAATTTGACATGCCAGTCAAAGTTAACATTAGGGAAAACAGCAAATATAAACCTTTTAATTTATATGCATTCATGTTGTACACCATAATAGCTCTCATCTTGGCAAAAGTTAGCAGATTGTTCTCTGCTCTCAGGAGGAAATAGCATTCATTTTAGGTTTTAATGGAGCTTTAGGGTTATAGTAACTCAAATTAAACTAAATCATCATGAATTATTTCTGAATCCCATGTTATGTGTTCTCTTTTTTCCCTTTGTTGGTTTATGACCATGTGAGTTTCAGACACTGGCAACTGGAAACCTGCGTGCTAAATAACACACACACACACACACCCTCCGCCCCCAGTTTGGAGGGAAACGGCAACTCCTCAGACCCTGCCTGCAATGCCAGCAACCCTCTCCGAGCACCAACGGCGCGTGCGAACTCCTGCCTGTTATGGTCCAGGGAGATGATGTTATGGGCTGGAGGAAATATTTCCTCACAGGAACAACAGCTACAAGCATAAATTCTCATGCAGAGGTACTTCCACCAGAAAACAACTCTATTGGCATCATGTCTCGTAGAGGAGAAACTAGATGTAAACATTGGGAGTGTTGATTAATTATTATTTGGCCAAACATAATGTAAGATTCCAAAATTATTTTGGAACAGATTTTCTACAATTTCAAGAGCAAAGCATTCAGATCTATGAATAGAAAATGTCAGGTCAGGGTTCTCCATTTGTCTAAAACCTTCTGTTTCAATCTGGAATGCAAATGCCCACTGGTACGGCAGTGCAAAAGTGCATACGCCAATATGAGAAGTTAGTTTTAAAACTTAAATTTCTGCGACATTAGCCATAGCCACCAAAACATAAATCTTATTATAATATTTTTCTCATGAGGCTGGCATCCGTTCTAAGGTATCTTCCTGAAAGGTCTGTGTGTTCTTGCCATTGTGCTTTTACATCTAAGAGGCATACAGATCTGTAGTACCTTTCAATGAGGTTAGTCAGACTTAGCTAGCCTAACAAGACAGTAGATTAACTTTACAGCTCTGTGAAGAACCACAGAGCCTGATGATATGTCAGATGGTTTTAGGAACCACTTCCGATCCAGACAATTCATAATTTCTGTATCTTCTTGCTACATTTGATCCAGGACAAAATGTTACTGGACTTCAACAGCTGAAATTCCTTTTTCATCTGCAGCCCAATCAATCAGAAAGATTAAAATGCATTTTGGACTGTACTTGTTTAGAAATTATGAGAGGCTCAGAAGTTCTTCAGATTTTGACGTTTTGATACGCATGCAAGAGAGCTACAAAAAGTGTCATTTCTTCCTTACTAAATGTCTATTCTAAAGTAGATCATGTGTACTTACAGGTTCAGATTTTGCCACTTGTGGTTTGCAGGCATATTTTGGGAATGTATGTTCTTGGTTAAAAGCCATCTAGGATGAAGAAGAAAGAGGATAAATAACTTCTAGGTTATCTACATTTGACATGTTATATTTGTTATATGTAATTAGCTATGGAAAAACAATCAAAGAACAAAATACATCTAACTCGCAAGTTATCTATAGCTGTGGCTATTCAGCTACTTGGCATTAACTACGTATGTGATGAACCATTTATAGATAAGGAAGAACTGCTGGCTTCCTACCAGAAACAAGCTTTTCTGCACTCCACATAGCCTCTCACATGGAACAGACTCTCACCAAAACAGCAGCATAGCCTTGGATAAAGGAAATCCAGGCACTTTGGAAAGCCAGTAGGGAGGCATATGCATCCATACCACATCCAGCATGGGAGCAACGGGAACTGCACAGACTAGAACCAGCTGAAAAAAATGCAGCTTTGACAATCTTTGCATATAACTTGACAAAAGGTGCTACTACAATGGCAGCGATGTTCCTAACTCTCTAGTACACTCCTGTTGCCCCTTCTACATAGCTGTATCTTCTGCTGTCTAACGACAGTATGCTTTTACTTTGCAGGATGTCGTGGCTGAGCCCACTTACCAGGATCTGTTGCTATGAGAAAGAATGATATTATTGGGAGGAAAGGCAGGTGCATTGCATAAATTAGCAACCACTAGCATCTAACAAAGCCAAAGATACTAAAAAAAATCCCAAACCTTTTGACTTCCCTTTATGATCATGTTTTCTGAAAGAAACTAGGCTTATGTGATCCTAGACCTAAGAAGTAAAATCAAAATGAGCTCTGAGAAAAAAAAAAAAAAAAAAAAAAGTCTTATTCTGCATTTCTTCAGTGTTTAATGACAAACTCTGGAGGTTAATAGCTGTAGATGGAAGATGCTGGATAAAAGAAATATGGAAATCTGAGGGAGATCCTGAAATGAGGGGATGTGCATAATGGAAATAGATGTGCCATCTGGTTTGGGGTATGCCAGCACCCACTCAAAATTAAGAGGCCAAATACACAGCCATTCTTCATGTTACTTCCTTCCTTCACACTATTTAATTTCTCCTTTAAGCATGAACTCTTTTTTCTTCCTTGTGCTTCAGTGTTACAACTGTGGCTGCCTTTTCTGTTCCGTTCTTTCTCCTTTTCCTCACACACTGACAAAGGCTTCTACTACCCATGATTCCTACTGGCTCTTTATTTTCTACACAATATTTTCCAAGTCCACGCATTTTCTTTCCTCCAAAGTTTAATCCTTCCACAAAAGATTTAATTATCTAAACTGAGTATCTCAAATGATCCTCCCACAAGTCAAGATAGTAAAATGCAAGAGCTGGCCCCATTATGTTTATTTTACGCACAGAGGGGAGAAAAGGAACCTGTATGATAGGAAAAATATAAAAAGGAAAAAAATTAAAACTAGCACTTGCAGTGATTTCAGCCCCAGTGGAAAACACACATTTATTGGGAAGAATTCTCAGCAGTAATGCTGGAAATCTAACATTTTCTAGTTCAATTACAACATCGGATCCTAGATATTGGTAAGAGGCTTGTTTCTTAGAACTTTGATACTGAATCAATACTGTGCTAACTTGTGATGCATTAAAACAGTGCAGGAGGTGTCCAAATGTTATAATAGTTTCATAGCCTTCCCATATATTCTTCCAGACATACTTAGTTATTGTCTAAATTACTGTTTTATTGAAATAAAAACAAGCATGTTATGGGCTTACATGAAGTTGCACTTTGAAAGACAGCCTAGCGAATCCTAGGGAGTCTGGCTGCATACTCAACGTTCTTCCTTCACTAGGCACCATGACCACAGGCGTCCAAAGGCTTCGCTTTACCTGTGGTCTGCTTTTGGACAACAGGAATGATGATGACCCAAAAGCCACAGCCATATTTAGGGCCTGGTGCAGGGTCAGTGATGAAACAAGTCACTTGGTCAAGTCCCCAGATATGACAGGCAACCATTTCAGTGATGAGATTCATCTCTTCTGCCTTCACAGATCTGCAGCAGAGGTGTCTATATCCCATCTATTGATGTAGGCTCCCTTTCTAGTCAATAGAGAAAAATAAGCAGTTGCAGAGCACAATTCATCTGCTGTGTCTGAAATGAGGAAGAACAGTATGAAGAAGTGCCTGTTTTTCATCACGGTCTTGCAAAGAAAGCCAAGCAGATGGAGACATGGGCACTGCTGACACCTCCGTTTGGCCGAGCAACTCCCAACCATTGTGTATAAATGGAGTAATACGGATGGTCTCTTTAGCCATATGTCCAGGAGCTATTCCATTCCCCTTGATCCTCCTAGAAGTCCTATATGATGACTTTAATATTTTCTTTTTTTTCTCAGTATCTTAACTGCTACTTCATTGGACTGAATTTCCATGCTTCTCTCACATTTAGGCAGTTAATATAGCCAATTAAATTCCCTCCTCATGTCTTCTAACTGATGATTCCCAATTTCATAGAAAGACATTCTTGTTAGTCTCTCAATGGTTAGGTGATTTAGAAAATCCTATCTTACATCCTTCCCTTTAAAAACTTGACCTTTGTATCCCTGTCTATTCATGTAGTTGTAGACTCCATTAGGAGTCCGCAACACTATAAATTAGAGTTTACTGTGATGAGGGATAACTTTTTGGTTTATTTTTATGAAGTGGATTATTCTCAGCCGGGACCTAGATGTTGACCTCATTCATTTTTTTTTCCCCACATAGGCTACTAATGCAGCACTGGAATGTATCATATTTGACTGGACAAAATCAAAGATGTTGAACTTGCCTATATCCACTTTTGTGTGTAGTTGCTATTAGGCTGAGACTATCCGATGCACACAACAGTTTCTTTCGAAGTTGGTGGAGCAAAAGGAGGAAAATATCAGAATGTTTGGTGAATTATATGATTAGAAGAAGGAATTTTGTAATGAAAAAACTGATCCAAGCAGAAATCATTGATTTTTAAGGAAGGAAGAGCTATATAATCTTCATATGGTTGAAAGAAAGCACAACTAATTACCCGTTTTGCTCCTCTCCAAAAAATTAATTGTTGACTACCATTTCCTTCTTTAGGGCTATTGCTGATGAAATTGCATATTTAAAATCTAACTTGCAAAAAACACATTCCATTATGAAATAAATTAATCATTCGTCTATGATGGTCATGAAAATCAGTGAGGTTTTTCTTCTTCTTTCTTCCTTTCTTAATCCTTGGATTTTACCTATAGCCTGCATGCAAGTAATGCACATTAGTCAATTAATAGGCTGTTAAATGACAACAGTTCCGGGCAATTTAATTACTGTTGGTAAAATAAGAAATGAATTATTGCATGTCAGTAACTAATTTCAGCTCCTTTCCTTGGAACAAATCAACTTTGAATGCAATGGCTTATTTAGAAAAAAACTGATTGCTTCCTTGCAAATGCAAATTGCTGAGTCATTTCTTGGAAAAAATGTAAATGCTTTTCAAAACCTTCCCTTTTCTTGTAGTGCCAGGCAAAGTTTATTTAAAAAGTATGTCACTGTTTCTGCAACTAAAGATATTTAAAAATAGAGTATGAAGATAAATAAAGAAAAAGAACATGCAACCCAGAATGCTCTTCCCTCTAGTTCAGCCATTCTGTATGTTTATGTAATAAATATATAAAAATGAATGAACTTTAACCATCAATTAAAATCTGTAATTCTGTAGTAAATAGACTTACTTGGTGTAGCTGATGATATTACAAGGTGGTTTGCGCAAGAGATAGCAATGGCATTTTTTTAATTGTGCATTACTTTTCTTTTTTGAAGTATCAAGAAATCATTTAGTATGGATAATAACGGCTAGCAGAACAATTTATAATCCTAGATTTTATCAACTCCATATAATATGAGGACATGACCAGAACACGTTATCATGTGCTGGTCTCAAAAGACATCAGCATCACTTACAACCTGTTCTGGCAGTCCCTATTTAGGAAAATCTCATATTACTTTCAGTATTTAATACCAGAAGGAAGTCACTCAGCAGCACCCCAGCGGCTCCGCCTCCCTGGTGCATGTTCCATCACATTTCTGGAGTGAGTTGGCTCCACCACAACTGTATGACTAGAGGACAACTTTCTCAGAAAGTTTATTTCACTGCTCTGTGGCACTTCTTACAGGGGAGTAAATAATTGTTAATGCAAAGAGCTCTGAGAAGATTTCATTTTTCTATCCTGGCAAATGTGTGGACTGTTGAACAAATTACTAACAGGCTCTTGAATGAGTGCCTAGAAGGAAGGGAAGAAAAATCACTGGAAATTGTTTTTTTTCGTCCACAGCCCATTTTATACCTTCTCACTGCTGGGACTTCGTGTTTGACTAAGGGCTCCTCACCAAAAATATGGATAGCACAGATGGTTTTGTACAAGCATTAGTCAATGCAAAGATCGCCACAAATAAAAATCAAAAATATAAATGTGGCACCACCAGGCATCTTTGCTTTTGCAAAATCTTCCAAAAAATACACTTCTTTAAACAGAAGATGCACTGGTTTCTTCAAAGTTTGAGAAGAGTTACATGACAATCAAACTGCAGCAGTTCTTGAAGAATCCAGTCAGGTACGTGAGTAAAAAGAAACCAGCTCAATATCAAAATTTAAAAATTCAGCCAGTGCAAAGATCTCAAACAAAACAGTTTTCATTTGAAAATCACATGTGCAAGAGCACTGCTTAAACTCAACTATAAATTCAAAGCTGTGAAAAAAATAAAGGAAACAAAATGCCGCTACTCCCATACAGTCCAGGAAAAGTTAAACATTCACATTTACAAAATTTGGTTTATGATTTTTAGATATCATAGACCTCAGTTGTGTCCAGAATGCTTACTGGATTCACCTCTATGGGATAAAACTCAGTGTATATTGGGGCATCCAAACTACCATTTTTGTCTGGCCTCAATAGCTATAAAATATTAGAAAAGGGGTTAGCTAAGAACCCCCACTTTCATCCTCCCCATCAAACACTAGTTCCTCGCTATATAATAATATATATGAATTCTTTAATTATGAAATTTTATTTGACTCCCAAATGGAGCAACCCAGATCTGAGAACTAACACAGATCACGGTACGAATGACTGGCTGAATAAGAGCGTCAGACAGATTTCCCAACTGGTCAAGGATGAGGTCCTTGCCTCTTCTCTGTGTCCTCTGCTGGAAAGACAGTTCTTACAACTGAAACCTTTGTGGATATGCCACCTTGTGTCACTACCCTCCGGACTGACAGAAGTCCCAGAGTTACTGGAAACTTCAGAAATACCAGCTACACCAGGATGGAAGAGAGTCTCTACACCTTACTCAGATGAAAACACCGGAGGCTATTCTGAGAAGGTCAGACCTTTAATCCCCCTTTTCACTGCCCATCTCCCAGACTCTAGGCTTTTCTTTTCCCTGTTACATGCCTCTCTTGGTATTTTATTTCTGTAGCAACCACATATTGTAGGCTATCTGTGAAGCACTGCCTTGTCCTACGAAATGGAAGAACTGCTGCGTTGTATGGCAAATCATGTCATACTCAAACTCAGGAAATGTTGTTTCTGCTTTTGTACTTATTTGACTGTACTCTTTGGTACCATACTGTCCTTTACTACTTTATTGCCACTCTTTTAAATGAAAATAAATATAAATTAAGTGCACAGAAAGAATTAAATGCATGGTGACGAGCAATGACTGCAACCTAGGCTCGGATTAATCTCAGGTCCAGGCAACAGCAATCTGTGGTCCATTGCTTAAAGCCTGTGCAATTCTTCAACTACACAAATGCACTTGCAGGTAACAGGACCCTCCACTATCACAATACAGAAGCATTAGAGTGTCATCATGGCCACTACCTAGCCAAAGGTACTGGTTTTGCTCTTTGCCAGTTACACGGATCACTGTAGGCAAAAAGAACATTTTTAATGTTTATGGCAAAGAACAATGGAATTTGCAAACTACCTCCAATACAGTGAACTTGAAAGTGCACATGTTCCTTTGGAAGCAGAAGAAAAAAAATATCTGTCTCTCCTCCACCCTAGCTACATATATGTCATGTCTAATGCAGTTACTTTGGACATAAATATTCCTCATTAATCCCCAACTCCAAAAGATGGAGCCCCATTTATAAGTATATACTTTAACAGAGATAACTTTACTGCATTTATTTCCTCTCACAGCTGCACAGACAGACACCAGGAAGGAAACTGTGATACCTTCCTGGTGTGCTCTTAACAGTTTTCCCCTTTAGCACTTCAATAAAGAAGCAAGAGCTTCTTTAAGGAGGTTTTGCTAATGAGCTGGATGATACCCCTCAGTCCAGAAAGAAGAGTTCAGCCACCCTGGAGTATAGTTACATCCCTGTTTCTTAGGAATATGCTTCCAGTTGCATAGCACTTTCTTGGGTCGGTAAGTCTCCACATATTTACATGGCAAATGCTGACAGAAGCAATGACAAAGAAGGAGAGCAGAGGTATTAACAGGAAAACTATGGTCAGACATACAGTTTGTGCCACAATGCATTGTCTACTTATTAAAAACTACTTAGTAATAAATAAGAATATCCAAAGGCATCCATAAGGCTAAGCAGCAATCTAGAGAACAGAAGCAAGAAACATTGCATGAACTATCCCAAAAGGTTATTTCAGAGAGCCTCCTCCCGTAGGCACTGTCCACTACCTTTCCTCTTCTCTCACAAAATGCCTCATAATAGAAAGGACAGGAACAAATATCTCCTCAGGGCACAGATTACCCATTATGTTCCATTTCAGGTAACAGGACACAGGATTTCACAGGGGCACTTGCAAGGACAACTACCACCCTAGAAAAGACACTGCACCCAAAAGGCAGGCCATGGAATTTTAGGAAGTACCTGATTACCACTGTTCTTTGAAAACTCAGTTAAGCACCCTGAAGCATATCTAGAGGTCCTCCTTCTGGTATCTGTTCCTTCATCCTTTCTCTACTTAGAAATAGTCGTAAGGAATTATTATAGCAGAATGCTTTCAATATCAGTTTACAAAAAAAAAACTCTATCAGGCATTTCATAATGCAAATATGTCTTTTCAGGACTTGCAGAGTGAATGAATCCAGGAGTTATTGTCCTTTCATCCTCTGACCTCTCATGTTCCAAAGCCTCTGGCACATCTACCATTTTCCTTATGTATTAGCTATTAAAGTAGCAGACTTCAAAACTGCTTTCCAAGGAAACTCACATTCAGTCCCCCACTTGTAATAGAGATTTACAATTTAGTTATCTATTGTGAATAATTAGTCTCCTGGAAATTGCTTTGGTAACATTTAACGTGACACGGGTTCTCTGCTCTCATTCCATATTTCAACATTTTATATTGTAGCTCCCTTTTGACAAACCCTATTAACCAAACCTTCCAGGCCTTACTGAAAATGTCAGGCTATAGAAAACAGATAAGAATTGTCATTCTGCAGTGCCAGCAGAGGCCTGCTGACTTGAATCTGGCGATGCTTTACTAAAGCCATAACTCACAGGGCAAGAGAAGCAACAGCATCAATTGCTAGGGCAATGGAAAAGTGAACACGGCAAGATGTTTCACAGTTTGCTGTGTTCTGTAGTTAGCCGCTATCTTCCTTTTCTCTGAAAACCTACTGAAATTACAAACTTCAGATAAGACAATGATGAACTGAGTAAGATTAAAGAAGTGTCTGGGTTGCAATGCAATGACCAGTGCAGGACCCAGCATTTCAAAACACACTTGGTTGCAGAATCACTTGCTAGACCAGCAATTTTAAGAAGTGTGTCTAACTTCCAGTGGCCTTGTATTTGGAAGTGCCTTTAATTTTATCAATAACCAAGCTGAAGTAGGGAATGTGGGTGCACTTAGTGTATATAATCTCATTTCAGTATTTTAAGGACTCAACACCTAAGGGTTACAAGATTTTTTCGTGTAATTTGAAAATTTGTGGTCCTCTTAGGAAACAAAAAATGCATTTTCTACCTGCAGATGAAGAATCAGAATTTAGCATTTATGCCATTTGCGGCAGCTGCTTCACATCGTTCTGCTCACAAGACTAGGTCTTGGAAACAGAGCTCCTGGGACACGTTATTGCCTATAAGGGTGTCCCACACTGGGATCCTGAACAGCAGTGGCCTCTTGTTTTGACTTCCCAAGTTTAGGCATTTCAAAAAGGCAGACAGCTAATGCATTAACTCATCACAGCTGCATTCAAAACATCTTGCAGGAGGAGCCTGTTGTGTCTAAGCACACACCATGGCAGGCAGGCAGATAAACCCCTCATGGTGTATGCAAAACCATGGAAGTTGGTTTAAATCTCTTACTCTCCCATTCATTTCACTTCTCTAAGATGCTTTTGTAAATCCTAGGGATCCAGCTGCATCCTCAGGCACCCAAAACAGGCTTTAGGAGCAAACGCCAAATGATGCAGACCACCACCATCACCTGCTTTGCCCATGCTGGAAAGCCAAGCTGGCTCCCACCTCTGAGAGAGAGGTCAGAAGACAGAAGCTATTTCTGGGGGGAACCTGCCTTTGCCTTCCTCGCAGCAGCATGAAGAGCAAGTCTGTAGCAGCAGGTCTTTCACTTCAGCTTTGCACCCCAGCTCTGTCTCCTGTAGAAGGTGCTGCCCATCCTTGGGGTAGCAGGCAACTGTTGTTACCACTGTTGAAATGGCTCCTTGCACTTCAGCTCCCATCACCTCCTCTCCTCTACCTAAGGAAGTCCTCTAAGCAAGCTGCCATTGAACAGACTCGCAGTTTTAAGCCATATAATTTTCAGGTCATTAAGAGCCTGGACTTAGGTCTTAGTCACCTTTACTTGCCCTGAGGAGCAATCACCAAGGGTCTTGGGAAGCAGACCTAAAATAAGTAACAAGGCTTCTCCTCCTACAAGTTGTTCCTTGGTCATAGCTGGGTACATTAAGTCCATCTAATGAAGTCAGGAGCCCCACATTTAAATGTTATTATGAATGAGTCATCTCTTTTTAAAGGTGTTACAAAAGCAAGAAAACATAGCGATTGTCATAGAAGTCGTTGATTGCACCACTACAGCCGTATCACCTTGTGACCTCATGAGCTAGGCCAGGTGATCAAAACCAAAAGTCCTTATCTTTCCTAAAAGGTAATGTCAGCAGCTGCACTCTACCAATAAGGCCTGCCACCTATTGCTTGTGTGATGGTAAATGATTATAGGCAGACAAATCTGCTGCTTCGTTTTAATCAGTTACTTAATCAGCTTGCTTGGAATGAACTGGTTTGGCTCAACAGACTGAGTGACAAAACACGTCAAAGCGGAGGGTGTAATAAAAATGTACTGATAAATCATGGAAAAGTGATAGCATCATTCTTTTTATTTACCCTTTTGTTTCTATCAGAGCAAGTTAACCTCAGCTCCTTTCATTCATCTTTTGTTGTTATTGCTGGGAAATACAGTATTTAGCTCAAGATGTTTCGCATGATGAATTATTAAAAATCTTTAACTGTTGGACAACCTTCTAGAGGTATAAGATTTTTTTTAAAAAAATTATCCCTTGTTTTGCTGTGAGGGGAGACAGCTAATGAAAAATGGTCCAGAATTATTGTGAAACAATTGTCTGTAGTGTAATCAAGTCTGCTTCTGCCCTCCAACTACTCCAAGATATAATGATACATGTATCATTAAGCAGCTGCTATGGATGCCTGAGGAAACTGGTAGAAATTTGTACCTATTGTTTTTCTTTCTCCACGTCAATCTGCTTTCTTACACTCCTTCCATCCACTTCCCACTGCACTTTTTAAATGCTTGTAGACAGAGTTTTGTATATACTTTCGGCTGGATTCTGCCACTGGCTACGCTGGTGTAACTCTTCACCGGAAGGCACCTCTGCTGTCCCTGGGAAAGAAGGATTTTGATGTTCCTGGAATAAGTGGCTGCTTAATTATGGAATCCTTCAAGTAAGCTCTCTTAGGGTTGTGATTTCTAACACAGCAAAGAGAGGGCAAGGGAGAGTGTGTGACTAATGTTCAATTAGAAGAGCTTTGAAATTAAACAATCGTTTGTTTAATGGTTGCTAAATGCTGTGTAATACTAAAGGCTACAATTAGGTGTGTGGGATTCTCCTCCCCTGTCCCCAGCCCCACACCCATGGTCTCTGGTTAGCAAGTTATCCCATACAAAGGCACACAAGGCGTGCTCTTTGCAATAGGCTCTTAGCAGCAGCCAAAAATGCTGTTAGGGGTGACGTTTTCCCCACTGGTCTATTCAGTACAGAGCATATTTTGAGGCCTTTAAATAATAGTTAACAGCAAGCCGAAATTTTGCCAGTGAAAAAAGTCACCTTAGTCTATGTCCATTTTTATTCTCTTCAAGCAAGAGGCCACAACACAAGACACAGGAAGAAGCAAAATACTAGAAGCACTTACAGAAAGAGGGAAGATGGAAAAGAAGTGTTTTCCTGAGCTCTTTAACAAAATAATTCAAATCTGGTTTATAATTGTATTTTATTTTTTTAAATGAATGATCTCAGTCTCCAGGGTGCCCGCCAACAGAAATTATTTCTGGCATATGTTGTAGAATGATAGCCTCCGTTTTATTCATCAACCAAGACACTGATATGATCATGCCAGCACATAGGTATTCAAGGTGGACACTGATGAGTGGGTGTCATGGAAATCACTGCTGAGGGACCTCTTTAATTTGTAAAGGAGGTTTATTTGTACATGGCAGAAATCCACAACAGCCTGATTTTCCTAAGAGAAAAAAAAAAAACCACCAACAAAAAAGCTAAGCAGCTCTAAACTAAATTTCTGTGTGCTGGCAAAGCAGGGTTAACAGGGTAAAGCTGCATGAAATTTTCCTGCTGAAACCTGAAATAATGCTAGATCAAATGCAAACCAGCCTCCAAGAGTCAGTGAAGCTCTGGAATAATTTCAGCCAAGGAGATTTCCCCTAGATTTTGACTCTGTTTAAGGGCAGATAGGACAGCATGCCTCCTATCCCATACCCAGTGGCCAGACACACCTGATCAAGAGCCTCAGTGACTGCAAGGTTTCCCAGACAATCAGCTTTACTCTAATTCAGTGACAGAAAGCTTTCAAAAAATTCCAGCTCAGAGGATCTGTATTTATTTGCATAAAACAAAGAAAAAAATCTAAATCTTTCCATGTCTGAAAAGACTAAGATTCAGTAAGTAAGAGTCAGTGCAAGTTTCCAGAAAATATGGGCAGGTCTGTGGCAGCAAAAATCATTTTTCCTAGACATCGGCTCAGAAAACTTCTGGCAGTTACTGCTTAAAGGGTTACCACCTCCAGCAGCCTACCTGGCTAGGTAGACTCCTTCCTCTCTAGGACTTACTGCCCCAGGAGCATGAGCAGAAAAGAACGTATTTGCCCAGTTTGTTCAGCTAATTTTACTTAACATGGTGGTGAAGATGGGACTGAGAACGGGTCAGCTAGGGCACAGGTACTTGTTACCTTCTGCTTTTGCCTTTGGAGGGCACGGGGAAAGGCACGGGGAGACAGGAACAACTGAAGTCAGAAACCACCCAGCGAGGTTCACCACGGGATGTCAGAGGTCCTTCGGTCCTGTCACAGGCACTTCTGACTGTTACTGAAGAAAGGAGGGCTATAATTTTTTGCGTGTTCAAGGCATCAAAAAACCCTGTACTGGCTACGCCACATCTATTCTGATAGATCTATTCTGATAGAAATGCTTGATTTCAGCTTTGAAAATACCTTTTTGCCAACTGGATGTTGGCAAAAAATATTTTCCAAAACATAATTAATTAAAAAAACCAGTAGCAATCTGTAAAACATCAATAACGTGCAAGTCTTGTGGTGCTCTTGTATTTTTTTTCATGAATTAGTAAAAGAAAAGGAAAAAAATGCCTATTTTTAAAATTATTATTGATTTTGCTTGTCCATATCACTTCAACTTTGACCCATGAGATTTGTCTCTTCTGTAAGATCAATAGAAAGCATTGGACCTTGTAGGATATAATTTTTCACATCCTTTAGATGACGTGCTATAGACTTATATTTTGGTCAGAACTTTCCCTTTGCAGCCAGGCAGTAATGATTTTGAAAGCACTCATAATAATAAAAGAAAAAAACACAATTAAGACTAACAAATGATAACTGTACTACTTATTGGTTGGGAAAGGAGAGAAAACATTGTGGTTCTCTGTTCTGTGTAAAATAGAAAATTTACATCCTGTTGTAAGATTTCTGACAGATAAGAAGCCCCTCTAACCCAGAAAGCACATCTCTTCAACAAGGTCATCTACAAAGCAGCCAAGGAAATGACGTAGAATTAGATGGTCACTTTTCCTCTAAGTACAAAAGAGGGGAAACAGAGGGACCGATAAGGTCTAACCCATCACAGGGATGATCTTCAAACAGCAAGGCATCGCACAACACACCGCATGCTTACAGTCTCTCTCTCCCACAGTCCCTGAACTTTGAAGCACTTCTTGATGTCCGTTCCCTATCAAATTCTCAGAACAGAGACATTTACTGTCCCACCTTTACAATAGGCACAACAAGAGTCACCTATTCATAGTTACAAGTCAGCCTCAGACAAAAGTGGGAGAAACCAAAAGAGCGCAGGTCCTTTCCTATTGCCCAGGCTGACCTTCTAGCATGGAGAAGCCTCTAAGCAGCACAACTCTTCTGTTTGTAAATTCTATCCTTATTTTGAGAATTTGTTGGTAAACAACACTAAAGTGAAGGCAGGAAGCTTTTAAGCCTTTCGCCCCTCAAACAGAAACCAAAGAGCTCTCCTCTCAGACAAATTATTTTCTTCTTTTAAGAACGGTTGAACAAGAATTTCAGTCTGACTTATATAAGGAATGATGGGGTTTTTTTTTACTTTCCAAATAATCAATAAAAGTTGTGGGAAGCATAACTTGGGACTGCATATTAATCTTGCATTCAGCCTTCCTTGCTAGTTTTCAACAGGATCTATTCATCTTGCTGAGTTTATAGGAGTGATTTGTTTCATCTGTACAGTCCGTGCACCACTAAATATAAAACCAACTTCTCTTTAACAAAGCGGATAGCAGCATGAGGCTCTTTCTGATAGCCTGGACCCTGGTAAGAGCGTTGCAAACAGTGAGAAGTTGTCAGCCTGGGAAAGCAACTGGTTTGTGGCACAAGCCACACTGGTGAGCAGATCAGCTTTGAAAAGAAACACTCTTGGTTTCTTCTCTGAGCAACTCCACACATATACTGTGGACCTTCTGTGATTTAAGATACTTGTACGAAAGCAAGGTAACACAAGAGCAGCCGGACTGGGTTGGAACACAGGTCTGTTTAGCCCAGCATCCTGTATCTGAAAATGGCCAAAAGTGGATGCTGAGGGAAGCATGTAATAGGAAAAGCTGTATATAAAGGTACTTTCCCCAGATGCTCTCCCAGCTTTTATCAATCTGCAATCCAACAGGTTTCTGTGTCTGCCATAATGACCATGCTTGTCATCTATAAACTTGCCCCATCCTCGAACCCATGCTAACATTAGCATTCACAGCACCCTGCAACAGACAGTTCCAATGCATTGCTGTGTCTTTTGTGAAGAAGCACTGATTTTTGTTTTTTCTGAACTGGCCTGTCTGGCTTCATCTGATACCTCCGAACTCTTCCACGAGTTAGGAAGATCTGTATTCACCCGTGTCTCTCCCCACTCGCCTTTCTATCCTGGGCTGAAGTGCCCTGGCTTACCTCAGAGTTCCTAGGGCAGAAGCGGCTCCATACCCTTGTCACCATCCCCTAACTCTTTTTAGATGCCAGGAGAGAAACGGCACATGATGCCCAACACATCAGTCCTGCAGCAGCCTGGGGGGATAAGGAGCCCTTGCCCCATCAAGCAGGAGGAGGAGGAGGAGGAGAAGGAGGAGAGTTTCAGTGCCTCTGTCCGGGTCTCTGAGGAGACGACCTGCAAGGGCAGTCCTGTGGCTTTCCCGTGGTTCAGTCTGGCCGTGGCACAGGGCATCAGCAAGGAGAAGGAAAGACAGACCCACAGTTACAGCCCCCAAACGCTTCCCTCCCCTTGTCTGAAAGGTTTAAGAGCATTGCGATACCTGCTTGTACTGTAACTCTCGCTGGTCAGCAGCGCTGTGAAAGATTTGGACGTTACTGGGCACATCCAGTTTCACCCGAGCCACTCGCCTTCTCACTGGGTATTTGAGCAGTGACCATCACAGAGCAACTCTGAAATTCTTGGGGGCCGTAGTGCACCACTGCACCGCAGTTACCACCACGGCTGCCACCCGTAAAACTAGCCGTGAGAGAAATTGTGAAGGCCTCGGAGGTTTCCGCTTGGAAATCTCATTTCTGAGAAGGACTCAGCAGTTTTGTCGCTCAGTCAGGCACACAATTCAGACAGAAATGCAGAAAATACCGGCGGCAAAGGCGCTGCCGGTGACACTGGACTGGAGTAAGGTTCAGGAGAAGTGAGATTCAAAAGGTCCAGCTTGCTTTTTCCACTTGTTGCCCGGGACCTGCTGCAAGGAGGAGAAGATTGCGACGCAGTATCAGCACTTCACAGGTGAAAGAAAAGTCGCCTTTTGTGCAGTGCAATTGTTTTGGAGAATACAAATCAAGCAGCTTTTAGTGATCTGTGAGGCCTGTGGTTTGTACTAATGCTATGGAACATGCAGTTAGACAGAATTAATGAAGAATAGCATTGATCATATTAGAGTGTTGACTGAGCACAGCTTAATAAACAGAATTTCCATCTCTTTGTTATCAAATGCATACCAGTATAACATCACTTCAAGTGGTGACAGGAAAAGTAGGGAAGACATCCAGGTCATTTTTTGATAGAAATTCACCCATATAGTCTTGCTAAAGTTTGATGTTCTGAAACAAAAGTTAAATAAGTCTTAATACTGGGTGCAGAATTACAGACTAGAGAAAGGGAACAGGAATATATTTAGATTCAATGAGCCGCAAAAACATGCGCATGGAAAATGAAAACCTGAGAAACTAAAATCCTCTTTTTAATAAAGTTCTAAGATAAATTATCTAAATTTGGGGCGAATCAGAGAAGAGGAAATTTAATTCCTTACTTTTTCCTTCTGACTTCAAAGGAAAGACATGATTTCTTATGCACAACATTAAAGGAGCATTTTATCAAAGAATAGCTATATGTATCCCACAGTAAAGAGAAATTTAAATGTCTTTTCTCCCATAAGTTTTAGCGATACATAATATTCTTCACAAGCTCTTCTAAACACTAAACAGACCTGCTATTGACTATCCAAAAATTTCTGGTTTCTACTGTTTTCTAATGGATATATCTCAGCAAAGAGGAAAGAATTTGTCTCCGTGGTCTGCATAATTAGCACTCACATTCTCAGGGTGCTTCCAGGCCTCCTTAGGAAGTTAAAAAAACCCAGTAATATTCACTTCATATATCATCAAGAATCACTGATGCATAGTAATATGTAACAATACAGAAATCTGACTGCAGACCACAGTAATATTGACTATTAGCACTATACAGGTACAACAATTACAAAAGTAATTAGTATGTCATCTTCTTTTCTGACAGCCAACTAATGAAATAACAGAAGCAGAACATAAGAAAAACAAAGAGGAATGCAAAAAGTTTTTAATAGGTTTTTCTAGCTATTGGTGACGCACATCCACTGGTGTTTTTCTTCAGGAACACGGATGAAAACCACAGAAGCATAAGAAAATTCAGGAGCCTAAACAAGAGGCTTTATTTCAGACCTGCCATATCGCCTAAGTCAGCTCCCAATAGTGAGGTCTTGTTCCAGGTAGGACGTGTTTGCACCTAAAAATCACAACAGTAGCAGCAAGGGCTTCTCAGAAAGGTGCCACCCGTGTCAGGATAAGGTACCTCCTGAGGTAAAAAGCTGTCATTTTCCGTAGAAAAGATAGTGCAGGTTGCTGAGAATTCTGCGCAAATTCTCCCACTGCTAGCTGGTGTCGTGAGACACTGCGGTCGTAACACCGCCCCGGAGAAGCCAGTGGCAAAGCTCTCGTTTGCTTCAACAAAAACACCACCCTCTACATTTGCGGACAAAACCCCAAGTTGCTTCTATCCTTTCTATGCCCTGAGTGCTTGGGAGAGGACTGGCTTCGTTTTGGGGAGCGGCTGAAGGCTCTGGGCCCCGCAGCAGCGGGGGAGCCGCTCCCACCCGATGCCGCAGCGCTGGTTCTCACGCCAGCCCGGGCCGGTGCCGCCTAGACCGAAGGAGAGGAGTTCGACAGATTAAATAAGCAGTGAGTTAATGTGGGCTACTCCTGCGCTGGGAGGGGACTCTCACAGCTCCTTCCCGGAGATGGCTGCCGAGCTGCCAGGGACGCCGGAGTAGCTGACTGTGCTTTGCTGCAACTACCACAGGACTTTTTGGGGGGACTTCCAGATGTGCAGTCCCCATGCAGTCTCAGTAACATAATTAGACCTGGGATTTATTTAGCGCTATTCAACATGTTTTCAGCAGGGCTGATTATGTGCTGTTCCCTTAGGAGCCCTGTTATAATTTGGAGCTTCCTCAGAGCTGCAGGGATTTGAAGGGCGGGGGGCGGGGGGGGACAGGACTTAAATAGCATTACATTTGTACTGCTGAGGTATTCCCTTTCGGGCCAGAGGTAGCTTAGCCTCCTACCATGCCCGCAAGATTTTCTTCCTGTCAGCACATCTACAGTTGATAATTCGAAGCATTTTCCAGGGAGCTGGATGGAGTTATGTCTCCCAACAGTTGTTACTCAAACACGTTACGGATATTTGGGCATTTTGGCAGAGAGTGGCTTGATGTAATTAGGATCAGTTTCTGGTTATGGCCATGCCAGGCCAGAGGCAGAGGGCACTTCTCAGAGTGGGAAGAGGAAAAGCCAAAGGCAACGATTAAAACAGATTATTATACACTTCTGAGCTAACATGTGGAATCAATAGCAAAACATTAGCAGCTGTGCTCAGCTGTAGAAAAGCCTGCAGTCTTACTGTAACCAATAAAAATAAATTATGGACTGAAAGGGAGGATGGAAAAAATGGTGGGGAAACCAGAGCAGCATTCAAAGAAAAAAAAGTAATATAAACATTGAAAATAATTTCTAACCTGAAACACTGGGTTTGTTTGGTTTGTCTTCTGTTTGATTGTTTGTTTTTACATTACATTCACAAGTTGAAAGCATTCCTTAATTGGCGGGCTCCATGATAACCAGTGCAATAATGATAACATCCCACAAGCTCTGAAGGTGAAAAAGGAAAGTGATAATCAAGTTGGCGAATGCTAGATGTCGCAGTGTGTTTTCCTAATAAAGTGAAATGAGACCTTATCCTGACTTTTAGCTTGGCAAAAATATGAGGAAAGAAAACCCTAGACCTGAGAAGTGCGCTTGGTGTAAAGGCACTGTACTGTGAGCTGATAAACTGAAGGCATCTGGTCACCCAGAAAGAAGGTAAGGATCTAACTTGTTGGTTAGAAGCAAAAAACAAGGATATGATCTTTTTTGTTAAGGTACAGCGCATGACTCAAGGTTAAGAACCAAGTGCAAGATTTAGCTCCAAAATTTGATGACTAGCAATACAATACTAAATGCTAATGTATGTGATTTGTGCAGACAATGAAGTTTGGTCAGGGTAGTGTATTAACCATTAAGGTTAAGAAATGCTTGGAAAACAAATCTATTAATACATACTACAAGATCAAAAGGCGTGATTCTTCTGTGATAATTACTACTTTTCTGCCTCCTTTGTTACCCTACCAAAATAAAAAAGGATTAACAGGTTTAAGCTCTGAAAAAAAATGTTGTGATTTTAGTAAAAATGAGAAAGCTAATTCTGCATCTTAATTTCTACTGAAATAAACCTGTGACTTTCAGTGATAATTTCAGCGTGACTGGTCAGAAATGAAGCTAACAAGAGTTACAAGTGTTAATTGACCCATATTTAATTTTAATCTAATCTGACAGTCAAGAGTGACTAATTAACTTTACAGAACAAATGAAGACTTTGTTAAATATCTAATTTCTTCATCCTTTCAGTTTTGATGTTAGAGCCCATGAGAAATCATCTCAGACATTGCCAAGGCATCTCTAAACAAAACAGAGAAGACCAGAATGCATATTCATAGACGTCATAAGGAAAAAAAGGAAAAGGGGGAAAAGCAAGAATAAAGGATTTAACCCAACAACAACAAAAAAGGTGATGTTACCTTTAACACTGGTCTGAATTCAACATACTGTCAGAAATTTTTATAGAAATAGTGTCCATACAAATAAGATGAGGTAGGAGAATAGTGCCAGATCTTTCTTAGAAAAAGAATTAATACAGTGAGAGATGACTTGCTGACCATCGCAAAGAATCTGAGGCATAAACAGAGATTATATTCTTAGTAAAGTGAGGTCTTAGATGTTTTTCCCATAACACAAAAGTTTTTTGAGTCTTAAAAATTATTCCATCCTTTTTTTGAACAAAACTTTTCAAGTTTTTCAAGTCTACCAAAAATTCACGCAAGACAAGTGAGAAACTACCTTCACCGCCCCAGAATAGCTACTAACTTGGAAGACGGGAGACCCAGATTCCAGGACCTTTCCTGCTTGATTCAGTAAACAGATACAAACCTCATCGCATCCTGGGCTGCATTTAATAGACAGTTTATGCATTATTTTAGAATGAATGTGTTTTTAGTAGAATTTCTGCTTAAAATGAGATAATTTCAAACAAAACAGTGTATTTATTACCACAAACTTACGGGGTTTGTTAACCCACATTTTTCTTTTGAAAGACATTTTTGTTAGAAAATTTCTTATCTGCTTTAGTCACCACAGTCCAGCTCCAGGATCAAAACCACATTACCATTCCTTTCTCTAGTTGCCGTGATTTGCTCCTGTTCTGATGTTTCATTAGAAACCTGTCAGGGTAAGTCATGTCTTAGCGAATCAGGATATTCTATAATAAGGTTTTAAATGTATCTATCTCCTTTTATCCAGCAGAACATGAGTTAGCAAATGCCCCCATCAGAAAATCATACCACATTCTATACCAGCAGAGTCGTCATCTGGGTGCTTAACACAAGCAGATGGACGTAGCAGCGCGGGGATGCGAGGCTGAAACCGCTTGTGTTGCAAAATGCAGTAGGAGTCATTTTACCTTCACTTCTACGGGCCTGGGCTGTCAGCTCCACTCAGCAATCTGGAGGAAGCTTGAGTTCATCACAAGCTGGGAGGGATAAAGTAACTTTGCCTACCTTTGAAATTGTGGCTTCAGGGACAGTATTTCAACTGGGAGAATGAGACCACTGTGCAATCCTCCCCAGCAGAGGCTGAGCGCTTCATTAATACCGTTTTCTCACTTTCTTTTAAAACCAGTATCTCCATAGATATAAAAAAAGCTTGTGGTCTGCATTTCACACCCCAGATTCCTCCCGTTCCCCCTTATTTGCACATCCTGAGAGTATTTTTTTCTCCTCAGCCTCCGCAGAAGCAAAAAGCCTAGCATATGCAAAACAGAAGTTCCCCTCATTTTCCATTATCAGCTATGTATATATGCATACTTTCATGTCTCCACATAGCAAGGAGGAGAGAGTAACTGACTCTTACAGGAAACTGTACAAAAAAAACTTGTTTAATTTCCACAGGAAGCATGTAAATAAATACCAACATCTCCATTCTAACGTGACTCCTAAGTGATTTGTTCAAAATCTGACAGTAAATGAGTGTCTAGCTCAAGGAACAAACTCATAGATCCTTCCTGACTTGCCTCAGAACATAATTCACCCCACCTCATTGTCCCAGTTTTCTTCCCTGAAGAATGGTCTTGATAACACGCTGCATGATTTCAACTGTAGTTTTAAACTGCAGTTTATAGTGCCTGAATGCACGCTCTGAGATAATATCATTAACTCATCTATGATACTTGAAAATCTGTTCTCCACCTGTTCAATCCAAAATTGATTTTTCATTTTATCAGTTTTTAATTAATCATCCACGGCTGTACCCCTCCAGCTCCATCCATCGTCATATTGGTTGAACTGAAAAACCCAACTTCCTCTGTCTGCAGAAGTCGAGTGATGTCCTTCATGTCTTTAACTGAATCCAAAATAATATGAAAATTCAGCATTGCACTGTAATGTATTTGTTAACTTATTATACATTCCTTGTATGAATGTGATTATCATCTTTAAGTGTTCTTAAGCTTTCATTCTATCTTCTTTCCGTTCCCTATTAATTCCTTAACTAATATATTCTTTCACCTTCTGCTAATTAATACCCAATTCTCTCATTTAGGCTTACTCATCGCTAAAATCTTTTCAATATTTTATCTGGAGGCTCTGACTGAAAACTCCCCAACTGCAGGAACAATGCAATTGATGACACAAGAGCTACTGAAATGCTGGGAAATAGAAACTGGCAATGTAATGAAAACCAGTTTACTTAACATGCCATACTCGGGCAGTTTAGCCACTGTCATGTGAGCAGCTGAATAATCCCTACAACTAGAGTAAAAACTTCTGGAACGAAGCTGGATGCATACAGAAAAAGTAAAAGCAACAGCCAGTCAGAATAATGTGAGTTACCATCCTGGGCACACGCTCAAAAGCAAGAAAGGAAAGTCCCTCGTCTTCTATTTGTTAAGGTATTGCTTGAAAAGATGATCTAAAATAGAACATCTTCCTTCACAAAGACCTCAATTTCAGGTGGTGGTGGAAGTACAGGTTTAATTTAACCACAATCCTAAAATCCACAGAAATCCACAGAAAAGTTAATTACATACTTATGACTGAGAAATCACTGATTTTCTTGATAAGGATTCCAAGAACACACCCGGATTACAGGATTTTTTAACTCTTCCCTTCTTCAGTTTGTCGGCCCCTCAGGCTTAGACAGTGGAATGGCTTCAAGCCACTTTATAAAAACAAATGAGAAATCCTGTGTATTTGTATGCCCGACTCAGTTTACTTGGGATAATATGCAACTTGAAAAGCATCAAAGTCCAGAACAAAGATGTTATCAATGTCTTCCTAGTCCTGGTTGTTCTCAAAATAACGAGAGAAACGTAGTGCTGTTATCTTTGCCACGTTATCTATGCTAGTAACTCCATTAAAGACAAGGCTAGCCTCTCAGAAACTTCTTTTACTCAATCAATGACCTCGTTTCCATGGCAGGCTAACACAAGGTGCCACTGATGATGACTTGATTTCCTTTCGCATCTGAAGTGGAAAAGGAGAAGACAGACTAAATGAAATCCCATCCATCTTAATGAAATACAATTATATTCTCCTTATTAATCATTTAAAAATCAATATGTCTCTTCTTGGCAAACCCCGCCAGAATTTGTCATTCTGTGCCAGGCCTCAATACATCTTGTCCTGTAGTGATTTTTATAAGTTCAGTCACCTGTTTCCCAGGGTAAATAACAGTGTTTCTTTGTGCTGTGATGAGAGCACAAAGAATGGCACTGTCAGGGAGGCTAAAAAGACAGTCTACACATTTTAATCAGTAATAACAAGTATTTCCTTCCTGAGTGCATTTTTAAATGAGCAGTGTTCATTTAAAAAAAAAAAGAAAAGTTTAGATAAAAAACAAAGCTTGTGGGAAGCTCTGCAGGGCGCATCATCTTCCCAATGATCTTTTACGTTGGCAATGAAAGTTGCAACAGTCAGGGTATCATCTGGAGTGTAACTGAGAAAAAAAGGAGGCCAAATTAGCAGATTTTTCCAAAAAGAAAAATAACTGGCAGGGAAAAGAACTCACAAACAAGTTTGACGAGATTACAAAAGCACCCTCGCAACTCCTGTTCACCTCCTTGAGGCTTGTGATGCTATGAAGTTTGCTTTGTATAACTATGCAAAACATGCATCGCTTGCAAAGTCAGAACGGGATATACAGTAACGTGTGTTACCATTTACCATTGGTGTTGATTTCTTCTCTTTGTTCTATTAACCTCCTCTGTTTTATGTCCCAAAATGGAGTCAAATACCTTTCATGACAATTCAATATTTACCTGCCCAAAGTAAATAAGAGATCCCTAAAGACTTACATTCAATATGTATTGAGTTTCTAATAAATCCTGTTTGCACATGGAAATACAGGACTTGCCAGGATGGATGATATTTCAAACCTATTTAGTCCAATATTCTGCCTTAGTAAACAGCATCAAGGTGCTTCAGAGAAAGGTAAAAGAAATCCAGCAATAAACAGATGTATAGAATTACAATTCAGGTTGGAAGGGACTTCTGGAGGGCATCTGGCCCAAACCCCACTCAAAGCAGCACCCTTTTTCAGGTCAGATTTGCTGTTTCTACAGAGAACATGCAGGTAGGGCCCAAGGTGTGATGGAGGGACAAGTCCTCACATGCTCTGGTATTCCTGTGTCCAGTTCAGCATGCCACCAGGCATACCAAGACAAGTGGTATGTGTAGGTCTGCAAGCATTCATATTCCTCATGCACACAAGGATGCGTGAACTATGCAGCTGGGCGTTCAGACAGCGTTTGCAACCACTTCTGAGACTGCTCTCAAGAGCTCTCAAGCGCTCTTCTATGTTCCTTATAGTAAATAAAATAAAATGTCCAATCAGCGTGTTACCGCCCAAACAGTAGTTTTAGCGGGTGTTAGCAAGCTGCTAACACAGACGCAATCCTCTGGTACACGCTACCACAAGCGGTCATCAGAAAAGCAGCAACATGCTCTGCTACCTGATTTGTATCCATTGTAAATATGTACCAGCTAGCAATGACTTCTCCCTTAGAACAGCATTTTAACAGTTTGTAACAAATACAGTAGAAGAAAATAATGGGTAATTAAAGAATCTTTTTTGTCCTATGGCCTGCTTGAAAGGTTTTGTTCTTATCTCCTATGTCACATTATACAATTTTAACATCCTAGTACCAATAGACGTTTACTTTAGAAAAAACTGGCATAAACCTTTCCAACAAATGTACTTAATATACATAGATTTGCTTGCCAAGTCATGTGGCCTCTGCTGTCCCCACAGGCATAATCTGAAAAGCCTGATATAGTCTATTTGGATTTAAAATAGAAAACAAATACATAGCTGCCCTAGTCCTTAATTCTTGCTCTCAAGAAGGCTTTTCACCCATGGCACGTATGAGCTTTTTGTGGGAATTTCTTGTTAAAACACTAACAGGCACATCATCAAAATCAAAAACTAACAATAGAAAGCCTCTTTTTGGTTAAGTCTGCTATTTCACAGTGCTGCCTGCAAAACAAAACTAGCATCTTTTGCCAGTGGGAGATTTTTCTCAAGTCCATAGGCTTTAGCTCAGGGTTGAAATTGTACATCTTATTATATAGGACCTGTATCTCATGCAGGGCCTTCAGCAGTTAGAGTAACTCTAGTGATCAGTAATTAGGAAAACGTTAATGAATCTGCTGATAACACAGTCAGGAGGCAGTGGTTGTCACAGAAGAGGTGGTGAGACAAAAGAAGACTGTTTGATACCGATGACCAGCATAAATGTGATACCAGCTCAAATGGGAGTGGTGTGCACCTTCGCAGCACTCGTCCCACATCTCAAAGTTTCGTGCCTCAGCGAACAGAGAAAGCCATGCAACGGGCATCTCCAGAGAACAAGTCATCCCGTCCTAAGACAGGGGCCTGGACACTCGGCCGGCCCTGCTGCTTAGACGATGAACTTATCAGAAGAAATGTGTTTGCTATCCTTTAGGAAAAACTGATGACGATTCTTCCCATGAGCTATGGGACCATCAGGTGGAGGAGAAAGAAACAGTTGCAGTAACCAATTTCAGGATGACTACTAGTCACCACTGAGTCCTTGAAAGCAGTCAGTGTTATCCCCGGGTGCATCAGGTTCAGTATTTCCAGAAGCAGGAAAAAAAAAAAAATTCAACAGCCCTTGTTTAAGCATTTGTGCAGGGGACTCATACAGACCGCAAAACCCCATTTTGGTCAAACATGTTTAAGATCGATTAGTTTAAAGAGTAGGTACTGAACAGAAACAACTGAAGGAAAGGAGCACCTATTTTATTAGAGGAGACCAACAGAGCATTGCGTGTTTAACAGAGCAGAGCAAAGGCTAAGAGGCGCCATGATTGCCGTCTATAAATGTATCGGGGGGTAAGCGGCAGGGAGGAAGAAAGCTATTCACATTGAAGGACAGCGCTGACACAAAACAAATAGGTATAAACCAGCCACAATTACGCTGGAAATTACAAGAGGATTTCTAACCATCAGAGCAGGGAAATATTTGCTAATAGGAATAGGGGGGAACAAAACCACAATGATTTTAACTCTGGACCATGATGTGTTTATGAATGGGATTAGAGATGATGTGATTATCCTCCATATTCAAAGGCTAGTTTAATGATTAAGGAAGTCCCCTCCCTTCTTTCACCCCAGGTATTTAGCAGTTTACTGCCTAAACACAATAGACTCATGATCATTTGCATTTAGCCCATTGAGCGTTCTCAGTCACCTCCACAAGTTTTATCTCAACATTTAATATTTACCAAATAATAAACTATAGTTATATATTTAGATAAGAAAAAAAACCACACAGAGCCTATTCTTTCCTTTTTTCACAGTGTACTCTCACAATTTTCTCATACATTCCTTCATATTAAATACTTATCTTTAAGTTCCTACAGAAACACCGATGTTATTTGTACATGTACAAACTACATGGAGATGTCACTGCTTCTGTCCCTGCAAGCCTTTCTGTACAATCAGTGTTCCAGAAAGATGGAGCTGATTTGTTTTCAAAAAAATCTTTAATTTATTCAAACTGGTTTATTATCCTCTCCTTTTTTTGTCTCATAATCTCATGTTTTAATTCACATGCAATGCCCTACTTTCTTTCCACCGCCCCTCCACCCTTGTTGTCCAAATTCAAAATTGATGGAAAGAAAGTTAAATTGTTTAGGGTCAAAAATAAAAACATTTTTCAAATGCCAAGGAAAGAGAAGGATTATTGCACTTTGATGTTAATACCATGTCTTTTGTAGTTTTCCTGTTTGTTTGTTTTCATCTTCCCCTATTGTCAACAGTGCACCGAGTTTTATAGGCAGTCTAACACAGAGCAGATGCTGATTAAAGGAAATGTGGTTTTCAGTGTGACATTTAAAAAAATATCACTTGCTCTAGTCTAAATGCTATATTCCTAATGAGTTTTATTTTATTAACTGTTGTGTGAAAATACAATGAGCTTATATTTAATTGAAACAGAAGTTTTTACAGCTAACTTGATGGACTGTGACTAGGCAGTTAAGATTGACCAGAATACTCCTGCTGTCTGCCCTGAGGGCTGAAATATCAAGGTGTGGGCACACATGGCCGCTCACTCCCGTGCACCCGCGTGGCCGGACGAGAGCGACCGCTTCGCTTCCTGGCACGTGCCGACACTCTCCCTGCTACTGCTCTCCCTTGTTCTCTCAATCTTCTCCCCTTCCCTCCCTCCTGGCTTCATCAAAATCCTTTAATACTCGCTCCATAGGGTAGAGGCTGGCTATTTTTAGTTTAATGTAAATGAACCCTAAGTCCGACCAGAGACATCACCTCAGCAGGCATTTACAGATACTGTTGCACGTACTGCGTGCCTGTAGATCGCGTTATCCCTTTTATATACCCAGAAGACATAAATCGCTCCAAATGCCAGTAGCCTAAGCAGACATTGCGAATGAAAGTCAAGGAGCAGGGAGAGAACTTGCATGTGAGATAAAACTTAATAGCAGTAAAAGAAGACGTTAATGCATGATGATTTTTATGACGTTGTGAAACATGTCTGTTTACTTTGGCTTAAAATCCAAATTAGTTTTACCTGAGGTGCAGGTGGAAGATATAAGGGTATGTTTCATTATGCGTTAATTTTTTGGAATAAGTTCCCACAATAGCACAATGTTGGGCAGACTGTGCGTTGTTACAAACTTCAAAGGAACTAGAGGAACAGGTCACTTCAGGCCCAATCCTGAAATTACTTAACTCAGTAAAACTGCTGCTGACTTTAAGATGACCACGATCTGATTCTCCCACCTGAAAAGGAGTGGCACTGTCCCAACCTTTCTATAGCGAAACCTGATACCCTTTTCCCGCTATGTCATTTAAATTGTACTGTGTACAGCAGGTGGTGACAAAGGGTTCTTTCCTTAGCACTGTATCTCTAACAACATCTGCATTCATAAAGCAAAGAGCAAACACAGATGAAGTAATCCAGAGGTTAAATTACTGAATTTCTATGTGTACCCATTGCTTTTGTTGGAAAACCAGGAAGCACAACCCCAACTTTGCATATTATTTGCATCTCCAGTCAAGAGCATTTGCAGTACTGCACACAGAATAATAAAAAGATATTCAAAATCCTTTTGACCTGTAAAATCCAAATCTCACTTCACCTGACTTTCAAATTATTTCTCTAGTTAAACCATCTTTTCATTGCACAATGGTAGTAACTCATACCTGATTTTTGTCATTGCACACCAGATCAGGATGTCGCAGACACGGGGGGGATGGACACGTTTTTGTGAAATAGTACCCAAGATGCACAATGAACATACAATAAATAACCACTGGCTACAAATTAGTATTGGGCTATCATATTAGGTAATTGGTTTGAGAATTCACTGCCTGGTAGAGCTTAATAGTGGAAAGTAATAACTTAAAAAAAAAAAAAATAAAGCCAAGAAACTAAGTTTTCATCTCCCTCTCACCCTGCCTTCCATAACACACCAACTCATTTTCAAAGGAAAACCTCAAGCAGCAGCAGGAAAATGATGTGAAACAAGTATTGCGGTAGAGAAAGCAAGTCAGAAGGTGGCTGAAGGGGCCCTGCATGACACAAAATGCCCACAAGGGCTGGAAGGTTAAGGGGGCCAGGTAGGAGAAGCTCACGTAAAGATCTCACCACCGGGCCTGTTGTGGAGTGGAGGGACCAAAGGTGCTAGAATCAGGCTTACAGGTCTCCCTTGCGTGCTTGCGTGAGGAGATTTGTAATTTCCCACTGTGGTGTTCCTTTCTCTTTAAAGTAAAACCCAAGCAGGCAGCGCACACACAACAGCGGGAAGACCAGCCCAGTGCCTGACACCGGCATCCCTTGCCCAGAAAGGAGACAGCCTTGAAGACTCAGATAAGCTGTCTTTTCGCTGTCCCGCAGGGTCCTCCCTCTTCAGCCTATTCCCACCGAGTGGCAGCCTTCAAACCTCTCCAGCACAGCAACCCTAGGTGCCACTGATCTTCCTCAAGGACCTTCCCTAGCCGGACTGCAGCCATAGTTCTGCAGGGCAGACAGGCAGACAGTTGGAGGGGATGGCACGTCAACTCAGCAATGTCTATATCACCCACACCTTAGGTTCTGTGAAAGCGATGACAGTGCCATGCTAAGGATTCACTGCTACGGACAACTCACTCAACATCTGACTTGAGCCTGCCCAAGGTAGCCAGCATGTGTAAAATCTTAACAGCTCTCTGAAACCTCCTTCCTATAGCATTTTACGTGTCCTTCACACAGTCGCTCCAAGTATCACACAAGAATCAATACAGATGGGTGAAGCAACTCTGAAAGACTTTCGGGAGATTTGATGTGTTAAGCATGTTTCCAAGTTGTCTGCTTTCAGATTGCTTCACTGTCACACAAACAAACATGCCTTGTGACTGACTGGTGAGGGAGAGGGGGAAGGCATGGCACAGATGCCCAGAGAATGAAATTTCCAGTCACATTTTCGTGTCATTGAAAAGAAAGATATACCTTGCTCTTGACATACGGCTCATTTTGAAGCCGGCCCAGCTCGGGGTTCACTGCTCTGTAGTCATTCCTAGAGCACAGTTGGATATCAGCAAGTCCTATGCAATCAAGCCTGGCTTAGACTTGCAGCTGTATATCAAAAGGAAAACAAATGAAGGCTGGTTCTCATGAAATTATTATCCATGCATCAACATACAATGAGCCATAGCAAGTTGTAATTCACATGGGTTTTGCCACAGCTGGCAGTTTACGGTTATCACAGGGCTTGGTCTCGACTTGTTCCATCTTCCTACAGAAAGCAGATATAGCTTCTGTGAAGCATATTTGTTTGCCTGACACCTTTTCTTTCTCCAGGTCCAAAATATAATTACTACTAGCTTCTTCTCTATCCTTTGGGCTCCTTGGGATCTCACCTTCTCAACACCATTGCCAGAATTCTCCTTCTAATTGAAACCCCCGATAGGCATTTTAGCAGCTAACGTATGTGATTACAACCACTCCAACTGCTGTCAAATATACAATTATAGGAAATCTAATTTTTCTTTGTCTGAGGTTTCCGTTATCTGAAGTTCCCTGACAGGAACGGATGAGCACCACCAAAAAACAAAACCACACAGCCCATTAACAAGATACTTCAATGTAATAGAGTTATGAATACTAAAATAAAAAAAAAAATCAAGTACCTAAGTAAGTAAAATTTTAAAATTAAGGCGGTAACAACAGTTTGGGGGACAAATCCTGCAGCCCAGTCCAAGAAAAGGCACATCTCATTTAGTTTAGATGTTTGCATAAGGAGAACAAAAGCCGCTACCCACAGAAAGCTAGCAGAAGATGGAAGCAGCAATATCCCAGGAGTCTCTAGATTTTTAGGATGTCCTAATGGCACGACATTTTCATAGCTTCTACCTGCAACAGCGGACAGACCAGGGTTTCTCCGTCTGGGATTTCTTTTTGTCAGACGTCTTCCATCTTGCTGGAGGGGAAGGTGCTACAGATAGACACAGAAGACATCCAGGAAGCTGGTTTTGGCAAAGAAAAAGTTAACCGGTGTTCAGTTAGACAAATGCTGAAAAATTGTGTTTCCTACAATCCAGAGGAGTAAACCTTCTATATTCAAGCTATTATTGCCTAGTACGTAAGGAAGGATTTCTAAATGTGTATCCTACACAACGGCTATTTAAATACCAGATCTAGGTAAGATCTGGGTTGCAAATAGAGTCTGCCCAGACTATGCCTAAGTCCCAGATGTGTGATGACCCCTGCGTTCCTCCTTCATTATCTCACCTCTCGAGACTTTCAGGGACCGAGTATAGTACAAGGCCAGGCTGCAGGGGTAGTGTGCATGTTGCTGCCCTGGGAGAACCTGGAGACAGCATGCTGGCTAACAAGGAGGCTAGGGTAAAATAACTCAATAGCTTTATCCAACACACTCACAAGGAGACCATTTGGAGCAAAAAAATTTATTATCAGGGCTACAGAGCCAAGCAGAAATTACTAACTTGAAGACAAGTCCTCCAGCTTGGATATTTCCCTGCAAGTAGGCTGTCATTTATTTTCTAGACTTACCTTGATCCCATATATACGGCCATATCCTTAGTTTATGTGAATAACTGTAGCTCTGTTGGTGTCAGCAAAGCTGTGTCAACTTAGACCAGCTGAGAAGAAGATTCAAGCTCTGTATGACATAAGTAGTGACAGGCAGGAGGAGACAGAAGGAAATACCCTTAACTACAAAACAACAAAAATACTGCAAATTGTTACTGGCTTGTAGCCAAATTAAATGGCATCATACTGGATTTGTGATGTGAATTTGCAGGGAAAGCAGGCACCATCATTTTACTAGAGCTTTGTGCCCACAGTTTATAACACAGCAACACTGGGGAAAAGATGGAGCAAGACACTGATGGAACCTAAGGTTTATGTAATTAGTATTTCTTCACAAATTGCTCCTAAGTTATTACAACACACCTCTCTGCAGCCCTTGGTTCTAGTTGTACAAACACAGTGCATTCGTTTAGACTGGGGAAACCACACATACACGATTCTTCCTTTTTGTGCGTGTGTGTGTCTGAGTCTCTCAAACTTTGGATACCGCAGGCTAATTCCAACCAAATTTGCCAGAAAGACTAGAGACTTGAGTGTCTTAGAGGACCACATAAATTTCATGGAAAGGGGTAAATGGGTAGTGGAAAGAGACCAAATAAGTGCCTTGACTAAGGAAAAGATGGCAGTATTAGAAACGGCACTGTTAGATACCAGAGAGTCCATACAGGATCTAACCACAGATTTCACAAGTTCATTGCTCATAGAACAATTTCCTAGGTTTTGTCCTCTTATCTAGCATGGATATCTTCTCCTCACCTTCTTCACAGAAATTCGTAATATTTCAAAATTTTTGTAGCAGAGAGGAAAGAGGACTTCAAAGCCTAGCTCATGTTCAGACTCATACTTTGCAGACAGACCTTATCTAATGCACCATCCCCAAAATGGTAGGTGTGAACAACCTCAAACTTCTAATTGTTTAAAATCTAGATACGGCTGTCCAGACTGAGAATTTCTGCAGAAACAAAGCCAAATAGTCAAATAGTTCCTTAGCTTTTGATATCGTGAAAATGGCAAAACTCAGCGCCTGCTTAAACAAAAAGAAAAATAATTTTGAGGTATTGCAGGACCATGGGATTGAATTTCAGCTGCACCTAAAAGACGACTAAAATGAAACACTTTCACACAAAGTTTCGGGAAAACAGTGGAAATTGTCTCATTCATTTATGCTCTGTTTCATGAGTGTACAACACTTCACAATATGGGATCCGTGTGCTTGTGCATGGGTTGGGATTCTCTCATGTTACAGCCATTCAATTCTTGTTTTCTTACTAAAGATTAACAACAGGGAAACGTTACATAAAATTCAGTGGTTGGATACAGAGCAAAGATTTTGAACATGTCTTCTTCAAATCCACAATAAAAGGAAAAGGCAAAGCTATGCCAGGCCAACAAAACCAAGTCCAAAACACTTTGCCAAGAACCGGACTTCTTTCACAGTGTGACATAGCAGACACTAATATACCACAGTAATACAGAATTAAACTGAAACAAGAAGGCTGAGAAGAAGCATTCATAATTCTTTAACATGGCTGACGCACCAAAAAGTCTGTGATTGAAAGCAATGCTAAGAATATAGTTTGCTTTCCTCAGAATTGATCTTCTACTGTTTGCTTAGTCCAGCTTCTGTGTAACACCTTGTGTTAATTCCTTCCTCAGTCATGGATTATCACTATCAAGGTGATACAAAAGCTCTAACACAAGTGAGTTTATTGTTTTCAATATTTTCATTTAAGCACTTTAATCAATATCTGCCAAGGCAATTAAAGGGCTCAAAGAGTTTCTGAGAGGAATTTTTCCCTCTGAGTTGATCTCTTTTATTTTTTTTTAATTCTGTATTTATTCCCCTATTTATTTTAATTTTAACACTAACAAAAAAAAGTTAACACTATTTCCCCAAATTCATCCACTATTCTGATTCTTGTTTTATAAAGGAAATGAAATTTGTCATGCTGCTATACATCATTTGCACTGCAGTACAATGTCCCATCTGTGTGTCAAGCACAAAACAAAAGCATTTTGTGAAAAATTGCTAAAGTAGTAATGATTTTTGTCCTCAACTCTTTGTTTTGCCTTTCAATAAAGAAGGCGACATGTGCCACAAATGATATATTATTGTTTAAGTACAACCCTAGTAACACAGTGCATAACCAAAACCATGTTTCACAGCAGAGAAACTGTAGTTTACTGCCCCTATGGCTCTGATGAGAATATAATGTTCTACAGTTTATAAATGCTTTGAGGTCAACACATGATTTACTTCAGCTTGTTCATCCAATGAGCAGGAGGTCCAAAAATATATCAAGCTATTAGACAGCCCACTGGAAGCTTGGCGGAGGCTCCCAGTGATGGAAAGCATGCCATGGAAGCCTCTCTGTCAACTGGAGATGAGATAATTAGATCCAGGTAATACATTGGAGCCCCATCAGGGAACAGGACAGCAAACATGTCATCTTTACGATTTTTTTCTCGCCCTCCCCAGCAACGCTGGCCTGAGATAGTAAAAAGTGTGAAGGATTCATCAGTACACAGCAAAAGCACAGCAGCGGGATAATCAAGCTATCATCTCTCCATCATCCTCATTATCCAGAGACCTGGTGTTCTGTATAAACAGCAAAACAACATCAACAATAGATTGAGGAGCCGTGCTAGTTAGCTCCAGCTTTTCTTTTATGTTCCAGGGTAACACCATGCAACACTGATGGACTGGAATCTTGTAACATCCATAAAAGCTTGAGAGCCCTCATTTAAGTTACAAAATGTCCCATGCAAAAGTGTCTTTCTACAGATAGAGACCTGAGCTTCAACCCTATGACTAAATATTCCCAAGCTGCCAGTGGAGCAGAACAGGTCTGAATAGCGGGGTAACATAGTGATTTTATACAGTATGTTCAGCTATAACCATAACACCCTCGCCTTTTCTCTCGCACACATTGCTACGCGCACATTTTTGGAGGACCCCCTAGCGGGAACGTGAAAGTGGAGAGTTGCTACAAGGGGAATCCCAGCGCATAAGAGTAGCACTCACTTTGCACGAGGAAGGTAACTGAAAAATACCCATCTGCATGTTAGTGCAAAAAATGCGTTTCAGACTCAAATTAAAAACTTAGAAGCAGCTTATGCTTTCCTTGGACACACACGCAGCCCTGAAAACTAGAAAAAAGAACTTAGAAAACCTGTGGTCAGAAATGAAAATAACTTTGAATACAGTCAGTTTATTCCAAAAAGGTAATCTTTTCCATATTCCAGATTTTTATGTTTCTAGAAAAAGCAACAGGATCGTTTCAATCATGACTGGTCCCATTTTAAAAAAATATGGTCTTGTACGCGCACATTGATTATTGCTAACACCTAACTTTATTTATAAAATTATATAAATTTATACACACATTACATACAGTAAAATTCCTTTTCCCAAAAACACACAGATAACCTATGTTCCGTTTCCTTTCCTGGTAGTTGACATTTAGAGGAAGGAAGGAGAAAGATTTGTCTTTCTTCCATTCACACATTGCACATAGGTAAAGAAAGGAGGTTATAGGGGAAAAAAGGAAAATGAGATTCTGTTATCCCAGCTACAGAAGCCCTCTTGAAGCCTCACTGGTAACAGTGGCACAGCCCCTCACGGGAGACACTGATGGACTTACTTCATGTGCTTTATCCACATGTGCACTAAATTCCCTTACTTTTCCTGAATATATGTTCTGTCAGCACACCAGGAGAGGAAAATAGGAGGTGGCTCTTGAATGTTGGGAATGGATTAAGTCCATTTCACACTTCAGTCTTAAGCAATCTTAAAACATGAAGCCATGAAAATCCAGGATCGTCAATGACCAAGTGTACAGCTTAATCAGGTAGAAGTTGAAATGAAATCTCTAACGAAGCTGTTGAAATAAATATGATTGATATCCATGCCTCAGCAAACATTTACTGTCCTGGCACACACCTATCATTGCTTTTAGTTCTTTCCTGAGAAAATATGAACAAAACCTTAACAAAAAGGAATTAAGAGCACTGCAAGCATGAAGCAAGTTCTAAAGAGAATCACAAAACTCAGAAGTCAGACAGCACTTCCTCTAAAAAAGCAAACTGAATAGAACATCCTGAAAGCAGAATGTGGAAGAAAAATGTATTTTTCCATTTACCAAAGTAAAATTGATTTTTCTATTCTTCCCCTTTATAGGAACGACAGCGAGTACCTTCATGGAGGTCCAGGAACCTAAGAGAGCAGTTGTGGTAACCATCTTTGATGTGACCAAAGGTGAGTAAATTTAAGCTACTGAAAACATTAAAAGAGGAAAAATCCATGCCTAGCAGAGAAAGTACTACGATTAAAAATGAAAAAGCAGGGGTAGGCTAGATAAAATCAGTATAATTTTTCCCAGGGTGTTCTTTTATAAACATTACTTTGGTTCTTCCTTGACCACAATATATGCAGAAAATAAAATGGCATTTTTATGACTCATAATCCCATTCTTTACCTCCATGAAGCTGTTCACAAAGACTCAGAAGCTGAATGGCAAATCACACTCCTTTGCATCACACAGTTAGGGAGGCACATGGCATTTAGGATTCACTGTCTATAAAAAAGAAAAGCTAATGGCAAAGCCACAAATTACCCCTATAGTTATAGGATCCAAATTTAAATTCTGCAGTAGTAGTCATGAAGAAAGCTTTGCAATATAGCTCTCAGCTATACTGGACACTGGGCAAATTACAGAAATTGCACGTTTAAGAGTTTCCTAGGCATAGAAAAAATGTAGAAATTGTGTGCGTGCTAAGAGTATGCATAAAACTGCAGGCTGAACAGGACAAGCCTTAAGATTTAAAACTGGGCTCCATTTACCTCTGGTAATAGGAAAAGAGTAAAAAGACTATCTTTTTTGCCCTTTTTCTTTCTTCATTTATTACTATAAAGTACAGCATTTATCTAAAGTAGCCTAGAATCAGGAAAAAGAGGTCATCCCTGCTGACAAAACAGATTTGCAGGCAAGACATAAGGAAAACCTCAGTTAGAACCACTCATGAGCAACAGCCGTGCCGGAAAACAAGACTTAAACAGTAGAAGCTGACTGATCTTATGACTTAAATCAGAGAAAAGAAAGATAGCTAAGAATTTGCTAGCAATGAAATCTGGAATACATGCCAACTTTTATACATGCAATACAATGACATAGTGAAGGAAAAAATGGAAGTTAAACCGAAGCTGGAAGACTGTAACAAAGGAGAAAGAAGACTTGAGGCAACTGCATAGTAAAAAAGGGACTGATTTAGATCAAGAGGAGGGAAATAACTCCAGAAGGCACAGGAACAAATAAACAAATTAACAAAGGAAGGAAGAGGACTTTAAAAACAGGCAGCGATTCAACATGTTAGTGAAGTGCATGGTGAGTGGATGTTAGAAGCAAAAAAAATAAAGTATGGTTAGAGGAAATCTGGATATCCAGAGACAGTACCACAGAGAAGAAGCAGGAACCTATACGTGGTTATCGTGACCCACCATAAACCAAACCATTTTTAAATTTTTCTTTTATGATTCCAAGTTGAAGAAAAAAGCCAAAAACCAATTTAATTGATTCAGCCCCCAGAATCTTCTTAATGTTTTCCAATAACTAATTACTTGGAATGCAGCCTGTTTGATTTCCATCTGAACACACAGTTTTTACAACAGTTTTATTGCCAGTATGACTGAGGAGACAGGCACTGCCCGCCCTGTTGGACCACGGTCCTAGATGGGAATTACTGTCTTCACCCTCAGCAAAAACTGGACTAATGAAACACTGAGAATCTTCTGAAGGCCAGGGAGGCTTTGAAAGAAACTTCCCATTTATTTCAATGAGCAGCGCCACTGCAGACCTAGTATTTCACCCATCAGAAGGAAGAGTGACAGGTCTTCAGCCAGTGAGAGCATTCTCTTCAAGACTTGTTTTCACTCTGGAGGTCTCTCATACATGTTCACCAGTATTTAATTTCCTACAACAGTTTAAGGTGATATAACTACACATGCATACAGACCACTGTTTTATGTATTACTAAACTTCATTCCTTTAAAAAAAAGCTATAGTGAACTTGCTTAGCAATTCTTTACATCAAACTTTATTTTAAAGCTTTTTAAGAAACTTCTGATCGAGCTTCACACACACACACCACCCCCAAAAAACCCAAACCACCCAAAAGAACAACCAAAGAGAACCTTCACTTGGGCTTGTCGCTGAAGATCAGATTAGCATAGTGGTTTTTCTTAGCTGTATACCATCCTCTGTGAAACTATCTCAGCTAAATGTGAAAAACTGCCTCTGTCTCATGTAGTCCAGGAAAAAAACTGGGAAAAATATCAGAGATCCTGTCCCGTAAGTGGCAGGGATGGTGTTGTTGGTATTCTTTTGCAAAGAAGAGTATGGGAAAAAAAAGACTTTAGCTGAAAAAAGAGCACTTAGAAATCAGAATACTGTCAGGTAAGATATTTGTGAATCACACTGCAAAAAATTAAGTGCATGAATTGTACTGTCAGTCACCAGTGATGTACAATATTAGTATCGGAATCTATACAAATGTTATCTATTGCATGCAGAACTGATAATGTCATGAATGATAAAGATCACTAATCTGCTAAACAGTAGGAAAGACTCCCTTAAAATAACAGATTTAATTTTTGAAAGAATAACGATGCCAGAAGAAATCAAAGAAGTTAGTGGATCACGTTTATCCTATGCAATGATATTCTTTTAATGATGATAACTGAATCTTATAGTGTGTTCTATATTTAAATTTCTTACAAGCTACCTTCAAGCATTCAGTAGATCAATTTAATTAAGCCATAATTTCTCAAAATCATAGAATAAATTTTATTCTGTACCATTACCACAGATTAATATAGATGCATTTTTGAGGTGAAGTATACAGAGTAGATCTTCCTATAAAGGTAGAGACAATTCAGTCTAAAATATTAATTTATTACCTTTGTCTTTGTTGGTGCAATAGAGTGTAATAATAAGTGTACTTTTACACTGACACCTAGAAATGAGAGGGTCAAGTCAGCTCAATAAAGCTGGCAGACTAGCACAAGTGTCTGTGCTTGTGTTATAAATATTACATAGCAGACATTTCATGAGTGGGAATGTGAAGGAATATTCCAGAAAAAGAATGCAAATTTACCATGAAGGAAAACATCAGAAAATTGAAACAGCCGTATGAGTTCAAATACCCGTGAGTGTAAAAAGGAGAACCTAAATCATGGAGGTGTCAACACTTTACCCTTCAATGTGGTTCAGAAGAATACAGCCAGGAAACATGTAACATGCATATATGAAGTGCCTTAAAACATATGCTTTTTATCAGAACCTGTAAGGATTATTACAAGACAGTTGTTATATTTGTGAACCATTTTTTTAAGCGCTCACATAAAATGCAGATTAGACACTTGATTAGTTTGCCACAATTCTTTGAATCTTCTCCAAAACCCTAAGAACATCTTGTAGATGGCATACACCTTATGACACAGCTGAAAGGAGATTATAAATAACATGGCAAGATGGAAGGTATTACAAAAGTAAAACTAAGCCTTTGGATCTTGCCATTTATTTTTTTGTTTGCTAACCTACCTCCTACTGGATCAGAGTTCTTACACCCCTGAATCATCTACTAGCCATTAGTGAAAACAGACTACCAAGTTGATGGTCTTAAGGTCTGGCCTGCTCATGAGATTGTCTTGTTTGTATATGCCAGACCATCTCCAAAACCAAATCTCTTCTTCTAATCTTCAGTCTAAAAAGATGTTGTCACTCCTTCTCCCTAGCAGAAACTGGTTTTTGGCTGAACTAACAGAGACTTATGTGACTGTTGTCTGTCTTTGTCATAGAACTTCATTGAAAATGCATGTTGCCCAAAGACAACATTTGTCAATACCCTCTAATGACTGTAATATTTAAGCTCTACTTTCAAAGCACTTTACATATGGTACATAGCCCTGCCAATATTTCCCAATACAATTTTAATTTGGCATGCGGCAAAAGAGAAGGTAAGCCATTTGCTTGTGATCGGACAGCTAAACTCTGGACCAGAGTCAAGGCACGAGTTCCCCCTTTTGAGCGACGTGGGGCATTTGCTCACATTTAATACTTTGACAGAGCAAGCGTTACAGTGCGTTCCAGATGCAGCCTGCTGCTGAACACAAATATGTGGCAGTGGCTCATTACAACCTTTGCAGACTTCTATGGCAAAAAGAAACAGCTGCACGGGTGCTTTCACACCAGGAAGATCAGGCACCCTTTCGGTAACGCTCGGCAGCAAGTGCCAGGCCCAGCCACCCACCGCGCTCGTGCTGCAGTGGCAAATTCACTTTGCAGACACAGGATCACGCCAGCGTGCAAAGGAAGGAAGCCGTTGCCTCTCCATCAGTCCTCACACTGTGGTCACCTCCCAGTCCATCACACAGATGCGAACAGAAACATGCCAGAAACAGCAGCACAGTATTGCTCTAAGTCTGCTGAATCTCTATGCTCTGTTTAATTATATGAACTGCTCAGGATACTAATCAACACATCACATCTTGATGATGCACTTATAAATGTAATTATGAAAGCAACATGAATAATTTCATTAACTACTGTATTTCAAGCTGACTAGTTCTCTCCACTCCCTTTGCTGGCAACATAGTATGGGGCTGCTCAGCACTTCTGGGAATCAGGCCACGTACATATGACGTGTTTGTACTTAAAAGCACAATCCTGCAGACCTGAATCAAGGAAAATGTAACTCTGACGTCTGTTGGAGTCTTGCCAGAATTAGGACAGGATTCTGTGTCGAGGATTCTGAAAAGAAATGCTTCCTTACAGAAAATAAGATTTGATTTTGAAATTGCGATTCCATTACTCAAATGGCAGGAAGCAAGTCTGGCAATGGCCCTGTAAGCACAGTGGCGAAAAGTGCCCATTCTTCTTTCTGCTGCCAGCAGGCTACAACAGGGAGAATAGCCACATCAGCTGCGTGCTTTACAAATAAAGGAAAGAGAGAGTCACAGTCTCAGACAATACATAATCTAGGATTATGGAAGGAAAAGACAGAAGGCGAGGAGTTAAGAGTACAAAGTGCTCCTCCACTGCAAAAAAAAAAAAAAAGTGCCAGAGACGGTTTCAACAGTGCCAATGGATCAGCCTTATAAATGCAACCAACATCTCACATGACAGCAGTGAAGGACATTTAGCACCTGATTCAGGTCCTGAAGAGCCCACCTGTGGAACTGACTGGGTGGTTTCAAATCCTGCGGAGACTACAGTTAAACAATAAAACCTCAAAATGTTCCCAACAAAAATGCTTCTATTTACAACTGATGGAGTTTTGCTGAGCTAAAAGTTAGGTTGTAGTTTCTTTATTAGTTTCACATATTGTACTTTGATGCGCATATGCTAGAGGAACTATAAATTAAGAAGTTAAAATAAATATATTATTCAGATGAACAAAGAAAATCCATGAGAAAAAAAAAAAGGAATAGTTGGCACATTGTGTTTGACTCAGGCTATCGCTGAGTTGTATAAAGATATTAACTCAAATTTTATTCAGAGATCCCACGTGGAAAGTACACAGAAGCTGGCTTTTTAAATAAGAACTATACTAAGCTCATGAACATTTTAAAATCCCTCCTTACATTTATATCCAATATAATGATAATTTTCTGAGTTTGGAATGACCTTAAAACAGGAAGCCTGAATTACATATATAGCTGGGGGATAAGATTCAGATGAATCCTAAAGAAGCATGAACTTACAACTAAATTAAAACAAACACATCATTAAAAGTATGAAAACAGTCTGATTCACTGAAGTTCCACTTTTCTTGAAGGCAGCTTCAGTTTGGAGGACAGAGACAGTGATATTAGCTTCCTGCACTTTGCTAAGCTAAGGGGGAAAAAAAAAAAAAAAAAAAGGAGAAAAGAGCTATAATTCTATTTTCTAAGGAAATATATGATTTCAGAATCAGGTAGGGAGGTCAGACTATATGAATGTGACTCTCACTTCTTACAGCTACACTTATGTGTTGGTTAGCTTTTCCATTACAAATCTTATTTTCATGATTTCTAAGTAGGCATAAAATTTCACAGTATGATAAAGGCTGACAAAATAAGGCCTCATCTTGGAAGTACATTACTAGCTTTTTTTCTCTGTTTTTAAATTTTAAAATGCTTTTAAAGCAAGTTAGGCCATGATTAAGTGGAAGGGAGTTGACAATTAAAAGTCTATCAGTCCCAAGTGCTTCCTGCTCTTGTGTAACGAATGAAGAATTTATGGGTCTGATTCTCAGCTTTATGTTAGTGAAACTGCAATGATTTCAGTGGCGTTGTTATGAGTTACAGCCACAGTGAAAGGAGAATCAGGACGTATTGTACTAAATAAACTTAATACACAATATACAGTCCCACTGTATTCAGTTTTAAAGAAAAATAACACAAAAGAAAAAAAAAAGAAAAAAAAAAGAGGAAAGTGAACAGCCAAGAGAGTTCTGCAATAACATTTAGCAAACAAATATTGATCTGAAATTCTGCATTTCCTTGACATTCAGGAAGAACTCTACTGAACTCAGAGTGTACACAGAAAAAGGGCACGTAATATCTTAGAAGCACAAAGGCAGCAGAGAAGTCAAACTTTGCAAAATATGGAAGACTGTATACAGAATGACAGGAAGAACATAGAAATATCTCATGCTTAAAACAGCAGAAGTAAGCAGATTCTGTTAAAGCTTATGTGATACCACTTAACACCTCTGAAGTTTTTTGCCTAATAAGAGCAGGTTTCATGGGACATCTTTTCCTTAGCAGTAGCAGTAACAGTAACATTAAACTGCTTTTGAATTGCAATAGTCTTAATGCTGACACTCTTCTGTTACACCAAGCACCGGTATTGCACAGACCTCAGAAGAACGCATGTTATTACAGGGGGTTCTTAGGCTTATTTGCTGTTGCTTTGGCTCAGTGGGACTATTGCTCTCCAAGGCAAGAAGTCCTGTGTACAAGTCCCAACACAAGCAAAGCTTTACTCGCTCCAAGTTACCCTTGTGCAACTCCTTTGTTTTCAAAGGGACAGCTCTAGGTTTATACCACACCTACTGAGAGTGCGTGTGACCTGCTGAACTCGACTGAGGGAAGGATCTCCACCTTGGGACTTCAGTTCTCCAAATTCATTGCCAACAGTGGGATGCCAAAAACCTGATCAAGTAAGCGAGGTGCTCTACACACAGTACATGTGATCCCTCTCTCTTCCACAAGCCACATATTCTCCAGCCCTAAATGAAGTCAGGCTGTCAAGGGAAATGCAGGAACACTGTACCTTGAAGCTTCAGAGAATAAAGCTACTGTCACCCTCAGCCATGCCAGAGGTTTTTGCTTCCGTGCATCAGGAGTGTGCAGAAACAGAGTACAGCAAGGCTCACCCGTCCGTCTATACATTTACTGGGGAAGGGCTGGTCATTCACACATACCCGAACTCAGGACGAAATCCACAGATGAATGAGATGGGATATAGCACCAGCCTCTGCATTTATGAGGAAACCACAGCGCTGCAATACATCAAGCTGCGTCCCTGGAAAGTCAGCTTCTTTGCTGAGGAGAATTTAATTTAACCATAAGCAGCAGAGAGACAAAGACTTTGCTTTTCTACTAAGCTCTACCATAATGTGAAGGGAAAAGCGAAATTGAGGAAAAGTGAAATTGCAGAAAGGTTCATGTGTGGCATTTCTGTTTTATATTAGTCTCCTGGGTTTTTTTAAGATGACAAACACGAAAACATCAACTTATTTCACTCACTTTTGGTCCGATCAATCTCATGCACTATTTTTGCATGTTTAATTAAAAAAAGACGGTTTTAATTGAACTTTAAAAACTAGCAGGGACTGTGTTAGGTTTTGAAAACCATAGTCCTTAGTTTCACTCTCATATTTGTGACAGCTGGGGAAAGAGCTCAAGTAATTTCAACAGGACATCATTTTCTGTGGGAGAAATACAGAACCAGTGATGTGTACAGAGCAGCCTCATTTTTTATCTGACTACAAAGACGAGGATATAAGGATTCTCAAAGTGCATTAGTTTAAATTTGGAAAAATCACACTGACAATGTAGACCATTTCAGTCATAACTGAAAATTACGTATTAGCACAGCTCTAATAAATCAGTGACATTTTAAACCACACAGATCTGTATTTAACATATATCTAAAAATAAAGCCCTCCATTCAGAACTGGAAATTTAACTGCTCAGAAGACGTCGAGCTCACGGAGTTTGCTTTTTAGGTGAAGGTATCAGCCGGTGACATGTCATCCCATTGAGGGGTCTTCCCCAAAGACTTTGATCCAATCAGATCATTTCCCCGAAACCTTCAGAAACAGAATATCTGAGTTCAAGGTGCCTCAGCTCATTCCCAACATTTGTAATCAGCAAAGCATTTGAATTAATCCAGTTTTATGGAGTCAACATCAAAACTGCAATGTCAAAAATTTGGCCGGCTGAACATAATGCCCCTGTTACACATGAGCCCTTTTTCTTCTCCGAGCTGTGGTCCTTTTCTTGCTTACGTTAAGAGAGCAGACGGTCAGCATAAATATGTAGAAAGTTTTGTTGTTGAATGCAGAAAATATTGAACACTAAAAATAATACATACATTGTTTAGATTCTCCAGAGTAGCTCCCCAGGTTTCATTGCAGCTTTTGAAACTCTAGTCCACTGTGTGGAAATAGTGAAGTTTAATATGCTTTTATAGAAGCTCCTGGTCACCTGCTGAACAAATACTGTAAAAACAACACTCTTGAACATTTCCCTAGTGTCAAAATAAATAAAAAAAGAAATTAAATTTGCTTCAAAGGCAAGCACGACCCTTTAAATAGTTTCCCACCAATATTTTGGTATGCACTATACCTCCCTCATAAGAATACTTACAAAACTGAAAGACGTTGACATATATATGCAAATATGTTCACACAAAAATTTGCCCAAGGGATGACTGTCCTAAAACCTCTTTGCAAAAGTCTCTTAGCCAACCTGGGGCAGTAACAATGCCCTGTGAGGAAGGTGATCTATCACAAACTGCAAACAAGTAAGTGGATGAAGATACAGTTTGCAAAACAATCATAGGCTTTAAAATATGTTTCCGTGCAGGTTTCCTGACCAATTTCAAACTAAGATTCATTTCAAACATCTCCTCCCCCCTCCAAAAAAACCTAGGGTGAATTCACCCAATGCATTATTTACCACATCTGTCACCTTGCTGTCAACTCCTAACACTTTTTTCCCCACTGCTAACAAAAAGTTCAAAAGGGGAAGATCATCTGATTTTTCTTGGCAATCCCTTTTCTATTTCCCAATCTGCAAGCACATATATTTGACATATTTAGCTCTGGCTGGTTTGTTTCAGGTTTGATACTTTTCAGAAGCTTACTGTATGTGTGTTACCATATATGTCCCAATATGTATTTAAAAAAAAAGGGAAAGAAAGGGGAAAAAATCATTCTGTTTCAAATAATGAGCATGTGCACCTTTTTGCCTCAGGCCTTCATACACAATTTAGCCAGAAAGCCAGGGCAGATCATGATTTAGCATTTGACATCTCTTGCCTTCAGGCCAGGGGAGACTAATACAGATTTCTGACTCTGAGCACACCATGGAAAAAAAAAAGTGAGAGAGAGAGGCCTTTTATTGACTAAATGATAAAGAGGTTTGTAATGATAAATAACAGTCATTTTATTGTGGAATTCCCCAGAAAAGATGCATTCTGCAGTGTCTGAAGAAGCCTAAAAGCCGAAGCTGGTTCCCTGTGGATCCAAACCTGTTAAGCTCCAATCTTTCTGGGCAGAAATAGAGGTCGCAAATTGCATAGGACCTGCACTATTAAAACTGTATAAGCGCGATACATAATCACTGCTGCATCCAGGACAGTTAGCACTAAGAGGATTAGCTGAAGGCTGCTTCTGGGTTTCTCTCCCTCAGTCTGCATCTAAAACAAGCCTGGTGCACACCCAGCCTGCTTGAGAATTTTCTGCCAGCTTTGATCGATAGTTTAATTGTAAACTTTGGGACCAATAATGGATAATTCTGCTTGAACCGTCTGTTATAAGCGCTGTTGCTGAGGATGGAGCCTTCAAAATTAAACAAGAGTTGTGTAATATTATTACATTTGTACTGCTCACCTACAGTTAAATTCCATTTACAAATAGTGTCTTGACAACGTATGGAGTTCAATAAACATAGGCCCAGGTGGGTTGAGTGGGGAAAAGAAAGAGGAAAGAAGCTGAAGCCAGTTATTTGCCATCTATTCTGCAAAGATTTTTATTTTAACCTCGTATATTAAAACACCTAGAAAAGGAAACAGGGAGACAGATAAGAGGGAGAGACAGATTCAAGCACAGATCGAAGTTGTGGTTACTGTTTTGACTGCAGCACCATGATGGAAACGTACCTAAATGCCCATGGAGAGATCATGGTATGGCAGTACCAGGGGAAAAGTATCCCAGGGAAGTGGTAAACATGCACTGCTCAGACCATGTAGTCTATGTTGGCGTAATCAAATTTTTATCGGTACCTAAACCAGTTGGTTGAGCTATATGTATTGAGCTCATACACATACATGAGCTATAGACGGTTGAGCACATATGTTTGTGCTATCATATGGGTCATTTTCTAAAACACAAGAAGACACAGCAGCGTTCTGTGGTGAGAAATCACTCTGTCTTGGAAGATGAATAGACAAAACAGCCAGGAATTTAGCTATCAAGTTTTCTGGCAAACACACTGCACAATATTACATACGCAGACACTTCCATCCAATTCTAAACTGACTAGTGAGGAAGTAAAGCCTATAAGAACATGGATTTTGAAAGAAAAGAAGCAGTTGTGCAGGCACAAACCAAGTTCTGTTTACAGGACCAAGATCCAAGCATCTTCCTAGTTTTATTACATATCTCTAAATAAATTAACTGCATGGACAGGATTTGTTTAAAAATGAGAACACAAGGTTAGAACAGTATTTTGTGCTACCAGATTTACAATGAATTTAGGATCTCAAGTCAAGTTTACTCCATATCTTAGAACACCATTAACCATTCCACAACTAACTTGAATTCAAATGAACTCCCTAATTCTAACAAGACACGCGAGTTAGGAAAGAATTACAATGTCACAAAGAGCCTTCCTACTACTTACAAAACCTATTGACTTCCATCAAAAGTGTCCATGAACTTCATTTTAGTTTTCACAGCTGAACTCTCAAGTTTTGTGCTAGTGACTAGGAGTCAAGGCCAGAAATATTTTGGTCTGGTTGGTTTCTTTGTTTTTGAGAAGGTGATACCCATAATTACTGTGTACTGTGTACAAAAGTCAGCTACAGCTCTTCCTACATGCTTTCTCACGCCTGGTTAGTATGCAGGTAAATGCATAGTATTCTTGCTGCCTTTCTTATCACCTAACTAGGACACCAGAGAGAAAGACGTCCAGCAAGAAAAAATGAGCAAAAAAGCAAAGGGGTTTTTGTTTGTTTGCCTGCGAACCCAAAGATCCACTTGAAAAATTAAGCAAGGAGAAAACAAACTGTAGCAATTCAACAGGTGTAATTTGCAGGCCAGGATGTTGCTGAACGTGGCAGATGAAGCCAAGTAGCATTAATCTCTGCAGCAGAACAGCACTTGCACTGTGTGCAAGCCATTCCCATAGAACAGCTCTAACTTTCATGGCCCAGAAGTCTTCAAGGAAATCTTCATCTCATTCCACTCCTTGTCTTTTACGGCAAAGATATATTTGTTCCATCTGTAATAAGTTCTTTGTAAAGTGATGCAGATGTTGGCATCATAAAGTAACTGCAGATTTTTAGCTTTTCACTGTGGTTTTCCCTTTTGGGGAACGAGGCAAATAAAGGTTTTCTTTGCTGATCATTGGTTTATAATGCTGCCATATTGCTGCCAGCTCCAACAGAGAGCTTCTTACACCAGCAAAGACTCCCACAGGCCGTAGCAAAAGAGAGACCAGAGTTTGCAAATGCAAGCTGCGTTACAGGGAATCTGGGAATTGCCTATGGTTCTAATAGTGAATGCTCAGAGAGAATCAAACTACCATATCAGTCATACAGGACTCTAAGATCACCCCATCAGTGATTTTGGATGGACCAAAAGCAAAATCTGTATGTAAGCAGTCCCTAACTTGCTCTCTGTGTTCACATTCAAATCTCAAGTACAAGCATATACTTCCCTATATGAGGACTACAGGCTAGGAAAGGGTACAGGTCAGAATCTCAGCCTGTTGCATACCCCATGGTTTATAGGCTAACCCTCTATATTCACTGTGATGGTATATGAAATTAGGTACTAACCAGCATAAATAAGGTTAGCAGTGTTACACTGATCCTAAGGTAATCATTCACCTTAGAAATGAAACAGCTCTGCATTGAGGAGATGGACCTGAGCCCTTACAGTCTCCCTCTTCACGGGGAAAAAAGAAAAGGCAGCATCATACCCCGCAAAGTTCTTGCTGAAGACCTCCTGCAAGGCTGTGGACAATTTTCCTACATCTCCCTATGCCTCAGTGTCCTTGCCAGCACAGCCCAGATAACAATTCTGTAAGTCTAGCTGAGGGGCTGTGAAAACAGAGGGCATTAAAAATTGCAACACGTTGTGCAGTTTGATTTGAAATAATGAAAGTGGTCCATGTAAAATGTCGTGCCTATGATAAGTTCCTACCTTCTACCACTTTCCTGCTGCAATTTCCACGGCTGGTTTAACCTTCACATTGCCAGCTCAATGTATCTTACACTAAGCCTCCAAATACAGATAGGTACATACTGCAAACTGCACCAAGCTAGTAATACATGGGTTTTACAGCTCAGGATTCAGGCAAGACTTTGATTTATTTAAGAGTGCTATTTGGTTTTTTCCCCTTTCAATTGATCAGATAATTTTTTTTTTTTTGCCAAATCTTTAACCTGATCAGGCAAATATTAGGAGAAAGTTACAGAATCAGTTACCAGCTACAAGCATGAGCCAGCTTATGAGCAATTCTGCTTGGCAAAGGACGCTTCAGGGTTAAAAACGTGAGTGGACTGAAGTCGCCATCATACAGCCATTTTGCAGGATATTGAGGCTAAAAGAGAAATATAAGTAAAATCAACAGAGTCCAACATGTTTTCCAGCTTTTGTGGGTCCTTCACACAAAAAGAAATTAAGGCAGAACTCTGTGTGTGAAAATAAGGTGGAAGTTGTGCTTGGTCTAGTTACCGTGGTGACTGACACAGTTCAATCTATTAAATTGTGTCCTGTGGTCACAAGCCATCAACCCTTGCTCAGCAAACAAGGATAAGTAGTTAGCATCCCTCAGAACAGAGACGATGTTATCCCATTTAGTGATTTAATAACGCTGAAGATTTCCTCCTCCCTTTCCTGAGAAACGGATTAAGGACAATGTATAATGTTTGAAGGGAAAAAAGTAAGCTATGTAGATAAGCTAAGTCCTTCTGGTTGTGTAAGTAACAGTATAGTTCAGCCTTTTGGAATCATTAGCTTTGCTTAAAATGGACAGACCAAAAATCACATAAGGCAACTGAAACATCATGACTCACTTTAATGTCTCTCCCTCCTTTTTCCACTTCCTGGGGGCAGCCATCACTCTCAGGACTGTGTTGTCCCGTGCCCTGTCCCCCCCCGTCCCCCCCCTGCTTTTTTTTTGTCTCTGGTGTACCAAATTCCTGAAACTTATTTCTATCAGAAAGCTCAACTAAGCTGTAACAAAAAGACATACAGAACCAAACCACTGAAGACAGGCACACCTCATTATTCAGTCCGTATAGGCTCACTCTGTGTAGGGGCAGTACTATTATCACCCAAAGCTCTGCTTCAGTTGCTCCAGGATGAGCTCTGATCCTTCAGACCTTTCGTGTCCCTCTTGCACGTGACATGCAGTGAATGTCCACAGCCCTCTCTCACTTAGAGCTGGTTACTGGAAGGGTTCTGAAAACATTTCAGAGGGACAAGGGTTCTGCTCTTTCTCAGCAGGCTCACATGAAATCAACTAAACTAGCATTTGCAACAGCGGAGTTTCTTATTCCCAATTCTCCTTGGCTCTCAACAGCATTTTTACTCAAGACTAATTTCATCTTGATATATCTGATAAGAGATTTTAAAAAATACACATTTTTGGTGGAGATATAGTATTCATGTGGGCATCCAGCCATCCCTTTCAGAAAGAAGAAAGTACTTTTCTGCAAGCTCTTTGGTCTTTTGTTTGTAGAATAACTTCTTGGCAGATGCTGGTTAATTGATATGCACATTTCCAAGGTCACTTTTTACAGTGAAATAAATATTTCTCTCTGTTCCCTTTCTAAATCCCTGTGTTTCCCTCATGCTAATATCTATGACAACAGGAATGTGTGTTTTAAGCATGGGGTCACACTCCAATTTTCACAAGCATACACCTTTCCTTGAAAAAAGTTTTTGCTGTTTACCCAGCAGTGCACTCTGACGGCACACGTGACAGCGTGAACAGCTTGGGCAGAAAGAGTTGCAGAAATCTGGTTCCAAGAACAAACTCCAGTTTGGAAAGAGCCTCACTTGTTGGTAACAAGGTTTATAACCACAAGAAAACCATCACTAAGAAATACTGGTCTTCTGATTCACTGATGAGTAGGATCCTGTTCTATAGCCCCCAGCTCTGGCTGGGCTCCACTGCCATTATAAACCCATGATAAAACTCTGGCTTTCAACAGGATGAGTTATGCCAGTTATACCGCTTGCTTTTAAACCCCCTCCCGGAGTGTCCTAATATCCAGATCAGATATACACAATCAACTGCGTTTATTTAGTTACTCACTGTCCTTGAAGGTTTTGCAGCTGACTGTGGCCTGTGATTTGCTAGAAGAGGCTCGAAGTGTTCAGCTGCGGTGCCTCCATCGCCTCTCAGCAGCTCCTGCTTCCAATCACCTGGGGGTGCTGGAGGAGAAGCTGAAGGGGCCCCTCCCGGCCTGGCCACGGCGAGCTCATTGTTCCCTCTTTTCTGCAAATGACTAATGAAAAGGATAGTCTGGAAATATGTTTTAGCCAGTCAGGGAGACAACTGACCAAACACTTCACTCGTATCCCAGTGCCCCATACCAGCTCCATCGTTTTTAGCACCTGTTGGAAAACAAGAGAATAACTCCTTCAGGGCCATGAAGTGCTGGGATCCCTGCCCAGCACAAGCAAACCAGCTCCCTTTTAAAGTGAAATGGGCCCTGTCTTTGGGGTTAAAACATGTACTTTACTGCCATCTGTACTGTAGTAGCAAGCAGGCGCATCAACCCGGTCCTGTGGTGATACACATTAAACAAGAGGCAATCCATGGCATGGCAATCTTAGAGTTGCAAGACAAAAGAAGGCGGGCAGCAGAAGAAACAAACATTGCTACACAAGAGATGTATATGCAGCATCAACTGCAAGAGAGGAGGTCACTGCCACAGTTCTGCCAGATTTTTCTCAGGAATTCAGAAAAGGCTCTTTAGCAGAGACAGCAATGAAACTTAGGTTAAAACTTAGCATGGTTCTGAATCAGGGTACACCAAATCTTCACCAGCTCCTACCAATCACTTAAAGAAAAGTCCCAGGGAAATTCAGATAAACAGAACACTTGTATATGTTCTGCAAAATTTTGAAGAGATGAAAAGGCAGTTGCATACCTTGCAGTGGAATTATACAGGAGAATTCAAAATCATATAGATAGGCTAAGCTTCTATTATATTGCATGTGTTGGTAGACTGATTTCTATTAAAACATGGTTGCTTAATTTCTACGTCATTAGTTGCAGTACAAGTGATGTTCAAGTCTTGGCTAATCACAGCGGGAGAAAAGTCTTCACAGCAGCTTCTTCTTCTTGACATCTTCTACCTCTCCATTTAGCTCAAACTAGTGAAGTCACTACTCTTCAGAAAGCTGATCAGACTGCTCTGCTCCCAGCCTCTGTGCACGTGGGAGTCAGGATTCCAGTCTGAATGCTGAAACCTGCAACAGGCTCACATCCGCACTAAGGCAAATTTTCTTTGCGTGATGCTTTTATGAAGATCAGCAACTGAAGGAAACAAACGTTGCTCTAAGCTTTGGCAATGGCTAGTCCAAAATCCTTCAGCAAAGAACCACTCACAAAAACCAGACAACAATTCCCGCGTGCTGACATCCACTTCCAGTCCTTGCTGTAGCGGCAATTCACCTTCACAGTGTTAAACACATTTCCATCTGTGGGCTGCCAAAAACCAGCATTTACTTTCGAGCAGAAAGGAACTGACTTCAGAGCACAATAGAACCGTTTTTTCCCTTTCTGTGTGGGTGTTTCTTTACTTGAAAGAAAGCTACTGTATAAAAGACAAGGAAAGCATCTTTGATGTGCATGTGCCATTTTAAAGTAAAGGCTCCTTCTCACATACGCAGAATTTTACCAAGAAGTAGCAATTACAGGATTATCTGGTACTTCAAACATGAATTCTTTGGATGCTGTTCTTGCCTTGCTTTGTTACATTAATAATTACGTTTTAAGCAGTCTGGGGTTTTTTTTCGTATTTATAAACTGTAGTTAAATGTGCAATCACAGAATTGCTCACCATAAAGGAAGTTTGCTTTCTGTCCTGTATAACAAGTTTCAGCAGGTAGCTAGTTAACATAAAAAATATTTCTTCAGTCCCTTTTCAGAAAGAAAGGGGGTAGACAAGTGATGAATCTCTGAATGAGGTTTTGGTTTTGGCTTTCTTAAATACCTGATGAACTAAGTGCTCTTATTCCTCCATAAAAATTTGCATTTGGAATTTGGAAAAGCTGTTTTCAAGGCATTCAGAAAACCATGCAAGCACTAAGTAATTCCTATCAGGCAAACCACCAGCCTTTATTAGCATTCATGCCTTGATCAAGAAGATAGGTATTTTTGTCCAAGTCGCTGACTGCAGCCTAACCATAACTCCGAACCGAGGTGCCCACAGGCCTTTAGAAAAGCGGGTGGTGCAGGCACTGCTGGGGGACGGGGCTGTGGCAGGCGGTGATCGGCGCTAAGGGACAGCACGGGCAGCCTCTGCAAGGCCACAGCCAAACATGACGCTAAAGGGCTCAGCGGCTGCCTCCTGAGACGCCCCGTATACACGTGGGGATAATAATATGCACCGAGGCCAGGACTCTAGAAAAAAGTTGCAGCACTAGCATTTCACACGGAAGAAATTCGGTCACTCCTGCGACTCCCTGGGAAGCCCCACGAGAGGAGACATATAAACACAAATATCTATAAATCAGACTGCAGTCCAAAGGCTGCAAAGGTACTTTAAAGTCACCTCGGCTTTCTTTTATGCACCTTGGTCTGTATGTTGGACACTACATCTTTCAAGGCATTTTACTGTTATAATAAACTCACACACAGAGGTTCAGCTGAAAAAAATACAGGGGTGGAGCAGGAGGTAACTGAACATGTCGAACAGTAGTTGGGTTTTTTTTTTCTGACAGAGGTATTTCAGAAACGCTACGAGTTTCACTGTCTGAAATGCAAAAAACACTTTGCTTCAACATTTTCTAAAGAAAATTGTTCTTCCCAGAAGGGCAGCTTTCACTGAAAACTTGACCTAAAATTTAAAAAAAATAAAAGATTTTTTTTTTTTTAAAGATAACTTAAAAAGCATAATGGGACAACTCAGTCTATGCTGGTCAAAGAACACTGATTGATTGGAAATATTCTTTCTTCTCTTTTTTAAAAAAAAAACAACAGAAAACCAAAAACTTTCTGTGCTGGTTAAACCCATGAAAAACAAAATATCCTTTATTCACACCAACAGTCATAACACCTGTGCAAGGCACAGAAATAGTATTGTTCTCTTCTTGAGGAAGCTGAGAACACAATAGTCCAGTGACTTACCAAAGATCACATAAGAAGTCAATATTATTGCAGAGAATTATTCCCTTCCCCTTTCCTTGTTAGTGAAAACTATTAACAGGGCCATCAGAAAAAGCTGTCATCTCTCCTGCCAGTCTCTGCAAACAAAAAGAAAAAGCCCAAGTGAAACAAGAATCGGAGGTAGATCCTATCAGAACCATCTTGCATGCACCACGCTTACAATCTTTCATTCTGAGAATGGGTTTTTTTTGTTGCTGTTGATTTCTTAAATCTACAAAAGCATTGAGCATAGACCTAATATCAGAACACTCAGCAATACTTCACATCAGATGGAAGCCTCCTTTTTACCCAGGCTATGATTTTTCCTTCCGAGATTTCCAAAGCCATATTCTGTCTAAACACTTCCACCTACACGAGATTTTACACTTGTTTACTTGACATGCAAACCACCAATATCAAAGAAAATAACTCTACTCTGATGGCAGCTCCCAGCAGATCCTGTAAAAACAGTTCTCAGCAGAGCAGGAAGACCAGGGTATTGACGAAGAGCTCCTTGGGATGCTTACACGTGCACAGAGAGAAGGGTTTCAGCGTACGGATGACATGCAGCTCTGTCTCTCTGCTCGAGCTCGCCCTGCATGTTAAGTCTCTGCCCTGCAGGAATACCAGAAGGATACTGACAGAAGGAGGCCTCTGAACTATTTCATCCTCCATTTAGGGAAAACTGGAAACCATACTATTTGGTGAAACGATACAGCCGATTTGCCATGGTCGCTGCTTTTGCTGCTGAACAGCACAGCTTTGTTGTTACCCCTTGTGCACTAGGATTGTAGGCACCTGAAATGCACAAACCCCATCTTAATTCCACATTTGTGCACCATCTACTACCCCGACATTTTAGTCCCTTTCTGGACCCCTGCGTTCCGCTACAATTTCAGCAAGAAGGAACAAAGACTCTCTTACCTACTCAAAAAGAGGATGTCCTTTATTCTCCAGCAAAAAGCATGCCCATGATGCCTCACAAGTAGTTTGAGTTCTTTATTTTTAAGTTTTCAGTTTGAGCAAGAGGAAAAAAATAAGTTCAGCTTTTGTAACTCTGTACATACCTCCCAGAAACATTCCAGTTCTATCCCGACCACAGAACCCCCTGCTTTCCAACTACAGCCATGTGTTAGCAAAGCCTGGACAGAAACAGGACTAAAATGAGACCACAACATTCATTTTTATCTTTGATTTTTGGCACCGAAACACAGGTCTATAGACATGCCACAAAGCCATTTTGAAACAGTTTCCAGAGGACAAAGCTAACATCTGGGCTTCACCACCCTTTGTCCTGCAGATAAAGATTGCTAGAGATAGCCTCCGTTCTATAGTGTTTACATACTGCAGAGGAAGCAGACATGCAATTTGCCTAAATAAGCATGATGGCAGGCTGAAGAGCTGATCCTGTTCTGCCAGTGTGCCGTACAGATTAGCACAGAATATTTAGTGCATTTTTATTTGCACAAATATTTTGCCTGCCCTGTTGAGGTGACTCAAAACGAGCAAAGGCTACAAAATGCACTCTTTTCAGTGGAAAAGCATCTCTTGAGAAAATACCAACATTTGCACTGTCAAAAATTACCATTAAAAAAAAAAAACCTCAAATGAAAAGCCTCCCACACAACTCTTGCACTATAGGCACTGCCCTGCATTTATGTCAGAATCTCCTTTTTAGAAGGAGATCTCTTGTGCAGAAATAAGAGCCTGGTCTTTCGCATGTCCCAGGAAGCAAACGTGGACGATACCCGTCTTAGTTCTATATCCCAAAGACAACCCATGGGTCAGGAAGATGATATTGTGTATCCCTGCGTACGGTGGAGGACCACAGTGAAGATCAAGAGCCAAACTACTGCTAACGAAGCTACTTCAGGAGCGGCAGTCAGGAGTCAGGGAGAGGCCGAGCAGCACTGGCCGAGTCACCGCCTCTGCACAGAGCTGCACTGGGTCTAAAACGCTACGGGTGAAATGCAGGAGGTGAGTGGAGCTGCTCAAAATACTTTGCAAAATGCATGCTGTTATCATGGCCAAAACTCCTCGCAAAGTCACGTTTCAGTTTTCTGTTTTGCCTGATCTGGGCTGAGCTACTTTACACCAGACACGTGCACACACGGCAGCTTTAAACAGTTTACTTTACATTACCAGTAATGAAAAAGAATGTCTAACCCTAAGAATAGCCATGAAACAAGATTGTCTCCCGGGCCAGCGTTTGTTGTAGCTCCATCCTAATCATTGCCTGCCTGCCTGCTTGTTGCCCGACTCTATGCAGCAAAGAATATGTAATTCAAGACATATTTGATGCATGTTTTGAGAATGTTGAAAAATTATGTTCACGTGTATCAAAGTCGGGTTTTAAAGGCAGAATCCTGCACTCTTTTCTGAGAACTGCTGTGCTTCATCAGTTGTCTGTCAGACCTCCTGTCACATTCAAATGAATTGACAAAAAATCCCATTACAAGATGCAGAAAAGAAATGCAGTTTCTTCCTGCAATCATATTTTGTAAGTATTAAATCCAGACTACACAAAGCAATTTGTCAGCAATAAATTCAATAGAGACACCTAATGGTTGTAATAGATTACAGTTGCGCTAAAATGTTTTAATAGTAATTTCCTAATTAATTCATAATTGTATACCACATATTTCCTTTTTCACGTTTTGATGTTAAGCAGTAACCCTATCCACATGCATTGTACATCAGTGAAAGGAACCTAATAACTGCATTCTGAATCATATTTAATGTGACTGAGCATGAACAAAAGCCATCTCTAGCAGCGGGCATACTTCAGTCCTCCAGAACATGCCAGAAGATCTGGCAAGACCACTCAATAGGAACTCCTTTTGGCCTGCACCCCTCAGTTTCCTTACCATGAAAATCAGCAGGTTGACGAGGGTTGCAAGAAGGAAGCCGTTGTGTGCCAGACTTGGGAAAGACACGGGGTTAGAACACCCTCTGAGACACACATCTTGTCTCAGGACCCAGGTCTGCTGGCTGAGATGTAGCCATGAAGACTAAGCATAACACAGGAAAACAAGAGGCCACCAACCCATCCTGTTCCAATATTTGATTAGAAGTATTTTTCCATTTTGAGAATGCAAGAACAGCCTTCTTTTATCATAAACAAGCCTTTTCCCTTTTCCAGCAATCATGTTAGTGGAAAGAAAAAAAAAAAATGCCATAACTTCAGGTGGGAGCTGCAGAACACTGCAAACCTTGCAGCCGTGGTCTGGGGAAAATGCCCATCAGAGTTCTGCCCGCACAAGGCCCGCAGCCTCAGGCAAGGACGTTTAATGTTGGAGACCACAGGAGTCAGGGACTACGCTTCCAGAGCCATGTCCTTGCAGACATATCACAGGACAGTAACAGTGGGTGATCCGCAATTTAGCAATATGGAAAAGTTGTCAAAGATTATGTCACAACAGGAAACACTGTGAAAAAAGAAGTCACTTAAATCAGAAGTCAGAAGCAGCCAACATTTAAGCAAAAGTTGAGAGACATGTTTCAACTGAAGGGTTAAGAAGGACCCAAGGTGTCCACACACCTAGCCCTAAATCAAAGCAAAGGCTCTTAACTGACTTAAAAGTTGTTGAAAAATGTACCACAATTGCCCAAGTTATTAGTAAAAATGTGGTCAGAGGATACTTGTAAAAGATTAACAAATATTTAGTAGACAGCATTGTAAAAATAAGCAGCCTGTTCACAGACAATAAGAAGGAAATCAGTTGAGTGAACTCACATGGTAACAAGCTATGATTATACGTGGTATATAGAACAGTATCGACCTATTCAATAATTTATTAGTCTTTATTGGGCAATGGTTAACTTATACTAATCATTTTATCAATATAATTTTTATATGAAATGTGAATGAAAAAGTGCTAGTGGCAATCCTGGATATGAGAATAACTCAGTTAACAGGCTGACACAAAAATCCAAGGAAGATCTATAAAACAGGCAGTTGAACATAAATTCTATGAAGTAAACTTACGAGTTTTCAATGCATTAGGGTTGCTCAGCAGGGTAAAAATTCATTTTAAAAAAAAAGAAAAAAAATACATTTGGATAACACATCTAAAGAAAAAGTTCTGATAAAACTCAAGAGGTAAACAAAGTAATAGATGATGGGAATGTCTTCCCATGATTCAGAAATCAGTTACCAGTTCTCAGTTTAGGAAGAAGCAGAACGTGGGTCCAACAAACTAATTAAAGACAATATATGATAGAGGAAAGTAAGGTAACACAGTGGGGTGGAAAAACGCGCTAAAGTATGTGAGCTAGCAAAAACTAAAGAAGATTAATAGGAAATTTAAAAGGACCCAGCAAACCTAGAGCACCGTGTATTTGAAATTCAACACAGAAAAGGAACATTAATTTTTTTTCTTTCAGAGAAAGTTATTGCCACACATGTATAAATAGCTACTCCAGTGAAAAATAAAAGAAAACCTAGAACATTGTAAGAATACAAGGAAAACAATTTGGAGAGCTGTATGTAGATATCTTATTACTGACCACCTGCATACATGAAAACTGAAAACATGTTCCATTTGTGGAATAATATAACAATGAAATAATAATTATTTAAATTTATTATGTTTCTTTACTTCTAACACTAACTTCATTAGATGGATAAACTCCCATCTCAAAGAAAACGCAGCAGACAGAGAAAGGGCACAGAAATTAGTAGCGGTACTGAAAAACTTCCCCAGAAGTAGAAATGAGAAAGTTAAACGCTATTCCATTGAGAGAAAAAGAGCTACTATAATAAGGAAAAGAATGAGTACAGACAAGCAATTGACAGTGTAGCTATTGGCTTAGGGTAGCTCTGGCTCCCCTTTCACCGGCCTCGGGGGAAATGCAATCTTCACCCCCAACTTGTTCACGTACAACAAGTGGTTGTGTCTATCCTGCAGCAGGCCGTAGTGTGTGAAGTTTTGTTGTTCCCTCTGAACCACTCATATTTCCAAATATTTGTGGTTCACTGATGTGCTGTGTGACTGCTGACAATCTTAAATGTATAGTTTTGCCTCCTTAGCATTGCAGTTTTGGGGCAGTGGTTTATGAGCAAACGGGCTTCTTTCATTTATATCGTCTTGTAAAATACCTGAGCATATGGGGATTGATAGAAAGAATGCAGATATTATCTGTTAATGTCATTATTTTATTGTCTATTTCATAAACAGTATAACTGTTTTTCAGAAGATATTTACTGACTACTGTTCAGAATATATTATCTTTTAGTCTTCTATTATTATTTGCCACAATTCCAAAGTCATTAAGGTATCCTTATCCACCAAAAGACTGACGAATTTCTGAATGAATATGATGCAAGGGCCGTAAGAGCTGGGTCACAAGAAATGTCTTTTACTTTCAAAGCAAGCTTCTGTTACTGCGGGCACCGATTCAAGCCTTGCCTTAACAGGCAAGAAATGATGAGTGAGTTAACAGCCCAGAATTGCCATGCTGAAAGACAAGGGGAACTGTTCAGTGCAGGTGCAAAATTCCAGGGGCTTGAGGCACATAATGTCAATTCTCATAAGTAATCATCTTCTAACACTGCTATTATTTCAGGTGCTCATCACTATTTACATGGAAAACAGTTGTCATTATTTCCTCCTCCAGCCACTTCACAGAACTCTGTAGGATTTAGATAATACTTTTAAAATATTGCATGTATTATTCAATTAAATCACACTGATTTGTTGGCTGGGGGGGGGGGCGAGAAAAAGAACCTTATTGCCATTATTCAGTAAGTTTATTACAGATTGTTCATGAAACAAAAATTACACGCTTTGTTTGTATGTTGTGTGGCAAACTTGAAACCACAAGTGTTTACATGTGCTGCACGCATACACTTTGGGGTTTTAATAGCTGGTTGACAAGAGATTAAAGGCAGAAATATGGCATTTTATTAAAGCAAACATATCAGTATGCCTACCATGATAAAATGATCTAGTTTTCTTCAGACACAAAAGTTTCTGTTGAGTGATACCTTTGAAATTCCTTGAGGGCACCCTATTATTCACTTTCCTCAGCAGAGAGCAGCTGCAAATGGTCTCCAATTTTCAAAGAGTATTGCCTGGTCATTCTTTACTGTCAAAATGAAGAAGAGCATAAAAGTTAAGTCAATAAAGTAATATGAAATGCTTAATATAAAAATTCAAGAATGAATGATTAACCATTAAAAACTTACAGTAGCTATTTCAGCCAGGAAAAAAAAAATTAACATTTCCCTTGAAACCTATTAACACTCCTTGTAAACAATATTCTTTCTTGAAATATATGACCTTTCCTAATGCTCTCCATACACATGGCATTTTTCTTATATCCACTTTACCTTCACTGATATGCAGCTGAATTCCTCAAGAGAGGGTGTTTAGAGCCCCTTCCTCTGATGCACTGAAAAAATGTATTCTTTTATTGCATTCCCCTTCACAAATACACCTAACCTTCAGTTTTAGATCTTAAAATCCTTTCCTCATCTGAGAGTCACGTGAGCTGCTGTAGTTGTTGACATGCCACCACCATTCCAGCCACAGTCAAGTGTCGAGCATAAAACTGATCTCGTTCATGTGAGCCAGTAATAGCTACATTTACGTACAGCAGATGAAATAACACGCTTCCCTGCCGCATTTAGCAGAACAGTACATTTAAAAATCACACAATTATCTCAACACCTAAGCCTTAATCAAAGACAGGGTGACTGCTTACACTGAACACTGCCTGCACATCCTGCTGCACAGGAGACGGAATATGATCCAATTTTTAGGAAAAGAGCAACTCTCATTTCTGCGTTTGCTTAGCCACCAACTTTTCCTCAAGTGCTGAATGTGCAAGCAGGGTGTTGTACAGGGGACTACAGGGAAAAAAATTACACAGAAGCTGGCTGTATTTGTACATTCAAGACTGCCAGAAGAAGTGATCTAAAGCTACTAAAAGACGACTTTAGGAGTACACACAGGGTCAGAACCTGAGACTCCAGCGGCTCCACAGTGACAATGCAAGCCAAAACATGACCTACAATCTTCAGGTGATTTGTAGCTTGCTTGAAGCAATTACATCATTAGAAAGAGTTTATGACTAAAATGATTCAAACATACGATGGTGGGATTAGAAGGTACACAGCAAAGGTGAGCACCTGTGCTGTGGAAAATCATAGTACAAAGCCCCCAGCTGAAAAAGACGGCAAAGGAAGAGAAGGGTGACTGCCAGGGCTGGCTTCCTATGCCTCACTCACAGTACACAGCTAACTCTCACTGTGACTTCTCCTTCTTACTGGGATTTATGGGAACAGATCAACGAGCAAGCATCCTGTGCAAGGCAGTACATCACAGTGCCCGTGACTGTAGCAGACTTCTGAATTTCGTACCTGCTGGACTTTGCATGTAGCGTCTGACACAAGAAAACACACTTGCAGATCACTTCAGTTAGATCGCCACCAGAGTTTTGGGGAAGGCAACATTACAGACAAACACTGCCTAGGAAAGTCAAGCTAACCATGGTTTGGAAAAATAAAACCAACAACAATAAATAACACCACCACTAAATCAAAATCCTTCAGTTAGGAAAATACTCTCTAAAAAGCACAGCAGGTCTCAGCTCAAATAATCCAGACTACAAATATATGGAGATCCACTTGTAGTTGCAGCAACTCTAGAAGGCTGAGGAAAATAGATAATAAGGAGTGGGGCCCACTGTATGTATCATTCAAGAGGATAACTTTATTCTGACTTTAGACACAGGTGTCTAAATGCAGATATAAAGACAGATACAGACATATCCTAACAAGATCTCTGGTTATCTGGGAAACTGGAATTCCCACTGCACTAACTGCCTGTGAAATAGACAGTGAATCTACATTAAAAAAAATACATAAACCCGGGATCATAAGTCACACATCAAAATGTGGGGTTTGGAAAATTGCACTAAATATAGGGAACCATGGGACTGTCTTTACTGCATGGCCTGAACCCAAACCAAAATATTTAATCACAAGTCTGGCTCACACATATCAATAAGCAACTTGAACAACTTCCCTTAAGTGCTGCTCAAATGTTGCTCTGAAGAATGGGAAGATGCATCCACATTTTTCACTCTACAACAAAATGTGGTTCAAGGAACATCATCTAACACCAGGTATACAGAAGTCAATGAACTGAAATGAACTCTGCATTAACAGGCTAAAGCAAGGCCAAAAAGTAGGCCTTGTTCCTATGTTACAAAACGTTATGCAAATAATTAGTAAGTAGAATGTTAAGTAGATCTTTCAAGATTGCAATTTAGAAATCAGAAAACAAAAATATTACCAACGGATATTGCATTTGAAGTCACATTTAAAGTAAGGATGGTAAAATCCGCATTGTAACTGGTGAATCCTTTGATCTAGTGCTGTAGTGTTACAGCATTTACTCTAATAACCTTGGAAATACATGCTTTGTATATACTCTAATTTCAATTAGAAATAGTAGGAACATCTGATATTAAAAGCCACAAAATACTTTTCCACAAAGCTAGGAAAAATTCAGTGGGGTGCTGAATTTAATACGCATTTTTTAATCAAAGTAGTCTTAATTCAAAGAAGCAAAAGCGAGGATTGGTCAGACAGGCTTACACAAGCCTACGGAAAAGCTTGCATCTCTGCTTAAACTAACATATTTTGACAAGTCCCATTGAAATCTGGAGTGCTTAGATTAAAAACTATGTTTTAGATTCTACATTTTTCTGACAGGAATCTCAGCTTTCACGGCCTGACGTCATTAAAGATTGCTACTCCCTCCAAAGAATGCCTAAGACTACATATTTTAGATACTTATTATTGGTTACTGACAAAGTTCTTTATCGACGGGCCTTAGTGAGAACCACCATGACTAGCCAATAATTTTAGGTTTCTTGCTAAAGTAAGAGATGAATCTCACCTAAGAGGTAGACACCTAATTAGAGTAAGCAGGATTGGATCACATATATAGTAAAACAGTGAGCAGCTCAGAGATATTTATCACCCAAACTTCACAAAATTTAGTAAAGCTTTAAAGTGGAAGGTCACTGAAACCACTACACACAGATGGACACTTGCAACAGAGGAAGCCCCAAAAGTAAGACACAGGATGTGGTAAGGGGGCAAATAGACAAAACACTCTAATAAAAAGCAAGGCAGATTTAGCAGCAATGTGTGGTATTAATAAATCATGTACAGTCAGTCTCTAAATGGAATGGAATAAGGGTCTAAGAGACTTGCTAATGAAGTCACATGAAAACTTAAAGGCAAACCAGAGATAAAGGATCAGATACATCTGAATAAAAGTAGATATGGATGATGTGGACCTGTACATCTGAGTTCATCATCCAAGGATCCTCTTATAGAAAGTGGGAATTTAGCCGTGAAGTAGCAGCACAATTCCAGAAAAACACATCTTGCCATGGTTCTTAGCGTAATTTCTGCTCTTTACACTATATCGTAGAAAAGAAGTGCCCAGCACACAGTTGTGACAAAATAATTATGTTCAAAAGTTATCATACCTTTACTTTTCTTCTTCAAGGCAGGCTAAACACCATCTACACTGAATAAAATGTAAGACTAGAAGTTGATGTCAATCACCCTTTTCTGAAAACTTCTTACTAGACTTCTTTCTCCCATATGAAATCTGTTGGTCAGACATGAGTACTCACAATCATTTTGCTTGGTTTGTTAGTTTTTTTTAAATATATTCTTCTTTCTAGATGAAGCTTCAGTGAGTTCTAGCTAAAAACTAAATTGCACCCCTTAAACCATATTGTTGGCATCTAATTTATGCTCACAAATTTAATTCCTACAGGTCATTTTCCTTATAAAGGAACGTTATAGAAATAAGATTTCCTAAACTGTTTGATGAAAAACGTTAAAGATCTGCTGTGGCATATTTGATATGATTTCTTGTGATAAGCAGCAGAAACCTTCTATATTTGAATTGTGTTCCACTGCCAATCAGACCACGTCCATCTGTGAAAACAACAGTACTAGTTCTACTGTTGTCTAAATCAAAATGGAGCTGTCACAAAATACTTCAGAGCATTTATTATTTTTAGGTATTGACTACAACCAAAATACACTCCCCAGTGCATTCTATATATATTTATTGTCATTTGGCAGATGGCCACTACCAAGGATGGTGACAGCATGAATAGTCTGGGCATGTTTGGGCATTCTATTCTATTCTTTTTGATGACACACCTTTACATTGTTTTTGCCACACAGTCATGTACCATTTGGTATAATTCTAAAAGCCCCAAATCTTGGAGGACTGTATGAACTTTTCTCGTTGTTAAGCCAGTCTCGTGGTTTTGGAAAATATGGGCTGACACGTGAATTCAGAAAGAGTACCACTGGCAGGCATGTTGCACTGCAGTAGACGCTACATATGTCAAGGCAGCCCTGAATAACTAATAGCAGGAGGAGAAGGCCGTCTAAGAAGTTTTTAGGATCCTAATAACATTCTCCTAAAACATTTTTGTAGTTGAGATAGTACAGTTCTGATGTTGATGTTCTGTAGTTGATGAGTGCCGTTTTAGCTTGTCGTCTTCTATGCATTAATTAAGGATTTATATTCTTTGCCTCTGCAGTGAATCCTGGGGTCCAATTCAGGAAGAACATGATTGCATTCAATGGAATATCACTGTTCTAACATACATTAGAGATGAGAAGCGAATCTCTTAAGACAAAGGATATATCAGATACTGAATCACACTAACCTTAAGTACAGCCTATTGCATTCCATTTTTATTATACCTCCCCACCACAGCAGAAGCATTCATAATGGAAGAGAGCATCTACAGAATGAAACAGTCTCAAGAAGAAGCACAATTTTACGTGGTGTTCTTCTACTCTAAGCTTTCTTCCATCAGCCTCATAAAGCACAGGAGAAATTGAATCTTTTCCATGAATATTCCGTTCACAGCCTTTTGTAGAAAATCATCTAGAGCCGTTCTGATAGAGGGTGACATCTTGATCACACATTGACACATTACATTGCATCCCATCTTCTCAAATCATAAATGAAAAGAGTGGCTGCATTCCACAGTCTCTGAATTCTTTCAAGACAGCTCAGCAATCTACGAGTGAAAGGTAGGATAAATTATTACAGGAGACTTCTCAGCATGGCTGCTCTAAATCAAGTGCTGTCAAATAATTTTTAACTTTCTTTGATCTGCACTCAATCTCTGTGTTCTTTGCTGACCTATAGCACCGACTCTCCTTGACTTCCACTCCTTTCTTTTTCAGTCTCTCTGCTCATAAACTTTTATTTTCCCTTTTCTATCATGTACGTGTAGGAATATAAAAAAAACCTAGATCCAATGGCTTGGTGACTTTTATTTTATAGGTGCTTGGGAAAAAAACCCACCAACCTGGTAAGTGTGGTAGAAACCTAAAAAGAAATGAGAAAAAGACAGGAAGTTAAATAATCCTGCAAGAAGCAAAAATATGATGTTTTGGGCTGAGAAAGTATTTTCCCTAAGGTGTTTTATGGTTATAAGAGACACATCACACAAACTCTGTATCTGATGGCTCCTACAATATATTTTATAGGAGTCACGACTATAATTTAAAAACCTGGGCAGAGAGGAGACTCGAGCAGCAGAAGAAAAAAAAGGAATAGAAATATTAATGAAGATAAATAAATGAGAGTGAAAGACGAGACGATACAGCCACACAGTAAGACAAAAAGAAAAGGAAATGATGTGGATTAAGAAATGGCATAGTGAAAAATAAACAAATGAATCCACAGTAAGTGCCAACAGTATTAATTGTGATTTCTACTGGCATAGTGCCTAGGGACTCCAGGGCAGGGTCTCATTGCATCACGCACTGCATTGCACTGTATGAACAAATGCCAGACATGGAAGACATTCAACTATCTTGACAGTGTGTAATAGGTGAAGATGTGGGCAGAGATAAAGAGAGAACAGAAGGTAACAGGGAAGACAGACTTATTCATAGGCCATGACACCATCAGCCTGAAACGTCACACTCTTCTGTTTGCTTTGAGGAGAAACATGGAGTCTAGTCCATACGCTCTGAACAGACTACTATTCAGCTTTGTACTCTTTACACCTGAGCAGCTTAATGTGCAGCCCAAGAACGGGATAAAGCAAATGTACTCCCCTTAGCAGTTCCTAAACACACTTCTGTAACACCTGAATTTTCAATTGCCTCACCTGTGGTAGCAGAGCACAGTCACTGCTATGCAGCATACACCCTGATAAGGTTTTCCCTTGATTAACTGAAGCTATGACAATTTATTTGTTTGGGACATGTCTTCTTATTTCTCCAGTTCTCAGAATAGTACAACGCAAAACATCAGATCTAGAATGGTCCTCTGTTTTGTACTACAGCAGGTAGAATATACAAGCAAGAATTTGTCTAACCTTCTTAAAAGTCTCCACTGGCAAAGACTCCATAAGCTGCTTTTCCAGAGATTAACAGTTATAGCTAGAAAGTTCCTCCTAATGTCAGCTATTTTTGTTGATAATGAAGCAAACTGCTTCCTGGCATGATTTTGCTGGATCTGGAGATGAGCCCTTGATACATCAGAAACCTGCTTTGTGTCTCTGCGAACTTCTTTCTTCTGGAAGACAAGAGAAACAAAATTTTTTTTCAGGTTTTCCCTGGCGAGCTGTGCATCATGAACCTTTTCTATTTGTGTTATCTGTTAACCTTCTCTTGAATGCTCCCAGCCTGTTTGTATTTATCCCTAAAATGTAATTCCCAGAACTGGACGAAAGCCACTCAAACTGAATGACAAAGACGATACAGGTGTCTGATTTTATATTCAGTAACATTAATGTAAAATGTGTCATAGAAGTGTACGCTTGATACTGAACACAGGCATGAACCATCCCTATTAAATTCTGATTAAATGCCAAACCCGCTACAGAGCTTCCTCACCAACAGTTGGCCCTGCTGTGGAAACCATGTCCCATACTCTCATTGCTCACTGTTCCCAATACCAATTTAACTCTACTGTGAAGTTACAGATGATTTGCACGAGGAACAGAGATGACAACTCTAATTCCTTTTTTAAAAACAATCCTACATGAAAGCGATAAAGAAGGGGAAATACCTGCTGTTTTACATTAAAGAAGGCAGCCAAACTCAGATACACCCAAATAGCTTGACTGAAAAGTTACTAAAAAGAAAATGGACAGAATTTGGCAATTGGATTTTTTTCACCCACCAGCGTGTAACAGAGCCTTTGAGAGACCTGGACTGTATCAACTACGAGGAAATACTGTGAACTGTATCCCTAAGAATTACTCATACCCTTTTGTTATATGACCAAGCATCCTGAGAGTCCAGTCAGCAAGGAAGACAGAAACCATAGAATCATAGAATGGTTTGGGTTGGAAGGGACCTTAAAGATCACCTAGCTCCAACCCCCCTGCCACGGGCAGGGACACCTTCCACCAGACCAGGCTGCTCAAAGCCCCATCCAGGCGGGCCTTGGGCACTGCCAGGGACGGGGCATCCGCAGCCTCTCCGTGCAACCTGCGCCAGCGCCTCACCGCCCCCACAGTGAAGAATTTCTTCCTTACATCTAATCTAAATCTACCCTCTTTCAGTTTAAAACCATTACCCCTCGTGCTATCACTACATGCCCTAATAAAGATTCCCTCCGCATCATTTCTGTAGGCCCCTGTTAAGTACTGGAAGGCCACCGTAAGGTTTCCCCGGAGCCTTCTCTTCTCCAGGCGGAACACCCCCAACTCTCTCAGCCTGTCATCATAGGAGAGGTGCTCCAGCCCCCTGATCATCTCCACGGCCCTCCGACTCGCTCCAACAGGTCTGTGTCCTTCTTACATTGGGGGCCCCAGAGCTGAACACAGTACTCCAGGTGGGATCTCATGAGAGCGGAGTAAGAGGGGAAGAACCACCTTCCTTGACTTGCTGGCCTTAGCAGTAGCAAGTGTTTTCATAGTCCTGCCTTATTTCCTTTCACAGTTTTCATTCCTTCCCACTTGCCCTAGGAGAGAAAGTTACAGCTGCTGTTAAAGCAATGAAGAGACTATTGTTCAGCTTTGCACTGTTTAAACCTGAGCAGTTTAATGTGCAGCTACTGGAGTTCATATTTTGTTTTCCATATTTCTCCTCTTATGCATTCAAATTCAAATTGACAAATGCCTTTGTATATCATTTTAAACCCTCCCCATCTCTAATGCATCAGTATCTTGTTACATTGCCTTTGATTTCATTGTTTGCAATGCTACTATCAGCAGCATGGAATTGCCAAGGCACTAAGCAGCCCAATTTTTCTTTAATTTCTCAGAAAATTGACAGCTTTATGAACTGTCTCTTTACCTATGCCCCATAAACATGTCAGGCTGTGGAAAACCATTCTAATTAAATCCCGGGGGATTGCAATGGAAGATTATAGCTTCTTGGCAGGTTATTAAAAAACAGTTGTTCATATATACACAAATATCTGTACTAGAACCTAGCATTTGACAGAACAGCCAAGAAATTAACCCCACTGGCAACTCCAAATAACGCTCACCAAAAAAATACCCAAACCCACAAAAAAACCCACAAAACCAAAAAAGCCAAGGAAAAACAACTAAGCTAATTAAAATAAGGGTGCAGGGGCTGGTGGGTAGGTGGGTGGGCAGGGGCAAGTGGGGGAGATTGTCTTGCATTTGATTTTTTTCCAAAAGTTGGTAATTCAGACTGTCATCTGGAATCACCACCTTTCATCCTTGATTACCAGTACCTGATATAAAAGAAGGTAGAAAAATGCTTGTAAGGTCCATGTACGTGGCCCTGCTAACTACACAGCCTTGAAGTAAATATATTAGAGGTGATGGATAACGCAAATCGTTCAATTCAGCATAATATTCCATCTGCATCTGATCATCCAAGAGAACACATAAGAACTTTTGATAGCAAAATCTTTGTTAGAGACCAGCGTGTGTCCTCCCCAAATAACCTTGCCTCTGAGAGTAACACTTGTTGCCCCTGCTCTTCCACCTGAAAGAGGTTGTCCAACCTCTCCTCTCAGCAACAGATATTCAAAATTCAGATACCGGGGAATTTCTGGGACAGTGTGTAGCAGTTTGATTTTGTAACTGGTGTCTGACTTTTCACAAATGAACGGTCTGTATTGTGAAAGCAACTTCCAAAGACGCTATTTTGTTTAGAGTGCCTCTCGAACTGCAGTTTACGACAGGCAACTCCTGTATCTCTCCTAGGATCTGCCATCTTCAAGGACAGCAGCCTTGCTGCCTGAGAGGAGGAGGGGAAGAAATTATATGCTAACACACCAAAGATAGCTATAAGCAAAGTCCAAGAAACAACTTCACACTATATATTTCTCTTAACAAGTGTAGTATCACTGAGCCAGATGTGTAATGGGTTTTGCAACTAACCGGACGTCTGAGGAGTGCTACATGATTTTACTATTTGCTTCTTGAAAAATCTTCTGGCATCTCCAAATATAAGCTGTCATGTCAACATTTAGTACATCACTACTTTTTTTTTTTGCTGGTGGCCCGTATTTATGTGGATAGAATTCCCATAAACATCAAGTATGAGAAATATCCAAGACTTAAAATCACTGACACAAAAAGATGCACTGATTTCATGGTCTCTGAGATGACAATCACACCTACAGGACTCCATGAAGTTTTTCTCTGAAGAAAACTAGCATTAGTTGTTCTTTATGTAAAAGGAGCTTTAAAAGAAATACCAGCTACCTTGAAAATACACATGTGAAACACCGAAAAGCTGTATACCAATTTGAAAGCAAGACCAATGAAGAACGAACAAACCCAGAGGTACGTGCGTATAGCAGCAGATTGACTCAAACCACCAAGTTCAGAACTAAAATTTTATATCTAATATCATCTTTTTCTGTGCACTGATATACTGAAAATGACCCTTCAGTGTCAGTTACTCAAAAATCATATGGACACCAAAGACAGTTTGAGGAATCCAGTAAAGACAAGAATTAAATTAAAAGTTACATTTTAGAAGTACATTGGACCTGACAGCTGATTTTTTTCCCCTGCCAGTTACTCAGTTTATTTGCTCATATAAAATATACCGTATTTATTACTTGTCCATAAAATGATTAAGCGATTTAAAAAAGAAATACATGAAAACTCCTCCAATGTTTGCACAGTATATTAAAGCTACAGAATGGCTACTGATCATATTACTGCCTTACATGACATCAGAGGTTTACTGTCCTGCCTCTGTATGGAAACACATTAAGGGATAGTGACAGGTAGAATAAACATTGGAATTTGAACTCTAAAAAGGTTTTTTGGATTGGTGAATTTATTTTCTAAATCACTTAACAGCTTTCAACAAAGCGCCAGTCTTCCTGTTACTGTTTTAATTTAAAAATTGACTTCTTTCTTACTCTTATTGTAAGAATATGAAAAAGTATCTGTTTGACTGTAATTAAAGACACCACCAACATTGCAGGGACATTTTTCCCCCACACTTTAACACTTTCAATTTTGCAGTTTTCTTTAACAGTTTATCATGTCTCAGACTGTTTTGGAATCCTGCGTTAAAGTCCTAGGGGCAGATGAAGAGGAGCCTTTCAAACCATCTTGGAGATGCACAGGAGGTAACTGCACTTCTGGTATGGGAACGGACTGAGGAGACCATACCAGGAAGGAAGGGGGAAAATTTAGTGGCCACTGGCAATTAGCTAGCATTTGTTTTCTACAAAAAGAAGTTATTCTGTCAATCTACAGTTTTTAATCATGGTTTGGCTTATGTCATGCTCAGCAACTTCCGTGTTATAAATGCACTAATCAGACTATTTCAGGAGAGAAAAATGAAGGGGGAAATCATCCTTGTTTGTTTAAAAAAAAAAAAAAAAAGTTAACCAGGCTTTCTACTGACACAAGTCCATTTTATGCAAGATCAAATGGAGTTTGTGGAAGTTCAGATAAAGAGTTTCATTTTTAGGCTGCTCACAGCTAAACTATACAAGTCTACAGATACAGTAAAATGGTGAAGTCTATAGCTAAAGAAGAAAATCCACAGGTGGGCAGGTGCTGCAAGGGGATAATGGTTACGTTAAGTCACACAGCGGGGAAGTCACAGGATGAAAACCCAGGGGAGGAAGTGCCACTCACAAAAGCAAGTCCTTACGCTTCCCTACCTGAGACAATGCCAGAATCAGGCGCCTGAACGTCCTCTATGCTGGTGCAGAACCTCAGGTCTTCCTCTGAACAAACCAGCTACCAATTCACTGTTTAGAATAGGATGATACTTGGCAGGCACCTAATTTATATCTTCACATACTATCACAAAAAAGACGTACTACAGTCTTCTGAGGAAAAAAAAAAAAAAGGAAACAGTAAGAAAAAAATCCAATATTACATACTCGTTCTGTTATTTCATATTTACAAATTGGATAGGGGTGGAATATTTGACTTTGGAGTCACGGCACAAAACTGACACTTAAATGAAGCACCAACTCTATCTACTGCAGGATCCCTTTGTCAGGGTAGAAAAAGAACTGTCTTCAAAAACAAGGAAGCCACTTAGATCCGAGTTTGATAAAAACACCCATCTTTCTCCAAAACTTAGCTGAGATAAATCTGGCTTCCATGCTTTCTAACAGCTAGCCTTTGTTTACTTGGGGCGGGGGGAGAATGTTTTTGTTTTATGTTCCTACAGTCACAGGATGGGGAAAAAAAAAAAGTCTTCAACCACAATCTCCAGTCTTCAGAATGAATCATTTGCTGGTCATACTTGAGTGGTTGCAGAGACTGACTTACCACAGTCTAAAAGAAAATTACTTTCCAGAAAAATATTTACCAAATATGCATGTTAAACTCATTCTTCCAGTTCTCCACCATAACAGAGGAAAGAAAACAAAAATATATCTCTCTATGGGGAAAACATAACCTTAAGCGTGAAAAAATTCAGCGCTCTTCCATGTTGTGTATTGAGCCATCAGCCAGTCCCAGTGGAAGCTTCAGGTTTAAGAGTCAAGTTAGGACGTTTTTGGAGACACCAAGGCAACAGCGTGGTCTGAAACCTTGAGCGGCATACTTGGCTCATCACTACTGTAAAAAAATTCAGACTTCTTGCATAGTAAGAGGTACCCTCATCACCTGGTTGATAGTCTGCCCCTCTCGCAAGAACATTGGCAGGAAAAGGAAGTATAATTTAAGAAGGAGAAAAGGTGTTTGAAGCACAGAAGCGATCCTTAGTTCTAGCAAAGGTGAAAGCAGAAAGAAACAGATACATAATCAGAATGACTTCAGACTTCCTTTGGCAGTAACACATCCAGCATTTATAATTAATACTACTATTAATTAATAATTATGATTGGTTCTCTGAAAGCTCTAAACCCAGGTTCAATCCTTCCTAAAGATCAATGGTGACTGAACCTCTCCGTGCTCAATAAAGAAGGCTAAGGAAGTTAAGTTAGCCTTTGCCAGGGGCTAGGAGCGTGAACACGAACAGCTCTTTTCCCTCTTTAGTATTCATTTATACAAGTCAAATTCTGATCCCATTTATAATAACATAAATCTAGAATGACTCCCTTGCAGTCACTGGAGTGAGTTCAGATTTACTGCAGACTCTGTAAATAAGATCAGAATCTAGCCCATACGCATTTAATTATCTTGTCTAACAGATTATGTCCCTTGATGAAAGAAGAAAAAAAACCCACACCAACTACCTCAGACTTGGGAATGGGCAATAAAAAAGGTAGCACTGAGCAGCTTCTGCACCAGCTGTACGGTCCCCAGGAAAGGGAGGTAAGTACAACCTGAGGAACAAACCTATTTCTTTATGTTTTTCTGGAGATCTTAAATTCTGTCAAAAGTATATTCACCTCTGATAAATCGTAAATATACTGTAGACTTGCTCCATTTCCTAGGTGTGTTGCTGATTGTTAGTAATTTACACTCAAGATATAGCAACGATTTGCCATTGGCTTGGGGGAAATTGTTTTGCTGCCTATGATTTATGGCTATGATTTGCCTAAGAGTTTTATGAGGCAGTTTTTCCTGAATATGCCCTCAGTGAAAGGCCCCCAAACAGAGGCAGCTCACAGAGACCCTCAGACACTGTCTTATTTCTCCTTCACCCAAATAACCCGAGACTGTTCAAATTTCGTATTACTTTCACTCTTCTTCCTCTTGCTCCAAAAAAGAAAATAAAAGCATACTATGAGGCACAGCAATATTGACACTATATTGACTGATTGCTAGGTTTTCATATATATCGTGATATGCGGCAATTGACCCTGTCACCAGCTGTCACTACTGCTATTAGCACGTGCACATCTGGGCATGACATATCGCAGCATTCTCGGAGACAGTGACATATCAGTCAGTCTGGGTAAGGTATAATCCACTGTGATATGCGTGAGAATCTCTATCTGCTTATGTCTGCATCTCATGGGAAGGCACCTAGCCCTTACAAAGTAGGAAGGTCGGACGTTGGGGGAAAAAAGTGCCAAAATCTCATTTCTGAATACTTGAAGCAATTGTTAAGAAGGGGCCATTTACTTTTCTAAAAATATGCCCAAGACGACGTTGTGTGGCCTGTGACTGCTGACTACCCGACTGGGAAATACCATGGCTCGCCAGACGTGTTTTGAACCTAACTCATTACAGGACTCAGAACAGCTCTCAGCATATGCCCATTTTCTGTAAACTACTCTCCTCTTTCTTTTTTTTTTTTTCCTTTTTCTTTTTTCTTGGAAGATATTTTCTGTAACAGTTATAATTCATTTTTGAGAATGTATGTGGCCAAAAAGTTATCTGGCTATTCACAGATGTTCTACATTTTATTTACTTAGCAGACATCCTTATGCTATTGACTACTTTTATTGGTATTACATTAGAACTTCTGAAGTAATGGGATCCTATTATTGTGCTGGAACTTGGAAAACACAGAGCAGACTAATTTATACCCTACATAGTTTAGACGTAGTTGCACGCTAAACTGCCCGAAGTCAGTGCCAGAACTGCAGCAACCAACCCAGCAGTTGCTTATTCACTTTGAACACTTAAGTGGATTTAGAGGTTACGAGTAATTTGTTCCAAAATTATTTGTCCAGATCCCGGTTTTGTACGTATGTTCACAAAATTTCCATAGTGTCTAGTGACACTCAGTGGCTTATTAAAATCAGTTTCAGTGACCCTGATAATTAGGTTATAAAAGCCAGGTGATTTATAAGTGTGTCACACTGGCGTGCCAAAACCTACAGCACTTAAAATCAGCACTGTAAGCAAGAAGACCACCACACTGAATGTTTTGTTAGTATATTAGCTAGATATATAAATCAACCAGGTTGCCAGATAAAGTGTCATGCATGTTTTCTGGCAGAAACAGGGGAACAGTGATGAATCATAAGGATATCATCTGTTATGCAGTACCTGGAACACGAGCTGGGCATCGCACTTTCCTCAGCCCTGCATTTCTGCTTTGTAACCCGAGGTGTTGTGTCATTTCACCTCCTGGCTTCCTTGTTAGATCTGCATCGGCCTCACCTGCCGGGGTGACAAGCTGGTTGGGCAGGATCCGTCACTTCCCACGTGCATCCAGGGAGAAGCCACATGCTCAGTTGACACCCACCACTCCGGCATTGCCAATGGGTAATAATCTGTAAGCACGATTGATCTTCCACTGAAATCACTGGTAAACCTCTCACTTGCTCCAGAGGGTTTTGGATGAGGTCCATCCTCAGCTGCTCTTCTTGAGAATCTGACAGGAAACCTGATCAGAGAGAAAACCAGTACGGGAGCCAAAAACAGAAGGGAAAGGTTCCCTCCCGCCCCCAACTCTCCTCCTCTGCACTTGAGCATCCGTCTTCCACTATAAACTCTGCAGTCCATCTTTTCAGCCATTATCTCAGGAAATGCATAATTTAAAAGAAGGGGGATGTCCAAAGCAAAGAAAATCTGTTTATTCTATGACAGACACACAAAGTCTTAATCATCAGAGCAAAATGCTGTCTTCTCCTCCAAATCTAGCCTGGGCAACCCTCAATGTACCAGACCAAACCCTCCAGACCCACTTTGTCTTATCTTGCAGGCACATAGGCAGCAGTATGGACCTTAAACACCAAGCAGAGAAGGAAGTATTTGCCTATTCAGGTATCATGTGCTGCCTAAACAGCCATTCCCCACGTCCTCAGAAGAGAAGCTTACGAGCTGGACCATGCACCGCACTGCATGAACTATTCAGCACCTCCTCAGAGTTTTGCTTTAGTTGCTGCCTGAAGTTCAGACTCCACGTTTAAGCACAAGGAATGTTGATTTATATATTAAGCACACATTTTTATAACCTCAACACTACACAGTCTTTGATCATATGCCATTCACTTTAGCTTTTAAAAATAAAAACTTTGCAGGCTACAAATACCAACTCCTCTCTTATTTCTGGGCATTTTGAACTGTGGCTAAAGCATATCTTCCCACTTTGATCCCAGTTATTTTGCCTGTAAATTCAAAGTTTAAAGTAATAAAGTGCCACCGGGTGCTCAAAGCGTAAGTCTATGGTTTAAAAATTATCTGAGCTTAGTAGCTGAACGCCACAGGCCTGATGGCTGGCAGAGCTGCATAGGCGTACAGTGTTCAAAAGCCCACTGGACACTCGTTTTGTTGCTATGCAGTAAAATTACTTGCTTTTATTTTACTCGCTTATTGCCGTGAAGTCTAAGGGAAGCTAGGCATCTAACATATATCATTAATGTAATTTGTACAGCGGAAAAAACCCCAGCTCTCTCCTCATGACCACAGGAACCACGGGAAAACAGGAAGATGGGACGTTCTGCAGTGGCCTCCCAGAGTGTCAACGAGAGCCACAGCTCAAGTCCACATTGCAAAGACTGTCTTCTCTTTTCACAGCTTTGGCAAGGTACACGATTGCAGGCTGCAGCACTTGCTCAGCTGAGGAAATGGAAGGACTGCGGTTGGCAGACTAGTAAAAAAGCTAAGTGTGGTATCTGCCGAAAGAAGCTTAGGGACTAGATTCAAAAGGATCGAAGCAGGTTAGGTTTAGAAATAGCTGTGAATACCAATGATCTTTGTTGCCGCAGATGAATGCAAGAAAGGGTGGAATTTATGCTGAGACTTCAGACAGGTTCAGAAATTTGACTTCTTATATACATGTGTCATTCACTTGAGTAAGTCCTATTTACATAAACTGTTTAAGGAACTACCCTTTTCCATAGAGGAAATACTACATTATTGGACAGTAAGAACTTGTTCTTCATTATCCCATCTTCACAAAAGCATACTCCGAATTATAACTTAATATTTTTTCTAAAAATACTTGCATAAATAGCAGTTTGACAGATCAAGTGTAAATGAAATGCTGTTGGGCCCACCAGGATACTAAGTGCCATATGCCTGGGTTCATCTACATGCCTATAACCACAAATAAAACAGACAAGAATACGTTCCAATAAAAATTGACACTATCAGCTCTAAATATCAATTCTATATATATGTATTTTTAAATAATTTATAATCAGTGGTAAACCACAAGCCACCTCCAGCTACCATCCATAAAGTATAGTTTTCTACACTAGGTATGCAACGAATTCATTCTGAAGCATGTCTGAACTTTTTTGTCATGAGCATCAGTCTGAATGCCTGTAATAAAAATGACAGCTAAATAAGAATAAATGGTTTAATGTTAGCAAGAAATAGGGCTTTGCTGTTTCACCTTTGATGACATAATCACAAGTTTAGTTCTCCCCTGAAGTTAAATGCAATGTTCTCCCACATCAAACCTTTAGCACCTCTTTTTTCCAGGACTGCAGCAGCCCAAATGTAATTTGAGTGAATTCACGAAACGCACTTTGTAAACAGATATTTATTGCCTGCAAGATAAATAGTCAAAATACATCAGATTTATTGATGTCCTGGGAGTATGGTATTATGGCAGTTTAGAATGGAACTGTGAGCAAAATCACTGCAGAAACTGACTGTGGATCCGTCTGCGCTTAGAGTGAAAAAAGCAGCAACAGAAAAAAAAATAAGGGGGACATAACTAAGCATTTGGGATTACATAACTGAACTGAATGCACTGCAGTTCTTGTAGCAAGCATATTCAACAGGAACATGCACATCAAGTGCCTAGAATTTATTTAAAAAAAAAAAAAAAGTATTTTATACTCTTAAGAGAGAAAGACAGACTTTTGCAAAGAGAAGGAGAATGATCTATTCTACTCATGCAACTCTGGCAAGGTAAGTAGTAAGATACTTACATTTCAGCAAGTGAGATTTACACAACAATGAAAACTTTCTAACAGTAGCAACAGTTAAGCCTTAAAACAGATTGCCTTCGAGAGACTGTGGAATCTCCAGTTGGATGTTTTCATTGGGATATTAGACAAATATCTGTCAAGATCAATAAAGTTGATTCTACTTCTTGATACTTCTTCTCAGCCTTATTTTCCATTATTCTATGAAACATCCACAAACTGCTTTTTAAAATCATCATTAGGATTCTATTTTACACTGAAAAATAACTTACGAAAACAATTTGGATTTCACTAATTTCCTTTTATACATTTTTAACAGCCTCTAAAACCAGCCAATTCAGAAGTCTAGAAGTGGTCATCTTCTTGATTATACTACATAACCCTCACGTGCAGAAGACCGAGTTGTGGAACAGGTAACTTACGGTATCCTAATACCACAGGTCTGATAGAAAGACCAAATATTTTTGATATTAAGAGGGTCAGACAGGTTAGAGAAGAAAAACTAGCAACAGCCCTGGCTTCCTAGAAGATCTTTCTCTCTCTTTTTGTGCTTGACCCTGAAAATCATTTCCACTCTTGTAACACCTGACATGCGGGCAGGCTCCCCGGGACAGCTGAAGCTCAGACAATCAGTGTGTAAGCAGACTGTTTGTTTTGAATTAGAGAAAAACTTCCTTGAGTCATTCCTCATAAACCAAACAGACAGCATTAAAGGAAACAATGAATAATCTCCTTTGGCTTAAAAGGGGTAATGAACAAGTGCCAAATAGATTTTCACTGATAATGCAAACTGATTTGAAACAGGCCGGCTGTACTCTGGCCTGTAGCGGTAGACTGGTGTCCACTGCTGTAAATTTAAATTACGGACCATCCCCTAATACCTATAAGCTGCCCTTCGTGGGAAACACATCTATGCCGGCACGGGCTGCTTTCATGAGAAGCAATTCAGGGGGGCTTGTACGCCCAGGGGTGGGGTACAGAACTCCTCCAAAGCTTTCCGCAGCTAGGGACGTCCGACCTGCCCTGAAGGTCCTCACCCTGCCTGAGCAAGCTCCACAGTCCTGCAGCGGTGCCTTAGCCAGCAGCCCTCCCTGTGCAGCCGGGAGGGGCTTTCCACCTGTGAGGGCAGGACGGCTTACACCTGCCAGCTTTTCACAGCCAGGCAGGCGGGCGGGCAGGCGGGCGGGCAGGCAGGCGGGCAGGCAGGCAAGCTCCCTGAACCCGGCACCTCTCGCCTCGGAGCTGGGGTTCGGAGGTTCAGAGCAGCAGCACAACTTCTGAGCGGTCAAGCCAAAAGTCAGGCGGTGTGAAGATCCCCTGCCATGTTCCGCAGCTTAGGTGATCCAAGCCATGCAGAAGCAGGGGGATTTACAAGGGATTTTTTTGACAGAGTTTTTATTTTCGTTTAAAACGAGCAAACAAAAGCAGGAGTCAGCAAACCATCTGGGGTAAAACAAGAAACTTCCCAAATATCCCATCCAGCTTGAAACGGACGTCCCCACGGTTTTTTTAAAGACTCAAAACCCCCTTTATCTTTAAAGATATCAGTAAAGATAGAACGGAGTAAAAGTTGAAATGTAGCACTAACAGAAAAAAAGAAAAAAAAAAAAAAGAGATTAAAATCATGGACCCATCTAGCACTGAAGTCCTGACCTGGCTGGCTTGTCCCTGTGCCAGAGTGACTACCCACTTATTCCAAGGTAGGGAAAATCCACTTGTGCATAAACAGTCCCTTCGTAGACACGATTTCGAAGATGGACCTTGTGATTTAAGGAAAGTGGAAACAGAAATTTAATATGTATTTCTAGTTTCTTTCTTCACCGTGTCCCTTTAAGACCCTTTCTTTTGTTTCAGTATCATACACCTTGATGTGGGACCAGAACAGGAAGCTGAAATGCCAAAAGACTGGAAGAACGGCTGTGCTTGTGGTACTCCTGACCACACCAAATGCAAAGAGTACAAAGAGCTCATTCTCTCAAGCCTCCCAAACCCATTTCCACCCCAAAGGGCTGTAGAAAAGCCTCAGATAAACATCCAGATCTTTGATTGTTTATTCAAACTGAACACTTCACAGGTTTTTGGAGACCAGCCCATCACTACAAGGAGTAAGAAAAACTTTCCATACCCGGAATTGGAAAGCTTTTGTCTCCTTCACGGCCATGATCAAATAGCATTTTTTTCCTCCCTTATTTTCAGATTTCATCCAGCAGACAGAAAAGCAGACAAGTACACTGCTTGATTCAGGTGACTTTTCCTTTTAGAATTTACACAGATGAACATAAACAAAACCAAACAGTTTATAAACGCAGCCCAAACAAATCACACAAAGAGCCTAACACTATAGGTCAAATTCCATTCCTGCAACAATTTTACCCAAAACAGATGTATAACTAACCTTACAAAAATATGCGAGCCCATATTTTGGCTGCTGGTTAAGAACCTCCTGTGCAGTCTATTCCTGTCAAGGGCAGAAGTACGATACTCCAGAAAAAGAAAAAAAAAAAAGTGAGTTTCAGAAGCATACATACAAAACTTATTAACTGACTCTGATTCTCTAAAGCACACGTGAATAGCGAAGGCTATTGATTTTAAGGATATGCAGCATTTAAAAGTAATCGTTTTTCCTCTATCACTCCTCCCCATCCCCAATAGCCTTAAACGGAGAATGATGCCAAGATTCAAGCCCAGGTTTATTTTTCCACAACCCACTAGGCTTTCTGGGCTACTCTCAATGACTCCCAGATCATACATGTGACACTGAATCTAGCCAAAGCCATTTTAAAATTCTGATTCCTGCAATAGCTGCTCAATGAAAACCTGAGATTTCAAAAACTATAAGCTGGGAAGACTTATAAAAGGTTCAATTAAAAAAAAAAATAAAAAAGAGAATGAGAAAGAGTTTATTATGAATCTGTCTGCAAAGTACCACAGGATAAATTCTGGGCCACCCTACCCTCGTCATGAGCTCACTGACATCGGTGAGCTTCACTGACAGGCTTCACAAAAACCAAAGCCACAACACTGACATGGCAGAGAGAATTCTCCCTCAAGGGGCAAATTCCTCCCTCCGGGCAGGGGCTGGTAGAGGTGTCAAGAGGCCCGAGAAACACAGTTCTGTGCTGTGAGCAGTTTTGTATATGAACCTGGGCCGGGCTAGAGGAAAGCTCTAGATGATCTCTGAAGGTCCGTTCATGTTTTTATACCTATACAAACTCTTTCCCCGCGGAAAGAGAAGACAGCAATCGATTGGCGCTAGAGGAAATGCAAAGCGTCACATGGATGCCTGTTAGCAAAGGTGCAAGGTTTGCTCTCTCAGAAATACACAAGGAAAAAATCTTCTATCGCAACTAATTAAATAAGACCTACATTTTATCACAAGATTAGATAATCTGGAGATAAGGGCTAGTGTGGCTTTTAGGCAAACCAAGCTGAAAGGCAGCTGTCCCAGCTCAATATGTATTGAGCTGGAGAATAAAGATCACTGAAGCATGAAAGGTATAGCACAAGAGTAGCTATGAATCTAATTACTTGAGTAACTGGATGAAAACATACCCCACCCTCATTATAAGCAATGGCATTTTTTTAAGCAAACTAACATACAAGATGTCAATATACGATCATCAAAAATATGTAGCATAGCTCTTGGATTTTGTAGGATCAATACGTCTCCTTCTTCCAGTGGCGTTCTAAATTGCTTCCTTTGTATGGGTCTCTAGATCATCCTTTAACAACCTTCACCCAGCCCGCCTACTAAAAAGAAATCTGAATTGACTGGTATTCGTGGGTCAGTGTGCTGAAGTGACGTTCAGCCCACCGGGCTCCCAAGGCGCGGACCCTGCTGCAAATCCAAGTGCCCGCGGGTGCCCCATGACACGGGGCTCTTCTGGGAGGGTGGGAAGGAAGATCTTGCACCCCTGTCTATTGTTACTGCTGGCAGCGTAACGTCTGTTAAAGCCAAGCTTTCCGTAGTCAAAAGGGGAAAAAAAAAAAAAAATAAAAATCCTTTCTCCTGTTCTGGTTTTGTTCGAGGCACGTTACGCACGCGGCACGTCCGCAGCCAGGCAGCATGGCTATACGGTTGAGACCAACAATCCTTCCCCAGTGCCTGGGCTGTCATTTCGGGCTGCTTTCCTCTCCCTCCTCTTGATTTTGTTTTACTTTACTTTATTTATGAGTGGAAGAGCGAGGAAGTAAGGGGAGGGTTTAGCCTGGATTAGTCTGAATCTGCCAGGGTCAGAGGTT
>JAVKLA010000028.1:17197620-17208224 GCA_034782735.1 Sagittarius serpentarius | reverse complement strand
GCCCAAAGTTACCCGCGCTGTTTCGAAAGGAGCGAAGTCCGGCCCGCGTATCCGGGCGGGAGCGCGCTGTCCCTGCGCAGCTGGCCAGGAGCGTTCGCCGGGCGGGGTTAACCCTGCAGCCGGCAGCAAAATCTCGCCGACGGTACCTCACTGAGGTAGCACAGCGCCCGGGCTCCTACCCAGCCCTAAGAAGCTCCGACAGTTCACACGGGGTTTAGTAAACAGACGGTTGCCAAAGAATCATTTCCAGTTATTGTCAGACATCATGGTTGGAGACCGTATTTACTTTCTGGAGACAACTATTGATCTGCTGTTGCACAGTGGCCACCCATTTCATTCATCCCCTCTGCCCCCAAGAGCAGTGTCACAAGTTCCCAGTTTAATGGAATTAGATCATTTGGGCAATTGCCAGCTCCACGCGAGTTACTTTAACTCGTCTGCTGCCGCATTGCCCTTCCCTCACCTTACTTGTACTTTACTGACACTCCTGCAAAACCTGCTTGATCCCAGCACTCTTCCCAAAGCCAGCGGTGCGTCCTCAGACACCAGAAGTTCAGAGGTAAAGGTACCTTTGCTCCCGATCGCAGAATAATAATACGGGAATCAAGCCACGAGGCTTAACAAAAAAGTCATAGTATCTTTCACTGCGTCATTGCCGCAGTCAGATTCGAGACTTTTTCACAGAGTTGGAGAACCATAATTTAAACAGGTCATTTGAATTAGCACCGAAGAAACAGTTGTGGCTTCTGAATAGAATCTGGGTTTAGAGACGTGTTAACTACCTTGCTTTTTGTGAGCATTTGTGTGAGGAAAGTTTCCTTCGCGCAAGTGTTTACAGAAAATAAATTTGGGGCCAGCTACTCTATTTGGCTGATCACAAAACAGAAATGTATTCCACAGTGAATTAAATTCTTTTTGTAAGGAGAAGGAAGCTTTAACATTCTACCTTCCTTTTAGGGTGAATACCATAGAATAATACTAAGTTGCTGGTAAAAAAGCCAACAACAAACCACACCGCCCAAAAAAACCCACGCATCAGCTTATTCTGACAGGTCCAGTAGAACTTCAAGGCTCACAGAATATATAACTCCTTAAATTTAAGCTGTCAGATACAAAAATAGCACGAATACCATGTAATTTAGGTGACCAATCATGCAGCCTAAGTATCTTAGCATTTAACAGCATGACACCAGGGAAGAATCAGACAACGATTCACAGGCTAAAACACGTCCTATGTAGACTGTCAGCAGCACCAAAAAAAAAAAAAAAAAAAAAATTGCAGGGAAAACATTCTTCAACCAGCCTTTACTATGATCTCTGCGGCTGTTCCTATGACAGAGAGCAATGCTAGCAGTTCTTCGACTAATTTGTATTAAGTTAAAACACCTCCAACGGTAAAACACTCACTGACCTCAGTCGATCGCCCTAGTCACAGGGACACCGGAACTACCGACGCACCAAGACAGACGCCCTGTCCTTACAAACTCCAGATTTCTATACACTGTCCCCTGAACTCAGCACCTCCAGAACAGGACTCCGAGCATATTAAGCTAGACGAATTTCCGCTCCAACCCAGTCTGGAAATCCCAGTGTTGCTCTATTAGACTCACTGCCGTCGTCCACCTAGCCTGGTTTTGTCCTGTTCCTGAGTGAGGTCAGCCCAGCAGCCCAATAAGATATAAAAGAAGTCAGTAGTTTTTACTTGTCCTGCTTGCCGAGTGGTGACGTATTTATCCAGGGTGGTCCTCTCTGCATCCTCACAAGTTTGGGAACTCCTGTACGGTCACATCAAAGTAGCAGCCTCGGCCACAGCAGCTCCTACGACTGGTCACACGCAGACGAGAGGGGACATAGCTATTAAGGCAGCATTTACTGCCCTCACAGCCACTGCACGTCCTCTAGAGCCAAGCAAGCAGACCAGATGAAGTATCTTCTCACCGTGATCATGTGAACTTACGTCCCTTCAAAGTCACTAAAAAAATGCTAAAATGCAGCTCGAAGTTATCACCACCACCACCACCAATGTCCGAACCTAAATTCTCACTTCAAAAATTACCACCGTGAGCTCCACTGGTTAAATCCCCAGGGGGTAATCAATATTTCTTATTAGCTTTTAACATGCTACTTTTCAATTTCAGGGTCTAATCACCTGTGATTTTGAAACACTAATAGGAAAAGAAATAACTAGGGAAGAAAAGATAAGGAATTTCTTATATTTATAATAGCAACGTCCTGGGAGTTTCACCATCTTGAAAGTGAGCGGGTGTGCAAACAAGTATGTAATAACTACAGAGGTCTTTTGAAGAGCGCTATATAAGAAAGTCCCTAATAACTGATAGACGAATACTTTGCTCTCAGTCATGTGCATGCTCTGAACATCAGATCAATTTTGGTTACACAATATTACAAATTATTCCTTTCTGGACCTGGCTTAACAACAACAATAAAACTACAAGGAATTTTTTTTTTTTCCCATATGAGATTTGCACAAACTATTTCTAGCATTGCAATTTTTTTTTCTTTTCTACAAAACCGTCCAGAGTATTTGAAACCAAAAGTTTCACTTCCATGCTATATGTTTTAGGGGAAGAAAAGGTTAGCAACATTTTAAATCTAGCAGAGCTATACGGCCCCTTCCAAGACTGTAATGTTTTGGAAAATGGACTATTTAGCAACTGATCTACATCCATACTTAATTAAATTTTAAGTGAAAATGATGTGAACATTTTAATGAAAAATGAACATGCATCATTTTTGAAACCTGGAGAACAAAAATTACTTTATCAAAAAAAAAAAAAGGGGGGAGGGAAGAATGTGTTCATCAACTAAATTTACCAATTAGGTTTTTTTTTGTTCTGAGGGCTTCAGTAGAGAAACAAAATTATACATTAGAAAACGTGAGTACTGTTTTGCCAACATTTAACTGGATACCCTTACATCCAGTTAATTTCCCCAATCACTGAAATGACCCCATATTTCAGTTCATTGAACAAAACCTTTGTACTTAAGGTTCCATAAAGTGTTTGGGCAGTGTTCATTCCTACACTGTTCACTTCAAATTTCACCAAATGCTTCGCACTGCAGAAATCGGCAAACAAACATTTTCAACTTGCAGAATACTAAAGCATTACACGGGCAGCGCTGATTCTTGCATGGGAAAGAGAGGTCCTCAGAAGTAACCCTTAATACCTGTAGACAACAGGCTCAAAACGATTAGTATAAAGGGAACATTGCACGTCACTTATTTTTCTAGGCCACAACTTGCCGTAACGTACCTGGACAAGATCGCTGCAATACGTGCCTAATCGGTGGGCGATGCAGTCTGTTTGGGGCAGAGCCCCTGCTCTGGCCGCTCAGCACCACTGCGGGGGATTTGACTGAGATTTCTCCATTCTGTCAGCTTACCTCCCCTCGCTGCCAGAACTGCAGAGGTGAAGGAAACAAGAATACGGGGCTCTCCGCTGTTAGGAGTCAGCGTTCCAAGAAAAGGCTCCCAATTACTAAAAGAAAGGTGTCCACATCATTTGCACAACCACTCGTGTCAGAACTTAATTTGGCTCACTATTAGGTCAAATTGGACCCCACATCAGAAATCTTTGACTGCTCTTTGTTGATTCTCCTCTAAAAACGGCATTGTAAAAATTAGCAGCAATTATGTTAATCTCATCACTATGAACAATTCTGTTTAACTGATTCTTAACAAAATTGAGTATAGAAAATAATCCAAGTCACAACCCATATCAAAAGTGATCAGTCAGGAAACAGGCAGACAGCGTACACCGCCTCACTGAACCCGACGTTCCTTTGCCAAGAGATACAGCACTGTAAACTTCCCTACAACATGCTCCTCCTGAGAGCCCGCTAACAGAAAGGTCTGCATGAATTTATTCCCCAGTACTAAAATTTAAAGGGATATGATTTTATCCACACTGTTGTTTTTACCAGTGGAACAAAAAAATCAAGCCCGTAGCTTGTAGAAATACAGCTAATAGAAAAAAAGAAGAGCGAGTTTCACGATCTTGGGAGAACGGTATTTCTGCAGACGTAACTAGACACCAAATTCACAGTATGCAGACACTGACAACATTCACAGATATGTGAAAGTGTGGCACCCCTTGGAAATCAACAAGATTTTGGCTTATGCACAAAATACAAAGTCAGGCCTCCACATAGTTGTAACCAATCTGATTTACTCATTTACGCTAGTGAAAGATCTGAAATGAATACAGTTATCTGTGCTTCCAAATCTTACAATGCTATCTGGAGCATCACAAGACTAGGTACTTTTTTTACAGATTTCTTAGAGATTCAACCCTGAAGTCGTGAACGTGTCAGACTTAATTAGTTTAAAAGATATTTAAAATATTGATAACCCCTTGGTTGCAGAGGATAAACCAAAACCATGAACTCTGAAGACTGCCCCAAAAGCTAGAGGGAAATGAAAACAATTGATTTGAATCACAAATTTGTAATTGCTACTGTTACTTATGGACTGTGGGTGCTGGTCCAATTGGGTCACCACACACCTAAGCGAAAAGGCATCCTCTCCCTCCCTAACGAAATACGATGCGTCTAAACTGCAGATCCTCTCCCTTTGTTCCCCCTGGCCTGGTTCCCAGGTATGCCTCCGTGGTGTACTCGAACTGGACCTCAAGTGGGAGACATTCTTGCACGGATTTCCTTCAGAAGACAACCCAAGTGGCAGCTGAAGACAGATCGTTGCAAGCTGTGGTAGATCTGCTAGTCCGCATAACCAAGATACCAAGCGTAAAGCCACATCACCAACCGTCTCTGCTGCAAAGTTTAGACAACTTTTTCTGTGAGTAACTGAGTAAAACTAATGGGGCCTGGATTCCCATGAACTTCTGCTTGTGGCTGGATTCTCTAATGTCTAATGAAACCCAAAAGAACTCTGTAGTGCATTCGTGACGCCTCTCTCTTGCGCAGATTCCCAAAAGTCTAATGCGTGAGCTCTGCTTGCAGGCACTTTGTCAGCCTAAGCTACTAGTAACAACACTCTCCTCTTCCATACTTTTCTGAAGCTTGTGGACACTTCATTCCTTCAGAACTGCTGCTACTCTGACAAATTTGGCTGAAGTTTTCCGAGAGTTTGGACTTCATGAGGATGCCCAGAAAGATGGATAAACATGGTCAGAGATAGACACCACAACTGCATTAGCCACTTTCCTAGGAAATCAAGCTGAGAGGTAACGTATTTGCAGAACTATGTCCTGAACTTGGTCCTGTTAAGTGGGTGGGGCTCTTGCTTTTAACATAAAACACCACTGAATTGCATCTACTTTGATAAAATAGCACTTATTTTGAAATGTGCATCTGAGCACTGCAGTGCTTCTGAGCTCAGAGTTTTTAAGACACTGACAAGGATGTACTGCATTTTTTTCCAATCTATTTCAATTACACTTTTATAATGGCAGAATAATGGCAAGATTAGTCTATTTTATCATGATTAAAACTTGATTAACATATTAAATAACCATTGTACACTAATTAACTCTGTTAAATGCAATGTCCAATACATTGTTCTACTTCCGTAGACTTCTAATGAAAAAGCTACTATCATGAGTACAATTACTTCTTATACAGTGCTTTTAGGATTTAACACAGAGTTTCACTATGGACTGAATACCTAAAGGTATGATTTTGATAGTCTATTTGGGAAGACATTATTTTGAAAGAAATTTGCAGATAAGTTACAATATAAACAGAAAAAAAAAATGATTAAAGAGAGAAATTCCAAACATTCCCTATGCAATCTGAACACTGTGAGGATACAGAAATTTATATCTATATTGCTTAGTAAGAACAGTGTGAAGATGAATTTTAGATAACATTCCAGTTCAATTATGTAAAGTGGCATTACAGTATTTTACAGGATACACAGATGAAAAGCTATTAATAGCTATTTGTCACTGTTTCACAACTATGGACAACTCCAGGCAAGGCTCTTAATCAGTGGTTAAAAACTCTCTTGTGTCTACATCCTGCAGTGACTTTTTATTCCACCAAAAACACTTTAAACATTTACTTTCCTCTGTCATGAGCACTTGCAGTAACTCGGACATCTGTAGCCTGATGTTCCTGTATTGCAAACATCCTCTCAAAATACAAAATGGGAGCAGCAGTCACCGTAAGCCAACCCATTTGTGCCAGGTTTTCAGCCAACTCTTAAATACAGCTGGGGGGTTTTGTGCACAAAAACATATGGACAGAACTGAAATTATTAAAAAAATGGATTTTTAAAATCTGCTTATCCATTTCATGTGACATTTCAAACATGCAATGGGTGATGACACAAAGTGCTCGAGCCCAGGTTCTTCTTGTCTAACTTGGGGCACTTAGCTGAGGCACCTCCACTTTCTCAAAGGTCACTGAAGGGACTCATGCACCTCCACATGCCAATTTAGAGACTAGTATAAAAATAAAACAGCAAAAGCTCTGGCTGTGATAGAAATGAGTAATAGCTGCATAAGTCGCATCCAATAAAAGATACAATTGTACTTCAAGAAGAGGTATGAAACCACAGTAGGGATTTGCCTGCTTCTTCCCCACCCTGGTAGCATGTCTTTTCCTACTTCTCTTGGTTCAAACCCTACAACCTGAGAAAAACATTGCAAGAAGGCAAGCGAACTTCAGCTTGGTGTTACGTACCACCTTTCCAGGTCATTGCATCCACACGCAAGACAGACCTGATGAAGAGCGGAAGCAAACAGCATGTCAGGAAGCTGCAAGCTCCTGGCCGTGAGGCATGAAGGGCTAGGAGCTGAAGGTGGTAACACAGCTAGCAGGGCAGGGCTTCACCAGACAGGTGACATGTCCCATTGTCCTCAAGCAAGGCAAGCAGGGCAGGTCCAGGGTTGGTGGCCAGGTTCAATGAAGAGATCATCAGGCACGTCTGAGGAGATGACAGGTCCGAGGTCAAGCCAGGAAGTCAATCCACAGGTCAGGACCAGGTCCAGTGGCAGTATCCAAGGCTAGACACAGCCCAGTAGTCACTGGGAAGGACCATGGTGACAAGGCAGGCCCATGCCTAAGCCACGAAGTCAGTCCGTGGGTCACAGTCCAGATGAACGAGGCCCTTGGCCAGGCATAGGCATAGCTGTAGCTGAGCTGCGGACAGGTACACCTACAACATAGCTCAGGCAGAAGCTGAAGATCCAGAGCTGAGTTTAAATAGATCTCCAGAGCCCACAGGTTGAGGGTGTGGCTTGAAACCCCAGACGAAGTTGGTCAGGGCCATTAAGACCTACTAGTGCACTAACAGCCTTGACACAGTACAAATGGGTCCTAGGCTATTTTTTTTGCAAAAGGACAGAATGTCGTGCTTTTGAAGAAATGCTTAAATGAATGAAGGGTACCTACCAGGCTTAAAAAACAGGCACACCGAGCATCATATCTCACGTACTCTTCTTATTCGTTTGTCCTCACCACTAGGACAGTATTTTACACATCGGTAGAACAGCATCTGCGCCTCTCCCCAGATACCATGCACTAGACATTGATGATCAGACATCCGCCAGTCACCTTCACCGGCTGCCCAGAGTCCTGTGCGCAAGAGACAGAGAGGTGCCACGCAGCAGCTAGTTCGCCCATGCCTTAGAGCAGAGACTTGCCCTCAAGAACACTCCTGCATCCCAAGATTCCCAACCAGCACCAGCACAGCTCCTCCTCTGTCATATCACCTCCCACTTGTCACACCATCATGCATGACTGTGCCCACCGTGTGACCAGTGGCCTGGACCCCTTTCCTCCCTTCATGTAACCCAAGACAGGCTGTTGTACAAGTTGGCACTCCAGGATGCTGAGAGGTCTGCCTGTGTGGGATGCAATTATGCTGAATATTTTCATACAGCTCGACAGAAATTTAAACATCAGCAACAAGTATCTTTGTCAGCTTTCCAAAGAATGAACAATATACTCATTCATGGACAAAAGGGATTGTTTCTGAACACGATCCCTGCCTTCAGGCTTTAGGACAATGCCTTTTTAGTGGTCTCCATACAAACTTCGGTTGAAATTATGTTACTAATTGGCAGAATTTTTTAATTAGAGCACCAAATGGCAACCTTAATGCACAGGATATACAGTCATTGGCTTTTACTTTGAATTTCTTTTATCGTTTAGAGTAAGAGAATCAGCAAGAAGAGCAACTGGTTACTACAAAAGCATGGTAACTACTTTAGTCCTTAGGTATAAACATACAGTAATTAATCAATTGATGTAGCTCACATACAACAAGGAAAAGATAAGGTATATATGATGAAGTCAGCATAATCCTTTTTTATAGTTTTGTGAAAGATCTAATGTTGTAACTCACTCAAGTTACTCCAGATTTACAGCAATACATAAGCAGAGAGCAGAATCGGAACCTAAATGAAAGAGCTAGTCCACATTAATGAAAAAAAGGCAATGGTTTCTAGCGAACTTAAGAGACTTTGATATTCATCGTGGAATAAAAATGCATCATGGATTTCCACAGTCAGAGCCTGAATCAGAAAAGCAAACCTATTCAGCAAGGGCCCTTAAAAATTAATTATGTATTCATGGCCATATAACTTTAGCACATGTTTACAACTAACAATTAGCTTGAATGCATTTGGGGATAAGAAACAAATTATGCTGAGTTTAGGAATAAGTTTAAATGGTCACAAACACTTTTTAGCTTTTAATACTTTTTTAATGAAAAGCTTTATTATAAAGGGCATTTTCAGGAATAATTAACTTTACTACTACTAGGGAAGCACTGACAGACCCTCTGATGAACCATTTCATGTGCTACTATTCCTTGCCATCCTCTGCATTTCCAGTACACAGTTCTTGGTTATGGCTTCATCAGAATGTTTGTACATATAGATATATATATATATTCCCATTATATGAAGAGATTTATTGTTGTCTGCAGCTGTAAAAGGTAAACTTCAAGAAAATTCAGTTCAGTTCAGCTCAGAGGCTGAATGCATATCCTCATTGTCTGAGCTCCAAAACTGGAATAGGTATCTATAAACATCAGTCTCCTTTCAAGGCTTCAGAATTTCCTCTGTCTAAACCAGGATGAAATAGTCTTTTTTCGTTAACTTTTTTTTTTTTATGCTTCAACTTACAATCTGGAGAATAGGAATACAAAAGAAGATAAATTGAACTCAATTTAGAAAGGAGCAGAAGTTGTTAATGAGAATTTTGTGAGTCCACAAACCCCCCAAGTTTGATAACAGCTTATGCTTCACGTGAAAGTGTGTGTTCACCAGCTAGCTCCCCTACCATAGGCTTAAATTGCAAGACCATAGAAATAAGTTATTTGATTCCTTGGAAACAATTGAACTGAATCAATTTCTAGTTATCTTTGCTCATGTTCCTTAAATTAAAAGAGACAAAAAAATTTATTATTCCATAACTGGATTTTCAGTTGAAGAAAGGATCATGCATTTATGATTTTGAACATGGCTTATACTTTATATTCTCATCTGAAGACTTCCCCTGATGTTGTGTGTGTAGTTGTGTGGCATTGATTTCAGAATAAGCTTCTAAGTCAAGGTGTGATCAGTTATATAGACAGGCTCACTGCACTTTCTTATATCTGAAATATCCCTGGAGGCTTTTACCATTTCTCAATGTCATAGATGTTAATCTTTATGGAGCTGAAATCCAAAATTACTGAACACAGAGTATCTCACTTACTTCAAGTACAGTACACAATAATCACAAGAAGAATCCTATAATCCAAAATACCAAATGCATATAGACCAGTCCACAGTCTACCGAGGTCAAGGCCCATCATAAAGTTATATGATTCCAAAGTCATGAGTTCATTCATTTGCCATGACTTTTGTCTCAAAATTCCTTGTTGGAAAGAAAGAAGTAAAATCTATTGCATAATAGCAGTAAAAAATTTAAATCTCAAACATATTCCATCTTAATGTGTTGTATTGATAGTTCTTTAAATGATTTTAGAAGTCGTAATAGCATAAAATCAATAAAAGAAAACTATATATAATGAAGCCAAATCAAAGTCTTAACATTTCTGAATGCAATCCAAAATGAAATCTTGATGCTTCAAATAAATACCGAAAGGAGGAATTAGGGGAGAGAGCAAAAGGGAGGGAAGGGGAGGGAGAAAAGCAGGGAGATACAGATGCTTTATAATCTTTAATAAATGGTACTGGATTCATATTTAAAGTTAGGCTGACACTGCTGCTAAACCACAGGATTGGGATTCAGGAGATTGGGGTTTCATTGCTGCCCGTGTCATAGACGTGAAATGTGATTTTAGAACCACGAAAATCTTAGTTCAATTAGATACTAACATATGGATTCAAAAGAGATGAATTAGATGCTTATGTTAGGCAGGTGCTTAAAGTACCTCGCTCAGTCAGGGCAAACCTTACTCTGTCTCCAATCCTATAGCATGAAATGGGAATAAAGGCATCCTGTATACACCTTTTCCTCTTTGGATTGCCCACATTTTGAAGGAAGGGCCCTTCCTTATTCCCTTGTCTCCCACTTTCTTTGTACATCACTGTCCTGGTTTCGGCTGGGATAGAGTTAATTGTCTTCCTAGTAGCTGGTACAGTGCTGTGTTTTCAGTTCAG
>JAVKLA010000028.1:17182880-17197520 GCA_034782735.1 Sagittarius serpentarius | reverse complement strand
AGCTTTACTTTTTTTTCCCAATTCTCTCCCCCATCCCACTGGGTGGGGGGGGAGCGAGTGAGCGGCTGCGTGGTGCTAAGTTGCTGGCTGGGGTTAAACCACAACAATCACCTAGCACAAAAAGGCCAGATTATTATAAGGCTTGGAGACCTTTAAGTAAAGTGATATAATAGTAAGTACTTAGCACACACTGCATATACTCTATACCAGAACCATTTCTTACTGTTAGCAACAACCTTTGGTAAAAGACAACATGTCAGTGTACTCTCAGGGAATTTAGACAGTTTTCTAATTAATTCCTGAACATTTGTAGCACAGACCAAACATCAGCAAATCATGCTTAGAGTATTTGGAACACTTCCAACCTCATTTTCTTCTCTGCTCCCTCTTCTTTTCCTAGAAGAGGGAGACACAGTTAAAATCTCACAACAAAAATATTTCTTTAAAGAACACTTGCAGCAATTGCCATTTTTATAAACATTATTCTTTCATGCCTAGGGTTTGTCCTCAGATGATCTTATTCCAGGTCAAGAAGTGACCTAACAAATGCAAGAAGCAGGCACTCTAGAATTCCTTCCCAAGTACAGTTAAATACAAGGCACTTTAATGCTAAAGTCTCTCAAGAGCACTTATGAGATAGGGAGAGAGGAACACTTAAAGATTATTCATATACTTGTTTGCTTTAGTATTTACAGCATTACCCTTAAAATGAGCACTTCACCACATAAAAAAATCCATGGTACCTATAAAATTTTACATTGAAACCAAACCAATCAAATAAATAATTCAGGACTATTTTAGAATATCTACTCACGCTGAGTCACAATCCTACTTAGGTCTGCCAAGTTTAATTCAGGACTTAGGTCAAAGGTCTGGGTAAGAGTCTCATTCAAAGTCCACACTGTGCAGCTCACAACGTGGAGGCAAGACAGCTCTTTGCACAGCGCTGCAGGGAGTAAGGGCAGTGTTGTCCTGGTGTGGGCCCCAAACATGACAGGTTTTCGAAGTGACCCATACTGTTTGCAGATTTGAGAGCTAAGGCGGAGTGCCAGGCCACTTCTGAAAAATGACGTCATCCAATCTTCAGGTAATATCATTAAGAAAAACACCACCAAGACAAACCCTTCTCCCAGAACTGGTTGTGGTGGCTTCTTTCATAAAACACAGATGTGGTCTGCACTGACATCCACAACAATATCAAGTGCTTCAGTACAAAGCAGAGACTGAGGTTGTCAAATCAAACAACCAGATCCATCTACCACACCACCGCTAATTTGAATTCCACTTCTATGTTAAACATTATCTTTACTATGGTCCAATGCTGTCTTCATAATGCACCTCCTACACAGCAAGCAACCTCTCTCACTAGCTCAGTTACCAGTCTCAGCATATAGACCCTGTAAAAGTCATTACGGTAATGTAATTTCCAGTACTTGCGTTTTCACTATAGCAAAATCTCACAGGGATCAGACCCACTTATGGTCTTAACTAAAACTAGCCATCTGACTTAATTAACATTTAGAATTCATCAAACCTTGCAGGGCTCATACTGGGCTCTGGGGCGGCTTGGCGGCACTCACACTGGGCTCCTGCTGGGTCTATGTATCCAGTAGCACTGTTATTCCACCAGATAACACACTTGGTGTGAAAGCAAAGGAAGACTGAAACTAAAAATATCAGTTTGACAATATCTCCTCATCACGCAACAAACCACACAGCACAGGGAGTACAAGGAGGACAGGAGGCAGAAATCCTGGGTGCAGCAGAAGCCAACAGAAGTGTACGTTGCCCTTGTAAGTTTGCCCCATAAATGCTAACCCAAATATAGTTGTGTCTTTGTTAAATACCTCTGTAATACAAGTAAGTTCTGAATGTATTTTTCTTTCTCTATATATGCACACACATTAATATTAAGAGCAGCATAAAGCTTTGTTTCTCTAAAGGTACCACAGACCATGGAAAAGTTTCCCATCACTAGCAGGGGTGTCAACAGGGAAAGAGAGAGACTTAAATTTGGGCCGTCCAAAGTATCTGGATTTTTCAGGACCTAAGTTCTGTGCTCAGGAATGGACCATATAACGCCTCAGTTGACAGACGGCTGCTGCTGCTGGTATTAGCTGCTTCAGCTGGGTCTGGGGCAGACCTATGCAAGTATACCCTCTTTTTTTTTTTTATGACCTTTTCATAGCGTACACTGTTCACACAAGCCTGCTTTGCATTTCTTCCTTCTTTGTACCTGAGTGCCACCCAAGTAGTACTCAAGTAACCACCAGAGGTACAGTATCCTTTGGATGAACTTAATGCGTGATGGCTTGATTAATTAGACTTTATGAAGTGTTTTATTTTTCTGCACTATGCAAAAATGCAGTTGAATGTATAAACCCTGTTCATTAAGCATTAACATGAGATTAAAGACATCCAAGATGTTTAAACAGAGTGATATTGAAAAAAGGAAAGCTTCAGCTGTATAAATATATTTTTCCAACATGCAAAGTGCAATATAAAGGCAACTTTCAAACATTTAGCATGAATTTCCACCTCAATTTGAATTCTTACCTTCCTAAAGCTGCAAGAATTATCTTGCACTTCAAGGTTCTCTGTTCTTCTGGGAGTTCCTTTAATTTCTTTATATTCTTTTTTTGTTTTATAAAGAGTAGGACCGTAAGTCCTACATTTTGTCATATTTGAAGACTCTAGTATTGTCAAGACACAAAGCCTGTACATTCTTTTTACTGTATACCAGTTGCTGCAGGCACCAAGAAGGGGAGATGCAAGTGCATGAGAAAGGCAAAAACACTGAATTCCAGCACAAGTCTTTCCTCAGAGAATATTAATTTCCTACGGGACAAGCAACATATTTGGTGGCAGTGGAAATCTGACAACTCTATCTATCAGTTCAACCAAGTTTATCATGAGGTTTAAGCATTTCTTAACTGTCAAACTAAAACATGAACCTAGAAATAATAAACTACATTTTGAAATATCTGCCAGAAAGCACACAGGGAAAAAAAAGGATACAAAAGATGACTTCCAAACCATAAATAATATTTCTGCAGTCATGCTTGCATCCTTATTCCTGAAACCAATTTAGAAAACAATTGGACAGGGCACCCTGGGAATAAAGAATCATTTGCCATTAGACTTTAATGTGTGATTACTTAGTAATGTAATTGAAAGCATGACTGTAGCACATTGCCAGCTTTCTATTGCCAGGAGATTACATCATAAATGATACTGAGTATTTCAAATCATTTTTTTATTCCATATTTGTTGTGACAAGAAGTTTTGCTTAATATTTGAATTCATTTTTCTTTCTCAAATACTGCAGGATCAAGGGTTTGTGGGAAGGAGGGGTAGGGGAGATAGCTCTTAGTATATCATATTTTCTCATGTTAATCATCAAATAACTAATTGCCATGATTGAGTTGGGAGATTTGTGGTGGAGGCCGGCGATGTCTGAATGCAGGCATACATAACTGACACAATGATGCACTCAGGGCCCTATTTGTGGCTCTGACACTGTGAATCAGAGTAAAATCTGAGAGCTAAATGTGCAGCCTACGTCTGCCAGAGCAACTCCGTAGAGATGTGCTGAGCTATACCAATTTTAATCTCCTGAAGACCTGACCCAAACCACAGGTACTCCACAAAGCCTCATGGTGTTTAAAGGCTAGATCCTCAACCAAGGTAGCCAGGCAAGGCTGGGTGGGCTTTTGGAGGAGTTGTGCCTATTTATACCTGCTGAGAATCCAGACCACCACATGCAAGGAAGGCTGCACTGACAGCAGAGGTGCAGAAACTCAGGGCTCCCTTTTGCATGGAAAGTATTGACTCAGCAGAGTATTTCTCTCGGTTGTCTTCACAGTCTCGCCTTCCAAGCGTCCTGTGACTTCAACAACTGACACACAAAAATTCAGAAGGCTCTACTGGTAAGGGGAGCTTGTCCCCCCAGATCACCTGATATAGCTAAGACACCTTGTCTGTGCAGCCCCTTCCTTCTCCCCATCTATCTGGTTTGCACAAATTACCGTCAACAGAAAACAATAAAGGGTTCAAGGTTTTTGGCCCACTGGGATTTTTGCCCAGGTAGACTGGGGGACAAATCATGCTCTGCTGCTCCTTATTCAAAGAACCGATGTCACCTTCTCCACTGCAGCCACACTCCCACGAAACTTGCCTGGCCCAGCGGTCTCCCTATGCATACACCATACACAAACACTATCAGGCATATTCAGTAGAACTATGCTGCCGCAGAGCTATCATGAAATGCTATATCATACATATTTGATTGTTTGATGCCTTCAGATCCCCTAAAATATGCATTTCAAATTTTAAGGCTTGAGGTTCCTGGGATTTAAAAACCATTCTGACCAGAGAATTCAAGAGGAAACTGTGAGGAATTGAAATTCACAGTGATTTCCTCTCCCTTGCAGCCCATTCTTACACGTTTTTCATCAACAAGCAGGGAACAGAGCCTGAGTAAGGATTCTGGCATTTGGCGCTCAGACTTTGTTTTGTCTTTATCCTATTTTACTGAATGTCAGATGACCACAGAGGCAATACAGAACTCCAAGAACAGCGGATGTTTCAAAATGGGATTTATTGTTCACAGGCAACTGTCTATCTCTTCTGTCACACCACTAGTACCGAAGCCAGGAAGGAAAGAATAAAACAATAACTGCAAGGTGGCAAGGAGTCTTCCCTTCAGAGGCTGATTCTGGGCTAACTTTCCCGCCAGTAGAAAAGATGACTGCATCTTGAGAGGCCCCCTTCAACTACAACACGCAATTCATTTTTCAAGAGAAACTTTTTATTACAAGACTTCTTATAAAACTTATTTGCTTCCCAGCTGCTTTTACATAGTTTCTTGAACTGTTTTCACAGTATTGAATGATCGGAACAAACCAGATTACTTCCTTCTAATTTGTCCTGGTGACCTACTGTATGCATTAATAAAGGGATATTTTTTCTGCCTGTAGCTCTGTTTTCACTGTAGAAAGCTATGCCAGTTGCATTAAAATACTTTTAACCTATTCAATTCATGATAGTGGAAGTACCAGAGCCTTCTGGGCTTTGTAATATAATAGCATCCCTTTATCACGTTGAATGGTTTATTGGAACCAGCTTGTACAGATGATTTAGTTTACCATAGTGAGGCCACTACTGCAGGGCTCCAATCTCTGTTTGGGGACTCTTCTGTAATTTTCAGAGTTCCCAGTTTGGCCTGGAAGTGGGTTCATTTTTCTGGGTGTTTGCTGGTTGTGGGTTTTTTGGTTTTGGTGGGTTTTTTTTGTATTTTCTGTGGGTTTTAGCTTTGCTTCCTTTTAATGATAACTTCATTTATTATTTGCATTCTTTGCCCTCTTGATATATTCTTAAGATAAGAGCTGGTCCAGATAACATGCATTTTGTGAGCAGGTGACATCCACTCATTTTCATCAAAAACAGGAATTGATTTTGTCCAACACAAGTCAGAAACATTTGCCATCTCTATTGCACACAGAAATACTAATATGAGAAACATTACTAGGACAAGCATCCTCATCATTCTATAGAAAAGGACAGCCACGCCAGAGTTCTGAGACTGCCCATGGACTGTGTCAGCTAACGAACGTGGTGACTTTATATAGTAGCTAGCACGAGGTAGGCACAGCTAGCATGGCTCTTAGCATAAGTTTGTGAATTTTAACGTACTTTTTGCTGTAAGAGAAGTAGATGGAAAACAATCACCCACCTGTCCCAAAGAACTGAACAGTTTTGGTGTGCTCAAGGAAACAGCCAAACTATGCAAACAGCCTGTTGATCATCAAGAAGCGCAAAAGCATCCCGAAGTGTCTGGAACCAGCAGACTGTGAGTGCCACCAATGGCAACAGTAACTCAGAAAACGAGAGCACCGTTTATGCAGACTACTCGGCAGTGAGGTGTTCTCTACCCAGTCCTCTAACTAAGGACGCCTCGCATACCGCTGTAACCCAGAGCTCCCCAGTACGCTGCTGGGGAGGGAACCCTACAGCCTTGCACCAGGACCATCCTGCCAGCCTCTGGGAAGACAGGGGAACCCACAAGCCCCCATAGCCCTGCAGGGGGACTACGGATCATCACAGGCTGGAACCACTACGCTAAACCGCCCAACCTCGCCCCCAGGCCATGGCCCCTCTCCCTCAGGACAGGGAGGTCCTGTAAAGAGCCTCTACACTGACACACGCATCTTCTCTCCTAGATTACAACAGCATCTCTCCCCAGAAAACCCACGGAAGTTCTGTAAATTGTAAAATTGTATGCATCTGCGATCAAAGCGTCTCGGTATCCAAATCCACTTAGCCTCTACACTGTCATTTGGTCTTAAACCATGACAATTTGGCATAAGAGAGCACTCCTTCCAGGGCATTTAATGGAATCTCTGCACATGATAATCTGCTGCTGATCTCATAATATGGTTCTGTGCCCAAGTATATTAACAATCACATAGATGAAAAGACACTCTTTCATCTTACAGAGAAGTATTCAAAAACATAACGTAACTTTCTGTAATTTTTTATGATTATACTTACATACAAAAGTATTTTAATTGCATTACAAATCAAGATTTACCCTGACTATATAAAAGAATATCCAAGCAGTCTGTCTGTTACTTTGAAAATTTTTCTTACATGGAAGATTTTCACAAACTTCAGCGTAAGATTTGCACTGGTACCAAAGAGATACTGGCTCCACATTCCCTCTCGCCGCAACAAAGGGCAGCTGCCGCCTTTACCTTGAGCTGTCCAGCAGACGGGATCTGGCTCGCAGTTTCATTTGCCTTTGAAGATTTCCTAAAAGCACTTGTCTAGTGCACTCCATCTCTTGAATAATTTTGATAAGGCACAGGCACAAGATATTGAATTTTGCATATGAGTGAAAAAAACCAAGACAATTTTGAGTCTGCTCTTTTTTCCCCTCCAGAAGAAAATGTGACAGTAGAGAAGTCTCAGGCCAAACCTAAAAGACTGGCTAAGCATCCCTGTAGCACTGGTTTACAGAAGAATGGGAGAAGCAAAGAGATAAAGAAAAGGAGCAGAGACTAACTGGTTGTGACTTTCCAGAAGCGTGCTGATGGACAGAAGCAAACCCCTTCAATGAAAGCACAATGAAAGGACAAAAAGCAAGTTACAAATAGCAACAAGGGAAGTTCCAATTGTGCATAAGAAAAAAATTTTCTCACAATAAGCATGGCTAAGCACTGGAACAGCTGCCCAGAGAGGCAGACAACTTTCCGCCTTTGAGGATTTCCAGATCCTTGCGTAAGTGCCTGAACATCCCTATCCAACTTCAAACAGGGCAAGCTGAGCAGCTTTGAGCAGGAAGCAACACTAGATGACCTCCAGAGATTCCCTCCAATCTAAATTTTTCTATGATTCTTCTAGTCCATGTCTATACATTCTCAGATTAAGGGTGTACAGATGTAGGGGTACATGGTTACAGGCTCTACAGTCACTGGTACAAAGGTCACTGGGTACTATCACTGGTACAGGGTACAAGCTCTACTGTCACTGAGAAAATGAAAGAAAATCAGCCAAATGACAGACCTTCAAGAAAGTAAATTATTTCTACTGTCTGGTGCACAGCAATTATGACTTGATACAGAACTAGAAGAAATCTACATTGGCTTTGGACAGGATGTGGCTCTGTAAATACCTTCGAAAATACAATCAAAGCAGCTACAGAGATCGACATTCAGTAAATCTAGAAGATGGAAAAAGAATCTATGTGATGTGCATATTAAACCATTTCAACAACTGTCCTTTCTTAAGAAAATATTACCATCACAGTATTGTTAAGGTCAACGAAGCTTGCAGTGTCTACTATACAAGTACGAATTGTGAACATTAGATACCCAGCGCAGAGCTAATCTAGTTTGAACTCAATGCCATTTTCTTCCACTACTTGACTTCTCTGGATCAGAGGATGCGAATTGGCCTGGACTCCATCAAATCTGTGCAGTTTGTCTAACACAGACAAATTTCTTCTGGTGACATGCTGGTAACTGAGACCACCAAACACATTATTCTATTGAACTCCCGTCACACGCAAATCCAGGTTCACAGAATTACAAGGCAAAGACATAATTCCAGTTGACCACAGAGCCTCCAGTATGTAAATTAGATTTGGCTAGTTCTGTGCAACAGAGCTATCAAGTGAACCGGTGAAGCATACCATAAGAAACCAGATACAACAGCCTGAAGTAAACTACAGTTAGTTTGTCAAACATTATAAATACGGTTACGTTGACTTAAAAAAATTATCCCTGCCAGTTAGTCCAATTTGGGGAATTACTTAGGAATGCTAGCTCATGGCTCAAAAAGTTTTGCCATAGTTACAACACATGGAATGTATTAAGTGAATACTCCAAAATTCTTGTGGGATTCATGTTTTTATTACAGATCATGACAGGTTTTTTTATTTTCTCTCTTACAGCTTTTTGTCTTTTACTACCCACATCACTGTACATGAACTGCAGGCTGGGTCCTGGAGAACTCTAACCCCTCATTTGAACCCACAGCCCATCAAACACCACAACCTTCCCCAGTTCAACTTCTATAATCCCACCAAAACCACAGCTATATTACTTTATGCTAATTTCTTTCTCTCACAATTGAAGTGAATCAGTACTTAGCCATTTTAGGAACACCGTCTTGCTGCAAAGAAAGCACCACCAATTAAGCGCTTTCTGATTTGAATTATCTGGGCAGCTACAGAGAGGCAAAGCAATCTCCTACAGTACTGGCACAGATGTCATAGGCCAGTATGGTTTATCTATATCCACCTAGCCTCACTGAACTCTACAGAAATTACTCTCCCTGAAGAGAGATTCCTACAATTTTAAGATGTAGTCAAGATCCCCAGAATATTTTGGATTATCAAAGAGCCTTCTGGTACATTTAAAATAAGAACACCAATATTAGCTTCATCATCATCACTGAACTTGACAGTGGAAAATTACATCTAGAAGCTGGAACTTATCAAAAAGAAATTCTTGTACAGCATCACTGTATGCTCTTAAACCACTGTTAGTTTTTGCCCCAGAGACAGGATATACTTCAATGAGATGTGAAGTAATCTCTGTGTACTTTGTGGTTAGGTTTACAATTCTCTTTGTCATTTTCAAGATGAAATGGTACTAGCCAAAGGAAAGAGTTTATATTAGAGCAGGCTGGTTTGGGTTTGGTTTTTGGTTTTGGTTGGTTTTTTTTTTCATTTTTGTCTCCACCAGAATCAAGTCTTCCTACACTAAAAAGCCTTCCATAGAATCTGCTGTTTTGGATAAAATGCTTCTCATCCTGGTATCAACCAGCACAGTTCTGTCAATAGCACATAGTCTCAAGTTTTACCCCAGTGTCACAGAAACTTCTCTGAGTAAGGTTAGATTAGATAATGGTAGCTTCCTCTTTACACTTCTGCTCCCCAAAATAAGAGGAGTTATCCTGGTAATCGTTCAACAAAGGCAAATTTCCTAAAACTGTAGCAGCCACACATTAACGGACACTGTACAAATAAACAAGCATCAATAATTCTTTAAGTTTCTTTTGTTTGTTGGTTTTTTTTTTTTTTTAAGTTTTTAGTTTTGTTACATGTACTGTAAAATAAAGTACCCTAATGAGCTCTCTGAAGACATATATCCTCTTGAGGAAGATAGGCTGAACAAACATCACCAAATAGTATTCCTTTAGTATGCTAGAAGACAGGGAAAACATGATTCCTCCATTCACCACTCCAATTCAATGCTGTATCAACTGGCTGATATTGACAAGTCTACTCTGGTAAATTTTGGCTGTACTTGCTCTTGATACCTCCTCTACATAAAAAGCCAAAGCATTAATTTAAAATAAAGTAAATATATAGGTCTCACACCATATTGGTCTAACACACTTACTCTGAGCACAACAAATACCACCTTTTATGGTTTGATTTATGTTGCTTAGGAAGAGGTCTATGGCTGGCCAAAATCCTACATCTTTTTCCACTGGAATATTTTTCATACAAGGCACTGGGTACATTCAGAGACCAGCATTTCTACAACTGGTAAAATATTTCTATAGAGCCACCAACAACGCATATTGCTGAACACGTGCTTAATGCGGCTAAATCTTACGGTAAACTAATAAAAAATACAGATATGTTGAGTTCCTTCATCACATCAGTGTTAAGAGTTTGGTTAATCCATACGAACTTTAAGAGTAACTTCTACAACTCCTTGGTAAGCTCTAACTTTCAGCCAATAATTCTCTTCAGAGTACAGCTGCCTGTGGAACTATATAGAGCCATGCCCTATGGGAGGCTTTTTCTGAGGGAACTTGGTAGCCCTCAAAAATTAGGATCAAGACTCCATATATGTTTCTGGAACATCCATAAAACCAGTATTAGGAGTGGCTAATTTTTGGGGACAATCTCCTCCTGAGGAGGATAGCTACCATTTTCTGGTCAGAGTATCTTTCCCCAGTTATACCGGCGGCAATCATCCACCCTGAAGTCATCGAGCCACAAATCATCCCTAGCACTGCACTGTACAGTACGGTGAGCAGTCACGATGCAGCAGAGGTGATACAATGCATTATCTGTCTAAGCAACATTTTTCCAGCCGCTACTGACACTGGCTTTGTTAACGTCATTCTCTCCTATGGACATTACTGCAACAGTAGCGATCGTGAAAGAGTTAACACTTGCCTAAAAATACCACAAAGTCACCAGTAGAAACAATACAAAAGGAATTCACAAAGCGTAAAATACTTTTACCCATCAAGAACCCGTACCCCTTTGCTGAGGGCCTTATTTGAAAAATACTTGGTGGCCATGACAATAACAATTGTCCTTTTCAGCCTGGCTATGCTGTAAATAACACTGGCTGATAAGTATGAGAAAATGTCATTTTAACCATGGCCACTGAATATGAAGAGCTATAGTTTAAAAATGGCAGCCTTTTCATATTTTTTTTTCCTTATTGTATGTATCCATGTTTCAAGATTGTTACATCTCAGTTTCAGAAGCAAATAGAATTAGGAATCCCCCTGGAAAGCTGCCTTTAGTTGTATCCTCACAATTTATGTCTTTGATACAGATTTTAGTGACAAGAACAGCAGTATCAGTGTTACCATCTACAGCAGAGAACGAATAAACATGAAAGACTAAGAGGTTATAGTTTAAATTATGAGAAACTGCTGAAGACTTTCTTGTACGCCATAGTCAGAAAGTCAGCATCAAATTGAGCAAGTCTTACTTCAGATAATTCTGTGCAATTAAAGGATGATGTTTCTAAATGGAGCAATAGAATTGGCTGACAAGTCTCTGAGGGGTTTTGGAAACGTACCGAGCTGCTAGTAGGACAGGTTCAAATATGTACTTTTAAAGAATATAACAAAATCACATAAACCTGATTTCACTTGCTGACAAGCGACAGCAGAGAGAGAGAATAGTTCAGTTGGACTAGCAATCCAAAGCTGTTAAGGTGGACACTGTCATGAGTACAGCAGTGAAAAGAATTATTTAGGAGAGACTAGGACTTCAATTAGAATCTGGTCAGAAGTTTTCCAGTACAATTTGGTTTTTGGTTTGTTTGGTTTTGGTCTGGTTTTTTCTTTTTTTGAGGAGGGGGTGCTGGTTTTTTGTTTGGGGTTTTTTTTGGTTTTTTTTTTGTTTTGTTTTTTTTTAAATAGAGAGTTCTGTGAGTTTTCCATTCACAGTGAGGGACTGAAAGAGGTGGAGCACTGGAATGACTTGGGAACTTCGGAAAAGTGCACTACTTCAGGAGTGGAAATAAAGGACAGCCCTTCCTGTCCATCCTGGCCCCAGGACCACTGGGCATCATCTTCTTACCTTCCCTGCTGTCAGAAGTACAGCGAGGCCAACAACATCGGCTTCAGTGTGCCAACCCACTGGCAGAGGAGAAAACTAGGTAAGCAAGAAAAATAAATATTATAAAAAAACCAAAGAGTACAAACTGCCTCAAGGGGGAAAGAAAGGAAAATTAGGCTATTGGCTGTTGTTGTTGTTATGAACTGTTCTAAAGATACTTCAGAAAAGTGCTTAAGGGTGTGGCATAAAACCTTATTAGGCAAGGAAATGAATGCCATAATCCTCTGAACACCGCTTCTTGGGGACAAACCTTTAAAACCAAAACACATTTCCCCCCTATCTGCTTCTTACCTGGCCTAACATAACAATAGCTAATGAGAAATTAAAGATCTGTGCCTTTGGTTATCATTGCTAATTAAAGCACAAAGGAGAATATTTCTGTCTTTATCTGTGACTTGAACAGGAGTTCAGCCTAAATAGGAATTATCTAAGGATTGCAGGGTTTGTCCCACTATGTTACCTATAATTACTCTTAACCTACATAAATAAGATAACAATATCCCCAAAGTAAATGAGATGTCAGCCTTCAGCTTGTTTCAACAGCCCGTTCAACTCACTGAAGGCACTGAATATCTCCACTGACTTCAACGGACTTAGGATCAAACCCTAAGTCTTTAAACTATTTTGGATTAAAGTGGATTTTGGCAGTTGGCCAAAGAAAAAAAGACTTAAGAGCAGCAGAGGGCTTCCTGGGGATTGTCAGATGACAGGGGTGTGCCTAAAATTTCTGTTTTCCTATAGCAAAAGACTTTCTTTACAGTATAATTGTATCAAGCCTGGCATTCAAAAAAAAAAAAAAAAAAAAAGGAAGATGTAGTTCATTATAGGAATCTATTTGTTTTAGCATAACTATTGTGCCTGTTTAAGTGTTTGAGTATTTATCTTAAAGGGAGAGAAAAGCTTTATGGCTAGCTAAATATACTCTTAATGCAGGTTAAAGTATGTACTCTTTAATGTTTTTAAGGTTTAACTTTAATATATGGCATTATTACTTTGTGGAAGAGAAATTAAATGTAATGTAGTGGAATCTAATGGCACATGATGTATCTAATCAAAGCTTGAGAGAGAGAATAATGCTTCATGGATAAGAGCTGCCATTCAAATTACAGCATTTTGTATTCCTTTAAATGAATAGATGTTAAGAAGATAATCACCATTTCATGTCTGATATCTTAGTATTGTATTAACGCTCACACCCATATGCAGGTCACAGCTCCAGTGTTTGGGTTCCCCCCATTCCATCCCCCCTGTAATATTCTAAGTTCTGAAGAGTGAAAAAACCACGCTTGATTTGTAAGGCTTGAAATTGGAAATTTTCTTTCATTTATTTTTATCATTCCATCTACATAACTATTTTCAACAGAGCAGCTTCTAGATGCCGTACACTGCTTACCTCCCACTGACAACATGGAGGTCCAGTGAATGCCAATATTTTCAGCGATTTCACTGCAATGAGTCATAGCAGCACTGGACTGGATGGCATCTTCTAGGCCACCAAGGCCAACCCTCAGACAAGTGAAGCCCAGGCATGGGCATTACATTAATGCTATCGTAAAATTTTAATGTTTAATCATTAAAGGAGTTAGAGGGGTTTGGTTATAGGTTTTGTTTGGGTTTTTTGTTTTGGTTTGGTTTTTTATTCCCACTCTTCCCGTCAGAGACACATTCCAGAACCTCATTTCTCAAGCAGAACAGAAACTTCCTTCTAATTTCCATCCTAATGGATTTATGGCTGGTTTATATCCGTTTATTCTTATGCCAGTGTTGCTCTTTTTTTCTTCCTGGTTTTTATTCCCTGACATAGAAAGGCAGCAATGATATCTCCCCTCAGTGCTTTAGGCATAAAAGGGTGATTGTGCAATAAAGTCTAGAGCTGAGCAGCAGAATACACATCCACTACTGATCTGTCCATCTTTCCTTGGGACGGTGGGTTGCCAGCTTCAATTAACCTACTTGGCTATATACAAAATACAAATCAATCCTTATCTAAAGATGTTACATTTTATATTGACTATATTCCTTTAAAATTTACTAGCTTCACTTCATCTAAGCTTCTGCTTATTTGGCAGTTTTAGGGTTTTTTTAGGGGCAACAACAGATGAATTTCTACAAGATAATATTAGCCTTCAGATAATTTTTTATAACTTTTAGTTGTTTCCAAGTAGTTATTTTTATCCACACCTGCATATTCTACAAATTCAATTCCTTTCAGTGAGTGTCCATACGATCATGGAACAATTAAAGGTGCAACTAAAATATGGACCATGCACACCTATGTCCTGGTTTCGGCTGGGACCGAGTTAATCATCTTCCTAGTAGATGGCACAGTCCTGTGTTTTGGGTTGAGTATGAGAAGGATGTTGATAACACCCTGATGTTTTCGGTTGCTGCTAAGTCCTGTTTAGACTCAGTCAGGGACTTTTTACCTTCTCCTGCCCAGCCAGCAAGAAGGCTGGAGGGGCACAAAAAGTGGGAGGGGAGACAGCCAGGACAGCTGACCAAAGTGGCCAAAGGGGTATTCCATACCATGGGACGTCATGCCCAGTATATAAACTCGGGGGAGTTGGCCAGGGCAGGAGCACTGTTCAGGCATCAGTCAGTGAGTGGTGAGCAATTGCATTGTGCATCACTTGTCTTGTGTATTCCAATCCTTTTACTATTATTGTCATTTTATTGTTGTTATTAGTGTCATTGTTAGTTTCTTCCTTCCTGTTCTATTAAACTGTTCTTATCTCAACCCACGAGCTTTACCT
>JAVKLA010000028.1:17170007-17182780 GCA_034782735.1 Sagittarius serpentarius | reverse complement strand
CTGGCTGGGGTTAAACCACAGCAAAGTATGAGAGAAAAAAACAATGGAAAAAGTTTTCAGAAGAAAACTTGCTTTTTACCTTTCAAGAGACCAACTGTTCCACTTTTTGTTCTATCGGTCAGTTCTGCTGTGACTGAGGAGTTCCTGCTTCAACAGCTACCCAGCCTGGCTAATCAAGTGAGCGAGGACCACTTCCATGCTTCTGACTTTCAGAGATAATTTCTAGCTATCAGCAAGTATGAAATAAAGATTAACAAAGGAGAAAGTGCCACAGATCCAGCAAACACACCAAAAAGCTAACAGAAGAAAAATCCCCAGTTGTATCCCTCTTCAGCTGAGGTAGGGTTAAATGCAGAAGAAACTGTAATCAAATTCAGAGGAATTCTCATCTGTTAAAAATAGTTTAATCATAGAGAGATCTAAGGCCTGCATGTTCAGAAAAGTGGGAGACAAAATATTCTAAATCAAAGACTGATTCCTTGGAACACACATTTTAAAGTATTACCTTTAAGCAGACTAAAAAGTAAGTTTCTTATTCCACCCCATCAAGAGATCCTCCTATTGGGCTGCCATCCAGCTGCAACTGATACCCCTTAAAGTTCAAAATCTTGACCTTCCTGACACAAAACTCTCTTCTTAGCAATTCTGTTTTAAGAAACAGACAGATGAAAGAGACCGGGGGGGGGCATGGAGGGGGAAGAGGGGGGAGGGAATTGTGCACTAAGCATCAAATGTCACTTCATGGAATCTTAAAAGGGTGGGGAAAGAGTGTAAAGTTTCCACCTCTTTCCTTAAGCCTGCATTGTAGCTGGAATGAACAAAAATGAAGACCCACCACTTTCTCAAGCAGTCAGTACTTGGGTGCTGAGTGCCAATGCTGTCTAGAAAGGCAGTACTCTAAAAAAAAAAAAAAAAACAAACACAGAAAAACAAAAAACAACACAACCGCCCACAAAAACCACAAAACCAAAACCCAACCAACTAAAAACTTTCATGACTTCATTCTACAATCCAGAGTTGTGCATGTATTTTTGGCTTTAAAAAGATTGTATAAAATCTCTCTGAACACCTCTGCAGATCATTCAGCCCACTGAGAAACTTATAGTAGTACCTCAAAGGGATACGGAAACATATTATATTTGCAGAAAACAGAGTAACAAACCAAAAAAACATAAAACTAATAGACTGACATACTGACAATGCCCCACAAACTCAGGCATCAGAAAATCTTCCTCCCCACTGTTCCAGATATTTATAAAATTATGCAACTCAAGGATTCTTATGCCTACCTAAGGGGCATCCATCTCAATACTCCACTCACAAGTGGATGTCTGTATGCACAACAGGAAACACCCTCTTATCGATTTTATCCATTTCATCAGTACAGTCCCAATAACTACCTAGTATCAAGATATTACTAATTAGTATACAATCCAAGCATAAAAAATTTCAACCAAGAAATAAAATTCAATAAGTAGAATGAACCTTTTAACTGCTATATATGTATCTGGGCACAAGCAGCTTTTCCTTCTTATTCTAGTCCCTTGGCTTTACCTCTCATAGAAGCTGGATGAGAGGTAAAGTCACTATAAAGTGACTAGCACTTACATTTAGATGCTAGTATTTCCCATACGTGTATTTCAAAATGATTAAGTGCTTAAGTTACAAATTCATAAAGTCACCATGAAGGACACAAATTCGTTACCGGATTTACTAACCAGCAAAGTGGCATAGGAGACCAATTCATTCAGTCTTTTATCAAGCCAAACTGTTGAGGAAGCCAATGATATTTTGGTGTAATAAAGTTGTGTATACACAACTTGTCACAAAATATTTACCATATCCAATACCACTTAAGAAGTCAGTGACAGCAAACGCCAGCAAATGTGCAGAAGCGTGGGTTTTACCTTACTACCCTGACCAAGTTGAACTATACAGTTCCAAGTCCTTAAATCACCTGGCAGGCCATTTGTACTGCAGAAGGCGTGAATTATGATTCTTTGACTCCTTAAGGTTTCTTCCTTACTGCAGAGCTGCTCTAATGAGTTATATCTAGGACACTACCACAAGATGGATGTTCTACAGCATTTGCAGTAGGAAGAGAATCTAGTGGTGATTCTTAAATGACTGCAGGAAACACCCTTGGGGTTTTAAAGTGCGAGGAAGAAAACAAGTAACATGCCTCTTTAGAAACTTTTGATTTTTCCATCATTCCCTATTATGAAACACAAAATTATTTTAATAAAAGGGCAATACCAAAAGTGAAAACTGGAGGTACGTTAGTACTGACACAGCATGTTAATATAAATGAAGCCCCTGTTTAACAATATACTTGCGAAATATTCATGTTTTTTATATATATTTGTCACCCCTGTAAATACTCAAATAATTTGCACAAACAATTTTCAAACAACATATTCCTTGAAACATCTATGGTAAAAGGTTATAGTGTTTGTTGTTTGTGTTGTGTTGATTCACAAGCTATTTCTTTCTCTTCTCTGATAACATACACGTATAAAACCTGAAAAAAATTGTAAAAAAAAAAAAAAATCCATGACCATTTTAGATCCTCACACAATGCCTAAATATTGAAATACAGCAATTAACAGGTTCTCATTTGGACCTTTTTCCTGACAACATTTGTAAAATATTTCTTTACTGTTCTGCTGTCTCAAATAGTAACAGATCGGTAATTTTTTGGCTCCACCCTCCATGTTGTTTCTGTAACTTGTCACACAAGAGAATGGCCAGCTGATAGAATGTTATCACACCAGGGATAAGGAGAAAAAAAAAAAAAAAAAAAAGAATCATCATAACTAGATGCCTCACAGAAGCAAGATTATCACTCTCACCATGCATCTGCTATAAGTGTAAAAAATATGGCTATTTCTTCATGTTAAAATACCATTAAAAGCATATACAGCAAAAAAGTTTTCTGTGTATGGCAACCTGGTAAACCAAGCTTGCTCTCTCTCAACCACAAATTTAACATTATCCATCTGTGGATTCATCTCTTTTACAGAGGCAGTGTGAGCTGGAGATAGGGTGGAATTGGTTTCCACTGTAGCAACAGCAAGAGGAAGAGGGCGGAATGAACAGTGACTAGGAAAAAAAAACCTCACACCCAAGACAGAGCTGCTGGAGAGTTCTACAGCTTCCAGGAACTAATAAGCACTGTGAGTTTCTTTCCAAAACAATTTCTTCAAACATCACAAATTCAATGCAAGACTGGCTTAGGGAACCCTGTTAAAGAGGGATTTGGGCTCTCAACAAAAGGAGAGCCAGTCAAGGAGCATCTTTCATTTAGGCTCAGTAAGGGTTGTTGATACTTGCACTAAGAACCCGGGCTGCTTTGCAGCAACAGCCCTACAAGGAAAATGAACAGTTTGCAAGTAAAAGAGAGATCTTTCTTCACCTAGAAACATCTAGTCTCTGCCGGCCCAAAGACAGCAGCAATGAGCATGAAGTGTGGATGTGATTTCCCTTGGGACTAACACATTATTACAAAAGACAAAGGCTAGATTTTTGAGAGCTTTCTAGGATCTCATGATTTCAGATCTCTTTAAAGGATGAATTATAGACTAAGAACAGTATCTCCCATTTATTTTGTCACCTAATTCAGAAAAGAACATGACCTAATATTTTCAAAACAATCAAATGAAATCTTGAGGGGAAAAAAAAAATATAAAATCACAACCACCATGAACCTGTTCACCATAAAACAAAAACAGTATAGTTCTTAGGATCTAAGGTCACATACAGACTAGCAGAATCACTTACAAATACTAGAGGTGACAGCTTGGCTGTGCTGAAGTCAACAAGGTTTCTGCTACTGATCTTAAGCTACTGGGGTTTCACCTCATCTTTTGTGATCTCATGGAACTAGTGCCTGGTATCACAGCACTGGTCTGTTTAAGACAACATTTCTGCATGCAGAAGAAACACGTAATTCCTGCTCATTCATAACATCCATAATTTGGTTCATGTAACAGAAGCCAGGGTTTAGCTAGGTTATCATCTGAAACAGGTTTAACACAGAGCCTATAATCAGCAGGGTTCTTGGGAAAACAAATAGCCTTGAAGGGATAATCGCTATTTGGAAGTCAAGTTATGTAAAACATATTTCCCCCTGTGTTATTGCTTCAAGTTGTTTGATTGCACCTAGTATGTGTAAAGAGTGGAAATTATAGAATCTTCACCCTGAGTGGTTTAGGCTCTGTTGTTGTAATAGCTACTTAAGTTTTAAAGGGTTTTCTTGCCTTTTTCTTTTGGTCTTTCTTCATGCAGGTAAAAGCTGATAGGAGTAAAGTAATGAGACCAGAGGAAAATTTGCAGCCAAGGAAACTCTGCCAATTTTCTAAAACAGATGCCAATGCTTTTGGCACCTTCTTGTAGTTAACGAAAAACTGAGTCCAAATTTATCATCAAAGAGCTAGCCAGGCATGCAGATTGCACACATATCTCCCTCAAAGGAAGAGCTTACAAAGTTAGACAACTTCACAGTAGCACTTTCTCTTAAAACACAGATCAAATAACCCTCCTTCCTTCCCCCCAGCACAGACAACACTCTATCTACTACAGTATATACACAGTTGTATTTCCTTTTTACTCTATTATTATCCATGTATATTGTACACATAACAGACAATAAGATACACTAGAAGTAAATATAATACATCCACACGTACCAGTGTGTACCTACTATTTACCCCCAATATTCCCAATACAGAAACTGAACTAGAAAAGGGGAGCATCAATAGAGCAACAAAATATCCCTGCTTTACTGCAGACGAACTGCTTCTTTCACAGTTTCAATCCTGTCAGTAAGAATGCCAAACCCTGGATCCATGTCTTTTTTCAAGCAAAGCACTTCCTCACATGTATTCTTCAAGCAATTACCAGAATTGTACAATATAACTACAATACCACTACCCCCGGCTAGCCACAGTCTTCAAGGTACATGTGCACTGTTGGACCAAACCCAATTTCCCACGTGCCTAAATTTTGTTTATAAAGAACATATTCCTGCCCATGCTTGAAAAGAAGTTAGAGAATGGGAGGCATGGATTTTTGGGTAACAGGCCAACAGTCATTGTATTTTGCACTTCTCTCTCATTCTCCCTTCTCTTTTCCTTCCTTCTCAGTGTCAGTCATCAGCATGGAGAAAGTAGAAAAACCTTCACCTTCCAATCTGGACACAGCAATCCTGCTACATATTCCTAAAGCAGGCTGACAAGGTTTTCTTATGGAAAGAGCTGAAAAATGGAAGATACTTCTTAGAAATAGCATTTTCTTGTAAGTATAGATTTTTATGTTTGTGTAGAATATAGGAAATTAATACTGTTGTTAGAGCTGTAATTTTTTAATTTCCTGACTTGAGAGCATGAATTGGCCTCAGTCATGCCAGGATTTTGTTCCGAAGCTTCGTATTGCATAATTATAATAGGTATCATAGTCATAATATCATAATATGCATAATCATAGTATGATGAAAGATGTTAAAAGTAAAATAGAATGTAGAATAACAGTGCAGTAGCATGCTCTTTTAACAGGCTACACAGCACATACAATGAGGCAGATCCTTAGCGGGGGCAAACAGTTGTAACTCTTAACCCAAAGCTAAGAGGCCAGCTACACTTACATAGCTTTGTTAGGGGGGAAGGAGAGAGAGTTTGGGGGGGTTTGTTTTGGGTTTACTTTACTATAAAAACATGCCTGCTGGAGAATAAGAGGAAAAAAACATTTTGACAGTCTGATGTGTGTGCAAATTATACACATATATACACATGGAATACTGAGTGCATACATGTTTGTATATAGATCATACATGTAGCAACTTTCCAAAGTTCTGCTTGCTCTCTTATAAAGGAGTATATTTTACAGGCAAATAAAATATTATTCAGTTTTCATTATACTTATCACTGCAGGAAAGCAGATTGTTGCCAAAGTCACTTAATTTTCACATTCATTTTACAAGGTGGATATTACACTTTAAATAGATAAAAGAATCTAAACTAACTAGAATAGGCAAACAAATACGTTTTGTCAGTTTTGCTCGAATGTTATTAACTCAAGAGTTGAAGGTCATGCTTCATGTCCTTTTAAAAAAATAGCTTTCCCTTAAACTTGTATTTCTACAGTCTCTTTCCCTTCTCTAAGACCACTTTTTAATTTCCCCTAATTTTCAGATAAATATACATACATACACCCCAACACTGACTTAACCCAAGACAGCTACTTTAATAAGTGACACATTCTCAATATAATTCTTAATGCATCACACATGCAATAGTCTCCTAGGACTATGTTCTGCTTTCCACTATGCAGACAGCTTATTATTCAAAATATGCAATGAATCATTAATGATACACACCCGCAGAGGGGAGATCAGAATTAAGCCCTTAGTCGGTATGTAATATTTGCTCTCAAACTTCATCTATCAGGAGCAATGGTACTTCGCTTACCATTGCCAAAAAACAAATTGGAAAAAAAAAATTAAAAATTTATAAGGTCTATATGATTTCTTTCTGTGGCCTCTACACCATGTACTTGGGGCAGGTATTATACCGAGTGATCTCCTATTTCTGCTTGTGCATAGATTTAACCCAAGAATTGTAATCTCAGTGGTGCTCAATGTCCATCTCTGGGGAAGGGCCCATACTTTGAACGGTACTCTCTCTCAGACAGCCCGCTATCTGCTTGCAAAAGATTAAAAAAAGTACAATCCAGAAGGTAACACTAGAATATAAGAATGACTCTGAGTCAGTAGTGACTCAGATAAATGATCCATTTAGCTGCTTCTGCTGTCTTGTCAGTCAACCCTACTGCTAAGGTAGCACTGGTTTTGTTGATTTGTATTATGAAGAAGGCATAATCCCTTACTTAGCCTGCTTACATCTGATCCATACAATTTAGCTTTTTAATCTATTTTTATTTCATTACCAAACCTGAAGAGACTAGAAGGGCTCCCCTAGAAAGGGGAACCTCAAAACATATCTAGTTCCCAGTTACCTGGAGACTCACGACAAGCCACAGTTCTCATTTTACAACTCCTGGAATTACTTTTCTGTCATGTAAGTGTATTTATTGTTATGGAAACTAGAAAAAAGCTTTTAGCAATTTTGACCAAAACCTGCTTCTAGAACTAGAATATTTTCTTAAACTATACCTGCAATATATTGCCACAGGTGTCCTGTGAACTAAAATAGTTGGAGAAAATGAACTGGACAAAAAAATCATGAAAATTTAACACAAGAAAATGAAAAATGGTTTTTCCCCACACAGATACTAAGCATGTATTATGGTACCCAAAGACCTTTCTCAGCATGCCCGTGTTGTTTTTAGGGCCAAACTCCAAATGACTAATACAACAGCACAGTAGAGTTAGACTGTCCAACACTCTGCATGCTGTATTTGGATTCTCTGCATTAAAAACCTGGAAGTCTGGAGACCATCTGTAATCCCTCCAAAAACTGCTGAGGAAAGGAACCAGAAATGATGAGAGTGCTCTGTCACTATATCACGCAGCCACAAAGACAAGTCCTGAAATCCAAGATTTAAGAGGGTCTTCATCACCTGTGTCTGTCTAGAAGTCTAATGGCAGATGTATCGGATTTACTGCACAGGCTGCATAATTGATCCACAATGGATCTGCACATTCAGATCAACTAGGTGTGCAATTACAGTTCTCTATATATCATGCAGGTACTTTGCCCATGGTCTTGCAATGGCTTAAGACAGCTCTGAGAGAGAGCATAAACTATAGACCCACACACCGTGCACCTGAAGATCACCCCAAACTTTGATAACCTTCAGATCTTGATCCTAGCTATGAAATATATTTGAGATTATACATCTATATATATATATACACACATTGAGACAGAAAGGATGAAGGATCCTGACCTTTGCACCTCTCTTGGAAGGTGAAGCCAAGCAGTTTCCAATATCCACACCTTTCCTAATGCACATAATCTTTTTAAAAAGCTAAAGGAATATAAGGAGCAGGGAGCTTGCTGCAACATTCCACAAAACAGTATTCAAATATGAAAAGGGTGAAGAATTCATTTTGTGATAAAAAACCCCTAGGCCTACTGCTGCCCTAAAGTGAGGTGGGGGAGAAGGAGGGAAGAAAATTTTTAAATGAATATACATTGTTGGCGTAGCCAGAAGAATTCTTTAGAAGGACAGTACACTTTGTTAGTACATCTACGACCAGGGATAAGTTCTTGCTGGCAGAGATCAAGTATCTAAAGAATAGCATGAACTCCATCACAGTGCTGGCTAAATCTCATGTCTCAGCCCAGGGCCAACACCTTGAACAAGCACCTTGCTTATTCAATTCCAGTAGATGACAGAATTGAGCCGAGACGAAGAAGCCTGTGGGATCCACCACCTCACAGATACAACTTTTCTGTTAACAAAGAACTCAGTGGACTGTTGGACAAATCCTAATCCATGCTGTCTTTATGCACAGATACTGCACTGCTGACAGATTAACAGATTTTATACAGGGAGATATTTTGGACCTAAACACCTAACAAAGTCCTCCTGGGGAGCCCCTCCTGAGCTTACTCATCTGCTACCAAACATGAGACAGCTGACAGGTTTTTAAATGATGAACTCCTATGGGTCACATTACTTAATTATACAGTACATCCAGGGATACGCACATGGGTCTTTTATGGTAAATGATATGACTGTCTTAAAAACTCATTAATATGTCATTAACCAAGCAGACATTTACTAATTAAACAATTAGCCCCTCTCTTCTATTCCTTTGTTCCACTCAGAGATGCTCATTTACTACAATCCCCACTCAGATTTTTTTTTTCTCTTTTAATTTCTCTTTCAGGAAAAATATGTATCTATAAAATATTTCCTTTGCTTTTGGCTCACTTTAGTCAAACGGGAAACCAAAACAAAGTCTAGATTCCCAGCTGGTGAAAATCAACTTTATCTCCTGGAAGTCAAAGGAGTTATGGTGATTTACCCCACCTGAGGATTTTGCTCCAGGCTTCCCAAATACAAGTAATGTATTGATTTCAAACGCACATCTACTGTCAATATGCAGTCTTTGCCTGTCCAAACCAACAGTGATTTTTACAAAACTTCCAGAAATGCATTCAACAACCACTCTGAGCTGCATAATTATTAAATGTAAATAAAACCTCCAACACCAATAAAGCAAGTATAAATATGCAAAGATCAAGGCCTGGAAGCAGATCATTCTGAATCACCATATGAAGTTAAACACCAAAGGAGCACGCTGTATTCCTACCTTTGAAATTCAAAGGATTTTTAATAATTTTACTTGAGCTGTTTTCTGCTGATAAATGTAGCTTGATCATGTTTGATGTGTTTTAACTGTGTTAAACTCTGATACAAAGAAGAACTATCAAATATCTCAAACTGGAATATAGTGAGTTTCTTTTTTGAAAGAAATCCCCTACTTCTCCTCTGTGTTCAAAAGGTAAACAAAATTGTATTTCTACTCAAATGGCCATCATTTTTACTGTATATACAGTAGTTCTACTAACACATAAATATCTCTATATATATATAGGCTGAAAGAGAGAAAGCAAAAGGGATGTTTCTTTTATTTCTTACAAGTGTTCTAATTCCTATAGTTTTATTTACTCTTACTGGCCAGGAAACAGTCTTTGAGAAGCACTGGGTCATTTGCAGAAGATTAGAGAAAAGGTTCAACCAGGCACTGGCAAAGGGAGAAAGACAAGCCTTTTAAATGACCCCTCCTCATACTGATACACAATGGAGAATTATGCCTCACCTCTGATCCTTGCTGCACCATATCTTCACTGAGAATCATACTAAACAACAAAAGCAAATCAGGTCCTAGAGAACTGGGGGATCACTAGCCTGTATAAAATACAACTTTACATACCGGGAATGTATAAAATCTTTCCCTTGGCCTTTCACCTTGCATCTCAGGTGGGCAATTTGTGGCAGCTGGAGGCTGGTATAGTCCACTAGCATAAGTTACCAGGGATGATGAAGCAGCTTCGGAGTAGTTAAGAGTAGCTTACACTTCAGCATTCACCAGGACTCAATAGGCCATCAGAAAAATACCAACAGCTTTACTGCAATGGAAGATCTAGCCCAGGAAGTATGAAGTAGCATGGGAACAGGCCAAATGAATACAGTATTTAAGACTAAAAAAAAACTTGAGAAAATTCTTGCTTAGGAGAAGGGTTCTGTGCACAGCCACAATGTGAAAGTCTTCCATATTCCCTGTGGACAAGCATAGCATGGATTATGATAACAAATGCTTCTCCCACCCTGCATCACTGAAACACCTCTTCTTGAACTGGAAGGACAACAGTGAGGGATCTGGAAAAGTCAGGTCCTGTCCTCCCTGGCTGGGGGTCCTGACTCCTGCCCAGTCACACATTTGGAGCCAGCAGCCCTCAGGAGAGCAAAGATGACTATTCTTGCTGATTTAATTCTGTGGTCTATAAGGGATCAGTTCAGTTACAAGCAACAGAAACCTCCATCACACATTCACTGTCTCTAACTAGGGGTTCGCTCAGGCTGTCAGGAACGCAGAGCCGCAGCATGTTTTCATTCACAACTACATACAGCCTCTATCTTTAACTACAAAGCAGTTATCATAGTAATACTACACAAACTCTGTAGCAGGCTACACTTCTCTCCTACACAGTATCTGTGAGACAATAATCATATGGCAACAGCTCTTTTGCAGCAACCAGAGAGTATAAAGAAGCTACAGCCGAAATGAAAACTGATCTCTAAGGAAAGTCCCTGACTTCCAGAGTATGGCTTTTTTCCCCGCAAGATTCCTTCCTAAAGTGCCAGTTATTTAGAGAACAAGGGCAGTGTGAGAATGGAGACACACACTATGAATGAGATGCAAATCATGAATCGTTTTCATAGACTTTCAAGAGGCTTTGAGACAGAAGAAATACCTGTCTTCTAGTGACTAATGTAACCAGCCAAAGGTCTGCATGTAAACACCACGAGTCATCATTTGCTACTAGACAAGCCACCCTAATTCCACAATCAGGTAGTAATTAAGTACCATGACAAACCCCCACACTTCAGATCTTCATTTTCATTGCTGCCACACAGAGAAGAGCACACAGGCAAGGCAGCTGCAACTCCATTCTTTAATACCTCTTGTATAGAAGGACAAATTTCCAGCACTGGAAACACAGAAGAGCAAAGTGGTATTTGCGTGAGAAAGATTTTCATAAAGGAAAGATCAATCCCCCCTCCACTGACTGAAGAGAAAATTAATTACTGCAGTTGGCAGAGGATAAATGATTCCAATTTACAGAGCTGTGTAATTATAGCAGCTGCAGAGTCGAAGACTGGATGCTAACTTTGAACCTCCACCCCAACATGACATTTCTACTTGCGTTTAGTTCTGCCACTTGTGAGCACGTTGAAAGTTCTCTCACTGTGTCTTCATAATTATATGTTGGTTCAAAAATAATCATTGGCTCCATTGCATAGATGAAACCTTATCATCTGGTTAGCAAAAGGTATGTTGTATCATCTTTGAAGTGCTGAAATCCCCACAGTGGAAAATTTATTAGGGGAAAGTGATGTTATGGCAACACAATTAATTCTGCCACAACATGTAGAATTAACTACACTGTTAAGAATTAAGGATTCAAAGAAGAGTTCAAAGGAAGAAAATTACTGTATGTCAAATCATAAAGTATAACCTTTGTATAAGGTCTAACAACACCATATTGTAAAAAGCCATCTCAGTGAGACATCTAGGTGAAAAAAAAAGGAAAATAAATGGTTAAGGAGATGAGGAAACAACTTTAGTGTTTTTCTTTTTTTTTTTTTCTTCTCTCATGGGAGGTTGTCAGTTATGCTTGTATAGAGAATTCTGTTCTCTTTTTGAAGCCAAGAGGGAAGTTTTTAATCTCATCTTTAACTTTAATCCTTTAAAATATGTAAGAGATTTAGACGTGAACAGGGTAAATTTGGCAGAAGATCCTAGCTATGGAAGTAAGGTAATTTCTTTCAACTACTGATTGCCAAGGGAGTTCAAAGCCTGCCACCTAAACTATCTATCAATTCCAGCTACAAGCTGCAATCTACTGATTTTTTACATTTCTTTCTATTGATCAAAAATATTTAGAAAAGTCACCAGCTACGAATGAGTGAAACAATGTGATTATTACATACAGGGATGAGGGCTCTCTAGTGCTGTCACTTTTTCCAGAACAAATGAAGAATGAAAGACATTTTCTCAAGTAATATGCACAACAGCATCCGTGGTGACTGTAGTTATTTTATGTACCAACAAGAAAGGAGCTAGTCCACAAGAACAATTTCAGAAAGTCTTCGAAAATTGGCAACTGAGTTAAACACTCAGCTTTTAGTACAAGGAGACTATTTTGACTTTAACAAACTGTTTTATGCCACGTAAAGGTCATATAAACCTCATCTACCAAGGCAATGCACTTACATTCCATTAGTGAAATGGAGGTATAGAAGCCACAGTATGACTTTTTCCCCTGAAGTACCAGTACATACATACATACACTGAAAACGCTGATTTGCCATATGCTACTATTAAGTTATTGCAGTTGAACTGAGGTCAAATCCCATGGTATCCCCTAAGACTATGTTCCTGCTCTATTGAGCACTTACTAATGGGAGTAAAGAACAGTTTGGTTTTTGTTTGGCTTGGTTCCACCCCGGGGGGGGGGGGGGGGGGGGGGGGGGGGGGGGGGGGGGGGGGGGGGGGGGGGGGGGGGGGGGGGGGGGGG